>OX438771.1:14134635-15334635 GCA_949316455.1 Acleris holmiana | reverse complement strand
TTAGGTAATCAATACATAGGAATATTGATCGTAGAAATATCAACATTAAGTGAGTAGTTCAACTTCATCCATTAGGGTGTTTTATCCATTAGATATTTAGTTGATTAGGAGATATACGATTAACAGTAAACAAACATGCTTCATACAATATTTAGTCGAAATGATCGTTAGATATTTTAAAATGAGTTATTTCGTCCTTAGGTAATAATGTTATTAGGTTAATAATTTTAAGATATTCTGTCGGATATGTAAGTAACCCTTCGTTAACTCTCTAGTTTATAACCTATTCAGAGCCAGGAACCCTATTTGAGTTAATAGTAGGCCTATGCCACAAAACTTAAAAAAAAAAACTTGTTGCCTTGTGCAGTTGGAAAGAGTTTTGGGAAAGAGGTCTAGCCTGCTATTTACTGAATACAGTTTTTTAAGGCAAGGGAAAGGCATACGAGCACTCAGGCCACCTGATGGTAAGTGGAATCTGAGAAGCATAGATATTGGAATTCTCAAGACTATAATCTCAGGACTGCAATCCTAACTCCTCAAATGCGTTGCCAACCTTGAGGATTTAGATGCAATACCTCTATGCTAGTAATTATTAATCAGTCAAAGGTTGACCAGAAGAAATCCCTTAAGGGATTTGTTAGCTCTGTACATACACTATGTTTTGTTTCTTTTTTACTTTATTGTCTGTGAGTGCAATAAAGAGGTTACATTCATAATTATGGTCGTCTCCAAGCTTCCTTATCCTTTTCCATCCTTTTAAATTTATTAACGTAGCCGTTCTTCAGATATGTATTAGGACGCAAACATGTCTCGCAGAAGATTTACAATAAAGCAACAGCTGCAGCCATCGCTAACCGGCAGTACTGACTGAAGTTAAAATATAAGCACATATTCATTGGCATAATCATTGTTTGACCTATAATGTTCCTGGGTATTTTCAAAGAAATTGTGTCTAATTAACGACTGAAATTAAGAAACGGTAACTTTTACACGTGAGTAACGAAATATAACTAGATGAATGGACGACTAATTATCGTTACCCACATGTAACGGTTAACGTTTCTTAATTTTAGTCCTTAATAAGGTACTTTCTTTTTAAATACCCATTAATTGTTTGGGCGAAAGTGGTTTTAACAATTGAATAGGTTTTTTTTATTATCTATGGTAAGTGGGATCTGTGACCCGCCTGCACAGGCCCGGAGGTCCAAAGATGTAGGTCTAGGCCAATATTTGTAATCAGGGTACATTTAGCCCGTAACAACACTCAGTAATTTAGACTATGTCATTAGCGACTTCGTGGGTTTTAAACAACCCGAATAAAAATACATCTCAAACCGTTTACGTTTTTGAAAATTAGGTTAAGGGGAAATCATAAAAGAAAAGCCTTTTTTTGAGTTACATTCATTTATTAAGTAATACTTGAAATAACAAATATCAAATCTTGCTTTTAATATTATTATAGTTGTAACATGGTGCCATAGTCAATGTACATGCTAGATGAATGGTAACGTTGCAATATGAACATAATTATAACCAAATAGGTGTACCAAAACAGTGGTAACCTAACACGAGATCGAATTTTCATTCCCAATGTATCATGTGTCACAAAATTTATTATAGAAATTTACTTTAAAACATGTTTAACCCATTAACGGCCGAACTGTTTGATTGTTAAAAATAATTTCGACTTTTAATGTACAGGACAATAGATCACAACTTCTAACCACGATGTAGGTTTAGTACCTACCAAACGGTACCGGGTAAAGGAAAAATAAATTTAGGGAGCGGCCATACCGACGAGTAAAATACGGTGAAAGAATGGGTCATAGTAATTACATGGCGTCAATTTCGGCGGACCGTAATTTACGCACCGCTGAGCTCCGGTGTGGTCGCTCCCTTATACCTTATGAAAATCGGTTTTTTTTTTTGAAAAAAACGACCTTATGAGAGGTTTTTATTATCATTTAGCCAGTTTATACATTTACAGTTATTTAAGCCTTCGCTCCCTGACTTACAAAGCCTGTGTTGTCACGTCTTGTTCTTCTAAAAATCAACATAAATGATACTTAATATCCTTGACTCACTGTGTGTGCGTTTCAATCATGTGTACAAACAGAGAGGCACGTGACACTGCTTGCACATGAAATTTGCGGCTCTTACGACACCAAAAGCACACGCAGTTCTTTTCTAGACCAATGTAATGATTACCCGTGACCATCGGCCAAACACCATCTGGGGGAGGCTTGATGATAGTTTATTTTTCCATTTTTAACGACCGTTTTACTTCTTTAGATGGCACAAACTATTTAATCATTTCATCAACGAGACCTTGTCTAAACGAGATAGGTGATTATAGTGTTTAATTTTGAAAATTTCAAACATGCTGAAGACGGTCTCGGCCCATAGTCACATGAATGCTTTTTTTATACCATATTTTTGCTTTTTAAAGGGTTGAAAGGATCTGGTCTTTAACATTTTTTCATTGCTATATTATAATCTAAAACCAAGGTCTCTTATTTTTGTTGCTGCCGCACTTCTCCTTGCATCACTCTTATGAAAAGTAGAAATCACAGCAACAATATTGGTATCACGCCACATAATTGCCGACATATCATGGCCAAACGATTATATGACCTCTCCTTAACTCATCTTACTTTTCAGCAGTTTTTGAAACGTTTTGGATCAAACTCCTGTTAACACGGAGTGTGCCAAAGGAATCCGTTTGCTTTGGTTGCTTTGGCATACTTCGTATAAAAAGATGTTTGCCAAAGCAATAATTCTTAACGTTTAGTTAAATTTAAAAAATCATTAACCGCCTTAAGTCATAAAGTTTTGACCAATCGACTCTGAATGAAATTCGGTACATAGTGTCAGTGACCAATTGTAATATATAATATTAAGCAAGCAATTTCAGTGTTCAACGAAAACGATGAGCACTTTAACGCCTTGAAATAACAAACTTCTAACTGAACTTAAAATTTCCAGTATGAGAATAACAATTATTTACTGTTACAAAACAAGACAACTCCTGAATTTTTATTTATACTAGCCTTTCCTCTGTCATAACCTGCTCAAAAATCAAATTGCATCGTAAAACTGGATACATTATCATATTTCCATACTGTTTTAGGTAAGGTTAGAGAAACGACAATTTTGTACGACAATCTGTTTATTACTGATTACCATTTTGATTTAACAATACTATATATGTTTTACTTACTTAACATACATGCTGCAACACATCAATGCTTAAAGTGTAACTTTCATTTTAATTGTGAAAAAAACAAATACATAACTTGCTAAATGTACGAAATGTGCCTTGTCAAAAATGTATCAACTTATTTGAGAAGGGTAAGTCTCCATGGAGCCATCATTATATCGATTTTTGGCCGTCACTTTTTGAAATTCATGTTCATGTAGTGTTCATTTATTTATTTACTTTATTGGAGAAACGGACAGTAACAAGTGTACAAAAAAACTATACAGAGACTTAAATACCTAAGCATGCACTTACCCCTTGACAGTTTCCACTTTAACACAAAAATAAGTTTTGTACTCTTACGCTACGCTTAACCTAACAACACTATAAAAACAGATTAACATATGTTTTTATATATTAATGATATCCATTGCCTTTTCAAGTTTTTATAACTAATGTTAAACGTGATGTCGTGTAACATTTTAAAAATAATTTCACGAGGTACATGAAAAGGACATGTCTAGTCACTTTTAAAATTTAAATAAACCTAAATTGGTAATGATTGGTAATGATTGGTCAACAGATTAATTGCCACCTCATAACCAGATAAGTTGCTTGGAGTCTATTTTAGGTATATCGATAAGACACTATGACAGTTTAAAAGTGCCATGAAAATGTCAGCTTCACCGCAACCGGCTCACATACTATGCATGCATGCAGAACTGTGTGACATGTTATCTATTTAATTAACTTGTATTTGCAAATATAACTTAAGTATGTGACGAACTTGTAAGTATTAATTATAAATACAATCGTTTTTATTTATGAAATAGAAACAATATTTATACCACCTAAGATTAAATATGTACTGCAGCATTACCGCTGCAAAGTTAAACCTTTTTTTGCACCGTCGTATTGTTACCTCCTTGTTCCGGTACGTGATGATATTCTTTGGTCGCTTGTCATGTATGTTTTTTAATTTTTAAATTTTTAAGTTCAAAAACTTTCGAATTTTTCCTGACGTTCTCCGCTCGCTTGTTCTCGAGCATTATGAATTCGGAGCTGACATGTTGATAGTCACATAAAGATTATTTTTTTGAAGAAAAGTTTTGATCAGTGAAGGCTCTCTAGTGTATCGCCTGCAAGACGCCTCAGTCTTCAACCTTTTTTTGGCCAACTTTGAGCCTTGTATTGCCTCACGGTTTAGTTACGTTGGTGGTCTTGAGTCCGGTTGTCCGTACGTTTCCTCCCTGTTCGGACAATTGGTGATCCCTCGGCTGTTCCTGTTGGGTTGTGGTCTTGGCACCAGTTGGCACTTCGCCTTTTTCTGCGTTCGCCTGGTTGGTGCGTAATAGCACTGGTGCCAAATGGGGTAGGCGGTAGGAACTGGAAAGAATAGACTAATAAATCTACGAGAACCAAACGAGGGGAACGGAATCGGGGGAAAACGAACGCAGACGAAGCGTAACTTACCCGGGGAATAAACCGGTACAGCGGTGCCTTCGTGAGGCAGTACAAGACTCGAAAGTGGCCAAAAAAAGGTTGAAGACTGAGGAATCTTGCGGGCAATACACTAGAGAGCCTTCACTGATCAAAACATGACTTTTCTTCAAAAAAAAATAATCTTTATGTGACTATCAACGTGTCAGCTCCGAATTCATAATGACCGAGAACAAGCGAGCGGAGAACGTCAGAAAAAAATCGAAAGTTTTTGAACTTAAAAATTTAAAAACATACATGACAAGTGACCAAAGAATAACATCACGTACCGGAACAAGGAGGTAACAATACGACGGTGCAAAAAAGGTTTAACTTTGCAGCGGTAATGCTGCAGTACCTACTAAGTAAGTTCTTATTGTAATTACTATCTAAGAAATAAGTTTAAAATAATTAACTTATTTTGTAAATCTAACCATTTCAAGTTTAATTAAAACGCCAATACTTAAAATCAGAAACAAGAATATGGAATTTCAAATATTCTTAATAAATCTAACATCAATTGTTGTAGACCCTTAGAATATTTTTCAGTTTCATAAATTTTATTTACGTCCCAGACATTAATCAAACGCAAGTAGTACGTATTTTTTTGGAACTTAACCATATTGAAATTAATTGCACTGACTCTACAGCGTGCTCGCTACTTAAGAAGATTGAGATCAGCTCGTAGAAGTTGGACCTAGCAGCGGCCAAAATCAAGAGCATTTTCGTCGAATGGGTAGAGTCCGCATTTGCGAAAACCATTTTTGATCGTCTTCTGTCTTAAAGTCTTCTTTATCGTTCTGTCAAGCATCAACCCAAATTCATCTCTCTTTATTCGGCTCTCGTTGTTTTCCTTTCGCCATGTATGCACATCTTTTCTCCAAGCGTTTTTCAAATCATAAAGAACATCCTCCATTGGTTGCAAGGCGTTGGTGGAACTAGGTAAAGCAACCAGAATGATTCCATTATCTTTGCAAAATTGACACAAGTAGAGAGATAAATATTCAGCACGACATTCCAAAAATATCACGACCGGTTTTCCTATTTTTTCTTGTATAAGATATGGGTTGAAAATATTCGTGATGTATTCATAAAAGTTCTCTGGTGTCAACCACCCATTATCGCTTTTGCCAATGAACCAATCCTCTGGATATTTTGTTATGGGTGTCCTTTTGTTTGGTATTAATGCAAGAATAGGCATCAAGTTCCCTCCGGCGGACGCACCGAGCAGCATTGTTAGGCGTTCCTTATCATCATTCCCCGATTTGCAATATGCTGATTTACCACCCTTTCTGGTGTGATCACTATTTTTGGGGCATAAAGAGATAGTTGAATCAACACAATTAAAAACTTTGAATGGGTCATCTAGAATTTCTAGCAACTTATTATCTCCGAAATACTTCTGAACTCGGGAAAACCATGCTCTCAGCTGTTCTTCGGTCGCACCACCGCGAGATGCGGTAATTTTCCGACATATTCGATATTTGATTGACGGATGCCTTTTTACAAAAGCTGCAAACCAGTGACGGCCCGGCATACCATTTTTGAACTTGTTTGCTCGTCCAAGTTTTGTAACTAATTGCTGTACGGAATGTAACAGTAACTTTTTTGTGACTGGAAAGCCCGATGACGTCATCGTGTCTACATTTTCGACGACCTGAGCCTCTTCGTCTGGCGTAAGTACTGTTGGGGCACCTACGTGATCTTGTTTATATTTTCCGTGGATATGGTCGTAAAGCGTCGTCTCTGGGATTTTATAAATTTTTGACGCTTTGTAAACGGATAAATTCCCATTACTTATTTCAATCAAAGCTGTTATCAGAGTTTCACGAGTGTAGTTTTTGGAACCCGTATTTTCTGTAACAATGACACGACTAACATTATTATTGCTGTTTTATACGAATACCTACAAATACAGTCAAAAGCCAAACGGACGTAGTTCTACACACAAAAAGACAATCAAGCTTATGCTCTCTTTAAAACCGACTACAAAATAAAAGGTTTTATGTATGACCCGTAGTTATTAATGTGTCAGTTTCTATCATCGCGATCAATTCAGTAACTTCTGCATCTGGCAACATTTACATGATTGAAATTCGTGGACGAAATTTAGCACACTTTTTTTTTGGGATACTATAAGGTGCAGTGCTCCCATCATCGTAAAAGCGATTGGCTGTCTATCGTCATCAAACTTTCACTAGCAAAAAAATACTATATTAGTCACTTTTGATATTAAAAAACGAATATCGCCGATCGCAATTAAGAAAATGGTAGTACTGTGGCTGTTTTCTACATTGACTGTTAAGTCAATAATAATAGGTGTTAACCTATTGTTATCGTATTGTCAACGTTATACGTTGTAACAGCTCTTATTAACGTGACAGTAAAGGCCGAGTTAAAACAATAGGATCAAAATAGGTGCTAAAACAATGTGGAATAAGGCCCCGTAGTATGGATTTATTTTACGCAAAGTTATAAGAAGCGTAGCGCTTGAGCTACGAGCTACGAACCAGCTGCTGCAATGTGGTGTTCGTAGCACATCTGTAGGCCTTGATACAAGTTTCAAATTCTACAGGGTGTCCCAAAAACAATCACTATAGAGGTATCCCTTAATTTTTCATAATTTCGTGTGTACTAATTTCATTTGCCATAATGGTCAATGGCTATAACCTTAATTTTTCCAATCACATACCATAATTTAATTTGCCATAAAGGCATTTTTCTGCATTCTTTAACCTTTCAGGTAAAATTTTACATGCCATTGTATAGAGCCCAATAGGTTAGGTTAGGTTTGTTTTATTACAATTGTGAATAGTTCACGGCTTCAGAAAAAATGCCTTTATGGCAAATGAATATTATGGCACATTACCGATACGGCATATAAAATTATGTCATATGAAATTCGGGCAAGTGAAACTACTGCATATGTAATTTGGTCAAACGATAGAGACCCCACTATAGAATCTTTGAACTCTGTTATCTCAAAAATAATTAATTGTTTTCGGATAAAAGTACCTATTTCTCTTGTGAATCTTGAACTAAATCTTGTAAATTAGTTGCAACGCTTTAACGAAAAAACCGTCTTCCACAACATTGGTTATGTAATGGTTAATACGATGTACAGTCGGCCTTATAACGCTGCTCGTACCTTATCGCTTTAACGCCTTCGACAGATCAAGGCAGCAGTTTAAACATGACTTTAAAGTGACAAATCACCAAAGAGTGCAGCTACTTATAAAACCGATCGCACAATTAAACGATGTACATTAAAAACAAATTTGTTTCTTTTTTATTCGTTTCATGCTACCGTTGTCTGTGGCACTCACCAAATAAAACAAATTATAATTTGGTTTTATTTATTATATTGCTTTTTTAAACACGATACAATATAAAAGTCAACATAAAGCATTAACAAAGTCTTTAAAAAAAAATTCGTCGACTGTGCATTTATCTTAAGACGACGTATCAGCTAAAGGCTTTTTGGAAATTACTTATTATTATCAAAACACCTTTCAACGTCTGTATCATTACGCGGAATTTTCATTTCACCGAAAGGCATTTCTCTCCGCATGAGTATTTTTTCGGCAGTCATATAAGTCAAACCTAATTAACCTACGTAATTAATGTCTAAGAGGACTGTAAAGCAAAAAAAAACCATACAAAATGCAATAACGTTTTTCTCCCCTAAAACGTTGTCTGCTTTTACGATTTTTGAATATTTTGTAGATATCATGATTTTCTTTCCAAGAAAATATTTATTGAGAAGAAAAAAGCGGGAACGTACACACCTAGTTTTTCGTAAAAATTAGATTTAGGGGTAAGAAAAGTTCGCCCGGAGCTAATTTGTATGGATTATTTTTGACAGCAACGCGTTTTAAGCATCGCTGCACCATACTGTTAAGCTATCCTGCGGGTAGAAATGTCTTTCGATGAAATTAATATTCTGCGCAATGATACGTTCTTTGAAAGTTGTTGCGATGAAAGAATTAGGAATACTCAAAATATACTGTAAATTTAAAAGACCTGTGTTAATTGTTAATGAGAATGATTTTGTCACAAACGTTAATTAATATTTTTTCAATCCTTAAAAACATGCAACCTTAGCAACTATTAATTTAACTCGTGTCTGTTCAGTCCGTGTATTCAATAAATGATATACAGGGCAGAAAGTTGAGATGGCTTAGTAAGGGTAACTAATGAATCAATTACCGCCACTCGATAATGCTTAGGAGACCATCTCTAACTTTTTAGGTTTTATCAATAAATCACAGGTTTTTAAAACAATTTATATTTATATAAAAACAAATAATTTTTAAATATGCTTTAAGACATAATGATGTAAGTTTTTTCATTTTCAGTGCTCCAATTGTAACTGGCTCTAACCACCTTGTATATAATAATACTGTCCGAGCCGATTTCGGCTACAGCGACTGCTGGACAGGCTCAGTAGCTAGCGCCTCGTTGGTCCGCGCGTTGGTGTGCTCGCATGTGACTGTTGTAGCCAATTTTGGCCTTAAATGTTCTCGAGCACATCGGACAGGTAAGAACACCGTCACTATAATTATAAGTTGAAGCCGTTGGTGGTCTGGCTTTTAGCTCGTCTCTTTTTGCGTCGAGCTCGTCTTTTCGTAGCTTTTCAAAGGCTTCAATGTTCTGCCTCAAAAGACGTCTCCATTCCGGGCGATTTTCAGCGGATGACTCCCATGTTAAGGGGTCAATACTGCAGCTTTTCATATGCCTTTTGAGCACATCTTTGTATCGCAAGAGCTGTCCGCCGTGCTTGCGCTTGCCTTCTTGAAGCTCGCTATAGAAGATGCACTTTGCGATCCTTCCACTTGGCATGCGGAACACATGACCACACCAGCGTAACTGACGCCGCATCAGATATGCTTCTAAGCCGCAGATCTTAGCGCGTCGAAGAACTTCAGTGTTTCTGATGCGGTCCGTCCAGTGGATGTCCATGATATCCCGCAGACATCGGAGATGGAATTGATCCAATGTCTTTATGTGTCTTCGGTAAAGGCACCAAGTCTCTGAGCCATATAGCAGACTTGGTAGGACAACGGCTCTGTATACTGCAATTTTTGTAGCCAGTTTTAGATTATGTGTGCGGAAGACATTAGTTCTAAGTTTGCCGAAAGAGGCAGATGCAGCACCAATTCTGTGGTTTATTTCGACATCGAGGTCACACTGCGATGTTATTGTGCTTCCCAGGTACTTGAACCTCTCCACACGCTTTAGGACATCTTGACCGAGGCAGATTTTCAGAGGTTCGTCTGTTGAAGCGCCTGTAGTCATGACTTCTGTTTTACTGACACTTATCTTAAGACCGAACTTGGTGCAGGCCTCATCAAGACCAGTCATCAGCTGTTGTAGAGAAGTTGGGGATTCTGCTAAAAAGCATAAGTCATCCGCGTACATAATCTCGGTGATAATTTTGTAGGAAACTTTGGTACGGGCCTTCAACCTAGCTAGATTGAAGAGCATTCCATCAGCTCGGAAGCGAATGTGGATGCCTGCAGGTACGTTTTGTAAGGTCTCGTTGACTACAGCTGCAAAATAGATGGCAAACAGCGTGGGGGCAAGAACACAGCCTTGCTTAACACCACAACTGACGGGGAAGAATTTCGACTGTTCCCCATTCACAGACACACAGCATGTCATGCCGTCATGTAGTAGTCGAACTAAACGTACAAATTTCGCCGGGCAGCCCACTTTCTCCAGAACAATCCATAGGGCCTCACGAGGAACACAATCAAAAGCCTTTTCCAGGTCGACAAAACAAAGAAACAACGGCCGACCTTGTTCACGGCTTTTCTCCTGAAGCTGTCGAACGCAGAAAACAGCCTCACAGGCGCCTCTCTCGGGGCGGAAGCCAAATTGGGATTCCGGAAGTATTTCTTCTGAAACTGAGGTTAACCGGTTGAGCAAAATCCTGGCAAAGACTTTTCCGGGTGTGGAGAGGAGCGATATGCCACGATAGGAATTACAATTTGACCTGTCTCCTTTATTCTTGTATAGTGAACAGATACGTGAGATCTTAAAGTCAGATGGCACTTGCTCATCGCACCACATCTGAGTGAATAGTTTCCATATCGTATTATATAGCCCCTCCCCTCCGTATTTCAAAAGTTCACTAGGGATACTATCGACGCCAACCGCTTTCCCGTTTTGTTGACTCTTGATGGCTACTATTACTTCCTGCAACGTCGGTGGCTCATCAAGCTCAGGCCTTTGCGGGAGAGGTGTGATCTCCATTATCCGCTGAATATCAGCTGAGCGATCAACATTGAGTAGCTCCGCAAAGTACTCAGCCCAACGATTCAAAACGTCCACCTTGGACGTCAACAGCGTCACACCGTCACGTGACCTCAGAGGTGCACTTATCCGCTGAGTTGTTCCAGTGAGAGTTCTCAACTCGCCGAAGAACGCACCAAGTTGATTTGTATCAGAGAGCCACTGCAGGTGTTCCGCTTTTTGTAGCCACCACTTGTCTTTTATCTCCCGCGTCATCTTTCTGAGATTATTGCTGCTTTGTCTTATTCTGTCCGTTATATCTGTTCGACCGTGCTGTGGGTGATGCAAAAGTTCACGGTGTTGTTTGAGCGCTTTAGTTAGCTTCTCATCATTCTCGTCAAACCAGTCTCGGTGGATTCGCTTTTTCAGACCTAATGCTTGCGTTCCAACTTCAACAATCTGAGAAGTGAGGGCACTCCAGTTGGTATTATGATCACCATTGTTGATGGTAGACGGTAACTTATCAGAGAGAATGTGTTGGTACTCCGTCCGCACTTCTTTATCTGCGAGCTTCTCAACATTAATGTTGGGTGGCCTTTTTCTGCAAGACCGGCACGGTGGATGCAGACAGAGCCCAACTTTTGTGACTATAAGTCGGTGGTCTGACCAGCAGTTGGCACCGCGCATAGCGCGTGTGACATGGATTTGGGAGATGTGTTTTTGCCGAACAATTGCGTAATCAATAAGATGCCAATGTCTCGACCTCGGATGCATCCAGGTGGTTTTATATTTAGCTGGTAGTCGGAAGAATGTGTTAGTGATAGACAGGCCGAATTGAGCACAAAGGCTTAGCAGTAACTGACCATTACTATTCATATTGCCAATCCCATGTCTCCCTAAGACCCCTGGCCACGCTTCATAATCACAGCCTACTCGAGCGTTAAAGTCGCCTAGTAGAAGAATCTGGTCTCTCGGGCGTATCCTGGCGAGTAAGCGTGTAAGGTCTTCATAGAATCTTCCCTTTGTTTCATCATCCTTGTCCATCGTTGGAGCATATACGCTAATAACTTTCAAATAGTTGTCATTGTCTAGATGTAGACGCAATGATATAACGCGGTCTGAGATGTATTCAGGACAGTCTTCCAATTTGCTAGCAATCTGGGTCTTTATTGCGAATCCAACACCAGAGCGTCTTGGTTCTGTAGCCGGGGTACCTTTCCAGAAAAATTTATATCCACCGCCGTGTTCTATGAGCTCGCCTTCATCTGGCAAGTGGGTTTCGCTGAGAGCTGCTATATCCACATTGTAGCGCGAAAGCTCTCTAGCCACAACAGCAGTTTTTCTTTCTGGACAAAGGTTAACGTCACGATCAAGAAGAGTGCGGACGTTCCACGCACCAAAAGTCATAGTAGTTGTTTTTATATAGTGAAGTAGCAAATTGCTTCATAATTATATGTATATAAATATTATTATTACTCTTTCAGAGGATCTTAATACTGTACTGCACTATAATAGCAATGAAAACGGGTCACTTAGTACAGAATTTCCATAGAAAGTGACCCGTTTTCATTTCATATAAATAGATCTTTTTTTTCCTCCCTATGAAATGAAGTACCTATGATTCAATACACTTTAAGTAAGGCACATTTGAAACCTGGGGCTTATTACGGCTGTGTTTATCGCGTGACTAAACGTGGATAAAACATACGTCACTTTCTGACAAGTATAGTGCGAGAGTGACGGATGCTTTATCCACCGATATAAATGCGAACATAATATATTATTTGTCCCTTGATATTTATTTATTTATTTATTCAATTATTATAAGGCGTCACTTAATAGTTCTATTATAATAATAAGCATGTAAGTTTTTGCAAAGTTTTTGCATACAATGAGATTTTAACGCCAGCATTTTGCACTATTATAGTTACTAATAAATAACGAAGTGTTAATTATATAACAATATTTTAATTATTTGGTTGTAAAATGAAAGTAATAATCAACATTAAGAATAACTGAACAACATTTTTAAACCTATATCTTACTACTCGTATAAACTTACAAGTTATTGAGCACAGTAACTTAAAAAATATGTTATTTCCATCATACTCTAACTAACATTCTCAAGAGTTTATTGTTGATACAAAGATATGCAACAATAATATCCTAATAAAACCGGCCAAATGCAAGTCCGGCACACGAAGGGTTCCGTACCATTGTATAATATAAAGATCGAGCAAAAACGCCGAAAGTTTTTTATATGGGGATAGAGGACTCATTACTATGACGGAATGTGAAATTTTCTACTGTTTACTAAGTTACAGATGGACGGAGGGACGGGCAGCAGAGGCTTAGTAATAGGGTTCCGTAAGCACACTTTGGGTACGGAACACTTAAAACAAAAAGCGTTATTTTAACGTCAAAAATAACAAAGTTCTGAACCCGCCTTGAAATGTATTTATAAAATGTTAAGTATTTTTTTCTTTAAATTACACACAATAAATGATTGGTATAGTTGTAATCTACCTTAACATGCCTTCTTAAGTTATCTTATTAAACCCGTAGAGTATTTTATTTAATTGGACATAAAAGTTTGGATAAATTAAGGGACGTCCACTCAAAATTGACCCATTCTTTTGTTTACGCAACGCACCGTATTTAACGCGTCGGTGCAGTCGCTCCCTAACTCAAATAAATGAATCGGAAATTGTGCGTTGTCTCTAATACTTTTAATTTGAGATTCTTCTGTGGGAAAGAAACCTAGTCTGACTGCATTTCTATCTTTCACATAAGGGTAAGGGCATATCGATACCTACCTGAAATGTCCCATCAAAAATAGTTGACTACATCTTAATACCGGACGAAATGAACGAAAACTTTGGTGAGTATACTTATGAGTTTTTTTTATTCCTTCGCAACTAAACAAGAAACTTAAACGATACCACACTGGAATAACACACATATTTGTCTCACAAAATTGCTGTAAATCGTCTTATTACTAAAAACAAGGTGGTGTAAAAAAAAAACTAGAATTTACGCTTAATCTCGATCACGATCTTGATTTTCAATCATTCAAGGCAATTTGTGATCTGATATAATCAATCAGCGGCGTCACAAACAATCAATTTGAATTGTGATCATTCACATTGACCACAAATCGCGGCTTTCAATGAGATAGCCCTAACTTCGACTTTCAAAGTAAGATCCCAGCTGCCAAGGTTACTTCTTCCTCACTCCATCATGATCATGCTCGTTGTACATCCTGATGATGACATCATTGAGCGTAGTCAAACGGGCCTTGCAACCCTTGTCGCATTTGTTGCACACCCAGTGGATCTCCTGCTTCTGATTGAGGTGTCGGGAGCGCTTCTTGAACCGGTAGTCCCCCAGGAGGATGATCGCGTTACCAGCTCGCGACCAGCAATAACGCGGAATCAGAGGATCTGTAAATTACCGGTGTGTAAGTTAAATCCTTTAATTGATGTCTTTTGCACTAGTTTCACTATCTGATTTTGTCCGGCGATCCAAACGTGTTGTAAAAGTGATACTTGGCCTCTTTTTTACTCGTTGAAACAATTTCGCCTTGGACATGTTATGGTATTGTTTTTAACTCGGCCGCCATTTCTATCAAGTAAGTGAGAGCTGTCGTAATGCAGACAATACGATAACTTGTCAAAAGCAACGGTTTTACCTAGAAGAATAGAGGCCCTGATCGAAAATGTCTTATTTCTGAGTTTTTGACGCTTTGTTTACCTATGATATTCCCGTAAGCCGGGTACTTGTAACTGTGTCTGTTGCACGTAACATCGTGATGTAAACGCGGCTTGCGAGCGTGCTCGCCGCTAGAAACTCGTTACTGCGTTACTGTTACTGCTACGGTTACAGTAACAGCTCGCTAGTTGGTAACTGACTACCCGGCTTATCAGCGTTATAGGTTTAACTTGTGTACATTTAATATAGTGGGGATAAGATTAGCTTCTTAAGTGAATACTTTCATATTGATTAATACATTTTAGGTGTTCAACAAATAAATTTAATTAAACTCAAATAAGTAAGCAAGTTATATTTATTTGTTAAATGATTAAATATTAAATGGTGGAAGTTGTTTAAGATAGATAAATAAGTAAATAAATGTGATATTATCTGATTCTTGTTTGACCAAGTCCCAAAAAAGCTCTAGGCTTGTACTATGGGTACCTACTAGAAAAAATAAACATAATTATATAGATAAATACAAACTTAAATGTATAGGAAACATTCAACAAATCCTCGCGCTCGTTATAATCTATTCGCTTAGATAGTGTCGTCACCTTTGTATCGCGCCGCCTTCGCACGTGTAATCTTTTGTCAAAGGATGCCGCCGCGTAAACAAAGAATGTACCCGCAAGTGAATTTGGCGGTTTACATCGAATTAAATTCGTATTTATTACAATAATCACAAGTGCCTGCGGGTGTAGCGACACTATCTAAGCGAATGGACTATACACAAATATTTGCCTATACGCGGGATGGAACCCGGGACCAAGCTAGCCGTTCGGTAGGCAAGGTCAATGGGCAAACCGTGTCATCAATCCAATTCTATTATAAAACTAATATTGCTATCCATGAATTCTTAAATAAAACTTTGAATTACGTATATTATTCTTTATTGTGATATATTAGTACAATCCTTATAAAATAAAATTTATAAAAATGTCCATGTTAAAAAACCATTACCGATAAAATATAAGTACAAACAATTATATAAATACTTAAGTATCATTTATAAAACGTTATAAATTAAAAAAATGCTATATGTAACCTGAGGCCCTAGACAAGATGCATTACGAGAACGTTATCGTTATCGAAAATGTATGGGATTGTGAACTGCGAGGCGGCTTGTCCATACATTTCGACAGTTTTCGATCATCTTTTGCGTGAACGTTATGCATCTTGTCTAGCCTCACAAAACCTGATTGCGGAAAAGTAATTTACGAAATCGTTACACTAACTTTATTTTTATTTAGGAATATGAAGCTTACAAAATTCGTTATATATATTTATTGTATCTAGAGGTACATGAGGTATACACTATAGATATTAGTATCTTATAGTTTTACGGCACTGACGGTTCGCACTAATTAGAGAAATAAATATTTTGAAATTCAGTTTATCAAAATCTGCTACTTAAGTTACATACTAGGATTTATTCTTAGCAGGCTATTGAACGCAATTACCATAGACTTAATGTATTGCCGTCGATATTCCCATATTTCGTTACAAAGAAGTATATGTAATTAAACTTATCGTAATTCACACAACAGTAAACCGTTATTAAAACTAATAATAATACCTAATATTTAACCTCTTAACCAACCCAGGATAGATTAGCCTTAGCTTGAACTTCAGTTTTAAAATGCTCTGAAAATCGGTGCGAGACTCATATGATTAGCCGAAATTGTAAAGGGTTTATTTACCCTTGAAACGACAACACTCATTTCATCGAATAGGTTTACTTCGCGGGATTTTCAATTAGGCAATTAGGGATAGGCATTTCCACGTGCAGAACTATAACTTTTTGGTGGTCACAGGTGTAACGTAACCTAACCTACGTAACCCATGCTTGATAACCATAAAACAATAGGGTCAGGTGGGGTAAATAAAAGACACGGGTAAAAAGAAGACTAAGTTTTTAACACTCAAAATTATTCTACTTCATTCCTATTCCATTTAAAAGGAAATCTAGACACAATTCTGTTTTTTGAATGGAAAAGGAATGAAGTAGGTAGAATAAGTTTTCGAGTGTTAAAAACTTAGTCTTATTTTTACCCGTGTCTTATATTTACCCCATCTGAGCCTAAGGTTACAGCAGAATAGCTTTCGATGAAATGAATTTCGGTGAAAACACTATTTCGGTGAAATGACTTTCGACGTTTCAAGGAGATCCCAATTTTAACCCATTATAGGCTAGCGGTGCCGTTCGGCGCCTTATGTATTGGTTAGAATTTATGCTTTATTGTATTATACATTAAAAATCAAATTACATTCCAATAATCAAACTATTTAGCCTATAATGGGTTAATATTTTATTTTTAAGCAAAAATTATGTTATTGTTTAGGCAAACATTTACATAACCCCCCTCGCCTAATGCATTTTCATGAAATAACTTCTGCGTTCGTTGAAAGGGACTAAGATAGTCTAGTCATAGTCATATATTTTATTGCCTATTTTATTTTTAAGATAAAATAATAGGTACGCCTCAAAAGCACTAGATTTAAGAACTAAGTACGACGGATCTATTTAAATGTATTTTATGACTTCTTTGATAAAAGCTATAAACACTAGTCGTTTATATTGTATTTAGTGCTTGTCACGAGGACGTGACTGATGACGAAGAATTTTTTTCTCGCTACTCTCCCACTTGGAATAAAAAAGGTAGTAACTGTTATTGTATTCAGCACCACACTAGTGAGTATAATGTCAATAATCAACGACATTATCAAAGAATACTAAAATAGCTCAAGTATAATGTTGCTCTTCTAACACAACTTGCTTAGGAAGCTCGAACGTGCCTGCTGTGTGCTTTTTATCGATTAATTTTTATTTATTCGCGCGCAACCCTGCTCATACAGTCTCTCGCTGTTATGCAAGCGGGTTCCCTTCGTCTGGTATAAGTTTTTTTGGCATAATCATCAGGATTTTTAGGATTATTTAAAATATAATTGCATAGAACCCATTAGGTTCGGTTAGGTTTATTTTATAACAATCCTGAAAACTAAACGGTTTCAGAAAAAAATGGTTGTATGCCAAATGACAATTTTGCCACAAAAAGTTATTCCAGATGAATGTAAACCGATGCAAGCCGATGTAGCGTTAATCCAGGATAGTTGCCGCAGGGGTATAGCTGCCCCGATTCTGATTACTCCAGTTTCGCGGATGAATCGCATGCTACTTTATAAATATATCAAAAGACTCTTTAACGACCTATAAGTTGACCATGTCCCACGTCTCTGTGAGATTGCACGGGACGGCAAAATGCGATCAAATCTTTTGCCGGACAGATTTTTGCCCTGGTTCTCGGCGGGGCATCCATCCTAAACATAATTTATACGAATTAAGCATTATCTCCTATATGTCTCAAAATATAGATGTTCTCAAACATACCTACTCTATAATATTAAAGACTTACAAAGTATGTAGATTTTTGTATTGGGAGATATAGAGTGATTTCAAAAAGAGTGGCAACTATACCGGATTTACCGTACTTGTAACATCGCGCCTTGAGTGCGTGCGTCAGGCCTTTATGTACCCCGAGCACGAACATTTACGGGTAAGGACCAAAAAGTTGGCCACGCTAACTCATTTAATTAAATTTTCTATGAAATTTTTCCGTTGTGTCACGAAAATTAGCCATACATTTGTAGGGATAATTTTCGTGTCGCAACGGAACTTTTTTCACTTTTGTCGTTTGTATGGTTAACTACGCTTAACTATGGTCCAACTATTTGGTCCTTACCCTTACCTCTATCGAGTAAGTAACGTTAGCGAAACGTCATCGACAAAATGTGTATGGCGATTGAAATCAGCGCCCTGTGTCCGTATTTAAAACTAAAACTTCCGAGCACGTTGAAGTTGACTTTCGTATCGTCATAGAGTGTAGGGGAAATACGTATAATAATGTATGGAAACGTGAGTCTGTTCGGGGGTTCGCCCCGTGAATAGATTTCGTAAAAGTATAGTCCACGTTTTTGAACAGTAAAGTGGGTTCGAAAACGTGACGTATAATTGAAATCTTAGTGCTGGAACTACTGACATATCTTTAATGAATATCACTGAATTCAGACTTTGAAAATATAATGTATGGTAGATAAATCCTAGCCTATAAACCCTTATCTATATACCAGGTGTGGCCTGTAATAAGAGCAATAAATTGAGGGATCGTTTCTACTCTATAAACGTAGCAACATTTGTACTACAACTTTAAAAAAATATGTAATTTATTATTTGTGATTTTTCGAACCAACTAAATAGCATTTTCAATGTACTCCATCCAATGGTCTAGTTGTCATCTACTGTCAGCCTACAAACTTCGTAGTTTTCGCAATACATTGCTTGCTTGGAAAATCTTTTTTTATGAATATTTAGGTTAACAATAAGTCATTTTCAAAAGTTGTAGAATAAATGTTGTTACGTTTGTGGAGTGGAAACGATCCCTCAATTTATTGCTCCTATTACAGGCCACACCCGGTATGGTCATTCTATCTTAACAATACTCAAGTTTTTTTTACGAAACCGGCCCTTCCCCCTCTTTCCTTGCTCATTCTTACCAGCTCGGAGTTCATGCCCACCAGTTTACACCTCTGGAACCTGCAGCTTGGACACCGGGTCCTTGTTTGCTTCGTGATTATGCAGTTATTGGTTTTTAAAACGCACACAAATACTTTTTGATGGAAAATTCCTCTCTTGAAGAAGGTTTTGCAGGACTCGCAGGTGATGACGCCGTAGTGCATGCCGCTTGTGGCATCGCCGCAGACGGGGCAACCTTAGGAAATATTATCATTTGTTTAGTAAGTTAACGAAACATTCAATGAAAATAATCGAGCAGTCCACGTAAAAGCATTGGGCGTAGAACTAAATTAAACAAATACAGTTTTTATTAGAAAACATTTAATAATTCATTATTTGGAATGAAAACAATTCCTACTAGTTAATATATGAACCCAAATCTAAAGTTCAAACAAATGGAAATTATTTACAAAATTATATCTATAATGATTTACTATAGTGTTATGCTACGGATATTAATAATATAACATACTTAAATGAAAGGCATACAACATGAACAAAGAAACCTTTTAATAATCTTTCTTAAAACCATAAAATAGTTTAATCTTACAAGTCAATATTATTAAAGGGCTTAACTTCTGAGAGAGATAAAGAAAACAAGAACCATCTAAATCTTTTTAAAAAGGTTACCTAAACGGACGTTTTCAAAAGAAAAATTCATAGTTAAGAGCTTTAATAAAAACAAAACTTAATTGATTTCTTTGTGTAACGAGATTTACCCATATTATAGTTTGTATGGCTAACTTTCGTTACACAAAGGACGCGATCGTGATCTTGTTTTCATTAAGCCTTTAACTATGTATTTTTTTTTTGAAAACGACCCTAAAGTTGTTTCAACACTCACCACCCTTCTCTCTTAGCATGGAATGTATGTGAGTGGTTCGTTAATAAAATAATTATGTACTTAATATTTTATTCTGCTAGCGTTAATCTCTTTATTAAAGATATTAAAAATCCAATTCAAATTTGCTGTCCAAAGTCACGGGTCGTGGTTATGTGTAGTATTCGAATAAAAAGATACTCCCTCAAAAGTCCGCACCACCGCCTTGCACCCGAACTGGCTTCTTCGGCTGCATTCCCAGCGTTCCTTCTGGTCCCTTGTGTAGTGCAATGAGAACCTATATCCATTCACTATCATTATTGGCTTCTTGTTCTTCGAAATTGCGAATGACACTGCAATTAAAAGTGCAATACATACTACAATATACTATTTTGTTCTGCGTTAGTCAAATTTCCACATTGATCTGTGACGGGGCTGTATTAATAAACTCATCTTGGCTAAGATGCCCGTCCCAGACGTCCCATATTGAGACGAGCATTACAGTCGAGTTCAGTTTATTAATACGACCCATAGATTCAAGGTGATATATAAATGTCAAAGATATGTTCTGTTCTGTTCTGTGAAATAGGTCTCGGAAAGTAAAGAATTGTAAATAATAAAAATTATTTTATTCCACCTACTTAGTGCGTGATATAATAGTTTTATTTGTAAGCCTGCGTGTCGAGTATCACAAAGTTAAACAAACGTTAATAAGTACTAATGCCCCACTCTGTGTTTCTTCTTCGGGTAGTAGACGGCACGTGACTTAAGGCTATAATAAATTTAATGAACGTTTGTGAAACCATTCATTATTACCAATAAATATTTATCCTTCCATCGTTGAATTAATGAGCTAGTGATATTTAACAAGAATAGTAAACGATATCAATTCGGTTCCAAGCTCGAAGTGGTATCTGTTGCTGCCGGATCAGGGATTGTGGTTGTGAAAAGTATTCGAGTAACGTGTCATCCCCGCAAACGTGTGTATCACGGCTTTACATCCAAAATAGCTTCTTCTGCTGCACTGCCAACGCTCCCTCTGATTCCTGGAGTAGTGCAGGGAGAACCTGTATCCGTCCACTATCATCATCGGTTTCTGGTTCTTGGACATCGCAAATGTCACCGCAACTGAAAATATTTACTTTGAGATTTTGTACTTATTTTACATTAAAGGTGCCATTCCACTTATGACGGAGATGCCCCTTGCGGTCGCAGCCG
The DNA here is from genome assembly GCA_949316455.1 of Acleris holmiana. Lineage (NCBI taxonomy): Eukaryota > Metazoa > Arthropoda > Insecta > Lepidoptera > Tortricidae > Acleris > Acleris holmiana. The sequence goes on along the minus strand of OX438771.1, from coordinate 15,313,356 downwards.
GCCGCAGCGACACCAATGGATTATACGGTTTTTTTTATGAAATACGTTCCAAGCGCATTTCATACAAAAACCATACAAACCAGAGTGTAGCTGCGGTCGGAGCAGGCTCGCAAGGTCGCAAGCGGCATTGCCGCCACAAATGGAATGGCACCTTTAAGCCAGCGATTTAACACGAATAGATCTTTGAATCTTACGGCTTCAGCATACCAAAACCGGGTCAGGAGCAGCGCAGGTTGAACGCGTGCTCGGACTATGTATTAAACGCATCTAAAAATTGCGCGGGCCCGCGTTCGAACTGTTTTGCCCCTGCCTCCTTGGTGTGCCAAGTTCAATAGCCAACGTATAACGCTCGCAACCTTTAATCAGTAAAGAATTAAGGACTAGCAACTCTTTTTATGCAGGCATATCTTTAATTCAGTTTCCGAACGGTTGATTTTGCACTTTTAATAACTCTAATAAAGGTTATCTTTCAAATACAAAACGTTATGGGTAGGTAAGCAACGCAAAATCGTCCAACTACAAAATAAAACTCGATTAATTCAAGTTATATTTATTCCAAATTAGGTCCACAGACTACGTCATCTACGACTACTGTGATGAAAACTCGAAATTTCGCTACAAGATTAAGACTAATGATATTATAAATCGTCCACAAAGAAACTACTCACACTAGAAAACAAGATTTACAAAATGCATTTACACCAAACAAAGTAAACGGTTATAAAAATTGTTGACTCTGCTATTCGTTTGGTATTCGTTAGTTTATACTTATATATATTATGGCAAGAAGAAGGCAAACGATCACACATTATACGAATAACGAAATAATAATTTAAACACCTTTTCCATCTTCTTATTGTTCATATTACGGTTTAGCTATAATATTTGTTTATGAATATTAAACAAGCAATAAAGTTTAACTAAGTGTAAATATTGCTAATTTCTTTCGGACGATGAATGACTACTTGGCTTATCAATCTTATCATATAATATTATCCTCACAAGATGTCTCTTAAAAGCGGTAACCCATTATTTTATCGAATTTCATTTCATCGAACGCTATTTTCTGCTGAAACCATGATGCTTTCAGAATACGTTAAACATTAATTACGTAGGTGAGATTAGGTTAGACTTGCGGCTACTAAAAATTAAATGAAAATTCTGAAAACATTCATCAAAGGCGATTCGATAAAATAATAGGTGCCCCTTAAAATAACTAGATTTAAGAACTAAGTATCCGACGATACCTCATCTATTCAAATATATTTAATGACTTCTTTAATATGATAAAAGCACTAGTCGCTTATATAGTATTGCTTGCTACGAGGACACGACTTTGTAAGCGTAGAATTTGGTAAGTTCATTTTAGAAAAAAATGATTTTGATATCACCCCTGGGGTGTCTAAATTTCAAGTCCATAAGTTCAGCGGATTAGGCTGTTGTATGTCAATCAGTCACAAGGGTTTTGAAATTTTTGCCTTTTTTGTTTTCTCTGGTCTTTAGGTAAAAAATTACAATCAATATAATACAATAACTCTTCTAGGGTTGACGGAATATAAATTGTGTTAATTTAACTAGTCCAAAAAGTCTGCTGCCTCTGACGTAGGTTTCCAAGACGCTTCCGATCCATCATTATAAACCCTCTAACAAGGAATAACACGGTTATAAAAGCCTACTTTTATGAATTAAGAAAAAAGGCAAGAAAGACAAAAACATTCTCAGCGAATTTTTCATTTTTATTAATGGTTATTTTTCACGGGATTAAAGAAAAAAAACGATATAAAGAACATTTAAAACGGTTTAGTGAAAGCGAGTGCAGTAATTTTTTAACGAGGGTGAGAAATGCTCTTAAGTGTTTCTTTCAAGGTTTTTATGTAAAACAAGTGATTTGTAAAAATCTCTAATACCTATACATTTTTTTACGAAATAAACAGTCTTCAAATTATTTCACAAAAAATATCACAACCCAAATTTTAACATTCCTAAAAAGCTACCAAATTGAACATCGTATTACAAAACCATTAAATTTAAGCTAGAGTAACTTTTTCATATGGAACTCTTATCATCCAGTTTTGATATACGAGTAACATAGAAACAATGAGTGTAAAATAAAGAAAAATGACTGTAACGTAACCTCTAAATATAACATGTTAAATGCAATTGCTTGATTTGTACAATACAGCTGTGAGCTTTATATTTAACTATTTTAAATACGACACTATTATTCTTATACACCCGATGTGCAATAGGATGTACATAATCAACGCAATTTAATTTAAACTACATTATCATGAAAATAAAGTTCATCTTTGTTTATAATTTTAAACATTTAAAAGTAATTGCACCTTATTTCCTTGCTGCTAGGTACAAATTCCCTCCCACGAAAATCTTGCTGTTTGTAGAATGGTGGGCCTTACGAGGTTTAAACAATATTTCGGGTGTCTATAATTTCATCGAAATACCTTTCATCGAATATATAATTTCATCGAATTGAATTTCATTGTACGCTATTTTCTTCTGAAACTATAATGTTTTCAGGGTATCTTAAACATCTAACCTAACCTAACCTACGTAATTAATGTTTAAAATACCCTGAAAAAATTATGGTTTCAGCAGAAATTAGCGTTCGATGAAATGATACATTCGATGAAGTGAAATTCGATGAAGTGATGACTTACCCAATATTTCAAGTAACCTGTTCATTATTTACAGAAACTTTTGAAACGTTTGAATCAGCTCATTCGAGCTACTCTTTCCACATGTATTAAGCCAACAGAATTTTAACAAAGTAAATAACAAATTACACTTAAATAATAACTATAACAAAATGTTCACTTATTTCTCTAACTAATTCTCTTTCTACCAGGAGATCAAATTTATCTAAATGAAAAAACGTATTAAACAAACCCATAGTTTTTAATTAACAAAGTCTTTGAATGTACCTACTGTAAATTCAAACAAATGTAGTATCGATTAATAAACAGCTTATTTAATTTTAATTGAAAACTTTGGAAAATTGGTAAACTTGGAACTAAAAATGTAGGTATTAATTTTATGCACAACTTCCATTTTTAGGTTTTTTAGTACTTACATGTATTTACCGAACAGTACTTTAAAAATGGCTCCAGCCTACGTAAATTGACCGTATTTACAAGCAAATTAAATTCAAGAATTCTAGCGTATACCCGAGGAAACGTTTTTTTCGTTTCATTCTAACCTTTTCAGACCCAGTTAATAGTATTGAGCCAGATAATGTCTAAGTTACACAATTTACTAATAACAGGGCCTCTATTCGCCTGAGCTAAAACGATATTGCTTTCGCCGTGTTTCCGTATTGTCAAGATTTTGATATCTCATATTTACTTGACAGTAATGACGGCCGAGTTAAAACAATACCAAAACACGTCAAAAGCATTATCATTACACCCATTAGAATAGAGGCCCAGAACTCATACTCAATATTTTTTATAGTTCACCTTCAATTGATTTTGATCGCTCAATAGAATCCATCATGAATTGTAAAAATCCCGCACAATTGTGATGTCGGGTCTGAATGCGCTAGATAGAACTTTACATCATACATTGATTCTCGACACATGACAAATTAAAGATAGGGTTCCCTCTGTTGATGAGCAGTTCGGCTGCATCGTGGTTGTGGTGGCCTTTTACTGCAATGATGTAGGTCCCTGAGGTCTTGACCACTGCTTTGCAGCATTTGTAGGAGTGAGTCGAACATGTCCATCTTACGACACCATTTCTTACCGAATGCTTGCAATACGTGTAGTTCTTATACACTATCAACGGTTTTCCTCGGAGTGATTGTATAAAAATCGCCTCTTTTCCTAAAAATAATAATTAGGTTAGTGATTTGTTTCTGTACTCCAACCTTCGCTTGTTTTATTTCTACCATCTACTAGTACCATTACATTATGACTACATGAGGTACGACAGTCACAGGAGCTGATAAGCATCGCTCACTAAATTCGTGGGTTTATCCACTCTTAAGACACACATATACGACTAGAAAAGAAATAAAAGTTTTTATTCAAACCGTACACTTGGTTTATTAAGCCTTTTGTTCAAAAATCTTATAGAAATTAAAATTAAAGTTTAATACACAATAATAGAGAGCAAAGGAACACGTTTTCGTATTTAATACTGTAATGCCACTTGTACTTATGCACTAGAAAATATAGTAAATAGTAAGGCAAGATATATTTAAAGAGATCACAATCATCAAAAGTGTATCACAAGATTAGCACCCAATAAAATACTATTAATCTATACAAATTAATATTAACCTCGTAAAGCCCGAAGATAAAAGAGAAATACTCATAACGTTTTTCATTTATTTAAGTAAGGGCATTACGGGTTATTTTTTATAAAAAATGTATATAAGTATGGTAAAAATAATATAATTTAAAACACTTAAAAAAAACATCATTGATAGAAAGTTTTGACAACTATTCACGATTTCCAATCAAAAGAAGACATTTTCAGACAGATACAGAATAAAAATTTCTTGATCTAAAACAGTAACTTGATTATTAAATAAGTACTACTAGCCAAGGATAAAAATATTTCATCAGCTTATACGCGATAGGAAATAATCTTGACTGTACATGTTAATATAAACTATTTATCACGAAAAGTTCCGTAAATATCACATGAATTGCAAGATATTGTGTCGCCAAGATATTTATCTTGGGCAGATTTACATTGATCCGGTAAACGTCAATCCACGCTGAAATGCCTCCCAAGTACTACATCGAGGCATCTGAAGATTGTATAGGGCTTTTTTCAATTTCTAGCCGTGGATGGATCACAACTAAATCAATGTAAACCTTAAATCCGAAACTGTCATACAAAGAACTCTGTAGGCGGATGGTTGTGGAGATTCTTAGAGTATACCACCTTGTTCCTTTCAGTGTAGACTTTCGCTGGGCAGTTGAACGAATGAGTATAGCACGACCAACTGAATATGTCAGCCATCTCTCGCTTCCCTGTGAATGTGAAGTCGCCAAGTTTCATCAGCCGCTCACCGTCACGGGACGTCATGAATTTCACTGAAATTGTTTGAAGTATTATACCAATTTGTTGCTAAAAGGCCGTCATTTTAAATTTTGACGGACAAACGAGACTACCAAATTCCCTGATGAAAGTACATAGGTTCATAACACTCGGAGGTTCATTCATGACACTATGGGCATGTCCAACATGTCCTTGGCGCGTGGTATGACTTGGCACCTGTCGTATATCTATACGGGCACGACAACGTGCCTCTCCACGGCGCACGGCGACTCGTCGTGATGTGGACAGAGCCTAAGTGTCATCAATTGGTTGATAGGTTCTTTCGAAATTAATAATATTTGAATCTCACTGGATTCTTTTGGGTACCTACGACGTAATGTTATTATTTTCGGTTTAAGGTGAGGTATTTATGTTATTACGAAATTCGAATGTCACATCTCGGTCGTGATCAACGTTTTGATTTGTAATGTTACTAGGCACTAAATAGGTATACGGGGACCGACGTTAGCACCAACAAGACAAACATTTAAAAATTGAACTTCATAATTTATTTTTAAGAGCATCTGATAAACTGCCGGTAAAAAAGTACAGCATATTTAATCTAAAATTAAGATTAATATTTAGTATATTATTGCAGTGACTGGAAAGAAAGCCATTGCGGCCGAGTATGAGTTATATGTTCAATAACCGCCCTTCCATTCATTTTTCCCCAAAAATGCGAGAAAATGTAACACAATTGTATTTTTATTTTTTTAACAACCTATTCCTAAAGCTTACTATAGGATCAAGGACTACTAAGAGAAACATGCATGGCCAAAACCAGAAAAATACATAATTTTCTTGTATCGTAGTCATAAAACATGTAATGATTGTATTTTGTCATGGGGCATGGTTTATGTAGGAAATCGTATCTAAACGATACAAAAGATGTCAACTAAATTTAATGCTTGTTAAATGACATGTTGTCTTATTCTACTTCTATGGCAAAGAAAGTGACAGCAGGAACTTTAATCACACTTTAAAATTAATTGACGTCTTTGATTACGGCAGTTAGTCCGTTATATTATATTTATATAGGTATACCTGCTTTTAATTGAGATTTATTTCCTCTTCTAATAATCCTGACTTTGGACACGATTTCCTGCACAACTAATTTCATTTTGTTTTAAATTCATAGCTTTATATAATTCTAGGGCTAGTATTATTATTGTCATAGGAATGAGAAGTTTAAGAATCATTCAGTGTTGAGTTTCTGGCGGGGTTACACGACATCAGGGCCTCTATTCAGGTTGGTTAAAACGATATCGTGTTTGACACGTTTAAGAATCGTTTATGTCACAGTCGCCATTATTGTAAATGACATAAGAGTAATCAAAACGTTGACAATACGGAAACACGTCAAATACGATATCGTTATTTATTACCGTGTAGAATCTCAGCCCAGTCATAATGCCATAACATTCGAAATAGGTTCAGTGGGCCTTATAAGTAGCTGTACACTTATGGTACCTTGTCGCTTTAACGCCTTTGACAGATTTAGTGTAGCAGTAAAAACATGACGTTAAAGTGACGAAGCACTAAAGTGTGCATCTATTTATAAGGTCGACCGTACGCTTTCTTACCTAATATTATTTGAAAATGATATATGTAATTGAAATCCCAATTTATTCAATTTAGATTTATTACAGTATAATTTGTGATTTTATTTCATCATAATTATGTTTCAGTATTACTCGGTAGAATTAAAACTAAAACATACCCTTAAGTAAAATCATGAATTATAATTTAAAAAATATCTTTCAAGAAATTGGGGATGTAAAATTATGACATTTGTTACGCAATCAAGTTAATCCATGATTTTATTTTGTTCATGAATGCAATATATCAAATGAAAAAAGTGAAACTAAACTTGCAAAGAATACGGGCACTTACGTATAATTCGAGTATTTAAAATATATTGCAAGGAATTACTTACTTTATTGTACAGAAAAGAATCAATATTATTTATATATAATTACTATTATACATTAAGAAGCATAAAATCTCATTTCCTTTCAACAAAAAAACAAAAGCGCCCGTTATCTTTAAGTGTATGACATTTAAAAAAGTAATATCATCTTCGATTGTATGGTTTTAAAAAGCATAGGATGTATTCAAATTTAAAAAATCATCGCGGTTTCCAATGGCAGTGCATTGGAAAATATATTTTTCTTTTTAATTTAGCCTAGGCCTGCAACGAAGAACTTCCCGTGCTGTTTTTACAACAGTCAGTTAAAAATTTCCGAGCGTTTCGGAAGAAAATAATATATCTCATAACTTGTTTCGACTACTTTTGACTATTGCAAACTTGACAACAGGTCAAATAAACTTTAATAACCTCTTTAGAAACGTTGCAGTACTTAGATTTAATTTGTGCATCCATGACATCTTTGCTAGCGTGAGCAAATAACAAATGCATGGTATGAAGCACACCGAACAATTCGTCTGTTGGTATATAAAACTTTATACAATGATTGGTGCCATTTTTTGGCTGAACCAGCCTTTCTCTCCCATTAATTTCTAAAACGTCGTAATTGGCTAGCATTTTGTAGTCTTCGAAACTCTTGCGATACCTGTCTTTGACCAACTTTATTTCTTTTACGAAGTCTTGGTACCTTTCCTGGGTCATGAGGTAGACGCTGTTACTTTTCTTTCTTGCGATAAGTTTATCGAGTTTCATAATGAATTCTTTTTTCATGGGTGCAACGTGATTAATAGAAAAGCAATCAAGGCCTGTAAAGGAAAAATAGTAAACGTTATTTCGATTAACAAACCAACCGTGAGAAATATTCCTAAGTAATCGCAAAGCGTATCTACTAAATCAAAACGCTACCTACTCAACGATCAAGTTTACAATTTCAAATTACATGTTCAAAGTTAAACGGGTCCTAACACTGTAACACAAACAAAAGGTCAAGGTCAGGTGTTAAGACCCGTTTAACTTTTAATACATACATACATAACGTCACGCCTTTATTCCCAGAGTGGGGTAGGCAGAGCAACAGAATACCAACAACTCTAAACTTGTTGATAATCTGTAACCACATTTTGCATTCAGGCTAAGATGTTTACTAGTGTATTAGTGACAGGTTGCAAGCCCATCGCCTAACAGTACTACAAGCTTAACTTTTAATAAAAGTGAAAAGTACAAAATTTTGAAAATAAGTACATACAATGCGAATAGGAATAAGAACTTTTTATTTCGGGCGACAAGGCACATACCTAATTACAAATACCTTGAAGACTAAAATAAAAAATATAAGCGTTGTCTTGTTTTTAACCGACATCAAGAAAGCAGGAGGTTATACGTTCCACTGTATGTTTTTTTAATGTTTGTTCACCGCTTACTCCGTCAATTGTGGACCGATTCTGAAAATTATTTTTTGGTTTGATAGAGTATACTTCCGAGGTGGTCGCACTGTCACCAAATCTGAACCTGATGAGGGGGTCAGTGAGGAGTCCAACTCCTCAAATATTGTAGGAAAACAGTTAAGTTGGCATCATGATCGCTGCCGCGTCGTAAACTGCCCCAATAACGACGAATACATGTTACAATTGAGTTGTTAAATATCAGACTCTAATATGTCCACCCCAAGGAGGTTTTTAGTTTTGGATCATATCACGGACATATTAAAGTTTGATATTTATCAACTCAATTTATCATGCATGCCAAGTTGCCAACTACTGAATATGTAACCAATACAGGATCATTATCATCTTCTTTTTGCAATCATCCCAATCATTTGGGATCAGCAGATCTCTTTCTAATCTTATCTTATCTTTAATTAATAAATAAATAAATTTAATAAGTTTGCAGGTCCAAGTATTTAAGTGATTTTTAATTTTTATACCGTGATGTAAATAGTATCACTTATAATGTTATACAAAATGAAAATGGAGGGAATAATATATATGGTTGTGTAAAAACAGCATGGCAGTTATTTTTTTATTTAATGAGTTAAAATATGTTCATTAATAAACTATAAAATCATTCTTTATGCTAAGTTAATTCAACAGATTGTAATAGCACCAAGCTAAAAACGTAACCAAATCAAACAAAACATTCGATATTTAATTTCAATTAAGGAACCCGAATGTATCAATCTCAGTTTTAATTCAAGAATACATCAAAAAAAAAATATATTTTTCAGTTCCTCCTACTTATTAATCTTTTCTAGTGAATATTTTACACGTTTTGTACAAAAACCTAACGGGTAAAAATATGACAAAACAAAAAAAATAAAAATATTTTTTTTCTATTTGTTTGCCGGATTTCTGAAAACGTCACAATATTGAACGTCAATAGGCAATGTTAGTAATTTAAGCAAAATCACAATATTCAATAATGATTATAAATCCATGGAAAAAATAGGCACATATCAGTAGTTTTTACATATTTTCTAGTAAAAATGTAATATATGTCGTCTATATAGAGGAAACACTCACAAGTTATTAGTAAGATGTCTTTAGCGAGTTTTGCCTCTATATAGACGATATGCTCTAGTGTCACTATACAGAAAACAGTAAAACCTTTGTAGGGACTAAACACCGTATTTTGTCTTAAGTAAGGCACTTTATTCATGTGTATGACTTACATTATACCTTGATAAATTATTGAACTTGTCTAGTATTACTTTGGCTGGGCACTTCATGGACTTCCTCTTGGAACAGTACCAGGCCCGGGAGTTCCAGCTGTTGGAGAAGGTTTGACCCTCGAATAACAACACCTGTCGACCGCCTGTAATCTTGATGATCTCGAAATAGTGATCTGTGAAAAATATGCCTGTATAACCACAAATAAACGTCTAAAATATTATTAGAAAGTTGACAGTTTAAAGACCCTGCTGGTTCGGCTACCTTGGAAAAATAGAGACAGATTTCCAGCAGTTCACTTGACAGGATTTGCCAAATACTGCTCTTATATCTCTCACATTACTTTTTGCTATCCGTCACTAATACACTAGTAAACTTCCTGGCCTGTTTGTGCAAAATGTGGTTACAGAATTATACACAAGTCATTTTAGAGTTCTTGGTATTTCTGTAGCTCTGCCTACCCCACTCTGGGAATGAAGGTGTGATGTTATGTATGTATATATATCTCTCACATTTTACATACAAAACGAATGTGAGGCAACGAAACTATTTGAGAAATATCAATCAAGTTATGTGCCATTATAAAGAGTCCGTACATTGGTGGTCGACGCCCTGTCGATCGACCTCGACCCAGAATCGCTGATTTGGAAGAGTAAAGGGGGATCTCCGCGAATAACAAGTCCGCAATTGACAAGAATTGTCGCAGGATGGGGAGTGTCGTGACCTCATCGCGGATGCCAGGACTCAGATTTGTGTCGCTGAACCAATGGGTAAGTGAACCATTAAGCGAGAATAATAGACGAGTTATACCAATACATATGAATTATACGATACCTATCAATAAGAAGACGATCTGTTATTATATCCCGTATAGGTAATACAAATAATAGAATATAATTCTCTAAGCGTAGTAGCTTATTGTCTGCTTACGGGCTCATTGCAAATGGGGGGCTCGTAGGTGTTAGTAAAAATAGAAATAAAAACACAAAAACCATGTACCTTGTTTAAAAATATCCCCGGAGCGGTCCATCGAGAAATGAAGAGTAAAACATAAGTTTGATATGTACACACATCAAAACTGTCCAAGGATCAAAAATATCCCTAGATTATTTTGATATTTTGTAATGTACTGCGTTGCCATACATTACAAACCATCAAGATATCCAGGGTTATTTTGAATCCTTAAACATTTTTAATGTGTATAAAAGCAGTGACGTAACGCACAGTCAGGATATTGTTTAAAGGTGATTAAAAAACGTGGCATACATACCTGCCTTCGGCTTTATTTAATGGCATATCGGAGTATTGATAATTTGTTACCTTTTTTAAGGGAAACGGACACGTTTCCTTGGCTTACGTATATTTTTTTACCAATTAGTGAATTCACATTTATTTATTTGCCTTATGTCATTAGAATCACATTACATTAATATAAGAAATGATTATATAAACTAAATTAAAAGGAAAACTAAGCTACTGTAATTAAGATAATATATCATATTACCTAATGATTAGTTCTGCATCTCAATTTTACATGTTGCTGGTATTTCACTGACTTAAAGTACTAAAAAAGTATTTGAAAGTAATAATCATTGAAAGCTCATAAAGCTATTCCTATTTATTATCTTTTCTACATTATTTTAGCCAAATTGAATTAACCCTACGTCTCATTAATTTTGATTTCTGTCTGATCCACTTCTTCAACGAACGAAAGAATTCAGTTTCGGGGATCAAACAAAAATAAGTAAAAAATATTGACACACTATTACTAAGTAGGAATACCCAATAATAATATAATTATAAACAAAATCAAGTGCTAAACTGTGGCAAAGTGCCGTGGAGAGCTTGACTAGAAACACATTATTTAATATGTGTCCAAAACTTAACTGACAGAACTAGAGCACACTTAATGTTTAAAACTAGAAATATGTCATGATTACTAACAATAACTTTTACTCTAAAGTCTAAGAAAGTTTTCCTACGATCTACGACACGAGATTAAATAATAATTTATAACAATTTATTGGCGATTTCTCACTGCATCCTTTCCAGGTTCAGGCGAAAAACTATATGAGTCTATTATACACTGTACAGTACACCAACATAATTGGGAGACTGTACATGAAGTACTAACGCCTTTTTTGTTTACGAGCTGAGTCAACTTGTATCCGTATTAGGGAACCGTAGTCAAACTAGGAACCCTTATAGTTTCGCCATATCCGTCTGTCCGTCCGTCCGCAGCCTAGCTCAGAGAATCTTAGTACTAGAAAGCTGTAATTTGGCATGAATATACATATTAGTCACGCCAACAAAGTGGTAAAATAAATCTCGTATCGTGGGGATGTATGTTTTTCTCGTCTACCCCATTATTTATGGGGTGTTGTTGGATAGATCTTTCAAAAATATTACGGGTTTGTAAAAACAATTATTCGATTAAGGGATCCGTTTCTGAGATATTAAGCTTCAAAGCGCTAATTATTGTTAGAGTCAAGTGTCCTTCCCCCCCCTAAAAATTGAAAAAAAACTTAAATTAAAGCGTTTATAACTAATTTTAAAGGATAACTATCACGTTTAAGTAGATATCATTGGTTCTTGAGATACAGGCGATTAAAGTGTTTACACCTACTAAAATCATCTAAGACGGCACCAAATGACTTTAAATAGAAAATTAGTTATTACTTGTTGACTTTTATGTTTGTTTATGTTATCTGTTTGTTGTTAACGGCTTCGGAACCCGACACTGAGAATGGTCTGACATGTTCTTGCCTGGTTTTTTACTTTACTAGGGCTACAATACGTTATAGCATTGAAGATTGGCGTAACCGTTTCAACGTGATCAAACTCGAAACGTATAATAAAAAACGTATAATAATGCTTAAGTTATCCTATACCTCTTATCCAGATGCACATAAAACCTTATTACCTATGAATACATTTCGTACTGTCTGCATTAAACATCTACCATATTTATGTGTACTATTGGCGCGATGCGACCTTATTCGCTAAGCTACAATCGGAACCAAAACCCCAATACCATAAATTTCAAAAAGAGTATTAACCCATATTTGCCTCCTGATTCGAAAACGATCAACATATCTAATAATATGCCCGCGACTATGTTACAATTGGTTTCGTTTTCGAATCAGTAGGCTTATTAAGGAACCAATTAAAAAGTTATGGGTGGATACAAAGCTATTCGTTTTCGAATCAGGGGGCATTTAAGGTACCAATCAAAGACATAGTTCTGGGCATATATGGGTTAATACATTATTCAGCTCTTAAAGTATATGAATAGTCACGTGAAAAAAAGTGATATAACTTAGCAGAATTTTCAAAATATCCAAAAATGAAAGGCTTAAAGTATAGCTAATTTATTATAATTAATTTAGACCTTATAGTTAACATTACAGACTTAAATGCTAACGAATGCTGAAATCGTCATCCGTCTCTTACATTCTATTATGAAATCCGCGCTTATTTATTATTTTAACGTGTTAGTCAATGTTCGTGATGGTGGTGTATCTTTCAATCGGGATAGAACCGCTCTAAAGCTTTACATATTTCCCGGAGTGCGTTTTGAAAAACATTGGTGGTGGATGAGTGTGGGTCAGATTATGGAACACTATTTTCATGGCGTCGTTCAATCTGAACCTCGCGGGGCATTTCGACGATGTTTTTTTGCTGCAATTCCAGTAACGCCGATCGGAGGTTGTCTGAGCAAACGTATGGTTCTGCAGCAATATCAGAGGCTTTTTCACGTTTGTAAACTCGACCAACTCGTAGTTTAAGTCTGAAAGAATTATTTTTTTATTAGTTACGTTCACAGGTAGCAAAAATTACAATTAAAAAAAAAAACATTAGTAATTTGAATTAGGTACTTCAGTTGTCCAAAAGTACCGTCGGCCTTTGCACACTTTAGTGCTTTGTCACTTTAACGTAATGTTTGAACTGCTGCAATAATCTGTCAAAGGCGTTTAAGCGACAAGGTACAGATGTGTGCTACTTAAAAGGCCGACTGCACTAACATTCACTTAACATAGTCAAGGGAAGAGGTTGTGGACGTGTTCATGCATATACAACAGTTTAAAAAGTGGGTAATGTGTTGTTAAATGAAGAAAACATTAGATTTTTTTTTATATTTCCTTTCCAGTCTATGGAACCTTAGTATATATTTTTTCTCAGCATTAAAATCAGGCAATTAGGACCTCTATCCCTGTGGAACACACCAACTATGGTTTAGTCCATCTTTTCGTAATCATATCGTAGACGTCATCATAGCTCTTATGAACGTGTGCCCTAGATGCACATACTGTGATTATATTCGCAATGTTCTGTGTTCGAAATTGAAAGCACCCGAAACCGACGTACGTGCATGAAAAGTTTGATGAATGTAGAGCAAGTGAAAGAAGTATGTTGGCACTTTATCCTGTTCGTGCGTCCTTTGTGTGTTCTGGCAATCGCATTGGTAAATGTATAACTTACTACTTATTGTTAGACGTAGTATATCTCTACCGCTTCAAAATATTTATATCGTTCTGTATCACAACAAACTCATACCATATATATTTAAACCACTTGTCTACTCGGAAAAGTCTTAGTTGACCGGTTTCATAGCAAAGCGGTTAATGTTGCTAAAGTGAAATGGTAATTCTTCGTGTTCTTTATTGTATTTCTTATTATGAATAGGAGCGTTTTCCAAAAAAAATACCTATAGTTAAGGACTATAAAATTAACAACGATAACTTTCCATTACGTCACGAAAATTAACTATTACTGCTTTAAGAGTTCGACCATATTACTAACAGGTGAGGTTTGAATCTGCTAAGCTTATTTAATTTGAAATACCGCCTATTGGCTTATGAGGGCATATATAAATAAATACGTCTTTTTTTGGAAAACGCCCATGGCGACGCGAGCATTCTCACGACTCTTCATTTTCGTATAGGTACTTAGGCCCAATTTCTCAATTAAGCAGATATATAAAACCGTTACAAAGCTTTTTAAGTAGACAGTTTAATGAAATATATGTATTTTTTGAAAATACATAAGATTTTATTCCATTAATAACCATGGAATATACGGAAGCATTCTAAGCAGAGCCCCGGATTGTTTGGACAGTTCGGATAGCCGTACATTGACATTCTGCGCATTTTTGGTGTCCCAGCAGTACTTGCACTTTCTTCTTTTCGTGTGTCCCAATGAGTTTTTTTGTAATTTCTCTGGTAAATGTATGAATTTACCAATAATTGTAGTCATTTTCCCCGCCCCTAAAAAGTAACAAATTTAAATCTTTTTGTTTCTTTTGCAAATTTTTTAATTCACACAATACATACATATCTTCATTGCCAGAGTGAGGTAGGCAGAGCTACAGAACTACCAACAGATCTAAAAATACTTGTTTTTAAGTCTGTAACCTCATTTTGCAGAATCAGGCCAAGAAGTTTACTAGTGTATTAGTGACAGTACTTCAAGACCTTTTTTTCCTTAGTCGCCTCTTACGACATCCACGGCCAGGCATGGAGTACGTTAAGCAAACTACAGGAAATTAATTCGTTTATTTATATATAATCAGATAACATGTAGTTCAAAGTTTTTAGTACAATAACTTAAAGTAACTAGAACTTAATCTAGACAGCCAAATGCAAAGGCTACGTAAGGCTTCGTTTTTCAGTTATATTACGATTTAAACGCCACGTGGTTTCGTTACATATTATTATTACATATGATGATAAGGATAAATAATATTGACACGTATCTCTTACCTACTGCTCAACCCGTAAAATGGTCAATCTTACAGTGAGTATGAATTTGCGACGGTTAATGAAGTTTGATGAAACACAGTAATTACATTTCGTATGTAAAATTGCGACGCAAAATAATACCAGATAGGATAACGCAAGTATTAATTTAATTATTTTAATATTTAGATGATCCTACCAGCACGGCTAGCACATGACGGCGAGATAGACTACCCGTCACTGTCTAATTAGAACGGTCAGAAAAAGACAGGTAGGTCTCGCGGGCGACATAGCTCGCGCGCCGTCATGAGCTAGCCGTGCAGGTGATCTCACTGGATGTAACCCTGTGACATATCGCCGCTTTCCCTGTGGAACACCCCAACTTTGGTTTCGTCCATCTTTTCGTAATCATATCGTAGACGTTATTATAGCTCTTATGAACTTGTGATCAATTTCGCAATGTTCTAAATGAGGGCCAAATTGAAAGCACCCGAAACCGACGTACGTGCATGAAGAGTCAGCGAAAGAGGTTTGTATGGCCCGGTGCACCCGGCGTTCAATAGTCTCTATCTACCCTATTGGGACCACCGTGTAGAACTCTATAGGTTAGGTTAGGTTAATTTTATAAAAATCCTGAAATATTTAGTTATGGAAAATAAGCAGCTTTGTTAAATGGTACGTTTGGGAAATTAATCAGTTTGGCAAAACGTTTTTGCCATCCTGAAATAAATCCTCAAGAGTACACAAGTTAATTAAATTAATAACCATGGAATATACGGAAGCATTCCAAGCAAAGGCCCGGATTGTTTGGACAAATCGGACAGCCATACAATGTATTTCTGCGCATTTTTGTTGTCCCAGCAGTACTTGCACTTTCTTATTTTCGTGTGACCCATTGTATTATTTGCAATTGCTCTGGTAAATGTATGACTTCACCATTCATTGTAGTCATTTTCCCCGCCTCTAAAAGTAACGAATTTAATTATTTTTGTTTCATTTGCATACTTTTTAGGCGATGAGCTTGCAACCTGTCACTAATACACGATAAACGTCTTAGCCTGATTGTGCCAAGTGTGATTACATAATTATCAACCAGTTTTTTCAGAGTTGTTGGTAAATCTGTAGTTCGCCTAGCCCACTCTGAGAATGAAGGCGTGACGTTATGTATATATGTATGTAAGTAATTAATTATTAATCAAGTTTCACTATTAACTAATAACAACCACGGTACCTAACTATTACCTTAACGGAGTATTAAAATGCTGTTTTAATTTACTTAACAAAATAGTTTATAAAATTATTATAAATTAGTTTCATAGAGATTGCATTAAGGACATCCAACTAATCCAGTCAAAAAGGGTAGTAATTGTACTTACTCGTTAAATGTACTTGATTCACCTGGGCGTTACCCAGTCAGGTGCGTTAAGTAAACTACAGGAAATTTATGTGTATATTTATTTATAATTACATAACATGTAGTTCAACGTGTTTAGTACAATTAAATAAATAAAAATAAATAAATAATTAATAATAAATAAATAAATAAATAAAGTAACTAGATCTTAATTTAGACAAACAAATGCAAAGGCAAAGCTTGTAATACGAGTGGAAGTCTTATTTAAATACGTACTGATGAAAAGACACTTCCACTTGTATTACAAGTTACATTCAAGCTTTTAAGAAATGGGCCCCAGGTGATCTCACTGGATGTAACCCTGTGACATATAGCCGCTTTCTTAAAGAAACGGTAACGACAATGGTTTTCCGGCTTGCTACTTGGGCTTGGCCAAACAATAATCACTTTTTTTTTTGTGTGTTTGATGTGTGAGCCTGCTAAAAGACCGACCAGCGATCAAACCGCCCAACCCACGAAAACAAAAAAAATATATAATGATCATAAGAGTGAACTTTTTTATTACCACTTGACATCTGTGGTCATAACAAGATGCATTTGACAACCTTTATCGTTATAGAGAATGTATAGGATTGCCGGTCGCTCGCGAAAGAGCGCTTACGTCAATTCCATACATTTTGTTCTTCTGATATTTCTAAGGTTCACAGTTTAAGAACTTATTTGAGGACTGGACAATCTAGTTCAAATTAACAATTTGCAAATGAATTGAAAGCAATTTGTCATTCAATACACATTACATCTTTCGTGACATTTAGAATGAGTTGTTTAAACTGGAAAGCGCCCCGCTAACAACAAGGTAATAAATAACGCGTCCATATTTTGAATTTAACGTTACGTCATAGCTTAATACAAGATGCAAAGTTCCATGAAACAAATGGGACATACCCGTACAAATCTGAATCCTATACAAATAAACGAGCAAAATTCGGGTTCCGAGGTATGTATTCACATAGACGACACTATCAAATTGTCATTTAATAATGTCTTTTACGTACAGCCGAGTAGAACTCGGTCGCCCAGGTACTTTCTTCTTAACAATCATAAATATCGTCGTCTCACTTATTCAACCTAGTATCTGCATATTTTTTTGCAGTTGATAATTTCATTTTCATTCAGTAACACTTCCAGGCAATAAGTTTACCAACAGCAAAAAAACTATGCAGATACGAGTTTGAGTAAATAAGACGACAATCATCTACATATTTCCATTCCATTTTGAAAAATTAGGAGGATGATGGTTGTGATTTAGATTTTGATAGACTATGGCACCTTCCTCGTCCAACCTCAGCCTGGCAGGGCAGTTGATGGTTCTGTTCTTGCTGCAATGCCAAACGCAACTATTCTTGTGTTGCGAGTAGCTGTATTCTTGCAGGATCATAATCGGCCTTTTGCCACTTATGAGGTCAACGAGTTTATATCGTAAGTCTAAAAATAGAATAACATTCATGAAATAATAATTACCTAAAATAAATTTTATAACGCTGATGTGTGAGCTTTATTCTATTTTTTAAGCCCATCTTACTTTAATATGGCAATTATACTGGCACTGTCATATGAACTATACCTGTCACAATGTCCACGATATAATAAATAAAATAAATAAATAAATAAATATCACGGGACAATGTGACACAAATTGACCTAGTCTTAAACTAAGCTCTAGGCTTGTACTATGGGTACTAGACAACGATAAACATACTTATATAGAGAAATAAATACTTAAATACATATAAAACATCCAAGACTCAGGAACAAATACTCGTGCTCATCACACAAATATCTGCCCTTACCGGGATTTGAACCCAGGACCGCTGGCTTCGGAGGCAGGGTCACTCCCAACTAGGCCAACGTGTCGTGTCGTAATTAAGATATCACAGCAATATGTACTTATACAATGAGGAATAAAGGCTCTGGTTACCGCTGACGAGAATACTTTGTATAAGTCGTGTACGAGTAGTGGTGTTTTGAAATCCAACAACTAGTTTTCTCAATTTTGTGATTTTTTGAGAAAACTCTTATTCATAAAAGCAACAATAACTACAGTAGGTACTTATGATTCAAATATGGCTTCATCTTCAAATCATATTTTAATTATAATCGGTCTATTGTACTTTTATGATTAAGGGTGATAATGTTAGTCAAAACTATGTTCCATTTTGTTACGTCCATATGCTAAGCCTTGACTTAAAGTTTTAACATGTATTTCTTGAGCGATTGAGTAGGAAACATTATATACTTAGTACATACGAGTTTATATCAAAACCAGGAAACAATTTAACATTATTTTATTAAAATTATTTAATGACAAACTATGTAAGTGTATATTTTTTTTACCGTACTAGCTAAAAACAAACTACAATAGAACTACACAAAAACACACACAGTGATATTTAATTTAAAACATGTTACGGTTTGATTTACAATGGCAATGTGATACAGTTCTATGGTGCGTCAGAGTTCCCTTTTATTATGATTATGAAGACAAAAACGCATCATTTCTTTTTATTAGTTACGCCTTGACGTACTTTCCACCAGGCACTTGAAGATACCTCGGGGGAAGATGACAGTGGTTCAAGTCATGGACCACCAAATCTCCTGCGTAGTTAAACCTTATTTTCGCGGGGCACTTGTTCAGCGTCTTCCTGGTGCAGTTCCAATAGCGGCGGTCGCTGGTGGTCTGTACGAAGGTATAGTTCTGCATCATCAGAAGAGGTTTCTTGCCGTTCACTAGTTCTATAAATTCGTACGTCAAGTCTGAAATATATGTGTACCTAGTTAAATATTAAACTGGCACTAAACATCATGAAATTCATAGATGATTTTAATTTATTTGACATAAAAAAAAAACATTGAGTCACATTTATTAATATAAATGACCAACGCATGTAACATTTATGACTAACAAAAGTAAGATCTCTTTCAGGTTATACCTATATTTTAACGAACTTTCCATCTTTAGCTTGCTTATACACGGGCGGGGGATGATTGTGGTTCAAATCATGGAACTCGATGTATCCTTCGTCATCGAATCTGATCCTGGCCCGGCATTTTAGCAACAGTCTCTTGCTGCAATTCCAATAACGGGGGCTTTTGTTAGTCTGGGAGAAGGTATACCGCTGCATCATTAAAAGCTTCTTAGCACTTTGCGTTTCTATAAATTCGTATTCCAAATCTAAAACATAAACTTGATATGTTTATTGGCATTTACATTATCCTCAAATCTTAAAAACTTATCTCGTTCTTTAAACTCTTACAAGCAGTCCTCCGAATTTGAATTTCCTTAAAAGCTATTTTGTAATATTTTACTTAACATCAGTTAGAATAAGTTATACGGAAATACATTTGGTGCATTAAAATTGGGATGATAAATGCGCCTAACAATACTTTGCAAAAACGGAAGACCCCGTTGAGCAGCGTTCTGTCAAATGAATAATTAAAAATAAAAATATAAGTATCAGGGGACAATCTTACACACATTGACCTAGTCCCAAACTAAGCTCTAGGCTTGTACTATGGGTACTAGACAACGATAAGCATACTTATATAGAGAAATAAATACTTAAATACATAGAAAACATCCAAGACTTAGGAACAAATATTCGCGCACATCGCACAAATATCTGCCCTTACCAGGATTTGAACCCAGGACCGCTGGCTTCGGAGGCAGGGTCACTCCCAACTGGTGTACCCTTGTTTTGTCGACAACCTTTTCATCGAATATTATTTCATCGACAACGATTCATCGAAACTTTAGTACTAGTAATATTGTTTGGCGTAATTTTATTTCAACTACTATTTATTTAAATTTATCTTACTACGTGGAAATACTAATCAACGAATACTACTTAATCGCTGATTTGTTACAAATTATCTTAATTGGTACAGCTACAAAACATTGCAATTCATTTCTTCGACGTATTACTTTAATACATTTTTATATGTCCTATGAGGCTTTCAAAGTAGGTTAGGTTAGAACTGCGACCCCCAAGAAAACGAACTGTTGACAGAAGTGGGTTAGGTTCGGTTAGAACTGCGACCCCCAAGAAAATTAACTGTTGACAGAAGTGGGTTAGGTTAGGTTAGAACTGCGACCCCCAAGAAAATGAACTGTTGACAGATAGCATGACACATTACTATTATTAAATTATATCAATGGTCAATCATAACACACATAGCTATAATCGCACAGAGTGCTTGCGTTTAGTTTTGATAGCAAAATATTACCAATTGAAATAATTTTATGCGGAATAAATATTATTACAAGTAAAAAAAAAACAAATAAAAAAACTCGAAATGATTAGTCATGATATGAATTTGATTGAAATAAGTCAACTACCAATTAAAAGACCTCGTTTCAAATTACCTAGTATTGAGTCCTCGACGCAATGAGTTGTCGATGAAATGAAAATACTTGAAACGTTGTCTTTGAAATAATATTCGATTATAAGTTTGTCGGCAATTCAATGGTAAACCCTCCCAACTAGACCAACGTGTCGTCAAAAATTGACGATGCACCGATTAACAATGGTTTGAAAATAATATTAATACGACAAAATAAGACATGATCGCAATCCTGCATGTTCGTAATCGTTTCTTTTTCGATACAAATATCCATACCCACATTTTTGAGGAAAAAATAAGAAAAAATAAGAATGGTTTCTAAACTCTTTATTTATACAAATATTTAATTTAATTATATTTAAAATT
The DNA here is from genome assembly GCA_949316455.1 of Acleris holmiana. NCBI lineage: Eukaryota > Metazoa > Arthropoda > Insecta > Lepidoptera > Tortricidae > Acleris > Acleris holmiana. The sequence goes on along the minus strand of OX438771.1, from coordinate 15,291,834 downwards.
TCTAAGTATAGTAAACTTCTTGGCCTGATTGTGCATAATGTGGTTACAGAATTATGAACAAGTCTTTTTAGAGTTGTTGGTATATCTGTAGCTCTGCCTACTCCACCCTGGCAATGAAGGCGTGATGTTATGTATGTATATATGTAATTCAAAGTATCGATTCTTCATTTATCATAAAACTACAACTTAATGTACCGCCCTTCCGGCGTTTTAAAATATCTGGGTGGTGAATGATTGTGTTCTAAGTATGACCTCTCTATTTTATTAGCTTCATTCAGTAGAATTTTGGCCTTGCATTGGTTCGCGGATTTACCCGAGCAGTTCCACCACCTGCAGAGCTTGTTGACTCGGGAAAATGTGTACTGCTGCACCATCAAAAGAAAGTTACCTCGATACGAGCTGATAAACTCTATATTAACATCTGCAAAAAAAAGTAAACATTAAAAATATCTGAACAAGCAACTCAGGCTATAAACCAGTGATAAATGTGCGTAACTTTAGTTTTATATAGGTACTCGTATCATCAGTTCAAATAAGGATAAACCATTCTATTTACAGTGAGAAGCACGTCCGGAGCATAATTTAATATATTAATCTACTTCAAGAAAAGGTAATTTTTGGCAACAAATAATTTATTATGCTTATATCCGAAAACGTTTCTTTTGTCAACTCCAGCCTATATAACAGTCAGTTTCGACGCTGAAAAAAAGATTATCATCACTAACCTTTACCAGACCCATGTAGAAACTAATATGAAACTAAAACACAACTCTATTACACGAATTAGTACACGAACAAACTAAAAAAACATAAAAATTAAAAACTTTTGAAGAACGCAGACAAAGGCACACACGCCTTTTTGAAAAGCGGCGAAGGTTCATGATTGTGATCTAGCATGTAGCTGATGATGTAGTTGTCGCTGGTCATGGTGACCTTGGCAGGACATCCTTTGGTGGTTCTGCTCGAGCAGTACCACATTCTAGAAGTCTTGTTAGTTTTTGAGAACGTATACTCCCGGACCAGTAAGAGTCGACTGCCACCTCTGCCTGCGTGGATGAATTTAAATGACACATCTGCAACAGTAATTATTTTCATCCTGCTAAACTAATAATTCACAATCAATGATAAGAAATATAAACCCGCAAACCATAGTTGATGCTGAATAGGTAAAAGAGGTAGCAAATAAAACCGTGTTATCATATACGTTTTTAACATTTAAAAAGTTTTATTAAGTAATAAACCGAAACTCTAAGACATCTTGATATACATTGCATCTGCTGTTATAATGTACCCTAATATCGTTACTTTTCATTTCGATTAAAGCTGAACATTGTTATTTCAGCCTGCTAGAACAACGTCATATCCTAGTATGCTTGTGAATCTGAGAGAAGGTATACTTCTGCAGCATTGTCAAGAGGGCAAAATACTCGTAATATAGCACGTAGACTTTATAAATATTTAAAACGGATATAATCTCGTAAAATTTATTGTTAACTTGTTCTTTTCCTCAATTACAAAAGGAAAACCTTTAACTTGTGATATAACTTATTTATATGCTTCCTAATTACATAACGGAATCATCTTTCACATCTTATTTTATTTGTAATAGTGTGTTGAAGATAGGTCACAAACGTTAGCGAAAGTAAAACACGTTATGCATAATAAGGTCGGTTAAGAATGTGTTTTTTTTAAATAAAAGTGAGTTAGTTAAATTAATTAAGTAAAGAGATTTAAGCCAACTTTATGTACTTCCCACTGTTAGTTATTTGGTATTTGGGTGGTGGATGGTTATGGTCAAGTGTATACTTTCCAATGTGATCGTTTTTGTGTAGATTAATTTTGGCTGGACACTGATATTTGATCCTGCCGGAACAACGCCAGGTCTTCCAGGTCTTAGACGTCTTGTTAACATGGGAGAAAGTGTACTTCTGCAGCATTATCAGGCGAACACCATGGGCTACTTCGATGACGTTGAATTGTAAGTCTGAAAGAATATAACGCAGGTTATTCATTTGAAGTGTCATTGATTGACATAAGATGCAATATGCCTAATTTCTCATATTTACATAATCGATCTGCATCGTCTAAATAGGTTGAAGCTATGAATTTTTACATAATTCAGATGTAATTCCTCTTTTTCCTCGTTCGTCATCATCATTTTCATTTTATTTGACCTAATAGGAGTGTCATAATCAGAGCTCGCATGGTAAGATGAAAAAGGTTTGGAGTCGACGTTAAAATTAAAACTAAAGTCATATTCATACTCATACTCATTAATTTAAATATCACCTAAAGATTACTTTGGTGAAGAACACTATGTACAGTCCGATATGTTTACACTTTTGTATCTTGTTCCATTGTAATAAGGCAAAAAATAAGATGCTTTGAGATAAATGTGTGTTTTAGTTGTGTAGGGTATTTTCCACTAGACATACGTCGCAACACATTTTTCATCATCGTTTTTTAGATCCTTGTAAGACGCAGTATAGTACAAAATGGCACAAACTTGCGGATCAGACACAATCAAATGTTCACTGAATAATTCACGCCGTGTGAACCGATTGTAAATATAAATAAATGACACGTCTAAAGTCTTATTGATTAGCATGGCACATTACGCACACGATTAAATTTGATAAAGCGGCCAGTTTGATAAAGGTATATTGCAACAATATACTCGGTAAAACTAAGTACGTAAGTTAGTTGAAATAGTTACAGCATGATAAATATAAAAGACGGGACTAAGAATATGAGTGAGTATGAATATGACTAAAGTTTTAATTTTAATATTGACTTCATAATTTTCTTTAATCTTACCGTGTGATGAAAAATCCGAGCCCTGGTCATAATTAAGCCACAAACTAGTTGTTATAAATCTAAAGCTTTGAATGTGTGATAAGGGTTTAATAAAACATTTTTTTTAAAGTAAAACAATTTAATTTATTATTTAAAGAGAATTCAACCCAACTTGATGTACTTTCCATCTTTTGTTATTTTGTATAGGGGTGGTTCATGGTTGTGGTCAAGTCTATACTTCCCGACTTGACAACTACTGGTCAGTCCAATTTTGGCTGGACAGTCATATTTCAGCCGGCCAGAACAGCGCCAGGACTTGGACGTCTTGTTAATTTGGGAGAAAGTATACTGCTGCAGCATTATCAAGCGGGCACCACGACCTGCTTCGATAAAGTTGATTTGCAAGTCTGAAAAATAACAACAGGTACTCGTCACATTCATGTACGATAAAGAAGTTGGTATGTATGTATGTCTGAACTTCGTGAACTTATCCCTTTAAGGGATCTCTTCCAGCTAACCCTTGAGAGATTGAGAAAAGTGAAAGTTTGTGCATCGAATAAGCACGGACAGGTTTTTGTATAAAAAAATATAATAATAATTTATTTATTTTATTATATTTGCATTATGTTTTGCGTTGTATACAATCTCCTGATGTTTATTATTATTAATATGTATTTCCTTTTCGTGTTACCTACTCTTAACAAAGAGTTCTTAGTAAACTTCAGCCACTAGAAATTTATTTAAACAGACAATGCGTAATGGTCGGCTGTGTGTAGGGTAAGAAAGGTGCAGAAAGTAAGTAATTTTTAGTTTTTTTTTTTAAAAACTACTGTAATTATTCTAACAATGAAACTTTACACTTTGATATACTTCCCATCTTTGGTTATCATATATCGGGGTGGTGGGTGGTTGTGGTCTAGACTATAGATCTCAACTTGATCATCTTTAATCACTTTGACTTTGGCTAGACACTGATGTTTAAGCCGGCTGGAACAGCGCCAGAAGTTAGACTTTATGTTATCTCTTGAGAATGTGTAATTCTGCAACAATAACAAGCGAGCACCACGATCTGCTTCGATAAATTTGATTTGTAAGTCTGGAAAAAATACCGTTGTTCTTCATATTCATTTACGATAAGTGATTTTGTGTCAGCATAAAAAATAAAGTAAGATGCAATCGAAATAGTGTATTAAACATCAGGTTTAAAGAAAATAACCACGCTAAGCATAAAGGTGGAGGTTGGATGTGTTAAAAGTGTATACCGGGTGTACCTACAATCCAAATGGGTCAGTATGGTGAAGTCGGAAACTATGAGAGATAGCGAGATCTGTTCTTAGGAACCATGACGTCGATTTTAGATTTAATAATAAATAAAAATAAAAATATATATTGACCCATTTAGATTGTACACCCGGTATAGCAAAATGACAAAAAACATTAATCAACGTATTTTATTGAGTAAAATGATTTTAAGCCACCTGGATAACAATTTTTAATAATTAACGATTACATTACAATTCTCAATGAAATTTTCATTGACATTTAAATAATTGCTGATGCATATATCATTGTCTACTTGTGTTATTGTTTTTAAATGTTCATCCAGTCTATTTTTAACACGATCAAAGTTAAAACAAGTCGCACTCATGATCCACTTGATAATTAAGTCGCCTTAACGTACCTCCCATCTCTTGTCATTATGTATAGGGGTGGTGGATGAGTGTGGTCAAGTCTGTATTTCTTAATTTGATCGATGCTGTTGAATCCGATTTGAGCCAGACACCCATATTTGAGCCGGAACAGCGCCAGGTCTTGGATATCTAAATTGGGACAACGTGTAGGTACTTCTGCAGCATTATCAAGCAAACACCATGGCCTACTTCGCCACGCTCTGTTTCAATAAAGTTGAATTTGAAATCTGGAATTTCAATTTATCATCACAAATTTTGCATTCTTGGTTTACACTTGTTTCATCGACACTCATTTCAGAGAACGTATCACTTCACAGAACCCTTATTTCATTGACAGGCTTTTCTAGGCGCAGGAGTTTAGATTTTGTGGTAGTCACAAGTCTAACCCAACCAAACCCATATTATGAATGTTTAAGATGGGTCATACATAGAGTTAGGTTACCGTCTTTCCTCTGGACATACCGAAATTTAACTTTTTTAAGGCCTAATTTTCTGGCTAAGCTGATTTCCGCAAAAACGCCGTCAGGACTGCTTTAGACCTATCATATAAAAACATAACTTATATGCACACAAGCTTTTAACTTTAGACCACAGTAGGGCTAGACAAGTTGCATTCGACACTCGCTAGCGATAAATTACGTTCTATGAAATTAGTGTCGGTGAAACAAGGGGAGTCCTGAATTCTTATATAAATTAGTTCAGACACATACATACTAACACAGGCTAAGATGTTTACCAGTGTATTAGTAACAGGTTGCAAGTAGCCCATCGCCTAACAGTACTACATTCCCTTATTCCCCTAGTCACCTCTTACGACATCCACGGGAAGACACGGAGAGGCACTATTCTAACCCGGCAACCAAACACATACATAACACACGAGGGGTATGTACATTCTCAGAGTGGGGTAGGCAGAGCTACAGAAATACCAACAACTCTAGTTGAGACACGTGATGTTTAAAGTATTACGTGTCTGAAATAATTTATATAAGATGGATTTTCCTAGTAATATAAACATTTTGATCTAGATCGTCTAAAAAGGGTAAATTTACGAATAACTTTTTGTTATAATTATCCGCAAGCTAACATATGTTAGAATTTTAAACACGATATTAATCATATTATTTTGGTCGCCTCCTTAACCTTGTCGTGTTGTTCTTCTATAGGCATTATTTATAGTTTAATGTTATTAACCTTACATTTGCTATGATTTTATTTGTGTTAGTTTTAATAATTATTAAATAATAATTATGAAGTACTTGTAATGTAACTTACTTTTAAGTATTAATGTGCTTTATGATTGAATTGAATTGGCACCACGCCCTACTTCGATGAAGTTGATTTCCAAATCTAAACAAAGATTTTCATCTAAACGTCACATTGATTTACAGCAAAAAGTTAAGTGTAGATAGTGCGTTTCAAAAATCTAATAATAATCTCTAAACTTAGTCAGTAGTCCGTACTAATTGTTCTTAGATCAGACATAAGACGTCAACTATAACGTTGACGTCGTACTTCTGATCTGATGTAGAAAGTAATCCCAACTCGTACTTGGAGAATAAATTATACTAAGTATTTAACTTGATATTTAAAAGATAATACGCGATTTATTTATACATTATTTTATTTTACTTAAAATTCACAATAATATAAAAGACGTATTATTTAGTATTTAGCTAGCTACTTAAAGATTCACAATTATCGCTAAATACTAGTATGTTTTATTTAAGAAGAACACACGTTGTGCCGACTCCATGCAGTGAGACAAGTGCTGGAGAAATATGACTAGTTCTTTTAATTTACACATATTATCTGGGCTAATTCACGTAATATTTAAATTATTACGTGTCCGAAATAAAATAATTTATATGAGATGAATGTTCCCTACTAGTAATATTAACGTTTTGATCTAGATCGTCTAAAAAGGCAAAACTATAACTCCTGTTACAATTATGATGTATTTTCTTATTTTCCGTATAACGTGCTATAATTAATGTGCTATAGTGTTATGATGGTCCGCCTTGATCATGTACGTAGGGAAATGGGCGGAAAGGAAAACATTTTTTAAAGTAATTGGTGTCACAAATTTATTTAGCAGTGACATTTTAAGACACCTTCACATACTTTCCCTCCTTGGTAATTAAATACCGAGGTGGTGGGTGGTTGTGGTCAAGTGTATGGATCTCAACTTGATCGTCTTGAATCACTTTGATTTTAGCTGGACACTGATGTTTGAGCCTGCTGGAACAGCGCCAAAACTTAGACGTCGTGCTATCTCGGCAGAAAGTGTACTTCTGCAGCATAATTAAGCGGGTACCACGCCCTACTTCGATGAAGTTGATTTCCAAATCTAAACAAAGATTTTCATCTAAAGTCACATTGATTTATAGCAAAGAATTAAGTGTAGACACTGCGTTTCAAAAATCTAACAATAATCTCTGAACTTAGTCATTAGTCAGTACTAATTTAGTGTTGTTAGGCCAGACGTACGACGTCAACTATAGCGTTGACGTCGTACTTTTGACCTGACGTAGAACGTACGTAATTCCCACTCGTAAGTACGAGTACTCGTAAGTGGAGAATAATTATACTGACTATTTAACTTGATATTAAAAAGTTAATAACTGATTTTTTTACACATTGTTTTTTGAAATTCAGTTTAATATAAAATACTTATTAGCTAGGTACTTAAACATTCATATTTATCGCTAAATAATCAGGAGAACAATCTCACACAAATTGAACTAGAAATGAAAGGTTAATAACTGATTTGTTTACACATTGTTTTTTGAAATTCAGTTTAATATAAAATACTTATTAGCTAGGTACTTAAACATTCATATTTATCACTAAATAATCAGGAGAACAATCTCATACAAATTGAACTAGAAAAGAAAAGTTAATAACTGACTTGTTTACACATTATTTTTTGAAATTCAGTTTAATATAAAATACTTATTATCTAGGTACATTCATATTTATCACTAAATTATCAGGAGAACAATCTCACTCAAATTGACCTAGTCCCAGTAGACAACGATAAAGATACCTGTATAAAGAAATACATACTTAAATACATATAGAAAACATCCAAGTCTCAGGAATCACACAAATCACACAAATCACTCAAATCACACAAATATCTGCCCTTACCGGGATTCGAAACCAGGACCGCTGGCTTCAGAGGCAGGGTGGGTAATACAAGTTTATTTTATTTAAGAGGATTGTGAAGCGATGCCTAAATCGCGTAGCTTTCAAAAATAATCCATACAAATTTAGCTCCGGGCGATATTCGTTCTCACCCCCTAAATCTAATCCGATTTCCACGATTTTTGAATATGTTGTAGATATTGTTGAAAACTAGGTCGGTACGTTTCCGTTTTTGTTTTTTTTTTATTTTATTTTCATTACAATGAAAGGATTTTTTTTGGAAAGTAAAACGTACATACATAGTTTTTCATAATGTCTATAACATATTCAAAGATCGGCAAAATCGGACAACGTTTAAGGGGAGAAAAACGTTATCGCATTTTGTATGGACATTTTTTGCTTCACAGTCCTCTTAAGAAGAAGAAAACACGTTTTGCCGTCTCCATCTAGTAAGACAATTTTCTGGAAAACTCTATCCCCCTTACTTATGAACGTGGAATAAGCTTGGAATAGTTTATGCCATGCTTTGTCCTTATCTGTAATTGTGACATTTGCATCTGACAGAAAGTGACAAAGCATGGCATGAACTATTCCAAGCTTATTTCACGTTCATAAGTAAGGGGGTAAGACTAGTTAATTTTATTTACATATACCTGGACCTCTACTGTCACAGCAATGCATCAGGGCCTCTATTCTACTGTGTAAAACTATTGGCATGTTATCGTATTGTTTTCAACACGGCCGCCATGCCATTACTGTCATGTAAATAAGAGCTATCCGTAACGTTAACAACATTGCTAAGACAGTTTTATACCTACTGAATTTATCGAAACTCGGTAACAGGTTGCGGTAACTTCATTATGGTCCCATCTGAAGTTCTAACAAATCTAGGGGGTGCATGATTGTGGTTGAGGAAGACATTTCTGATAATTTTACTCTTGTTAATGGTGACCCTAGCCCTACAGCCGTATTTTGTCTTACTCGAACAATAAAACGTATGGGGATTTCCTCCTTGAACAGAAAACGTGTGGCCCTCCACTAGGATAAGGTTTTTCCTGCCCTGGCGTGTTGGTATTGTTTCATACGAAGGAAGGAGACCTGAAAAATAATAAATATTAAGAAGAGTTAGAAGAGGACTTAGGGTCATATAGTGGCTAGAGGTGTCGACTCGTGATCGCAGGGAACCAGTGGCCGACGCACCTGAACGTGTTTACTGTGATTGCCGATCCGAAAAGACCGCCAGTCAAATTGATGTTTCACGGTTACGCCAACATATAAAAAACAATAAAAAGACAAGTGCGAATATGACTCGATATCATGAACAAGAAATTGAATAAAATGAAAACTGGTAAAAAGTAAAATTACTTTTGATCAATGCTTCTGAGAAATTTTTATTTTATTTTACACATATACATATGATCTATTTTCTGCATATTTGAGACACTATTATTTATTTATTTAAACTTCCTTGAACATTATCTACCAGGCAGACACATTATGACTTATTTTATATAATTTTATAACCAACATAACATATTTATAATTAATGAAGACATCATAATTTAACTTACTCGTATATCACTATATCGACGGTGGAAATTTCAAATGTCGTAAGGGACAAACGCTTACTTTTCAGGGGAGCCAGAAAACCAAATTCCACTTTTTTTTAATTCATAACTTGGAAACTACTCATCCCATTAAGATGATTCTTGGAAGCATACTTTTTAAATAACTTCGCCTACCCTAATTTTTTAATTGGACATCCATAAATACAGTGGTTTAGGAAATAGTGTCCCTTACAACAAAAAAATAAGAAGAAAATGTGTGTTACACCTCCGAAAACACAGTATTTATCGGACAAAATGTATTCTTTTTAGTGCCTTACAACATAGGAATTTTAAAAATATTGAGATATACGATATTGCGCTTAATGAAACAAGACGTTATACAAAAATATTTGACCGATACAACATAGTGTTTTAAATATTAGGAAGTTACGACAAACTTTGACCATCTCATAACTTTTTTATTAGAAGTCATATCGAAATTTCAATACAACAAATAGATAGAAAAAAAAATACTGACTTCAATGGCATATTTAGTGTACTTACGACAAAATGTCCCTTACGACATTTGAAATTTCCACCGTCGATATAACAAAGTCGCTCTTTCTGTCCCTATATCCCTGTGTATGCTTAAATATTTAAAACTACGCAACGGATTTTGATGCGTTTTTTTTAATAGATAGAGTGATTGAAGAGGAAGGTTTATATGTATAATACTTTAATCCGGAGCGAAGCGAGGGCGGGTCGCTAGTACAGAATAAACTAATTGTATGATCATAAAACACACACAACACCAAGTCTCAAATACTGTTTCGGACATTATCTGTGTTGTTATTTGAAAATTCATTACTAGAATTTGCTACTGAAATGTTTTATTATAATTTAAAGACGTTGACGTTGTTGTATGAAATGTTACACCACATCAGATACTTTAAAATTTGAAGACAAACCATACAGCGCACTAACGACCACGTGGAAGTAACATCGTACTCAACCGCTTTGCTACTCGTTTTATTACGCAATGTGTTTACATTTACTCTGCTCTCTGTATTGGCATTTTGACATGAAAACCACCTTAAGCTTTATGGTTAATAATGGGGGATGACTATTGTTTGCGTCCTTATACTGTATAGCTCGTGATCAACATGATCAAGGCTGTGCATCCCGACCGCATCCTCACCGAGCACACTAGCCGACACTTCTCCCTCGCTCGCTGGGGGAAAACGTGTGGTTTTTGTACATGTACTCTTACAATCTCCCGTTGTAGAGTCTAATGATTTTCATTACACCTAAAATGAACAAAGAAAATAAGGTAGTTCCCTTTATAAAAATGGCCCTGATTTTTGTAATAGAGATATTATCTATAACAAATACGAGTATATCTAGTTTTGATGAGGATTTATTTGTAATACATTAAAGGAATGACAGAAAACAACGTGCACAGAAAACAAAAGCTTACAACGTAGCATGATATATAAAGTTCAAAATACATAATGGCTCAATACACAATGGTTATAGTAAGTATATAAGCTAGGCGTCCACAGTTCCGCGTCGCACGCATCGCAAGCATCGCATTAACCGGATTTTAGAATTATTTGTATAGAAATTCATGTAACTGCGTCCACTGAGCCGCACCGGACAGATCGCATTACGCCTATTAATTAATCCACCCGATGCGTCCCGTGCGTACGATGCGTAGCTGTGGATACCAGCCTTTAATGGTTATTTTTCTGAAAACGTTAACTTTTCAATATTGTAAAACAAATCTAACCTAACCTTAAATCTGAAAATTTACGGTTTCAGAAATAAAACCATTCTATAATATGACCATAATGAATTATGGCACATTATGTATTTTCTACTGTATAGTTATATTACGAAACGATCAACAATATTTTAAAGATTACACATTGAAAAAATAGTCAAACGAACACCGGTCATCCGTTGGCAATGAATTACAGATCCAATCACAGAAATATAAAGATCATAATATTACAAGATCCTGCCCGTTGTTCAACAAAAATGTCTTCTTATTCGACTTTAACTTTTTAATGATAAATAATTACAAAAAATATAAAACGGTGATTTCACAAGATTTTGTACTAATTCTTTGAATCAGACGCGATGAAAACAAATTTGAAACAATTTAATATTGGTCCTTGTTTCTAGCGCTTTTTATTATTTTGTCCGCACTACCCTCCTAAGCCAATAAGCAGTATCTCAAATGCAATGGCCAAAGCAAATTCAATCCTATCCTGTAGGTAATAAGTTTACATTTGCTACAGGAGTTTTGTCTGAGATACTGCTATTTGTGTTAGCAGGGCAGCGCAGTCCCTGTAGGAATCAATTTCATTCGGTTGCCCACTTTGACGTACGTTCCTCCTGCAGTCTTTATGTAAAAAGGTGGGGGGTGATTGTGACTGGTGTTTGAAGAGACGATGATGCCGTTGTTGTTAAGCTTCAGCTTGGCTTCGCACTTGGTGCTGGCTCTTCGAGAGCATTGCAGTCGGTTGGTGCCTCGCTGGTGGTAGCAGAACGTGTAACCTTTGTACATGATGACCTTACGTCCGCTGTTGAGCGTCAACATATTGGGTGTTTCTGTAACAAGTATAACAAAACGAAAACTTGAAATAATTAAAATAATACCATTTTTATATATTTCCAAACCCGCCATTTTGCCATATATTACTCAAAGCACAATTCAAAATTTTGTCATGTTTGTTCATGACAACCGTGAAAAATTACCCCTTACTAATTTAGACCTATATTATAGACAACGATTTTTCAACAAAGTACTTCGAATGTTAGAAACCTTGTACTTATGTACGGCCATATGGCTAGGCATCAAGAGTTAAGGTAACATGGGCAACTTTTAACGGCAATTTATAGCCGGCAACAATAGCTGGCTCACTCTAATTCTGTGTAAAATAATGAATCATCCGTGCAAATTTATAGCCGGCAACAATAGCTGGCTCACTCTATTTATGTGTAAAATAATTAATCATCCGTGCAAATTTATAGCGGGCAACAATAGCTGGCTCACTCTATTTCTGTATAAAATAATGAATTATTCGTGCAAATTTATAGCCGGCAACAATAGCTGGCTCACTCTATTTCTGTGTAAAATAATGAATCATCCGTGCAAATTTATAGCCGGCAACAATAGCTGGCTCACTCTATTTCTGTTTAAAATAATAAATCATCCGTGCAAATTTATAGCCGGCAACAATAGCTGGCTCACTCTATTTCTGTTTAAAATAATAAATCATCCGTGCCAATTTATAGCCGGCAACAATAGCTGGCTGGCGTGCAAATGACGGGCATTGATTTCCCAACAATTGCTTGATTATTGCACCTTAAATCAGGCAGGTAGACACTCTCAATTATTACCTCCCCACCGATTTGCTCATGAACGATACGATGGCAGAGATTTTTTTGGAAAAGGCAGAACCTGTTGCCAAAATCAGCTATTAGAATAAAAAATAATTAAAAAAAAACATAAATTAAAGGCACATTAGGCGATGCTTAAATACATTTAGAAAGTCATTGTGTTTTAAGCATAATAATCATATCGCATTCCGCATTATAATTATGCGTAATCAGAAAGCTAAAGCAAAAGACTCACGCATCGTATCAAATATTTATTAATTAAAATAAACAAAACACATAAATCACTATAAGAAACATGATTATCATATAGAATATAATTTAAATGTTTTTTTACTTTTAATACATACATACATAACATCACGCCTTCATTCCCAGAGTGGGGTAGGCAGAGCTACAGAAATACTAACAACTCTAAAGACTTACTGATATTTCTGTAACCACATTTTGCACTAACAGACAGAGGTTTACTAGTGTATTGGTGTTTACTTTTAATACTAATGTTATTATTACGTGACTGAATTTCTAATCAATGCTCCCTACACGTGTCACTATATTTTTACCAGGTACCTTTTAAACTATAACAACAAACATACGCTTGCTATAATACAATATAGTAGAGTTTTTATACAATTTAAACTAGCGTAAGTCATTAAACGAAAATATGTTCATAAACCATAACAGTATTAAGACACAAGATAGTTAAAACAATAATATAAAAAACTCGTACATCTCATTCTCAACACGTTCTTTTTACCACTACAGTTATCTTTTCATCTTGAATCTCGACACATCATCACTGAAATTCAGAAAGATACACCTACAGGGGAAGATTTCAAAAAAAAATTACAAGGCTTAATGAAAACAAAAATCACGATCGCGTCCTTTGTATGACCCATATACTTTATATGACTAACTTTCGTTACACGAAGGAATCAATTAGGTTAAGTACATTACAAGAATTTTGTGACTTTTCCTCGGTAAATAATAATAAAAAATGCTTTCATCTCTAAAGACAAAAAGTAATACTTTAGTGCATGGAAAAATACTTAACACATTTAAGTTTTTATAAAGCAGTGAGATATAGGTAAATGTGAAAAACTGTTACAACCCCAAAGTGATCTACCGCGATAAAGGCGAGACAATAAGGAAGCAGGAATCTTTATTTTAACATATATCGCCAAATTTCTGCTGTTATTATATTTGAATAAGCAAATTTAGCATTTTAATTTTTAAAACGTTTCGAATGCCTACCGCGCTTGTCTTCGGTTTTGCCTTCAATAATAGCGCTTTGTATCATACCACAATTATATCTAGAGAAACCGAGTGCTCCTAAAAAAAATAAGCGACAAACTCTCTCTTTCTCATTTTCCCTGTTTTTAAAATAATACGCGATCGTTCTTTTCAATCTTTTTTCATCTGGATCAAATTTGATACAAAGGTCTTGTACAAATTTGCACCTATCAGCGTAAGTTTTGCTCAAAAAAATTTTTAATTGCTCTCCGCAACTCCTCGGGTATTTTTATATGGCATCTCCTGTAACAGTAACTTTTTTTGTACGCTTGGCACCCCGGTTTGACTTGATGTTTTTTCTGTATTCGTTTACGTCGGAATTCTTTTTCTTTTTTACGATTATCACTAGGCCAAGCTTTTAAAAGATTTGGAATAGACAATACTTTATCATCACTTGACGTTAATGATGAGGATTCATGTTTTAAAATCTCGTAAATCAAAGGAGAGTTGTCCGTAGGATCTACGTTGAAAAAACCTGCAAGGAAAACACTGTCAGTCTTATCTTACCTGTTCAAAGTGGATGAGTGCTACGCATAGGAACATGATTTATGCATGGTGTGACATAAACATAAAGCCATTACAAAGTCAAATCAGTTTATGTGTATAATGACATGCGGCGCAGCAGTGGTCTTCTCTTGGGAAGCGCTGGTAGATTTTCAAAGTGTAAAAGTGACCGTGCAACCTATTTTTTATTTACTGAATATACATTCATCGATCTACCTATACCTACCCTAACCTTTACCAATATCTCTAGCATTATCTTCAAGTGCCAACAGTACCAACGTTACGTAACCAATGCCATTAGTTTTACGAATCAATTAGTTCTAGAACTAATGTTTAGCCTGCCTTAAATGCTTTCCACGATTGTCCTGGGTTTTACCATGAACAATAGCTCTTTGTATCATTTTGCAATTGCGACTCGTGTAACCTAACGTTCCTAGAAAGAATACTCTACATACTCTCTCCTTAACGTTTTTTTTGGTCATAAAATAATACGCAATTGACCTCCTCTTTCTTCTTGCTTCATCCGGCTCTAATTTTGTGCATAATTCTCTAACAAAGTTGCACCTATCGCCGTAAGATTTGCTCCAAAAATCTTTATTGATAGCTTTCCGCAAGTTTTCCGGTATTTTGACATGGCACATTCTATTACAGCTTATCTTTCCGACCCGCTGGCATCCCGGTTTGACCTGGTGCCGTTTTACTATTCCTTCCCATCTGAGGTCACTTTCTTTTTTACGATAGTTACTTGCAATCCAGTCGTTTTTCCGATTTTGATTTATAATAACCTCTTCATTACTTGATGACGAAGCTTCACGTTTAAAAAATTCATGATTCGATATAGAAATTTCCAAAAGATGTTCTTGTTTGAGACCTGGAAGAAAAACAAAGTCACATCAATGTCGCCCTTAAATTAACAAGCATAAATACCGTATCTCATAACCTAACATAATAAACTTAGTTATTCACAAATAGCAAAAAAACAGCTCTTTCTTGATTCAGTCATATGTTTATTTCTTATCCACATGTTGCTTGCACAATAGGTATCTCCGACACTCTTTGTTCTCTATGCCCCGTCACCCGCGTTCTGTGTAAGGTGAGGTACCTCAGTTTACCTTGCCTATTCGTACTTTAACTGAGCATTGCGAGATGGTCGAGGAATTAAAACATTTTAAATATTAACACATTTAATCTGAATAAGAAAATAAACATTTAACAATAAGACTCAACTAGCATTTAAAAAATAAAATCTTTGACTAAAATACGTTAAACGAGTTACTTTAAAATATCACGATATGAAGTGAGCGAGGACTTGATTTACTTATACTCGTACATGAATACCACAACGCGGAAAATGGTAGTAATGTCAGCAGTCCAGGGCCGAGATTCTACACGGTAAAACTGATATCGCCTTTGAAGTGTTTCCGTATTGTCAACGTTTTGATGACTCTTATGTCATGGACAGTAATGGCGGCCGAGTCGTAAACGATTCTAAAAGACGTCAAACGCGACATCGTTATAACGCAGTAGAACATAGGCCCAGACCTGTAACTCTTGCACAAAAACCCCGTTAAAGTCTTTGTCAGGATTTGTCTAAGTATTGTTAATTTAAATTTTAATATAATGCCCATCGGAATTCTTACGCAGCAGCGGCGGCGGATGGTTGTGGTTAAAGTTGGCATACACTATTCTCCCTTGGGCGTTAAATTTGACCCTAGCCAGGCAGTGCCCTCTAGCACGGCGCGAGCAAATCAACAGGCGTCCGGTGGAGCCGTGTTTTGAGAACGTGTAATTCTGGCACATTACTACGGACTTGTTATTTCGGAGAGGCACTACGTAGAAATCTGTAAGAAAAAGACAGGCTATAAAACTTAATTTACAACAGTACACAACAGTACCAGTAAGGGTGTCGCTCTACTCGTAACTCACACCGTTATTTAAGACCGTGAAATATTTTAATTCCACTATAATATAAACCATTCAGTATATGCATTACCATTTATTGTTAAACGAATTTGAGATATTGTTCTTATAAGTCAACCGACACCATAAAAATAACTATTATACCTATAATTAATCAGAATTAACCAGTAACCAAAACTAAATATACATGTCTCATCTTAATTTATCCAAATGAAGAATCTTAGGTGCAATTGGACGTAGCTTAGCAAAAAGGATTCATCCCACAATGCAAATATTTTTAATTTAAATCTTATTGCTGTCAATATAAAGTAAAATTTTACTCGTGTGAAATTGATGGGTTGGATCCTTTTCGCTAAGCTACGTCCAATTACAAGTATTATTTTAGCTTAATGTGCAGGTATCTTCATAATGCTTATCATTAACTATTGATAACTGATTTGAACAGGCGACCACAGGTACACTGCGATTATGCACGAGGCGCCACGCTTCAAAAATCGAACTACTACAAAACTAGCTTATACTTGTACATTTTAATTTTTTAACAACAATTAAAGCAAAAAATTGGTCAACTTAGACGATAACTATGTAAACACCCCTATTTTTGCGTCGGGGGTTAAAATTACATTTTGTATAAGAAAAAAAATTACTTTCCAAAGTTTGCGCAACTCAGATTTTTCAAATGATAATCTTCGAAACACTTCCCTTGACATAAACCAGGAGTATTTGGGCATTTGGGACAGTAAGTGATCGTATCGACCCGTTTGAAAGTAGTTTTCAAGCATTGCAAGCATCTCTTCCTCTTATACCTATTTGTTTTAGGGTGTCTTGGTACTTTATAGGGCGTATGCCAACTATCAAACAACTTTAATGGCATTGTTCTTTGATTAGTATTGTGAGACACCAACTCTTCGGTCAACATCAACCTAAATTGTGGAATAGTAACACGGTTGTCGCTATACTTGGTATACAAAATGAACGAATTGCAGAACATTACATTCAAAATATGCAGCAATACTTTCCTTCCCCACGGCATCACTTTGTTACTGTACGAAGAACCAAAAACAGAGACTATTCGATTGTGTTTCGTTATTCCTACTGTATGTCTTTCAAATTCTGATACGATGCATGGTTTCCCATTTTTGTCTTTCTTTGAAACGCGACTTTGCCATGCATCACCATGCTCCGTGGACAGTATAAGAGTAGGATAGTCTTGACATTTTGCAATACATACTCCTCTTTGGGAAAACAACGCTAACGGTTTTTCGTTCATAATTGACCTTAACTCTTCCGGTAAGTCTTTAAGCTTGACATTCAAAAAACCAGTGACATGTGTGTTGTTTTGAACCAAATAATTAGCAACCTTGACGGAAGTTTTAGTCATGTAAACAGCATGTCCGACACCTAATCGCTTTGAGAGTAATATTTTAGTAATTGTATCAAGTTTTTCGTTTTTATTTGGACATGAATGCATTCTCAATACAGAACCAAGTTTGTCGGTCAGTACATAAAAAGTGCTTTTTTTACCTTTTTTCAATATTACACGTTTTTCTCTCGAAACAGTTTTAGACTCACCAATACATACAATTTTATCAGCATGTTGAATTCTATCCATGTTATTATTAAATTGATTTATCAAGACGTTTACATTATTGGAATCATCATTTTGTAAATTTGAATCAATAGTGAGACACTTCCAAATTCGTCTGAATTTATTTCGTTGCATATGCTTTGCGAAAAATTGTAGATTAAACTTTTCGTCAGTATTCCAATATTGACCGATTTCATTCATCTGGATGACGCCCATGTGCAAAAACAGTCCTAAGAATATGCGTAAATCTTCAATCGTAAATTCTTTAAATTCAGTTTCCCCGGAAAACGCACGATCTTTACTTAAGAAAAGCTTGTTTGCTTGGTTGTTAATGATATTCAGAAGTGATGTTAGAATTTCCTGTGTGAACATTAAATTGAAATATTCCCCGACAGTGTTTAGACTGATGCGTTGAGGGTCAGTTTTAGAGGCAAAAACTGAAACATTATTAGTTTTTGTTTTCACGCTCCAGTCCTCGTCCAATTCTTCTGAATCCGAGTCATTATGTTCATCTGCGTCCTCTGCATTAGAGTCGCAGTCAGCTTCCTTGTATTCAACATCAGCGAAGAACACGGCTTCATCAAAACTTCTTTCATCCTCATCTGAGCTCCACTCTGCCAAGAAAAAAAGCATGTAACCTGAATTCAGCGTAACAAAAAATTACTAAAAATCCATGCAAATCAAAAACTTATTTCTACACAGAGATTTATTAACAATTAAGTGTCTGATTGTGATATATTACTTAAATTTTAAAATTTATATACTTAGTAATAGTGTATTACGAGTCATTCTTGAACCCCTTAGGTAAATTAATTCGCAATTACAAGCAGTTTTACAGCCATGTAATAAATTAACTGAAATCTATAAAATTTATATACATAGGGGGATGGGAATCTAGGATAGAACTGTATGTACATCACCTCCTTTTTACAGACAGTGCTTTAGCATATTCCTTCGCCTCACACATTGTTTTGTTTACAATTTGGAAGAAATAATATTGTCGTGGCAGATGATTAAGAAAATATAAGGCGATATTCTCGGCTTTACAGGTAAGTATCGCCTCGTTCTATTTTTTTAGATAAGGAATTATACTAATTTGATTTCTTATTAATGTAAATATGTACAGAAGCCTATAAAACTGATATTACCAAACTTAAGTGACCTGGGCCTCTATTCAACTGCGTTATAACGATATCGTGTTTGACGTGTTTTAGAATCGTTTATGTCACAGTCGCCATTATTGTAAATGACATAAGAGTTATGAAAACGTTGACAATACGTAAACACGTCAAATACAATATCGTCATTACTGTGTAGAATCCCAGACCCGTACTTTATACTTACTTCTATTTATGATAAAAATCTTTCATAATACTACTCAAGCAAAATGAATACTAACACCCGTAATTATAGATAAGAAAAGTAATTACTTGAGTAATAGTCATGTCAAAAGTTGTACTAAAATAGTTCCTTAAGTCATTACTTTTACTTAAGTAAGTAATTACTTTTCTTGTCTATAAATACGCGTGTAAAACTAAGTGCCTATAGTATATAGCTTGGCATCCAGGATAGTGCATTACGAGTACGTACATATCCTCCTTTTTGCAGACAGTGCTTTGGCAAGTTCCTACGCCTCATTCGTAGTTGTTTTTTCGTTTGGAAGAAAAGCATATCCTCGTGATAGAACTGGCAAATTGTTCAGAAAAGATAAGGTAATTTTCTCAGCATCAGACGTAAGTGTCACCTCGTTTATTTTTGGATATACATATATACATAACATCACGCCGTCATTCCCAGAGTGGGGTAGGCAGAGCTACAGAAATACCAACAACTGTAAAAATACTTGTTGGTAATCCTGTAACCACATTTTGCGTAACTAGGCTAAGATTATTGTTATTAAAGTAATTGTTATTCTTGGATATAGTTTTACTAAAGAAAAAAAAGTTGTTTATTGTTGACGACACGCTAGCCTCGTTGGTAGTGACCCTGCCTTCGAAGCTAGGGGTCCTGGGTTCAAATCCCGGTAAGGGCAGATATTTGTGTGATGAGCACGAGTATTTGCTTCTGAGTCTTGGATGTTTTCTATGTATTTAAGTATATATTTCTGTACATAAGTACGTTTATCGTTGTCTAGTACCCATAGTACAGTCAAGGTAATAAATATGTATACACTTTAGTACCTTGTCACTTTAATCGCTGTGACAATTTCATATGGCGGTTTAAACATGACGTTAAATAGACAAGGTACTAAAGTGTATACATATTTATGACCTTGACTGTACAAGCCTAGAGCTTAGTATGGGACTATGTCAATTTGTGTGACATTGTCCTGTGATATTATTATTATTATTATTATTATTCAGTAAGAAGGCCGCACGGGCACTTTTACACGCGGTGCTTGCGGCAGTCAATGATAGTACAGTAGAGAAAATATACTGTAATGAACTAACGAAGGTCTTCTTTAATTTTATTAAATATCTTTAATTAAGTTTTTAAAGGCTACTTCTTCTGTATTTTAAAATTCTACAATAAATCAATAAATAAACATTATATGGGGATTGAATTTACTTGTTGTCATTGGGATGAGAGACGGTAGCTTTGGAGCACATTCGGTATAGGATGTCAGTCTTGAGATTTTTCAGTCAGGGTGTTGCTCAAGCTCATACTCAAATTATGGACAGTGGACTGTTTATTTCATTTAAATTATTTAGAGATAAACGCACTTACGTATCTAATTTATTAAACACTTAAATATTACAACGAAATATAAAATAAATGAGTTTAACTTGTTAAGCCAATACAACTTTCAATACCAAACAATGTGGATACAAACAATAACTGATGAATATTACTATTTAGAAATACTTCTTCGTAATCTTTATTTTCACATAGTATGAACAAAGTTACTTTTCGCGTCTGTCTGTCTTTATGTACGTTTGTAAACTGACATTAACCGAAGCGAAGCGAGGGCGGGTAGCTAGTTTTGTATAAGGAAATACATTAGTTTCCCACTGTTGAAAAAGTCACATTCTGCACATGAAAATCTTCGAAACACTTCCCTTGACATAAACCAGGCTTATTAGGGCATCGAGGGCAATAAGTGACCGTATCGACCCGTTTAGAAAAAGTTTTCCAGCATTGCAAGCATCTTTTCCTCTTATATCTATTTGTTTTAGGGTGTCTTGGCAATTTATATGGCGTATGCCAACTATCCAACAACTTTAAAGTAATTGCTCTTTGATTAGTACTCTGAGACACTAACTCTTCGGTCAACATTAACCTGAATTGTGGAATCGTAACACGTTTGTTACAATACTTGCTATGCAAAACGAATGAATTGCAGAACATTACATTCAAAATATGCAGCAATACTTTCCTTCCCCACGGCATTAATTTGTTACTGTACGAAGAACCAAAAACGGACACCATTCGATTGTGTTTCTTTATTCCTACTATATGTCTTTCGCATTCTGCTAGAATGCATGGTTTTCCATTTTTGTCTTTCTTCGAAACGCAACTTTGCCATGAACTGACATTAACCGAAGCGAAGCGAGGGCGGGTAGCTAGTTTTGTATAAGGAAATACATTAGTTTCCCACTGTTGAAAAAGTCACATTCTGCACATGAAAATCTTCGAAACACTTCCCTTGACATAAACCAGGCTTATTAGGGCATCGAGGGCAATAAGTGACCGTATCGACCCGTTTAGAAAAAGTTTTCCAGCATTGCAAGCATCTTTTCCTCTTATATCTATTTGTTTTAGGGTGTCTTGGCAATTTATATGGCGTATGCCAACTATCCAACAACTTTAAAGTAATTGCTCTTTGATTAGTACTCTGAGACACTAACTCTTCGGTCAACATTAACCTGAATTGTGGAATCGTAACACGTTTGTTACAATACTTGCTATGCAAAACTAATGAATTGCAGAACATTACATTCAAAATATGCAGCAATACTTTCCTTCCCCACGGCATTAATTTGTTACTGTACGAAGAACCAAAAACGGACACCATTCGATTGTGTTTCTTTATTCCTACTATATGTCTTTCGCATTCTGCTAGAATGCATGGTTTTCCATTTTTGTCTTTCTTCGAAACGCAACTTTGCCATGCATCACCATGCTCCGTGGACAGTATAAGAGTAGGTTGGTCTTGACATTTTGCAACACATACTCCTCTCTGGGAAAACAACACTATCGGTTTTTCGTTCATAATTGACCTTAACTCTTCCGGCAAGTCTTTAAGCTTGACATTCAAAAAACCAGTGACGTGCGTGTTGTTCTGAACCAAAAAATTAGCAACCTTGACGGAAGTTTTATTCATGTAAACAGTGTGTCCAATACCTAATCGCGTTTCCAGTAAAATTTTAGCAATTGTATCAATCTTTATGTGTTTATTTGTATTTGGACATAAATGCATTCTTAAAACAGAACCAAGACGGTCGGCCAGTACATAAAAAGTACTATTTTTATATTTTTTCAATTTTACACGTTTTTCTTTCGAAACAGTTTTAGATTCACCAATGCATAAAATTTTATCAGCATGATGAATTGTATCCATGATATTATTGAATTGATTTATCAAGACGTTAACATTATTGGAATCATTATTTTGCAAATTCGAATCAATAGTAAAGCACTTCCAAATTCGTCTGAATTTACTTCGTTGCATATACTTGGAGAAAAATTGTAGACCGAACTTTTCGTCAGTATTCCAATATTGACTGATTGCATTTATCTGAATAACTCCCATATGCAAAAACAGTCCCAAAAATACGCGTAGGTCCTCAATCGTAAATTCTTTAAATTCAGTTTCCCCAGAAAACGCGCGATCTTTACTCAAGAATAGCTTGTTTGCCTGGTTGTTTATGATATTCAGAAGTGATATTATAAATTCCTGTGTGAATATGAAATTAAAACATTCCCCGGCAGTGTTTAAATCCAAGCGTAGAGGTTCAATTTTAGAAGCAAATGCTGAAACAAGATTAGTTGATCTTTTCACGCTCCAGTCCTCATCTAATTCTTCTGAATCAGAGTCACTGCGTTCATCTGTGTCCTCTGCATTAGAATTGCAGTCAAGTCCCTTATGTTCAAACTCGGTGTCAAGCTCTTCTTCATCAATGTTACCTTCATCCTCATCGGAGCTCCACCCTGAGAACAGAAAATGTACCATGTAACATAAATCCATCGGGGATAAATAAATAGAAACTCTTATGCATGAAGTCAAAGATAAAGTAAAGGGAAGATACACCACTCGTTCACGGTAGCTCCTTCATAACTAAATATTCCGACTGCGGATCAACTGGCAGCGGGCTGCCGTCTCGTACTCGCTACGCGTGCCGTGATTGATACCTCGAAAGTTTACAAAAATTGTGGGGTATTGTGAGGTAATTTATTGACTCGATTCAGTATATTTATTGCAACAATTCATTATAATAGACAATGCAAAGAATCTAAAAAAATCCACCGAGGATCTTATAAAATCGAAACACAAATAAACTACTTAATAAAAAAAAAAAAGACATATTTCGTAACACAATTTGTTTACGACTGTACTTTTATCACTGGTGTTATAGTCGCTATTAAAAGGCAAGTCAACTAGTCCAAATTTAACGGATGCACTGTTAGCCATTGAGGAGTTCCAAAGGCCACCTTCCATCTTCATTATTATACCAGCTCGTTGGTACCATATTATTTTACTGTCGTCAACTCATCAAATAGGATGACTATTACTAGATTGGAAGTAATTTTATTACATAGTTAATTGTGTGTCATTGAAGAAGCTAACATAATCGTGTTAAGAATATTGTACATATATTAGTAACTTTTGTAATAAACGTTGTTTCTTTCACAACTCGGTATTTTATTTTATCGTTTCGTCTTGCTCGCGTTCACTCGTGAGTCGTAAACGTTCATTTTTGCTTGCAAGAAACAAAATGGTATTATTATTATGTAGTCATAATACCTAATAAGTTTAAATAACGTAGGCGCATGCTATATGAGAGAGGTGATCATATCTTATTATATAAGATGTTATTAAATACCGTTAAATACAATAAAATAAATGAAACGTTTTTAGAATGTTGTTATTTCCTATATAATTTAAAAATGTTTTTTTTTCTATGAACCCTGAAATATATTAACGGGCTAGTAATTTTAGTTTCAATTAAATGTAATTATTTTAAGAATTTTAATAAATCTAAAAAACAATTAATGATTCTATTTTTGCTAGAAAGTATGAAAATCAAAAATCAAGCCACTTAGAACCAAAAATTAGCCCGCTTTAAAACAAGTCAAGTCAGTTGATTTAACCGCACATTTACAAGGCACGATTTTTTTTTTTTTAAACAATATGGTTCAAAATTGTGTATGAAGTTCAATAAAGCTATCTTGGTTGTAATTAAAACGGAAAACAAAGTAAGATAATGTAAATAAAAATGAATCTAAAGTCAATAACGCAATGTATAATAAAATAAACCATGACAAAAAACATTCTTAATTCTGCACGATTACATTTATTATTGATAAACTCATTAACCTTTTCAAGATTCCATACGGTAAATATTATCACCTAACGTAAATATACTTATTTATTGCTTTATAGTTGTTTTTTATCATGTCAGCCAAAACACCCATTTGAAATTAAAGGCCTTTCCCAAAGATCTCCACCGTTTAAAACTACGTATTTACAAAATATAAATGGGAGATTTAACATTAGCGACTATAGAAATATAGTGCACACCCCAAAGACATTAAAAACAATAGAATATAATATGAGATAAAATCGGTTATGGTACGAACATTCGATTATAATCATTCTGTAAGGAAACAATGACCTAGATCGAGTTGCGTTGGTCCGCCGAATGCCTTGCGTTGACACTTAATAGTCTTACTTCAGTCCTGTTATTCGCGTTTATTGCTGTGAATGTGAATGAAACATCTGTCCCTTTCTGATAAGTATGTAAGTGTGACATCAACTTAGGTTTGACCACATTTATTTACTGCGATAACTACGACTATATTATATATAGCCGCAAACGCACTGAGAGTGAAACCGCCTCCGCCGCTTTTGGAACGTCTTTTAGTATGGGAACGCGCCGCACCGCCGCGCCGCACCGCCGCACCGCCTTCGCTCCCAGCAAGGAAGGTTTAAAAAGCTGGCGGAGAAAAGGGAAGATTGGCAATTACTTAAAAGCCAAGAGCGTTCTCGTAGCTCATAGGAAGAATGTGACCTCCTTCTCGTTATAGTTCATCTTATCAGCCATAAAACGCTTACAATTGAAAGTGTCATGGATCTCCACAATGATCTTTGACTCGCATTCAGTGGATTCATCAAATAGTCAGACCATGTTGTGGGTTGTGTACCTTCGCCATGCTGCATACACAGAACCTATCTAAGTCACCTTTATATAGACTCCACCTTTGGTCATCATATATACAGGCGCCGGATGGTTGTGTACAGGGTTAGCTGATATAACATTTCCTTTGTCATCTACTCTTAGCTGAGCTTTGCATTTGCCTCTATAAGCCTTAGAACATCGAAGCCTATTTTTAGCGCCGCCGCACACCACAGAGTATGTATAATTTTTATACACGATGACTCGGCCTTGATGCGTAGATATAATTTGTAATCCTGAAAGAACAAATTTTCAATTTGTAATAAAATACCTTACGTGGAAAACATCCCGACGAATTGAGAACCTTGTCCTTTTTTTGAAGTCGGTTAAAAACACCAAGGCAGTCAGTCTGTTGATGCTAACACGACAATAACAGCATCGCTTTAGCGACTCAGATCTGATTATAGTCCATAAAAATAAAAAGCAAAAATAGACAAGTTTGTTTACTAAGAAAGTTACCGACTTAAAAAACAAAGAATACTCGTAATAAAATTTACAACGGCTGTTGTGCGGTCGCCTAAGTCAGAGTAAGGGTACGTTAAATAATTTATGTCTAATAACTACTACCCATACTTAAAACAAGCCTAGATCTCAGTTTGAGGCTGGGCCCATTCGTATAAGAACGTCCCCAATTATTATTTTATGTATGTATTGGGCAAAATTCAAAACGCTTAAGTTTGATATACCAATCACACTACAAGTATGTTAAACTTGAGCTTCATGCAAGAAATACGAGCTCAACTTTGCGTATTTGAGTAACGAAATCAGATTAAGTGAGGCTAACGATTTACAACAAGAAGCTCATAACCACAGCGCATTTTCACCATGATTTAATTTAAACAGGAACATTGTAGTATAAAATACAAATAATATTATACCTGCCTTAAGCAACTTAATATAATTGGGTAGCATATTGTTACTTATAAGATAGTGATGAACTGGAACAAGTATTCCACTGACAAGAACACTCTTTTTCTTTCTGATCAGTGATCACTGTATATATAATCTGGTTACAAAATCAATAGGATGCCACCAGACTACCGTTGCCATTCAAGCAATTTTTACGTATATCCCCCCAAACTTTTTATAGACAGGTTTCACATGATTATGGGCCGTGTTGGCCTTGACGATGACGCCGCGTCGGTCTAAGATCATCCGCGCAGGACACTTGGCAGCAATCATCCTCGAGCAGTAGTAGTTCCTGCCGGTCTTTGGCCCTTTGTGCGAATACGTATAGCCCTGGTACATAAGCAGTTGAGATTTCCCGGATAGGAAAAAGAAATAATTTTCTCCTAGAAAATAACCAAATAGATAAATATTTGCCCAATAAAATTTATTTATTTATTTTACCTAGCAAAATGTTTGTATCCGTAATTTTTGGATATGTTCCTCAGGTAGAGGTAATTTCTATACATTTAATAGTAAATTTTAAGGGAGAACATATTCATAAATTATGGATGTCCGACCTTTTGCGAGAAAATAGTAAGCCAGTCACTACACTTCGCAACTATAAGCTCATGTATTAAGCAAGTCATATCAGGGTAAGGACCAAAAATTTGGCCACGCTAACTAACACAATCAAATTTTCTATGAAACTTTTTCGTCGCGCAACGGACATTTTTTCGTCTTCGTTGTTTGTATGGTTAACTACGCAGAACTATGATCCAACTTTTTGGTCCTCACCCATTAAAGTCTGTAGTAGTGTAATAGTGTAACTGCTTGTGTATGTGTAGATACACGAGTCATTTTCAACTGGTAAATTAAAACAGTTACTACGACATAATGCAATGATGCGGTTTCGTTAGTAAATTTATTTCGCAGTCCGTCCTATACAACTGCAAAAAAAATGGGAAAAAATAGGGAAGGTAGATACAATGTATTTAGGTATGAAAGATCGTTACAGACTTTAAAAAATGTGAGAGTGAATATTTTTTATTTCTTTCTATTTATTACTTTCTATTTATTTCAAATCCGTTGTAATGGGAAATATATACACATTGATTTTTATAGTAAGTGAATATGAGAAGTATAAAAAGTTACAATGGCATACCTTTGTTTCAAAATTATATGTAAATTTAAATTTCAGTCTTAAAATCTGGTTTTAAGATTAAAACTGAGTATATTTATCGTTTGCGTAAAAATGGCCACTGCGATATGCATTTGAGTCCACTTATAGGAGATAGATAAGTCCACTGCAATCCAATTTAAACCCATAAATTCCATATATTTTGATACAACTAAAACGAGTTAAAACCCTAAGCTAGATTTATTTTTCTTCCATGGCTACTTACAGGCCAGTGAAAAGAAGTTAATATTAGTTAATGATAATAATCTTATCTATTTCTAACATTTTATTTTTCCTTTTTGATTTTACAGTAATTTTAAAATCAAAGAAAATTGTAAATAGGAATGTGAATAAGCGTTGGTATATTCTTAAATCACCAATAAGAAATGATGTAGCCAATTTACAGGAAAAAAAAATGTATTTGAATTTCACAGAAACCTTAAGCATGCCGATTTCTTAGCCGGTAAATTCGCTAGTTTCTTTGGTTGCACGGCTAAATCTAAGTGAACATCAATATTGAAAGCAAAACAACAGAACGGCATTGAAAAATTTCATTACTTAAGTTGATTTTTGAGTAATTTCCAATTGAAGTTAGCATTAACAATGTTTCGATAAAAATTAGCTGATGTTGCTTGATTGGTATATAACTTAGATTCCTTTTTCGCGGATATCCACTTTGCGTAATGGCGATACATCTTCGATATGCCGACCCATCTTGTGTGCTTAGATACGTATTCATTTACATGGTCACATACACTTTTTGTCATGTCACGGTCTATGATAACCCTTTTATGATTGGAATGACGGCCTCTTCCATCAGAAAATGAATCAAAATCTCCTTCAGAATACTTATTAAAAGCGGTATACAAGAAAGATTGACTTATATTAAAAGTTCGAGTGAACATGGTCTTGCATACCTGTACCCGGTTTTCGGAGCCGCTTTCCTCCAAATCTTTGGGTAAAAAATACCTTAACGTGTACATTCTTTGATGACATCGATCTATTGTTACTCTTTTTGGATTTGTCCTTTCGCACCAACAAGTAACAAACTCCCATTGCAAAGAACAGTCTCCCAGAGCCCAAAACTTTTTGAACATACCCTTTCTAACTTCCTCACTAATCGATTGATTGCATTTATATTTGCATGTCTCTTTGCAAGCTGACAAAATAGTTTTCGCTTTTCTCTGTTTACCACCCCGACTCTCATATCCTAAGCCTTGGTTTCGCAATATTTTTCTTTTGGCGTCTTTGCATTCTGTTATTCGTACATTGCGTTCGCTCTTGGTCGTTCTTGTGCTGGCCAATATATTTTTTCTCTTTACTGATTTGTTTTCATCATCCTGGTTACTAGATTCGTACTCCGATTCGAAATTAAAGGATAATTCTGTAAACAGCAAAATAACCTTTTAGTGTTGATATTAAAATGCATTGATAATTTATTGACTAGCATATTTCACTCTCTCTCTCTCTCACTACCACATAGTATTACCAGAATTCATCAAATATTTTAATTTTATTTGTTTCTCTGCGTTTAGCTATATCAATGAAGTAAAGTGCAAAAGCGAGATTTTTTAAAATAAGTAGGACTGCCACGCATATCTCCCAGAAATAGAAGCTCCGTAGAATTCGTATTTTTTTTTTGTGAATATGGAAGTGATTGATATTTTATGTTTGTGAAATGAATCATTTGTGAAACGTTGGTTATGAAATGATAGGATCCCGAAGGAGGAAGTCCTTAATCTGAAGGGTACACGAACATGGCAATAGTCCCCTTTATAACTTTTTGAGTTAACGGGATTCGATAGTTAGGAACCATGACATTTCGTACGTTATTTTCGTGTAGGTACAGGCTTTTCCTTAAATAAAAAAATATAAATTCAGATTTTGTAGTAATGACTATAAAATTGTAAAGGATGATATATAAAATTATTGTTATACAGACAATGTAGGAAAATTTAAGTAATATAAATAATCTTGGCAAGGTCATTCAACTGTTTCACGTAAATAAACCGCTGCCAGCGCCTCTAGAGGTAAATATTAAAAAAAATATGGCGACAAAATATTTAATTACGAAACAAATTTACAGTTTTTAATTAAATACCATATATTACAAGCGAATGTAGATTATATTTTTTACTGCCGATAATTTGAAAATATTATTTAGTCATTTTAAATTTATTTTTTTACTTATGCCTACAACTTTTATGCTGGTGAGGGCTCTGAGCTCATGTGTCATGTGTGTCACAAGACTGCAATCCCGAGACAGCAATTCTAAGGCCACCCCTGAGGACTAAGTTGGAATGACTTTATGCTATTTAATTTACGGTTGTCTTATCCCCACTCCAGAACACAACAATGCATACAAAGGCATTTGAAGGAAGGTTTAAGGAAGAAAATGACGATAACGATCTTGACGGACCTCACACAAAGTTCTACCACACTCAGTTTGATTGAGTCGTGTACATAGTAATATATTTCTATTGTAACGAATGGGCACCCAAAGCCCAAAATTTAGTAAACACCCCTTTTCTAACTTCATCACTAATTAGTTTATTGCATTTTAATATGCACGAATCTCTGCAAGGCGGTAAAATGGTTTTAGCCGTTTTCTTCACGCTACCCCAACTTTTAATTGTCTTAACTGCTTTGTTTTCGTCGTCGACCTTACAAGACTCGTACTTAAATTCGAAATTTGAAGATGCTTCTGAAATCAACAAAACCAAACTTAACCAATTAGTATTACTTATACAGGTTGTCCTGTATCGTGAGGTCCATAATTAACCTGTATATCGGAGAGTCAGTGATCTTTTAAACGGGTCTTACTGTTTTCGAGGACATCGTAGGTTTAAATATTAGGACTGCACATTATATATTAGAGTGACTTTTTTAAAAGTATAATTTAAAGTAAACATAATAAAGAAAATAGTCATATTTATATTTCTATATATTTTGCATCATTTCAAAATCTAGAATTTAAACTTGTAGCTGAATTCACTTAATCCACCCTTATTTATATTAATTGTTTTTTCCTTCGTGATTATTAATTAAGCCTGCGCAGGAGCAGTGCAGCGCCACGCGTAGCTTAATAGACAGAACGTTGCAGCTGCCGCCTGCTGGCAGTGTGCCGTGTCATGCTCGGCGCTGCTCCTGACACGTGTTTGATTTGCCGAAGCCTTTAATCATAGTATAATCTGATACTTTAAGCACACGCAATAGCTGTGCCTGTAATTATAGTAGAGATAATTATAATAAACGGCTGCCGATATCATTTCCTCTCTAGAGTCCCGTTAATTATGTCCCCATCCTTACACAATAGTTCTTAAGCACCAGAGGTTTTTCGTAGGGCCTATACTTCCTTGACGTGAACTTACGAATAGCGACCAATTGATCACACTGCTAAATTAATGTAAGCTTAAGGTCACTACGTATGGCTTCGGATCCAGGTACACCTTCTTAGGGTTTACCATTGATCCGTCCATGGAAAATAAACTATACGTGTTATTAGGCTTTTAAGAGTTTGTGTAAAAAGGAACTATCCTGTGTTTTTTGTCTTTGCGATAAAGGTATTGCACGTTACATTTATTAAGGCGTGGACCGATCTACGGTTTAATGAAATCCATTTTAAAATTGTCATTAACAATATGACGATATTGGGACTCTTTTCTTGTAGGATTTTTGTATACTGTCTGTTTCTCAGCTATCCATTCCGTGTAATGTCTGAACATCGCAGCCACAGTAAGGGTGCTACCGTGCGATGTAGAATGCAAAAATGACTTTACATGATCACAGACGCTTTTCACCATCTCAGCGTCTCTTACAATCTTATGATTCGAATGGCGTCCTCTACAATCGGTAAAAGAAGAAAATTCGTGATATTTCATCAAAGCTGTATACACGACTTTCTCTCCAATAGAAATCGTATTGAGAAACATGGTTTTGCATACCCGTACTCGACGTTCTGTATCCTCAAAAACTTTAGGCAGGAAATATTTATGCGTATACTTTCTCAGACATTTCCTTTCTGTGGAAGTACGTGAAGGTTTTTTTCTATCACACCAACGTGTAACCCATTCCCACTGCTGGGCACGGTCACCTAGAGCCCAAAACTGGTTAAACATGTCCATTCTTTCTTCCTCACAAAATTTCTGATAACATTTCATAATACATGTTTCTTTGCAGGCTGGTAAAATGGTTTTAGCTTTATTTTGAAATCCTGTGTTACTTTCATAGGCTAACCCTTGATTCTTTAACATTTTCCTTATATTTCTTTTCCATTGCGACGGTGATCCTTTCTTTTTTTTTGACTTAGTCACAGATTTTTCCTTGGGTTCCGTGACTGTCATGACACCTTCGTTTTCAATAATAAATTTGTACTCTTGTTCAGAGTCAGAATTTGATTCTATGCTGCATAATCGAAGTAAGTCTGAAAATAATGTAATTTATTTAAAAAAGATATCAAAGTTTGAGTAATAACGTTTTAGCACGTACGCCTTTGTTCCCAGGCAGAGCTACAGAAATACCAAACAACTCTAAAAATACTTTTCGACATTTCTGTAACCACATTTTGCTCAAACAGGCTAAGATGTTTGTGTTTTAGATATACCTATAATTAAATTTTAATGATACCTTGCTGTTTATTCGGGTACTCGTGTGCATGTGACTGACATTAAAAATGTTTAATTTTTTGGACCACCACCCACACTCGAACATATTGTATATATACATATTTACTTTTTGGTTGATTGTTAAGATGAAGCCAGTTTCGTAACATTCTACATCTGTGGGTGAAAACGTAGTCAAATCCTTACCAACTTGGAATAACGAAGGTAAATTAAAACAAAATATTTACAGATCATTGTAATTTCCAAAGCTTTTGAGGCATGTAACAGAATACAACTCAATAGACTATTTTATGAAAAAAAATGTACTTAATCCCTCATCATCATCAGTTTCTTGCCCTTATCCTATTTACTGGGGGTCGGCGCATGTCTTTTTCTTCCACACCTCCGTGTCTCCATCATCTCTCACACAGTCCATCTACATTTTCCTTTGATTACCTCGTCTCTTCCATCGCTCCACGTTCATGCCCAATACTTTTTGATCACATGACTGTCATCCCTCAGCATAATATGCCCATACCAGGCAAGGCGATGGGACCTTACTTTGTCGATGATAGGTGCTATTTTCAGGCTTCTTCTATTATACTCATTCCTTATTCTGTCCGTCCTCTTCACACCACACATCCATCTCAACATCCATTCACCCCTATCCCTAAGCCCTATCTACATTAAATTTACATTTTAATGAATTTTGATATACTTGTCACCATACTTTTTGTACAAAGGTTTTTCATGGTTGTGGTCTGTGTTGGCAGTTTTGATGTCACCACACTTGTTGAGTATCAGGCGAGCAGGACACCTCCCACTGTGTTTCTTTGAACAGTAGTACTGTCTGCCAGTCTTCGGACCCTGGTGTGAGAACGTATAGCCCTGGTACAACAGCAGTTGTGTTTTCCCCGTACTTATTACTTTGTATTGCATTTCTGAAAACAAAGTTTATAACTGATGTGATGTTTTGATAATAGCGATTATTATCTCAAAGTGCTTTTTGTGCACAAATTGGCGTTGCACGGTATCGCCAATTTTGTAAAGAGGTGTATAACGGTGAATATTTGTTTCTTTATTTGCTCTTATTTTGCAACAACAAAACAACAGGCCGACATGTTTTTTTGCACGGAGATAGCTGTAGGACCAAAAAAAGACAAAATATAGCGATAAGGGTAAATTTCAAAATACCGTACGTAAGTGAAACGTTTCATTTTTTTATTGTAATAGAATAATAAACCATATGAATTGTCTTAATATTAAATTTCCGCTACACTATGAAAAACTTCATGCAAGGCACAATACCCACTATCGTGTAATCTTGTAGAAAAGGCCCTTAGTCCAGTCGTGGAAGACTTTTAGCGGTAATGATGAAGGTAAGAATACTTTTTCTTAACGATCGCAAAATTTTGATACGCACAAAAGCGACTCAGACAGAATACCAGGCAACTAATAAGTACTATGCTCATCTTCCTTTCTAGGGTGCCAAAGTCAAACTAGGAACCCTTATAACTTCTCCATGTCCATCTGTCTGTCTGTATGTCACGCTCACTTTTTCTCAGAAACTATCTTAGTTACACAACTAAAACTTTGTGCACATATAGCGCACTGTAGGATTAATTATTAAATAGGTAAAAAAAATTTTTAGGGTACCCTCCGTTGTGTAAGGCAAAGCCAGTAAAGCCTTTTTACTTTGTAGCTTGTTTTTTTAATGGAATAAAATTTATTTTTCAAGAACTACACTTGTTATAAATATAAACATGTCAGTAGGTAGGATTTAAATACATGAAGGAATGCTCTGCCACAAGTTGGAATGCAAAAACTTAATTTAACTAGAAAATAATGCTAGTGCACCATACATACATACATCGTGAGAAATATTGTTGATTAACTATTAAAACACCATTATGTGTATGTCATTATTCATTACCAATTTCAAGGTTTCGGGGACCGTTTAGGATATATTCAACCATAAAAGAGCCATTCTGGCTAGATTTACCTGTGGGTACTAAAAATCCCAAAGGTGGGTGAGGGAGGACCTAAAAGTTGGACCACAGTAAAGCGTAGTTAATCATACAAACCACGAAGGCGAAAAAAACTCCATTGTATGACAAATTTAAAAGGAACGACTAAGTAGACTGTTTTTTTTGGAGATGCAGGGGATTAAAGTGTTTACTCGTGGTTTTGGCTGTATTTTTTTTCAGGTTTTCTTTTGTAATTTTGTCGGCGTAATTTTAATGTATAACTATCCCAAATTGCAGCATTGTAGTAGCAAATATCTTAGTGCAACCGCGGGCAGACGGACGTGGCGAAACTTTAAAGGTTCCTCGTTGACTACGAAATCCTAAAAACCAGCTTAATGAATAGAAATAAAACTTGCAAAAAGCACGGGAATATCACGGAATTTTGTTTAATTCCTAATTGTTGCTATCATATTTTATGACAGCATCAGTAAGAAAGCAAATTCAACAAACCAGAAATTAACAAGAAGTGCTCGTTTTTTTACATATTGGCATTGTCTGTAAAAATAATAATCAAAAATCAATACTGCACCAGGACTTACCACCACTAAATACTTAAGCTATCGTCTGACAAACGAATGCCCACTGAATTGACCTCCCTGAGTCGATTAAGTCACATTGGGCTCAAAATTAACCGACACGCTCTCATGCCTCTATTAGGTAGGAACCTACTAAAGGCATGTCTATTACCTAAAAATAAATAAATAAAAATCACACGACAATGTCTGCCAAATTGACCTAGTCCCAAACTAAGCTCAAGGCTTGTACTATGGGTACTAGACAACGATAAACTTACCTACATAGAGAAATATATACTTAGATGTGTCAGACATTTTTGAACCAAATATTGAATATTGCCAGTGACTGTACGCTCATTTTATACGTTAACCAATTTTTATAAACTGGTTACCGTATTTTCTGTACATTGGCATTTCATGGTTGTGGTCTGTGTTGACACTGTGGTCATTTTGGCTTAAGACCAGTCGAGCCGTGCATTTTCCGGTTGTTTTCTTGGAGCAATAGTAGTATTGCTTGCCAGTCTTCGTTCCCTGGAGTGAAAATGTGTAGCCTTGATACATGATTAGCTGTGATCTCCCTTAATATAAATTCGTATTGCATTTCTGAAAAAAAAAAACAAGTGAAAAAAACAATGTTAAACGTTAATTCCACAAGAAAATGTTACATACAGCGGGCCTATTAACCTCGTATTTATCTATGTAGATAAAACATCTGTCACTCTTTGACCAGTATGTAAGTGCGAAGGCGACGGCGACGATAATACAGGCCCTGAAATCTTAGAGGACTTAGACGATAAAATTGTTTATGTTATATAAGTCACATAACACATTAATGAATATGTTCCAATAAAAGCCTCATACAATAGATGGATATTTTTTTTTAAAGTAAGTAGGTACCATGTTAAATTAAACAAACACATTTGTATTCTCGGGTGAACTTCGAAAAAAAAACACAAACGCCATCTTGAAAGATCAGAACTGTAGTAACGATAACAAGAGGTTTTATAAAAGGTTGAAGATATTCATTGTATAATCGCATATCGACGGCGTAGTACCATGAACTCCTAACTAAAAAAACTTAATTTTACAGTTAACGAGTAATAGCAGAAATATAACAGGTACCGTGACTTAGTGTATGTTGTCATTACATTACACTAAAGCTATACGATTTTCACATCTCCTCTGGCCATACAAGGAATTGCTAATGATGATGATAAGTACCAATCTTTCTAGACTTATCATGAGAATGACCTGTCTGGGTTACCACAATGTGGCCAAATTGGTTCAAGACTAATCGAGCTGAACACTGGCTGCTCGTATTTTCGGCACACAAATAATGCCTATTTCCAGTGATAGCCTTAGTTCCGTGATGCAAGAAAGTGTAACCTTGATACTTGATAAATTGAAGCTCATTCTCCGTTTTTATAATTTCGTAATGCATATCTAAAAACAAATTGAAACTTTAAAACGAAAGTAAACAAAAACAGTATGAAAGATAAATAAAAATAACAAGAACAAGACCATTCCAAAAATATTTTAATAATGGGCTCATCTCAGTTTCAATTGCCAGAATTATTAAATACCATGTTTTCAACAAATTACTTTTTTTTACGTTTATTTATTTACCTCTATAAAATCAATCAAGTTTATTATATAATGTAGGTATATAAGTTAGCTGAAGTAAGTAGTAGGTAATAAAAAATAAGTAGCCTATTACACTCACAAATAACGTGGCTTTCTATTGGTAAAAGAACTTTCAAAATCGGTTTAGTAGGTCCATAGATTACCCCTTACAACCTAAAAAACTCACAAACATGTCTGCAAATATGTTTTGTAATAGTTTATGGGCAATAAAGAGTTTACGGGTCATACACAGATTTAGGTTAGCGTCTTTCCTGTGGACACGCTGGAAGTTAACGTTTATATGGCCTAATTTTCTGGCTAAGCCCATTTCCGCATAAACGACGTCAGGATTGCTTTAGACCTATCATATAAAAAGATAACTTATATGCACACAAGCTTTTAACTTTTGACTTTCATCATATGATGATGATGAAGCTTTTAACTTTTGACCACAGGAAAGACAACTTGTTGCCACTGGCAACACTATACCGACGTAACGTCAGCTGCGCATGAGATGGTGGGGAGTTCCGGCCGCCATCTTGCTAACTTCATCCGGACGAAAAACACGTCTCTCTTACTTAGATAAAAAATGTAAGCTGCATTTTGTTTAAATTAAACATATTTTAAGTTCGGAACGTTTTCCTCACAATAACCCACTTGCTCCGAACATTTGGTGACCCCGACGTGATTCGATTTCTTCGGATTACTACTGACGCATGAAGATGGCTTCGACACACGCGGCGTGGACACAACCTATTTAATGGCGATCGCTGAGAGTCGCTTGCTAAATTGACTGGATCTCCTGCTGAATGGACGCGGGACCAACCTGCCGAAGAATACTGGTGACGAAAAGTGTGTTGTCATATCGTCTCTTGCAGGGAAGTACGCCCATTTTTAGTATCTTTTTCCTTCAAGCTAAAAGGTTTGGTTCATATTTGCTTCCTTGTGTGAACAGTGTTATATAAATATGCACGCCGCATTGTGCTCTCAAACTGTCTAGCATCTTTCTTGCATCATTCATGGTATGCACTTACTAACTTTTATGGAGTCAGATTCGTTCTACCTAATTTAATGCATAGAATAAACTTATGCTACTCATAAACTTAAACTATCTAAAGATGAGGAGTACTGTGAAACTCATTTTGTTAAAAATACTATCCGCTTAAATGATGGCCGCTTCAGTGTCAAACTTCCCCTTCGTGAAAACCCAGAGGATGCTCTAGGCGACTCTTTTCATATCGCCAAAAGGCGTTTCTATAATCTAGAAAGAAAGTTAACTAAATCTAATACAAAGAATGAATATACTTCCTTTATAAAAGAATATGAGGCATTAGGGCACTTAACTGAAATTACTCGTCCTAGCTTTGGATACTACATACCCCACCACGCTGTGATTCGTGACAGCAGCGAGACCACTCGTCTTAGAGTAGTCTTCGACGCGTCTTGTAAGACTACTTCGAATAAATCTTTAAATGACATCCAGATGGTGGGGCCTGTAGTGCAAGATGACTTGATGTCGATTTTACTTAGATTTCGAATATATGCTTATGTGGTCACAGGTGATATTGAAAAAATGTACAGACAGGTGCACCTAGATAAATCTCAGCGTCACCTGCAACTAATTCTCTGTAGAGATGATGAAAGTCAGCCTCTCAAAGTCTTACAGCTTAACACTGTGACCTATGTGACCTATGGAACCGCTTCGGCTCCATACTTAAGTACGAGGTGTCTGGCTCAACTAGCAGCGGAGTGTCAAGATGAGGCCATTGCCAACACCATTAAATACCATTTTTATGTTGATGACCTCAGTACAGGATCTAACTCAAAATCTGACTTGAAGACTACTGTCAAGAGTGTTATACAAAAACTTGCTGAAGGTTGCTTTCCACTGCGTAAATTCCGTACTAATTGTCCCAATATCTTTCATGGCATTCCCACTACTACTCAACCTCAGGACTTCAGTAAGGAGTCATCTGTGTTGGGGCTAAAATGGGCTCCTAACTCTGACACTTTGCAGTTCTCTGTTAACACTGATAATATAACTATGTAACAAAGCGCTCCATTTTGTCAAATTCTTGCAAAATCTTTGACCTGCTGGGTCTTCTATCAGCATGTACTATATTTCATAAAATAATACTTCAAAAACTATGGTTGCTGGATGTGGGCTGGGATGATCCCATTCCAGACGAAATAAAAAATACCTGGCTTGAGTTTCATAATAAAACTAAACATTTTGAACAAATTCAAGTGTCGAGACACACTCTTTGTAAATCTCCTAATAAAGTAGAAATGCACTGTTTCACAGATGCATCGCAGGATGCTTACTCTGCATGCATTTACTTAAAATCTACTGATGACTCTGGCAATGTTTCAGTCAATCTACACTGCGCTAAAACTAAAGTGGCTCCCTTAAAGTCAGGAACTATACCGCGTTTAGAACTACTAGGAGGTTTACTTGGTGCTCGATTACATGCAAAATTTATACAGGCATCTAATATGAACATTATTTCACGCTCTTTATTTTGGACTGATTCAACTATCTTGTTAGGGTGGTTACATACTCAACCTAAAACACTAAAAACTTTTGTTAATAACCGAATAGACGAAATTCGGGACTACAGATCTTAATCCTGCTGACTTAGCCTCTAGAGGTATTCAACCAAATCTTCTTCCCAACAATAAACTCTGGTGGCACGGTCTTGAGTTCCTGGGGAAACCTGAGAATGAGTGGCCACAGTATAGACACAATCCTGAGCCTTTACCTGAAATAAAAAGATGTTTTACTGGTCAAACTAGATCTGATTCTGTCATTCCGTTTGAAAAATATTCAAAGCTCTATAAACTTCAAAGAGTATTCGCTTATGTACTAAGGTTTATAAACAACTCAAAAAATAAAAATAATAAACTAACTAAGGAACTTACCTGCCCGGAATTAAACCAGTCACTTACACTTTTAGCTAAGGCATCTCAAAGGGAATCATTCGAAAAGGATATTAACTCACTAGAAACTAATAAATGTTTAAATCGAAGGTCGTCAATTATCTCCTTGAATCCATTCTTAGACGATAATGGTGTTCTGCGAGTCGGTGGACGTATCGTCAATGCGGTCCATTGTCCATACGATAAAAAACACCCAATCTTATTGCACCCTAAACATACTTTCACAAAAATGTTATTTATAAAAGAGCATTCTCGTCTATTACATTGTGGACCACAGCTATTATTGAATTCTATTCGTGATCAGTTCTGGCCCACAGGTGGCATATTATTGGCCACAGCTACCGTAAGGAAATGTGTCACTTGTCAAAGGTATCAGTGTAAAGCTTTATCTCCACTAATGGGTAATTTACCGAAACCTCGAGTAACTCCTGCTCCACCGTTTGAGACTTGTGGCACCGACTTTGCCGGTCCATTTCTAATCCTAAATAGGAAAGGTCGAGGCGCTAAAACCTCCAAATGCTACTTATGCGTATTTGTTTGCTTCTCTACTAAAGCTGTACACTTGGAGGTTGTTAGTGACCTAAGCACCAGTGCTTTTATTTTATGCCTTCGTAGGTTCATTTCAAGACGTGGGAAACCTCATACTGTCTACTGTGACAATGGAAAAAACTTCGTTGGTGCTAATAACGAACTTAACAGACTGTTACAAACTTGTAAAGGGCCGGTCATTGATTTCGCGTGCAATGAAGGTATTACTTTCAAATTCTCACCTGCTTATGCACCTCACTTCGGAGGTATTTGGGAGGCAGGAGTTAAAACAGCCAAATTTCACTTAAAACGTATTGCAGCTAATTCTAGTTTAACTTTTGAAGAGTTATATACACTGTTCACGCAAATTGAAGCAATAATGAACTCGCGTCCTCTAACTTCAATGTCAGCTGATCCTTCCGATCTAGCTCCTATTACACCTGGGCACTTCCTTGTGGGTCGACCTTTGACCTCGCTACCTTCGCCCGTCACCGAGCGAATCAGCGTCAACCGATACGAGCTGATTGAACGCTTGAGGCAACACTTTTGGTCCCGCTGGACCAAAGACTACTTATCCACTCTACAGCAGCGTGTCAAGTGGAAAACTAGCAGACCAAACATAAAAATCGGCGACCTTGTTCTCGTCATGGATGACCAACTCCCGCCGATGAAGTGGCTCTTGGGGCGCATCCACGCTCTACATCCTGGACCTGACGGAATCTGCAGGGTGGTCGACGTGCGTACTAAAGGCGGTATCATCAAAAGATCCGTTTCAAGAATCTGTGCTTTAGAAATATCCCATGAGCTCTTTGAAAGAGAAGCTTTCAAAGGGGGGGAGCATGTTGCCACTGGCAACACTATACCGACGTAACGTCAGCTGCGCGTGAGATGGTGGGGAGTTCCGGCCGCCATCTTGCTAACTTCATCCGGACGAAAAACACGTCTCTCTTACTTAGGTAAAAAATGTAAGCTGCATTTTGTTTAAATTAAACATATTTTAAGTTCGGAACGTTTTCCTCACAATAACCCACTTGCTCCGAACACAACTTTTATTTTTAAGAGTGTGTTTGACCTGTACATATGTACATACAAACTTTCCCTCTTTATCAACGAGTATACTATATTGTAAAGAGGTAAAGTTTGTGAGTTCGTGATGTTGTAGGATGTAATTTCTGGAACTACTGAGTCGAAACAGCTTTTTCCAACACTTTGGAGAGGAAAGGCAGAATACTAATGAGCCTGAGGTCTTTCAATGATACTCGGTTTGGTATTTCAGGAAAAGGTCGTACATCATACGGCAAATATGTTGGAGCTTATAGACGAATGTGCGGCGGCCCTTAATTTTTGTTGGTAGCCACAAGTGTAATCTAACCTAACCTACGTATTAATGTTTAAGATATCCTTAAAATATAAAGGTTTCAACAGAAAATAGCGCTCAATGAAATGATACAGTAGAATGAAGCAAAATTGTATAAAATGAAATTACCATGATGGGTTTCAAATATTAAAAAAAAATGGTATAAATCGATTCACTAATTTGGGCGATAACAACAAATACCAGTTTGTCTGGACATTCTGAGACTGACAATGCCTTCAAACAGAACACCCATTCCTTTTTTTATTCAGGACTAAATTTTATGATATCTTCACATATTGGTCACCGATTTTTTTGTATAAAGGCCTTTCGTGTGTATGTTTTGTCTCTGCTGTCACGATGACACCATCACCGTCCAAAATTAGACGCGCAGGACAATGCACGCTAACTTTTCTCGAACACACATAATGCCCTCTTCCAGTATTAGCCTTTCGTCCTAGAAGCGAAAATGTGTAGCCTTGATACATGATCAGTTGTGACCTGCGCGTATTTATTATTTCGTACTGCAACTCTGAAAAAGAAGGAAAATGATTGATTGTTGACGGGGTGATTTTGAAATGGTAATCATAACTTCATTATATTAGCTTCTATCTAGCACATGTACATTGTGTAGGTTGTTGTAGGTATTATAGGTACATTTGTACCTATAATAAAATCTTACAATGACAAATTTCAAGTCGATCGGACTAGAAGTTTGGCATTCTTATGCAATTCCTATGACAATACAATCGAGCTGATATGACGTTTGAGACGGAAGACCATAGGAAATCCTCAATAGCTCCCATGAGATGCACCGAGTTCGGACTCACATAGCTCGGCTTTAATAGCAAGTTAATTATAAGTGTCAGCAATACAGTGTACCTGAGCCTTAGCTGAAAATTGGGACTTTTATTACAAGCACTCAGTTACTTATCTTCTATAAGGTAATTATGATCGAATAAAGTAATTTCCTCGTTATTTCCACTGGGCATCGGCCTACTCTCTGCTCTGAATTAATTTATAATTGTGAGAGAATTTAATAAATTATTTTCGCCACTCTAAATAGCTAACAGAGTCTCGTTTTTGAAGCAAAAAGGAGCCGCCTATAATGGATACCAAACTTATTACCGTTAATCAAGGAATGGAAAGAAACAAATCTTACGACTAAAGAAAAGAGGAGTTGGATGTGATTCAGTTTAATGGTAGCAGGTGGAAAGAAGTGGTCTCTGCCTACCCCTCTAGGAAACAGGCGTGATTTAATGTATGTATGAATATTAATTAACAGTGCTTAGCCAATTTGAAAATGGATATCCCCAAAACTTCTTAAGACAGGTTTGTCATGTGTATGATTGGCTGACAGGACACTACGTCTATATACTTGTCCAAGGTCCAATCGCCGGACACTGAATAATTACCATCCAATCCAAATTTAAAGCCAATACCAACATATAGTTCGTAATCACGCCTTAGTGTGTTTTTAAGGTGAAATAAGTGCCTCTGCCAATTGATACTCGTAAGTATAGAGAAGACAGTTTATTTTTATTATTAAAATCCATAAACTCATTTCAGGTGTTTACATAAACTAATTCTATATGATTTAACGAATCTTGATGTACGTTCCATGAACCTTCTTATACAGTGGCATTTCGTGCGT
The DNA here is from genome assembly GCA_949316455.1 of Acleris holmiana. Taxonomy (NCBI): domain Eukaryota; kingdom Metazoa; phylum Arthropoda; class Insecta; order Lepidoptera; family Tortricidae; genus Acleris; species Acleris holmiana. The sequence goes on along the minus strand of OX438771.1, from coordinate 15,249,236 downwards.
GTGATCAGTATTTTCCCTCACAATGACACCACGACTGTTCATACTAAGGCTAGCCGGGCAGTTACAGCTTTTTTTTCTAGAACAATAGTAATTTCTACTTGTCTTAAGGCCATTGTGAGAAAACGTATAGCCTTTATACAAAATCAAATTGTACCTCTCTGTAGTAATTATTTCATATTTTTTTCCTGGGAAAAAGAGAAAAGGTTTGTTTATATGTTTAGCGCATAAAAACACATTAAAGTATAATTTGCTGAAGTAAAATCAAGTCATCAATATAAAAAACTCCAATAATAATAGATCAAAATAAAAAAAAAACATTAACAACTAAAAATGAAACGAAATATATTTATGTGGAAACAAAACATTAACTCTGTCTGATCAAGTCCGTGGCATAGGATTTCACGCCTTGAAAACCAGGGAAATACCAATTTGAATGTGTACAGGTACATATCGCACTTTTAGAATTATAGTGACCTAATTCAAACATTTTCAGCTTTCGATTTCGAGTCATAAATTTAGTACTATAGAGACCTAAATCGAAAGTCTAAATATTTGGATTAGGTCACTATAATTCTAAAAATGCGATATATGTGGGGCTGTTGTACAGTCGAAGACACTTCTAACTGTACACCCGTAGACTTTAATACGTTGCGATAAGGTTTACAGTTGTACAGTTAGAAGTGTCTTCGACTGTATTAATGCATTCCGAGAACGCCACGGAAAAATTTTTTTTTTTTTTCAAGTATTTTTATTTTATAGTAAATTTCAAGCAATCTTAATATAATGTGAGCCATACTTTTGATACACTGGCTTTTTATGATTGTGCTCTGCACGAACATTTTCGAGGAGGCCATCTTTGTTAAGGGTGAGGCGGGCTGAGCAGTTGGCACTCACTCTACTAGAGCAATAATATCGCGAAATCTGCTTTTTTCCTCCTCTTGAAAACGTGTACCCTTGGTACATGATGAGCGTTGATTTGTCCGTGGTTATAACTTGAAAGCAGTCCTCTAAAATTATAAAGAACCAATATTAAATTAAATATTCCGAGACAAAACGCCGCCACGCAAATGACACGTGGCATAATTTAGTATTCGTAATTTAAAAAGGTTTACAAATAAATCGTCAAATATAAAGCTGGGATAGGCTTTTGTAATACATTTAAAATGATACATTTATTAATTACCATCTCAGGGATTAACTTCATGTGCCTTATCAGACCTTGCAGCTCATGTGATAGAATTTTTACAATTAAGAACTTTATATAAATGGTTAATGATTGTTCACTTAAACAATTAATAAGGAAAGAAAAAAATAATACAATTGTAGCATTATGTTGCCATGGTAATTCTGTGACGTATTTGACGTGTTTCCGTATTGTTAACGTTTTGATAGCTCTTATGTCATTTACAAAAATAGCGACTGTGACATAAACGATTCTAAAACATGTCAAACGCGATATCGTTATAACGCTGTAGAATAGAGGCCCAGCACTATGTCACGACATAAACCGCGATGCTAGTTTTCAGTGGGTTATACTTTGCTTTCGCTGTTCGACTCTCAAATCTTTTAACATGTTGAATGTTTTAAACTGTTATCGGTAAAATTAACGCGGTTGTTCCTTACCATAGACTAGGGGCAAACCTTAATAGAAGTTCGAAGTCACGTAAACGTTATCTTTCTATTCATTTAGTCACGAATATTTTGTGAAAGAGATGGGGGAAATCCGGAAGTTAAGTGCTAGTGACATATAAAGATAGAAAAGTAGAGGTTGAAATTCAATTTTAAATTTCTCTCTTTTTTTTCGGGAAGAAAAAGTAATCAAATCAAAAATAAATTTACATTACCTAATTTATTAAGGAGAATAGACAAAAATACAATTTTATTTCATGTTCATAGTTAGTTTGAAGCAATCTTTATATAATATTTACCACATTTTTGATACGATGGCTTTACATGGTTGTGATTAGCGCAAATATTTTTAAGGGCGCCATCTTTGTTAAGGTTGAGGCGGGCTGGGCAGTTGGCGCTCACTCTACTAGAGCAACAATATCGCAAAGTCTTGTTTTTCACTCCTCGTCTCGAAAACGTGTAGCCTTGGTACATTAAAAGTGTAGTTTTCTCCGTGGTTATAAATCCAAAGTTGCGATCTTAAAGTAAATAAAAACCGTTTTACTCATTTAATTTTATTTGCGTTTTATAAAAAATAACGTTTAGTTTTAAAAACTTCGATGCAATAACGGAGCTAAAATAAAAATGTTAATACAATGTATCGTCAAATCAGACGCAATAAAAAAACACCATTTTTCGGAAGGCTTTTCCTACAAAAACTTTTTTTTTAAACTTCTCAGTCTTCTTACTACGGTTGCTCAGGATAATTAAAACCAATGTGCGATTAAAAGTTTAATTTCTTAAATTAAGATACAATACAATACAAAACACTTTATTGTCCACCAAACGGTCTTACGGTACAATGCTGTGGGGCAATTCCACGGACTCAAATCGCGTAATGATCCTCCAAAAACGAGCGCTCAGAATCCTTGCCGGTATTAAAAAACGAGATTCATGCAAGAAGATATTTTCTCAATATCGCATTCTGACCCAATATTCCGTGTACCTATACCAAATTATAATGTATACACGTTTAAACCTCCATACCTTCGCGCGAATGGGAGTCGAGGGCAAGGTCACTCGCAGCGCTGGCCGCCTGCGGCCGGCTCCGAGCCGCACGGCGCTAGCCAGGAAGAACCCGCGTATTATCGGCCCTAAATTCTAGGAGCACCTACCCGCTGACTTAAAAAATGAATCCAGTGACGAAACATTCAAGCGTCGATTGAAAAACCTTTTGTTGGATAAAGCATTTTACTCTGTAAGTGAATTTATTGACGCTGAATTATGACTTATACCTATACTTTTGCGATTGTTGTATTGTTAAGTATTTGTGTGCTATAATAATCCATTAATTTTTGACATTGGCTTTTGCTAAATGATTATTATTATTTTATTATTTTTTAGTTTTACTTCTTTGACGATCATAATATGAACTCTGTAAAATTGACATGTTGTTCAATATAACTGTAACTTATATTATGAAATAAATAAATCTAATCTAATCTAAACAAAAACATTACACAGAATTTGGAATGAAGATGTTAAGGAGCATGGGGTAAGATCGCATGAGCATAGTTATCTTTTTTTTCAGCATTCAATATGTAATTATAATGGTAAAGGACCTCATTTATTTCGCATTTAATGATATCAGATTAAAGTTTTATAATCACAAATACGCACACATTAATAATATGTCAGCTCCAGTGCACTTATTACATTACATTAAATAACAAAATATATTTATCTAGATAGACTCATTCATCTATTCTACCATTATCAATTACGTACACAAATGGCCGCCGCCACCGTCACCGTATATTAACAATTACAGCAATACAATACTTTTACCTAAAACCTTTAAGTAATTAAATGATCTTACATAATCCTAAAAACGACCTTCAAATTAGCACAAAACGTTCATTTTACGTCTTTATGTGTTAAGCAATTCTGAAATACTGCGAGCCATGTCTTTTATACATCGGTTTAGGATGTGTATGATGCTTAGTGAAGATGTTTTCGAGGACGCCATCTTTGGTAACAGAGAGGCGGGCTTGACATTTGTCCTTCATTCTGCCTGAACAATAATATAATTGAGAGGATTTTCCCAATTTACAGGCCTTTGAAAACGAATAGCCTTGGTAGATGAGAAGATCCCAATGCCCAGTTCTTATAATTTCATAGTTGGTACCTAAAACATATAAAACAATACATAAGACAGTTAGTAAGAAGACAATATTAACAACCGGTTAATCATATTTACTGGGAAGGAAACGTTTTCATAACAATTCTTATTCATATAAAAAAATGCAAGTCATAATGAAGTGTTTATCGGTTTTGTGCTACAACTTAACTAAATAAACAGCATTTACAAGTACTATTTTCTTGTTTGGCTAGTCTTTTACTTAACAACAAATTACAGGAAAATTATGTAAAAAATTATTCAGTGTTTCGTTTAGGAACGATTCTGTTTAGTATATCGCTGACACGACTAATAGGATTCCGCGATCTGACTGGTTCCTCTTCAGGTTCGGGGATTACGAACTTACTAGGATTTAAACTCCGATATTTACGGTAGTATGTGATGAAATCGTCGTCGTCAGTACCTGAAACAGATATAGGGCCAGTTTTACCAAGTACTAACTGTTACTAATGATAATTTTACGTTTAATAAACTTTACCCAGCGGTCCCGGGTTCAAATCCCGTCAAGGGCAGATATTTGTGTGATGAATGCGAATATTTCTTCCCGAGTCTAGGATGTTTTCTATTTATTTAAGTATTTATTTTTCTATATGTATGTTTATCGTTGTCTAGTAGCCATAGTACAAGCCTAGAGCTTAGTTTGGGACTAGGTCAATTTGTGTGAGATCTTCCCCTGATATTTATTTATTTATTCACATCTTTATTATTTAATAGTTAATATGTGCAACTAATACCTATGTATCTCTCGCGCCAGTGTTGAACTTGTGGGTTAGCTCTTAAAAAACCTGGCAACACTGGGCAAAGGAAGGATTTTGAAAATAAAAATATGCTCTTTGTCAATTAGATGTAGTAGGGCAAAAATAAGAATATAAAAACTGCTGTAACACACAGACCACCATAAGGGTTCCTTTTATTTGGTACGTAATAGTGATTGTGATTATAGGCATGGCTTTCAATAAACATTAATACGACATGAAATAATTAATACAATACAATTTTGTACATAAATTCATCTTACATCTGTTCTGACAAGCTGTTTGAAAGAAATGGGAAGTTTGTAAGCTTTACTGATGTGTTCGGGCTTTTACATTAAATGCCACGTTAGAGTAATCAATCAAGTGTGGGTCAATCAACTTTTCTTTGTACCTGTTGCCATGATGACGTCTCTTAGGTTACTCTACAAAAACATGATTTCAAAGTATATAAATCCACCAAACATCCGTTTTTGTGGCAATTACAAGCCCATTTTAATGGGTTTTCTTTTAATCACAAAAAAGTACTGTATATTAAACCATTTTCCTAAGAAACTGTATCACTGTTGTCTCTTGACAGAACAACAACAACAAAGAGTTGATCCACCCATGTATTCACAAATGTTCATCCTTACAAATACGAGTACTTTATTTTACAAAGAAATCGTGTAAAATCTAGACTATTACAAACATTAGCAACCTCAACGCGTGTAGCCATCGCTATATTTTTATAATTTCCATGTATAATCACACTGCAATTTAAAATCTTACTTTAATACCAACTGATTTCTATATAACGGGTGATTTTGCTTAATATTAACGCGAAATTAAAAAATCAGATAACAATTAAGCGCGCAATTTTACAAGTGTTTATTTTTAAATATTGCGTAAATTAAATGAGCCCATATTGCACTTTACAGAAAAACCAATAGTTATAAACAAGCTTTAACTTTTAATACAATAAGGATTGCATTTTATTCAAAAAATAGTTTGAAAAAGTATCTAAAAAGGGAAGGAAGGGACGCAATGTCGTGATGTTTTTTCACCATATTTGGTAGCGTCTACGAGCCCAATATAGCCGTCATTATCGATGTGGGCTATCGTGGAAATAACATCTATTCCTTTCTAACCAATATATACATAAGTGCGAGATCGACGGATGCTTGATCCAAATTTATCCACCACGACAAAGGCGACCATAATACGGGGGCTGATGTGTGTTAAATTACATAAAAATCCTTAAGTTCGGGCAAGGATTGACAGCTGTTACCTAGTTAAAATCACAACCACCAGAAAGTTTTTTTTTAATTATGGGAGGGTGTTTATAACACGGTAACAGTTGTGAGAAATGCCTTTATTCTTGTCACTGGTACAGTTATTAATGTCATTATGGTGGTCCGCTAACCTTTGGGGAGGAAAGATGGCCGATTAACAGATGTCCGGCTTTTGCTTTTGATTTATTTTGTTTACATTTTTACTCTACTTACTTTACATTGGCGAAATCGCTGCGGAATATCGCGGTGAGTGCCATTTAAAAGAATAACGAAGTACAGTTATTATACGTGTTGTACCACTACCACACATAAACATATTTATTCATAAAAAAAATCTGTGAAATTGGCACCGATGTTATGTTTTTTTTAACCGTATCACTATACAACAAACACTAAGATATATTAAACTTGTTTAAATCTGCTTTATTTTACGTTGATTGGGCTAATAATTCATTCTTGGAAAGTTCAAGATTATACGCTTAAAGATAAATTAAAAATATGGATTTGTTAAGAAATATATAGTCTGCAACAGTAGATGCTGCGACTGCAACAGTAGTCATTTAGGTGGACCAATAAAGAAGAAATTACATTACATTTTTCTCCTTGCTTTTCCTGATACATTCTGTTCGTTGGAATAGGCTACTAACTAATATCAGGCAACCTCAATCTGTTCCTTCACTTAAACCTAGGCTAAAGAAGTAGGTACTGGCTTGACTCTTGTTCCTGATCTGACTGTATGCTTTTCTACTTTTCATACTTATATTACATTTATTTATTTAGTAACGTATTTACTTCTAGGGATACTAGTATATATTTTTTTATTTACCATATTTACTTTAATATATATTATGCTTATATTTATACATATCTATTTGCATTTTTTATCTAACTATATCCCCTGTTTTTAATTTGTTTTAGATAACAAATCCTTTTTTTTTATTTATTTTTCAATCTATCAAAGGTTAACTGGAAGCGAAGCCTCAAAGGGACAAATTTGATTTTGTTCACCCATTGTATTCCTGTTTAATTTTTACCTTGTCATTCTCTGTTTGTGTAATAAAGAGTTCACATACATTATTTCACTTTACCTACTAGTATTCACTTTATAAACGCACAATACTTCCATCAGCTGTCTTGCAGTAGGCTGGTGGCGGGTGGTCGTGATCGTTCAGTAATCCTACGAACTTCCTGTCCTTCGTGGTCACCAGGATAGCCCTGCAGCCGCCTCGATGCTTCCTGGAGCAGTACCACCGGGTACTGCTGGTCATCTGAGAAAACGAGTACCCCTGGTAGATAGCAGACACTTTCCCGCGCCTAGTAGGGTAGAATTCTATAACATTCTCTGAAAAAAAAACCCAGATAATCACTAATTTTAGTACTTAAACAAGGTTTAGCTTATAATCTAAGGAATCAAGAAATACTTAGTTTAGGTGTATCAACTTAGTTTAGTTTTTTATTCTGACCTGATATTTATAGGATAACCGACACTGATATAAAGACAAAGACACAAAATAAACAAAAGTCCGTCGTCAGATCCGGATCGGGTTTGACAAAAATAGCTGAGATACAAAAAAAAAAAAAACTGTACATCATTATTAGTTGATGGGGGCTATGTATTTAAAAAATGGTTTTTGGATGTGTTACCTTTCGTAGAATGTCATTTGCCTGTCCTACAGAGTACTAATCTATGAACGGGTCAAAGATTTAAACAAACTTAAGGACTATATCAAACATGGGTATCCATATTGTCACTGAAATGTTACTTTATTATTTAAACTTATACTCGTATTAACATTAAAATAGTTAAGTGTTTAAATAGTTAACTTACATGTTTGGACATTTCTATTCGTTTCCATTTCAGAGCGCATGATAACTGTTAACCATAGACCACAGTGGCCTTTACTAAATTATTAATACTTATTTTTTTCAAAATATACAACAAAAAGCAAGATCAATGAGAAATACAAAATACTCGTAGAAAAGAAAAATCCTCAATGCGTCCTTAGGTCCCTCTTCTAGCTCAAAAGGATCAGGGCGTGCAACCATTATCCAACTTGCCATCATCAGGCTTACACACGCGCAACATTCCCCGCAGGAGTCTTACACAAGTCAGGTGGCGAGTGGTTGTGGAAGTTTAGTAAATTTACAAATCCCCTGTCCTTTGTGGTTACTAGGATAGCCTTGCAGCCGCCTCGCTGTTTCCGGGAGCAGTACCAGCGGGTAGTGGTGGTCGACTGTGAAAACGTGTACCCCTGGTAGACAGCGGACACTTTGCCGCGCTTAGTGGGGTAGAATTCTAAAGCACAATCTACAAAAAAAAAACAGAATTTCGAGTTTTATTTGGATTTATCTCTACAGGACAGGAGTAAACAAAACTTGCATCCGCCATCTTCACACTTAAACTACTAAACCGATTTAGATGAAATTCAGTATGGAGATAGTTTGATAGTTGCAGTAATATTTGCTTGCTTATAGTGCTAGTATAGTAAAACATTACAGTAATAATGAAATTGCAATTGTTAAAGTAATTTTATGTTGCATGGTTTTGACATTGCATGTAAATTTTACTATACTTACCAAGAAGCAGTCGAAAGTTAAAACAAAAGTAGATTCGCGATAACGAAGTAAGGCGCGAATGTACTGGCAACTCTTAACGGGTCCAATAGGTACAGAAAGTGCAACATGTTAAAAAGAATATTAAATTTTATATTGATACGAGTACTTTTCAGCCCACGACTGCGCCCGCGTCGAAGTCCTTTAACACTACTTCCATGGGAACTGCCCGAAGTTTTCCAAATATAAAAAGAATCGTACATCCAAATTTTATCGAAATCGGTTCGTCATTTTCAAGTTTATAATATTAGTATCGATAACCATTTTAAAAAATCTGCAAAGCATCTTATAAAGAAATATAAATACCATTAAACATCGATTTAAAGATATATTTAATAAGGAATCCTTTTTATACTTGTAGTTCACAGGAGCTCCTAAATAAAAATATCATATTTTTTAATACACTTAGTAAGATATGAATATTTATTTTAAGATTTTATACTTATTTTGTTGTAATTTCATTCTTTTTTATTTAAAATAAGCCAATATTACACCTAAAACGTATCTTCCTCAAATTTACCCTCTAATTTATATTAAAAAATACATAGTTGTATTGTGAGAGTTGACGTTTTGATAATAGGCCATTTCTAAGTTAACATTGTATTGTATAATCGCGACTACCTACCCAAATAATAAAATTGCGCATGTTCTGCCACTGCTGTGCCCCTACGGGGTTTACGTTAGCACTAGACTTACCTACTTTAAGAACTTATGTACCCGCAACCCACAAAGTATAATGCAATAAATAATTTGTATTTATCCTCAAGCAGGTAGCACCCGATTAATCTATCTATCCTAAAATTAAAATCGTAACATTTTCCCAGTTTCTGTCCTCAACAATGGCGGAGCTGGATGATTGTGTTCATTCAGCATATCCAGGAATTCCCCCTCCTTGGTAGTAGCCAGAGTAGCCTTACAACCGCCGCGTTTCTTCCTTGAACAGTACCATCGTGATTGACTACTTCCCGTTTGAGCAAACGTGAATCCTTGGTACACGGCAAACAATTTACCGCGCTCAGTAGGGAAGAATTCTAAGGTATTTCCTAAAAATAAAATATATAAAACGTAATATGAGCAAAATGTGGTTACAGAATTCTAAACAAGCCTTTTTAGAGTTTTTGTTATTTCTGTAGATCTGCCTACCCCACTCTGGGAATGAAGGCGTGATTTATGTATGTATGAAAAAAAATAGGTAGATCTTTGACTTCAAAGTAATGTGAGACACTGCCGCGCTGTCAATAATTTAAATGATAAAACAATATTTAGCTCATGTAATTTAATTAAAGAAAAATATGTAGTTTCATTCAGCTTATTTAACTGGTACCTACTTTTATTTTCACAAAGCGGAAAAAATATTTTAATATTAGCATTAAAACTTTTGACGAAATATTTTTGTCTATTTAATTTAATAAGTAATTTTTGTACTTTTCGATATCACAGAAAAAGTGATTGAATTCGTAAAATTGGTTGAATCGTTCTCTTGTCTATACAATTATTAGCTATGTATGGATGGACCGAATGAGTACGTCGATTTCTACTTCTGAAGATAATTCTTCTTCGCCTGACGAGAAAGAATAATAATCAATACATCTACCAAAAACATCTGACGCCAGTGACGCCATGATTTTAACTAAGATTTCACACAAAACGATACGTCTACGCGACGATTCGTCTGTAGAACTCCGCGGGTCTCGTACTCGTTGCGTCTTGACGATACGTTTACGAGACGACTACGCTACGATCCATGTTCGAAGGGCCTTAAGCGGCATTACACTGAGTCTGTCACCAAATGCGGTCGCCTAACTTGTTCCAAACTACTTCGGCCAACGAACGTCGTCTTCACATCAGTCTATCCGCCTACTGCTGCCACGTAATTGGGCGATTGCAGCTGTCGCGTCTGTCGTTTACCGGATGCGGCCGACGACCGTGTTCGTTACACTATTGCGGTCGCCGCATGAAATATGCGGCGAACATCTGTGTAATTGCCGCTTCAGTTCGTAATAAAAAGAGTATACAGCATGACCCAGAAGTTGACGTAAGTTTAACGGTTCAGAATATAGTTTTAAATTTTCAATCTGTTTGCTTGTTCGAAGAAAACGGCCTTAAAAAACTGCACAGCACTTTAGTCAAGCTGTTAACTCCCGCTTAAGTTTAATCTTGCCTGTTCTAATGTTTAAATATTATCACTTTTCCTGTATCTGTCGTATACAATGGAGCCTGATGATTATGTTCATTCAGCATAACCACAAATTCCACATCTTTCTTAATAATCAGAGTAGCCTGGCAACCGCCGCGTTTCCTCCTTGAACAGTACCACCGTAATTGACTTCCCGTTTGTGCAAACGTGAATCCTTGGTACACGGCAAACTTTTTACCGCGCTCAGTTGGGTAGATTTCTAAAATATTTCCTAAGAACAAAAAGTGAAAAAAAACATTCAAATCAATTGAACAAGATTTTGCCTACATCAGTAAGGTAGGGTTCTAAAGTATTTCCTAAGAACAAAAAGTGCAAAATCATTGGAATTAATTGAACAAGATTTAGCCTAGATAAGTAGGATAGAATTCTAAAGTATTACCTAAGAACCAAAAGTGAAAATATCATTTGAATTATTTGAACAAGATTAAGCCTTGATCAGTAGATCAGTAGGGTAGAATTCTAAACAATTCCTTTTTTCCAAGGAAATATCCTTAATAAAAGTGACAAAAGAATTCGAATTAATTGAACAAGATTTAGCCTAGATAAGTAAGGTAGAATTCTAAAGTATTTCCTAAGAACAAAAAGTGAAAAAAACATTCGATTATTGGAACAAGATTAAGCCTAGATCAGTAGATCAGTAGGGTAGAATTCTAAAAAATTCTTTTTTTTCAAGGAAATATCCTTAAAACAAAGTGAAAAAAGAATTCGAAATTGAAAAGGTCTTTGATTTGTGATGTGTGATAGAAATTCTAAGGTATTTTCTAAAGTATAATCTGAGATTTTTTTTGAGCATTATGACCAAAAAAAATTAAGATTTTGCTTACTATGAATTAATGTGGAAGAAGCAAAAGAGATTTGTCAGGATCGTAGCAGGTGGAAAGAAGTGGTCGCTGCCTACCCCTCTGGGAAACAGGCGCGATTTAATGTATGTATGTAGCTTAACATTTCCAGCGCTAAGAAAAAGTTAGTCTAGTATACGTCACCTTATTTAATTAGTGATTTTTTATTTACACCAGCCTTTAAGAGTTCACCGTACGTACTACCATGTAAACTCACTTTACAGTACAAACAGTTTAAACTTTATTTTAAACGGATTGTACAATAGTTTACATAAAAATTGCCTGTCACTTAAGGACTTTTATTTTTCTACACATTTGCACACTATTCATTAGAAAAAAAAACTAAATTTGTACAGCGACGTGAGTGGTCTGGCGACTCTAAACGCGTCGATAGTGCGAAAGCAATCGGTACATAAAGGAAAGTAAAGCCAAACTATCTCATTCAAGCAGTAAACCGCTTGTGTTTAATCTTGACTATCCTACAATTAAAATCGTAACATTCTTCCTGTATGTGACTTCAACAAAGAAGGAGCCGGGTGATCATGCTCATTCAGCATACCCAGAAATTCCCCATCCTTCGTAGTAGCCAAGATAGCCTTGCAACCGCCACGTTTCTTCCTTGAACAGAGCCACCGGGACTGACTACTTCCCGATTGAGCGAACGTGAATCCTTCGTACACGGCAAACAATTTACCGCGCTCAGTAGGGTAGAATTCCACGGTATTTCCTAAGAACAAACGGTAGAAACATAATTCGAAATATATCTTAAGACTTTTCCGTCAGATTAATGCAAGACGCTTTTCCGCGCTTAGTATGGTACAATTCTAATATAAAGAAAATCTGGTAAAATATTTGTGCTTTATCACTAAATTAGGTAATTAAACGAGATTAAGCTTATTATTTTAGGAGAAAAGAAAAAGTTAGTTTACATAATAAACTTATTTAATAGAGCTGTGCTTTTACCGGTGGAGTAATTGGCACTTTTCTCTGTTCTCTGCCAGATTAATTTCCACCGGCCGAAATTATTTATGAGACCCCAATTCGATCGCGTAAACATAGTCTTTACTTAGTACAATCGTACACTCAAAAAAATGTGAGCCAACTAAGAAATATTTTCTATTAGTTGACATAAAATTAATATAGTCATGGTATTAGTTATATCAAACAAAGCTCATAGTAACAGCAGCAAGCTCTTTAGTGATTCAACTAACATCTTAGTTGATGTGTCTAGCGTCTTCTTAGGCTCGTGTCGAATCACGTCGCTTATGCACAACAATCACAATCTTGTTAGAAGATTAGATAAATTTTAATTTTAAACGTCTTGTACCTACAAGTAAAATTCTTGAAAAATCCCTGTCTTATACTGCTTGTTTGAATACTCGAAATTGCCTACCACATCATTTCTATTTTATTTTTCTAAACAAAAAATAACTTAAAAGCACGTTTGTATGGAAACACGAATATCCATACTCGTAGCTCGTCTTTAGTCCGACTGCAACGGGTACAATACGGAACAATAGGAACATAAAGATAATATCCTATTACAATAAAAAAATCTAATCTTTTTTTCAAGCTTACCTACTTCTTGACATCATAAAATTAAAATCGCAACACTTTTCCTGTATCTGTTCTAAACAACAATGGAGCAGGATGATTATGTTCATTCAGCATTTGAACAAGTATCCCATCCTTAGTAGTAGCGAGAGTAGCTTGGCAACCGCCGCGTTTTCTCCTTGAACAGTACCAACGGGATTTCCTTTCAGTTTGTGCAAACGTGAATCCTTGGTACACGGCAAACAACTTACCGCGCTCAGTAGGGTAGAATTCTACAGTACTTAGTAGAGAAATAAATCGAAGTTGAAAATATCTTTGATTTGTCTCTCAGAGTGACCATTCCCAACTTCTTGTTTTTTACAAAAGTTGTGATAAATTTACAGTATATAGGAATACGGATTACCACTGATACTTGAGAATGTAGTAACTGCCTAGCTACTTACGCTACAAAGCTAAATTACAATACCAGGTCAGAGAACTCGTGAGCGATAAGCATGAATACCTGATTATTTGATGTTTCCTGTCTAATTCTAGAGCTTAGTTAAGAAATAATAATGTGCTTTTTATGTTAAGGAGAAGGCACGAGCACACGAGCACTCAGGCCACCTGATGGTAAGTGGGATCTGAGACCCATAGACATTTGAATTAAGACCTCAAATGCGTGGCCAACCCTGAGGACTAAGATGGAATGCCTCTATGCTAGTTGTAGTGTATTGAAATTAAAATGTATATTTTATTAGGCTTGTTCTTTACAAATTTAAGCATTCTTATTTGTTCTGTATGCTCTTTTGTGCAGTATACAAGACTTCAAAGTTGCATCTTAACCACCATGGCAAGTTTACTTCTTTATTATCGTTGCTTTTTTTACCACTTATCTGGAGATTTATCGAATCATTCCATTCCCGTGAAACGACACGTGTAATAACCTACTCTTGACTGAGATGCTCGTATCAAGATACGTCAAAACCATCAAGTCATCTAAAACTGTAATTTCTGACATATCTTGAGTCGGTCATCTCAAATAAAAGTATCATGTTCTGCTCAAGTTTCAAATATTTATTGACTTAACGTGTCGGTCATTCGCCGCGTAACCAATGGCGGATGATTATGTATGTTCAGAACTCCAACGAACTCCCTGTCTTTGGTGGTGACCAAAATAGCCTTGCAGGCACGATACTTCTTCGAACAGTACCATCGCGTATTGCTATTCATTTGTACGAAAGTGTGTCCTTGAAAGATGGCACATAGTTTGCCGCGTTTTGTAGGGTAGAACTCTATACCATCCTCTAAAAAAAATAAGCAGAATTATAAACAAATTTAGCACTCTTGCATTTTAAAAATAAATATAAAACATAGAATGAAAAGAAAAACAAAATGCCCTGCCTAATAAGTACCTACCTAATGTAATTAATTCCTTTAAAGTATAGTTGCCGTTTTATTAGGGTTCCGTATCCAAAGGGTGAAACGGGACCCTATTACTAAGACTCCGCTGTCTGTCCGTCCGTCCGTCTGTCCGTCTGTCACCAGGCTATATCTCATTAACCGTGATAGTTAGACAGTTTAAATTTTCCCATATGATGTATTTTTGTTTCCGCTATAACAATAAATACTAATAAACATAATAAAATAAGAAAAGTGATTTTTTTGCTCGTTTTTGCTCGATATTGATAACGGCAACAGGCTTGAAATATTAACAGAATATTTAGTCATATATTGACTTTAACAATAAATAATTAAATTAAATTAAAACAAATATTTAAGGGGGGGCCCATCCCATATTTTTTTGCTGATTTTATGAATAATGGTAACTCTTCGTGCTCGAGTCCGACTCGCACTTGGCCGGTTTTTATATTTCCATCGTTGCTGCAACATTGCCAGACAGCAGTGACGTATTAAAGAGTCTTAAACCCAAAAAGCAAACAACAAATACCACGCAAAATACTTTTTAATGCGTATTCTTCTATTTTTTTATTATAAAGATACGATACATTTATTGTTAAAAAAATATTATTTCACAAGTTATATTTTGTAAATACTACGAGTATCAATCATACATCAATATAAAGAAGAAAATAAACCTTTTTAAAGTCACATTCATACAGTTCCAAAACATGTATTAATTTAATTTGTCGGCATGAGGCCGGATGACCGTGTCCGTGGAGTATTTCCAAAAACTCCCCATCCTTCGTTGTCAATAGGCCTTACAACCACGTTACTATAGCGAACAATACCACTTATTGCTGCTGTGCATTTGTGTAAACGTTTAACCTTGGAAGACGGCCCACAATTTGCCTCGTTTTGTAAGGAATATTTGTAGGTATTGTTATAGGTATAACAATAACGTCTATTAATTCAAACTCAACGACGTAATCATTTCACCTTATTACTGGTACTTACTTTTTATTAACTTGCAATTATCGTAATTATGTTAGTTAGTTTGTTTAGATCAAATCGTGCAAGTCAATTTTAAACTAATTGCCTTTAATAGAATATGATCAAATTTCGACCACGTGCCCGATGACAATACTATAATAAGATGTTCTGCCTTTTCGCACATTTGTGGGCGTTTCCCAAACAAAGTCGTTAAAGACAAAATTAAGAAAATTAAACTTTTTCCATTTCGTCACGAAAATTAACGTATGGCTAAATTTCGTGGCGAAATTGAAAAAGTTAAATTTTCTTAACTTTGTCCTTAACGATGGACACTTTTTTTGGAAAAAGCTCTTGTGCGAAACGGCAAATCCAAATTAATTCGTGAAATATTGATATTATTAAGTGATATAATATTGTCCAGGCATGCGCGCGTACAAAACGCCTTGCAGTTGCCGAAAGCTCCATGTGACGCGTCTTGCTCCGCGCTGGTTGCGTTTGTTTTACCGAACTTCCCACATGATTAGCATAGTTTAAACATGTCGTGAAAGAAGGTTATCATAAAATGTTAATTTTCAGGTAATAATACATGTTTTACGTCGTTTATTGGGAATAATATATTAAAAATAACGTTGCCTACGTTATTTTTAATGTATGATTAATAATAATAACAATTAAACGATTGAAGTAATAATAACAATTAAAACATGTAACCATCAATTAGCGAGAAATAATCATAAACCTAGTTATTGTACAGTGCAAGCTGATATATTTCAGCTTTTTTCAAAATAATTTCTTTAATAATTATTTTTTTCTAAATAAAAATTTAGTTTCTGCAATTTTAGTTCGCGTGACGCTTACTATACTAACTTAGGTCATGGTTATGCCCGTTAAGTATCACCACGAAGCTCTTATCCTTTGTCGTTATCAGGGTGGCCCTGCAGCCGCCGGCTGTCTTCCGGGAACAGTACCATCGCATGCTGCTTGCCGATTGTGAATAAGTTTGTCCGGCATAAACAGCAAGCAACTTGCCGCGTTTCGTAGGCCAAAATTGTAAGGTTTCTTAAAAAAAAAAAGATAAATTTATTAAATCTGCGTTTCGGTTCACCTTACCAAAGTTGTTTTATTTATGAATATACCCGTAGGCCTACTTAAATAGAGTATCCCAACTGCATATCCCAGTCAATATATGGAAATAAAGAAAATCAAACTCATTTCGGCACAAGTCAGTAGGAGACTACATAATAGTAGACATCACAAGGGACTAAAGTGAGCCATTATGACACGAGATATTTATCCACCCAAGCAGAGCGAGGGTAGATGAAGTTCGACTGTCATTATAGCTTTTAGTCTCGAGTTAAATTAAAAATAGCAAATTAGGAATTACGGCTTCCAGCAGACCCTAATCAGAGACGATGCGCGAAGCATGCTTCATAATTAAGGTCAATACTTAATAAAAGTTAAGTAACATCATCCAGTAAACTAACTGACACAATGGACATTGAAAAAACAAGTATTGTGGTATTTAGAAAACAAGTATTGTGGTATTTAGTAACAAAGAATTGTATTGTTTCCAAAGACAAAGATTTATAAACGACACAATGTTAAAAACCAAGTAATATAATTAACAAATAAACCATTATCGTCAATACAATAACTTATACCTAGAAGTTAGTTTGAGAAACCAGGCTTCCAGCCTTTGTTTTATACGAGCACAACTATGCCCGTCTTTGTTCGAAATAACTTCGGTACCGAATGATTATGTTCGTTAATCACTTTCTCAACCATGTTCTCCTTAGTAATAACAAGAGCAGCCTTGCAACCGCCTCGCAGCTTCTTGGAACAGTACCACCGCGTCTTTGACTTCTGGGCAAAGGTGTAGCCTTTGTAGAGAACGACCTTGCCCCGAGCGGTCGGAAGGAACTCCAATTCACCAAATTCTAAATAAGAACACGCTGTTATTTACAATAATATTATTTGTTTGTTATCAATTAATAAACTCAGAAATAAAAACCAATTTTTAAATTTCTTGCACTCGTAAAATACTGAATCACTTTGTAATAAAGACTATATTTTATATTTATTTCACGAGTATTTTAAAAAACACACTTTCAATAAATAAGCTTTCGTTTTCAAAATGATTAATACCCTATTTTTTATATATAGGTACACTTTCCTCTTTCAATGGCTAATAATCAATCCGTAAACAAATGTTTTTATCTTATACGAGTATATTAATTAATATACTATAATACATCAAAGAGAAACAAATACGCGTGCTATTTACACAAATAGTGCACAAAATAAATAAACACAAGATATTTATATTCATAACTGTTTTTAATAATTTACTACAAAACTACATTCTTAAGTGATCTTACGTATTTGTATTTACTTGTAATTGTAGTTGTCGTATCACTTTGATGGCAGTAGGCACTATACATCAATTACCTACATCAATTGATCATGCATTTTTATCAAATTAACTTTATAAAATCACTCCTTGTTATCTTCTTAATAATACTGATTTAACTGTTAGATTCGAAATACTCATTCAGCCAACTTTATGAAAACTGTTACGAAGATTTTTTTATTTTAGATAAGTTAACCAGCATAACCAATTACTTAAGTAAATTTTAATCTTTGAAAGGTAGTTTTAATGCTAAATGACGTAAACCAAAAATATGTGGTTGAACATACAAACTCTTTGGTTGGATGTAAGTAGGGCTTGAAATAACAGTAAATAAAAATAAATGCGAAAGTAAAAAGCACTAAAGTAAAGCAGAAAAGTCTAAGTTTCACGACACTTTTTAAGCAATCTTTATGAGTATAAGAAAAATAATAACTTTACATTATTATATTCATAAACACAATAGCAGTATTCTTAAATTAAAATAAGCTGTGTTCATGCCCTTTTCATCACCACAATCTACGTAATCAGTAAAGGAAAATGTCCAAATGTAATGATACAAATTATTGACTTCAATTACCAAAAACTTACATAAAATAATTTAAATACAAACATCAACAATGTAATGGGTGATGGCCGATAAGGTCCTGTACCAAATAGTAATTAATATTAATTATAAACTCTAACATACATTCCATTGTTAGCTTGTCGAAACGTAGAACGTTCGTGATTATGCACGTTACTACAGAATGTCACTTTGACATCTTCGCCACTGCTCCCAGTAGACAAATGCACCTTGGCCTTGCATCCTATCTTTTTTCTAGAACAGTACCAGTTCCTTTCATTTGCTTGGGAGAATGTATACCCATCAATCATCAGCACCTTGACTGCACCAGGAGCAAGTCTGATGAATTTTGCGGTCTCTGAAAGAGTACCCACGAGTAAGATCGCAGAAGGAATTGCGTACACAAAATAGTTTTAATCGTTTTCTATACCTCATAGTTTTGCTTTATTTTTGCTTTGCAAAGAGAGGAAAATGAAATAAGAGACAAAACAAAGCAATCAATAAATATATGTATACACATTTTTAAATATTTATTGGCGTAAAACTAACAAAATTTATCCCGGACCTAGATCCTGAGCTAGGTAGCCCTGTATTACAGAACCCAAGTAGCACACAATTTAAAAAAAAAACTCTAAATAATGTTTTACACTTTAAAAACATGATTTTAGAAATGAGTCATAGTATAAGTGAAATATTTATTTCATATAAATCAATAAATGTGCCGCAGCGTTTGCGTCATTAGCAGTAAATGCATTAACATAAAATATGAGATAGAGTTCAGATGCTTTGTAAATCGTAGTTAAAGAGTCTGGCACTAACCATAACTCTTTATTTTATCCTTATGTAATATCCTGCTTTGATCAATTTGAACTGCTGCCGTTCATGGTTATGTTCGTTGTAGCAGCACTTCACTTTATAATTGTCGCCATTATCAGGAATCAAATGCACTTTCGCCTTGCAGCCTTTTTGTTTTAGAGAGCAGTACCAGTTTCTTTCATTGGCTTGGGAGAATGTGTACCCATCGATCATTAGAACTTTTCTCTCACTGGGTCCTAGCTTAATGAAGTATGCAGAGTCTAGAAAAAAACATTACAAATTTTTGGGTTTTCTTTATGATCACGTATTGCATATGTACTTAGCTGCACAACGTTTTTAACAATAACACGAAACATTATTAATACAGAGTTATAATTAAACACCGCGTGTTTTTCGATGATAAAAAGGTTGAGAGTGTTTTAAGAGACCCGGAATATAGGACATTGAATAGGGGAAAATAGGTGGTAAAATGTAAGTAAGTCAAGCGATCCCCGTTTCCGCCGAGGCAAAGGATAATGCCGAGGATAATGCTTTTCTCAAAAAAATGTGCCAATGTGTGGAAATGATACTTATACTTGTAAAAAAGATTAAGACGTTTTGAGAATCTCCTGTGTTTGAAGTCGGTTAAAAGCAATATTGACAATTTCACGCAACCGCCGCTCGCCGACGCCTTGCGCTCACCGTTTTTAATAAGTTGACAGTAAGAGATGTTTTACATAGTCCTTTGGATTTTGAATACAAAATATACGATTTAAAAAAAACGCAGTGGATAGGGTCGTGGTGGTTTTGTACATTTATAGGGCAAAAATAAACCTGTTGAATCAATATTTTTCAGTCATTGGTTTCGTGCTTTATGCTCATTTGCGATCTATAAGTAACGATAATAAAAAAGACAGTTCTAAACTTCTTACCATTGTTGATTATAAATTTAAAGACTTACGTAAGTTTGAGATTAATCGAATATTTAGATTAGAATAATGGCAAAATAAAATCACATCGCCAATTTAAAGATAAACACGTTAAGTGGCTCCTCAGGAAACCGTTGTGACCAGCTAAACGTCTCCAACGGTTTGGCACAATAAGCTAAGTAACCTTTTGATAGTTTTTTTTAAATATACATACCAATAGGGATATATTTTAATAGAAAGATAGCGAGTCAACTCTAGGTATGTTAGCAAATTATTTATTTCACATAAATATAGAGTGCAAAAAGTAATGTTCACCCATAATCATATTTTACACAAAATTCGATAGTGTCATGAATGAGCCTGGCACTAACCGTAACTCTTCAATTTATCCTTTCGTAATATCCTTTTTTGATTAACTTGAACTGCTGCCGTTCATGGTTGTGTTCGTTGTAGATATGCTTCACTTTTAAATTGCCGCAATCATCAGGAATCAAATGCACTCTTGCCTTGCAGCCTTTTTTTTTGACAGAGCAGTACCAGTTTCTTTCTTTGACTCGGGAAAATGTGTATCCATCGATCATTATAACTTTACTCTCACTGGGTCCTACTTTAATGAAGTATGCAGGTTCTAGAAAACATTGTAATTGTTAGTATCATGTATTGCATCTGTGGTTGCGACGATAGCTGCAGTACATGTTTAGCACAATATATTAGTAAATATCAATTAAGTTACAATTTAAAGTAACATGTTTCTCAATAATACAAAGATAAACAGTTTGTTTTTTTTTAATACAATTGTACATTATAGGCACGGAAAATAGAGAATATATGTTTTATTAATGGAAATTAGCATGGCCTGCTAAAACACCGGTCAGAAAATCCTTTTTTCCGTCGGCATTATATTAATAACACACATTTGTCCAAAAGTTTTCGACGAATTGAGGATCTCCTTCCGTTTTTGAAGTCGGATAAATAGTACAATTTGATGGAAGCGTCGCCCGCCGCCACCTGACACCGCGACCACCTTTTATTAAGTAGCTATGAGATTTTTTCATTGTCCTTTCGATTTTTTATTCAAATTAGCATTTAATTTAAATATAGCGTACAAGGATGGGCCTGTATACGTTTATTGCGGCTTTTGTGCGGTGTCTTCGTTTTTAAAACAAAAGCCACAATTTATGAGAATTTGGAAAAAAATATTAACTTTTATGATCATATAACGTCACTTTTATGACAGGCCGTTTTCATACAAAATAAAAATATTCTTGGCCTATTTCATACTATTTACTCGTAGTGGTCGAGAAAAGTACTATTCTGCTTCGGCAGAAAGTGTAACCTGTGTGTTCTACCCTGCGCTCAGTAACATGTACTATTTTCGCCCGTCAGACACAGCACTTTGCGTCAATTCATGTAAGCCAGAGTAAAATGAATAATGATCAAAGTTGTAGACTGAAGGTTATGTTAGCAAATTATTTAATTCATATAAATCAACATACCTACCTGAACTGTAAAAACATACGTTTATCCGTAATCGACATTTTTATGGATTAATGCCGCAGTGTTTGTATCAGTCTAAAATTAAGGAGCTTGGCACCAACCATAACTCTCTATCTTATTTTAACGTAATATCCTGCGTCGATTAATTGGAGCTGCGGCCGTCCATGTTTATGTTCGTTATAGCAATACTTCACTTTAAAATTACCGGTACCATCAGGAATTAAATGCACTTTCGCCTTGCAGCCTTTTCGTTTTATAGAGCAGTACCAGTTTCTTGGATTGGCTTGGGAGAATGTATATCCATCAACCATTAGAACTTTTCTCTCACTGGGTCCTAGCTTAATGAAGTATGCAGATTCTAGAAAAAAACATAATGATTTTTACCCTTTTATTCATAATCTCGCAATAGCTAAAGTGGACTTAAAATATACGTTTCACGTCAGCACCTCAACAAGGCTGGTTTTGCTGTTTACAGACAGTGAGCAAAATTCGAGCGGGAGACAAAGCAGGCGCGGCTCACTCCGAGATTTAAGTTCATCGCTACGAGTACATGCCGGTTGCCCGTATCACGGGTACTACTCAGTGGTTGCCACGCTGTGGATCGGATCGCACGCGCACTCTACTTCGCGCGCACACGCTTACGTAAATCGACTAAATCGTAAATATATTGCAAGTGAACGTGCCGCATTCGTCTGTTTGTGTGTCGCATTGCTTCTGTTAATTATACCTTCATGCATACATACATGCCATCACGCCTTAATTCCCAGAGTGGGGTAGGTAGAGCCCAAAAAATACCAACAACTCTAAAAAGACCTGTTTATAATTCTGTAACCACATTTTGCACAATCAGGATAAGAAGATTACTAGTGTAATAATGACAGGTTGCAAGCCCATCGCCTAACAGTACTACAAGCCCTTATTCCCTTAGTCGCCTTTTATGACATCCACGGGAAAACACGGGGAAAAATAAGATAGAAGTAAAATCAATGTTTTTAATTAGTATTTTCTTAGCACAGACTGACTAAAAAGGAGGTAGCGGGATGATTTGGACGTGTTTTAAAGCAACTGGCGGGAGCAATCAGGGAAGATTGGCGAAAACGAGGAAAGGCTTTAAAAAAAATAGTGTTAAGGGCAGGCATGAAACTGTTTCGCGCACATATCAATAATGAAAAATCTATAGACAGAGAAGGCTAAAGAGTGATGTAGATTTATGGTATGTAAGCAAAATATATATTTCACATAATCAATATACCTAAGCTAAAAAACGACGCAACGTTTGGTCATTTGCAGTGATTAAATTAACAGAAATTCGATGGATATCAGATCTTTTGTTAACGAAATTAAGGAGCCGGGTCCTAAACCATAATTTTATAATCATGGTTAATTATGGTTATGGGCTAGGTAATCCTAGCATAATATCCTTTTGATTAATTTGAACTGCTACCGTTCATGCTTGTGTACGTTGTTGCAATCCTTCACTTTTAAAATTGCCGCTATCGTCAGGAATGATGTGCACTTTCGCCTGGCAGCTTTTTTGTTTTATAGACCAGTACCAGTTTCTTTCATTGACTCGAGAGAATGTATATCCATCGATCAGTAGAACTTTACTCTCACTGGGTCCTATTTTAACGAGTTACGCGGACTTTAGAAAAATCATTATAGCTTCTAATATTGTCTTTATCATCAAATACTATGCAGTATTATGGTTACAAGATAATAACAAAAACCACATTAGTTTCTCAAAAATAAAAAGAGCTAAACTGATTATAAATAAAAATATTTAATACTAAATTTATGTCGCCAGTAAAAACCGGTTACAATTTCGAGCATTTGCAACCATTCATTACGTGCATTTTTCGTTGATGTGCGTAATAAAAAAATAAATTAAATATTTCTTAAAATTGTCCATCTTGAAATTGAATATTGAAAATTTAGACTAGAAAGTCGCTTCGCCAATTATAGAAAAAGCACTTTAAGTGGCGCCGCTGAAAACTAGTGTGATGAAACGTCTCCCAACGCTTTGACACAATAATTTGAAATTTCTGTTGGATGATTTTTATTTGATTTAACAATACGCATATAGAGAATTATAGAGAGAATTAGAAAGAGTCATATTAATTTCTACATTTTAACAATGATGAAAAAAACATTAATTTATATATAGATTAGCTGCATTTGTGTAAATCAGCCAAAGATTTCTTCATATTTTGCCCTTAAGTTATTTTCACGTAATATCCATTGATCGTCTTCTTATAAAGTGGTTTCTCATGGTTATGCTCATTATAGCTGAATGTGACTACGGTTTCATCCGCGTTAAGAAAAATCCTAGCTTTGCAATTTTTGGCTTTCTTAGAGCAATAGAAATGTTTAGGTGTCGTCTGCGCGAACGTATATCCATCTGCCATGAGAAGTCTCTTCTTCTGACCTAAAGAAATGAACTTGATGTCTTTACAATCTGTAATCAAATAAGACTGTGGTCATATACCATGCGGGAGCCTGAAGTCGTGTAAAATCACACACAGGTGCGTACAAAATTTCCACACAAGTGCACACAATGTGCTCACATTGGGACTGCTCGTCGTTTGAATCGAAGAATCGACCAAAGCAAAATCGTCAACGTAAAGGTAGTTGTTTAAACCTTCAAATGAAGGGTTGAGGTTTTTTTTTATGAATACTTGGCCCCAATCTAATTTGATTATAAATTACAATGAGATCGAAGTAGAAGATGCATGATGCGCATTGATTGATGCGCCGTGCAGTCAGGATTAAAATGAGATTGTTACAAAATTCAGACAGACAATATTTAATTATAATGGGTAAATTATACTTATCAGTACATTAAAATTGTAAATGTGTTTTAAAATAAAATTACAAGGGTGATTTATCACCGAATCACTTAGCTAACAAATGACGATCTTACCGTTCACAAAAAATACAACATGTACTTTAAATAGATATAAATACTCGTAGTTCCTAGAACATTGACATTGAATTAATACATATTTCTTAGACTAGATTTCCATGAAATGGGACACGTTCCTAACAGCTAAATTTACTGATATTTTAAAAGCAAATAGCTTAATTTAATACCTGATTGTCCGAGCTTCAATTTTGTCATTTCAATTTCACGTACGTCTACTAATAGGTACTATTGTGTTTAAGATAGACTTAAAACTACAAACACCACCACAGTCTTAACATATATCATTCATAGATGTTTCGTGTTTCAATACAGATGCATTATACTTCCTCCTTAGTAATATTATAAAAGCGAACAAACATTTTGTTCATACACATGCAAAATTCACCGTGTACTATTCAACTTGGACATCGCCGGAATCATCAAGACACCTGGGGGGAGCCCCGAGCCCTAAAACTATACTGGTAAGAATCAGACACCAATTTACGTACTAACATTTTACATGACCGAAATATTTAGCGAGCACAAGTATACGTTATAATATCAAGTGTAAAACTACCACTTGGGTTTATGGGTGAGGACCAAAAAGTTGGACCATAGATAAGCGCAGTTAACCCTACAAACAACGAAGACGGAAAAAGTTCCGT
This sequence comes from Acleris holmiana, assembly GCA_949316455.1. Taxonomy (NCBI): domain Eukaryota; kingdom Metazoa; phylum Arthropoda; class Insecta; order Lepidoptera; family Tortricidae; genus Acleris; species Acleris holmiana. The sequence goes on along the minus strand of OX438771.1, from coordinate 15,224,066 downwards.
TGTGAGACGAAAAGTATCCTTACAACTGTATGGCTAATTATCGTCACACAACGGAGAAGTTTCAGAGAAAATTTAATTGCGTTAGTTAGCGTGGCCTAATTTTTGGTCCTTACCCTTAAGCGTTTGAAACGCTTTAAATGTACGATATCAAAGGTAATAAATGGTGGTTAGAAAACTCATTTTAGGATACACCTGATTCTTATATAATATGGTAATTCGTTAACGATTTCGAGAAATAGCCCATCCTGAATGACATTTTATATATTTTTTTAACATTTTACTTGATAGGCTATCGTCATCAACAAATCCTGTAGAAATCTAATGATGTCGTGATACCAATTTTGATTTATTGATGACTAGAATTGGGTAAAGATATTTCGAAAACAATTCAGTGAAGTAAACCTAAATAGCTACCTAAATTTACCATCCTACCATCATCCAATTAATTACTTATTAGCAAATTCAATTTTATTAAAATGCGTCGACAATAAAATTCACGATAATACGTATGCTATCAAACTAAAATGTAAAACGTGTCAGTATTTATTGTGGTGTATTCCAATTCAGCACAGAAACAGCTTTTTCTTACTTCCTAGCCCTCAAATTCCTCCTGTGTTCAACACTGTGCGTCATCTCGGCTGGATGAGAGTGCTTATTGATGACGAAGATAATTTTCCCATTCGAGTCCATCTTGAGTTTAGCATCACATTTCGGTTTTTTAGTAGAGCATTTCCAATTTTCAGAGTTCCTAGTGTTGGAAAACGTGTAGCCTCCAATTAGCAGCAAGTTCTTCCCCTTTTGTGACAGTACGTAGTCATAATTGATTTCTGGAAACAGAATGCATATTAAAATGTGTTAAGACCGCCTGTGGCTTACTGGTATAAAAAGTTAAAAGTCCACTAATCAGGTACCGATTTCAAAACCGAGCGGTCGACCAAGAAATTGCTTTACCACTTTTGGACCTAAATGTCCTTCAAATAGAGTCGAAGAGGGGTAAAGGAGTTTCATGGTCAACTATACCAATAAGATATTCAACATAAGAGTGCATCTGTTCAAGATAAAAAGAGTTTGCCTTCTGCACTGAGGCCCGAATTGGCCTCGTATCGCTATTCTCAAAAATATCTGTCAACCTAAATTTGTGCAAAATGTTGTTACAGACTTATCAAGAAGTCTTTTTAGAGTTGTTGGTATTTCTAGCTCTGCCTACCCCGATCTGGAAATAAAGGTGTGATACATAAAATCACGCCTTTGTGCATACGCACCTAAATTTATAAACATCAAACTCAATTCTTGTTAGATTAGAATCGAGTTTGATGTTTTTCTTCAGTGTTTCCACGTTATAAGATAAAAACACTGCGGAATTATTCTCATTTTTACTTATCACTAACTTTTTTAAGTTCTTAACATAAGGTGTTTGATTAGTTATAGCACCAAAGCTCATTAATTGAATATAATATTAATTTTAGCTGTAATAAAACGAATTTTAACTATTTACGTTCTTCATTATTACAAATATATATATATAGATATATATTTAACAAAACCTTAATTTAAGGCCAGTTCTGATCAGCGTTCCTTTATTTTAAATATCTGTAAAGCTACATTTATGAACGTCGAGCTTTGTTCTTTGTAGACTTCGGGTCAAACCGGGATAGGCGTTTATCAATTTAAGTTTACAGATATTCAAATTTACAGAACACTGATCCGAATTGGCACCACTAGTACTGGTACTATTATCTATTCTGTGCCACTAGCAACATATCAGGCAGTAATGTTAGTAAAAAAGACAACGCAATAATAGAAATACAAGACTCATCATTTGCGTTATTGATAGGAAAAAGGCGTTAAGAAAATATGGACGTTCACATAGGTATGTGAAAGTCAATATTTTCTTACACGATTTAAGTTTAAATGTAGGCACTTACATTTAAACATAAATCGTGTGATACAAATTAGGAGTTTTTATATGTCTCTTATTTATAGTTTACATATTGTCATATTTAAATACATCAACATATGTACCAGTAATTAATATTAAACTACAGTGAGTTGTGTATCGATAGCGTAGTATCATAAAAGACAAACACATAATAATGATAGTTCGACACGTCTTATAATACTGTGTATTTGCCCGATGTTTTAATATAATCGTACTATTAGGTATAGAGTTAGTAATCTACGTTATCGACTTTGTCATGGATATTAAGAAAAACCACAAAAATTAATATTTTTATCGAAACAGAACTATTTCCTAGTACATACAAACAAATATTTCATACTCATTATAACTATACCTACCCCTATTTCTAGAGATGGGGGAAAAATGTTTTTTTTTACTTTTTATTAAGGCGACGGGTAGGGCAATCGTCTGCCCATGCCAACTTTGCGTAAGTTATTTTTTGGAGTGGTTTAAGCTTTATATTAACATCACGGATATAATATTGAATATCTCTTTAATTAGTGTCAACCTGAATTTTGTGGACGAGAAAATTAGGTGGACGCACTAACTAACCAAAAATAAAAATATTTACGAAAAAATATATTGTTATTGTAACGGTGTCATTACAAAAAAAACTGCGCATAGTATGGAAAAACGTTGCCCTTTTCGTCGCCTTAAGATGAAGGGATTCTCTGCCTTTTCGGCGACAAATCTTTGACCAATGCATCGTTTGGCACGTTTGCAAATATTACACGATTTTTATAAAACTAACTTAATCTATAGGGTTCTACACGATGGTCCTGAAATAAATCCAGAATTATTTACAGTTTCGTAAAAAAACGCGGGTTAAATGATATGTTTGTGAAATGAATAATTTATGAAACTTTGGTTATGAAATGATAGGATCCCGATGAAGGACCTTTATGCAGGAGTACATGATCATAGTTTTCAAGCGTTAATATTACTAAACTTGGGCAACAGCAACAAAAATTTGGGCGTTTCATCTGCCGTCATTGTTGACTTCTCCATATATATTGACGAAAATAATGATAATGACTGGAAACTTCTGATGTGAATAAACTAGACCCCGGTCCTACTTCTATTAACATCAGAAGTTTCCAGTTACGATTAAAAAGAAAAATAAACTTGTTTATTTCACCTGAAATCTATGATGACCAGCGGCTAAAACGCCAAAGAATTACCCGAAAACGAGGCTTTTAAGAAAATACATAAAACATCGTGAAGCGAGACTCGCATGTAAATGAAGACCTAAAGTCGAACCATTGTGCCTGAAGAAGTTTTATAATACTTTCTAGGTGGGTGGCAATGTTCATTTAAAAGTTTAACAATAACACCCTCTGAATCCATACGTAACTTGGCATTGCAGCCATGAGCCCTAGTGGAACACACCCACATCTTAGTGCTATATCTGGCAAAAGTGTAACCACCAACCAGTATGAGCTTATTCCCTCTCTGCGACGACACGACCTCATATGTTATACCTGTAAGAAAATCGCGTGTATATTTTATTAATAGGAACGCGTTGGTGTCTTTATTACAATGTAGGTTTTACTCCCTTTGATTGGTACCCAAGAAAACTGAAATTGTTGTCTATTTTTAAAAGGATTGTCACCACTTACATGACAGCATAAGATTGCACGTGCCCGTTAATGATGGGGGAGGGATTTGACGATAGGGTTGATTACCATATGTTTTTTTTTATAAAAATTACATAGGGTTTCTATTTTAATATTATATTTTATCAAAGACGTTATAGTAGCTCTAAATGACAAGTGAACAAGAGTTACTTAACTAACTAATAATATTTCCTAACATCAGAGACCCCGTGAGTAAATCACTAATATAAAGATTATCTAAGAATAAATTAACATTTTCAACAACATATATGTTTAACAATAATTTGGCTGAGATAAAGAAAAAGGAAATAATGTAATGAAATATATTTAATTTTCTAAAAGTGACCTTAGTACCTTTACGTACTGCCCGCTTGACATTGGCTTGGTTTCTATATACATATATTTTACCATATTGCCGAATTTCTTTTAATTTTTAATCGTATTATAGAACCTATAGTAGCTCTAACTGATAATGAAACAAGAGCTAATATAACGTAAACAATACGATTACGATATAGAAGCAAGATGGCCGCAAATGAATTACAATACATACTAACATTTACTTACACCAGAGTAACTATGGTATCAAGATAATCTAAGAGTAAAACGAATATTTTCAATGACATGTCATATACATAAATATATTTACAATCATTTAGCTAAGATAAAGGAAAAGGATATATAATAATTAAATGTATTTAATTTTCTAAAGGGGTCTAAACTTTATACCTTCACGTACTGCCCGCTTGGCATCATCACGTACTGTGGCGGAGGATGTGTATGCTTCGAAGAGTACTGTACAACTTTTCCCTCCGAGTCCAGTTTAACCCGAGCCTTGCAGCCAGCATCTTTTTTAGAACAGTAATAATTTAACGACTGCTTCATTTGAGAGAATGTATAGTCGTTCATCATTAACAAGTACTTGCCGCGATTCGATGGTATCAATAAATAGTCGCACGGTGAGCCTAGAAGGGCAAAAGACACTTAATGTCGTGAGAACAATCAAACCAATTCAACTTTACTTAAAACTATAATAATACGATGTGAAATAAATTAAACATTGTTGTTATAACAGCTATGGAGATTGATGTGGCGCTGCTGCATAAGATCTCTTCTTTATTTACAAATTATTTAAAAATAACTTATTTTATATGATAAGTGACAATCTCACACAAATTGACTAAGTCCTAAACTAAGCTCTAGGCTTGCAGTATAGGAAACAATAAACCTACTTACATATATAGCGAAATAAATACTTATCTTTATACGAGATCGAAGATAACACCCAAGACTCAGAAATAAATTCTCGTGCTCATCACACAATAATTTAAATAATAAATTTCCCACGGTTTCTGTAGGAGAATGTATCGAAACTTTATTTATTGTTGTCTCGCACCGTCATTATTTATTTATTTGCCCTTGTAATTATAAGAAGTTTCGACACGTTTTCCTGCTAAACTACACATGATATTTTTATTTTATTTTCATCGTTTTATTTAATGCTAAGTTAAGTTCTATCATTGTCATATGCATAAGCAACATTTATTTTAAAAATGACTGATTGTTGAGTTTCTTGCGGCGTTTCTTCTCAGCAGTGTTCTCCTCTTGGGAAGCGCTGGTAGAATGTTGACACGTAAAAGTACCATGTGGCCTACTTACTGAATAAACAACTTTTATATTTTTATTGACTGGTAGAGAATGCCTCTAGGTATTAGGTCCACTATTTGTACTTTTTAAATTATTTGTATTGTGCAATAAAGTATAATGCTGAGCACATTTATCAACGAGTTGCATGCTTACAACAATGTAGTGTTGGGTGATCTATTATTTAACGGCATGTGATTTGCTACAGTGCTTCCGACAAATGAATAAATACATATGTTCTTACGCAGCTATTTTCAAATATGAACCGCTACACGTCATCATGTACTTTGGAGGGGGGTGACTGTGTTCTTCCCTTAATTTGACGATGACTCCAGCATCGTTCATGGTCACCGTGCTCTTGCAAGCCGTGGACTTGTACCTTGAACATATGTAGAAGGAGGACCGTCTACTGAAGCGGTTCATGGAGTATGTGAAGCCGTTGACCATGAGAAGTTGCGCCCCGCGCTGCGTGGGGATGAATTGGTATGGGGTATCTGTGAATAATATTTCTTTTAGATTATAGGTACTCTATTAGTTTTTTTTGTTACTAAGTCATGCTCGTTACCAATAATCCAATTAACCCATACATTGAGAACGCGGATTGAATAAGTAGGTAACATTTTGTGTGGTCAAATTTGCAATGTAATAATAATTCTGAACATTGGAATCAAAGATAACAGAACTACAGACTATAATCCAAACTATGTTCCAAAGATAAATATGTGAAATTATGTATATGTTTGTCAAATTACCGAATTACGTTAAGAAACATAAGTTTCTAAAAATAAATACATGGGATTAATAAAACTGTCAATAAACCAATTTCACACCATTACTTTTTAATTTGCGTGAAAATTAAACAACTAATTTGTTTCAATATTCAATGAAATAATTTATAATGCAGGAAATAAATAACGGTTTTTTTATCTTTTAATCTTTAATTTCAAGCTAAGTAAATCACTTAATAATCTAGGATCTAAGTTAAATGGAGAACCTAGTTACTAACAATGTAATGTAGGTAAACATTTTTAATAATTATCCATCTTGAATTAAGAGTATATATATCAGTAGGTACTTCCTCCTCTAAAACCAGTATTTGACAAGGACAAATATGACTACATAAACAAATTTCATTTAATAGAATAGATAATAAATTTATGTTAGGGAACAAGGCCGTTACAAATACCTTACAGTACCTTACTTAATTTACATTACTGTATATAACTTAAAATTAACATATATCTATTAAAACACTTTCTCGGTGTCAGCTAGCCGGCGGCCATGAAATCCCCGAAACATACCTAACATCATTCGGCCAGAAATCCTCCTCTAAAAAGTTCGACAGATCTTTGGTCGGTACTCTCGCCACAAAGGACTTAAAATTAACCTTGTGGCGGGCCTCCAACCACTCAACCTTCAGGGTAACTCCGGTACAATTCCAGTAAAGTGTTTAATACATTGCTGCCTCCATGAATCCTTCAGTAGATAATATCGATTGATATTTTTAAACACCAACCCATCAAAAAGGCCTGTTCATATTCACAGCGCTGACAGCATTAGCAGTAATCATATTAGTAATAAACCACACACTTCACACAAACTCTGTTAATAGATAACCCGGCCAAAAAACAAGGTTAGCACGACAGAGAGGCTATAGACAAGATGCGTAACGCTAACGTAAACGATTTTCGAAAACTGTCAAAATTTATGGAGTTGACATTTGACATAAGTATTCAATGCGACCGTCTGGCAGCTTACATCAATCCTGTAGTTTTTCGATAAGTAACGAAAACATTATCGCAAACCATTTGGTCTAGCGCCACTGGACTTTTCTTGCTTGTGCACTTTTGCTGTAGACTTAATAGGTTAGAGAAAGATGTGCAACTAAAAAGTAACTGGCAAGCTATGCCTATTCAACTCTGTTTCGTTCCACCAAGCCTATAATAAACACCTGACGCCGACATTGTAAGTATAGGTGGCGGATGTGTATGGTTGAGAAAATGAGATTCAACTAGCCCGGAAGGACCCAGCTTCAACTTAGCTTTGCATCCTTTATCCTTCTTCGAGCAATAGTAATTCGAGGTCCGGCAATGCTTCGAGAACGTGTACTTATTCACCATCAGCAACATTCGATTTCCATCCGTTTGTATAAATTTGTACATGCATTGACCTGCAACAGATACATACAAATATTACCGACACATTTACTTTTGAATGGCATTTACACGTAATCGATATGTCGCCTGCTGAATTGTGGGGATGAAATGAAGTCAACGAAGTACATTCGATGTCGAGATCGAGTAACGGTCCGCAAACCTGATAAGACAGTAGACGACTTTGTGTAAAAAATGAATTGAATGCACAAAGTGTGGTAAAACGAAGACGTATGGTGGCAGACGTGCTGGTGCGGTGGAAAGTTTATACTGTAAATGTGAAGGAGCCATATACCTGCTTACCTCATATTTATCATATTGAACAAAAAAAACACTACAAGTTTTATCTCCAAACTATGTATATAATTTCACACACAAAATCAAAGTATACCTAACCGCCGTTTTAGCTTTTGCCTGACTAGACTGCAAATGAAATATTAGATTTCCCGAGACAATATTGTCACAAAACACACGTAGCAGAGAAATAGCGCAAACAAATCCAATTTTCACAACATACGACCTATGCAAACCGTTATTTACTTTTTACTTCATACAACCAACCATCGGAAATCCTGTACTCAGGTGGTAAATGGCAATGCTGGTGGTCTTCGTCGGTTGATACTATACGCCCTTTTTTTCCGAACTTCACGCGCGCATTACATTTTAACCTCGGGCAATAATATGTAGAGTCACCGCCTTTTTCAGAATATGTAAAGCCGTTAAACATTATTAGCTGCCCATGTGGGGTAGGTATGAAAGAATAATTTAAATCTGAAATCAAGAACAAAACATTTTTATATCGTCAATTTGGTTTCAAAAGAGTAGTATTATTGAGTAGATACAGCTGTTTTATAAAAATATATACATAGAGGGAAAGTATAGAACATCAACCAGATTCTAAGTGTTATTTTAACTAAAGCAAACACAAAGAAGAAATAAAGATTGTCATGTTGAAACAGTATTTGACTCTAAAGGAAGAATGAATTTTTATCCAAAGAAAAGACACGTTAAAGGCACTTGCAACATTTACTATTCAATTAACTACTCTACTCTTAAGGTCACGTTATTCATGCACTTAAAGTGCAATAGCTTCTAAAAAGTCTTTTGGGTTCGTGAGAAGTCGGTTAGACTAGAATAAGAGCGTATGAGAGTGAGTGAGAGAAAAGTTTAAACTCAAAGGTCTTTGTGAGCTATTGCATTGTAATAGTATAAACAACGAAACTACCAACACGATTCATTCAAACAGATTAATAGAAGCCATGAAAAATAATGTGACCTGAAACTCAGTAGATATAAAATGATACATAAATACTAATAACAACATTAAAAACATATTGTCTTTCTAGCATTTTACTAAAGACAGATTATAAAGGAATGGTATCCCGAAGTAACAATCACTTTGTAACAGGTAAATACTGCAGACGTTTAGTGAATTTAGGTGATTATCAATTAAGACAGAAAATGTTAAACTCCCGCCACCTATATTATTTAGCTAAATGAAGAAGTTAGGCAATGGTTATAAATATGTCAAAGAGTTCATTACAAAATTTACACTAAACCTTAAGATACTGCCCAGAAGAAGTTTTCACATAATTAGGTGGAGGATGATTATGTTCCTCTTTCAACCGCTCGATCTTTCCATTTGCGTCCAGCTTCACACTGGACTTGCATCTCGTTGTTAACATTTTGGAGCAATAATATAGTAGCGTGCTCCTGTTGTTCTTCGAATAAGTGTAACCATTTAGCATTAGAAGCTTGCCTTGACTGCGGCGTCCCGAGTCTATCATCTCGTAGGAGATATCTGGAATTGAGTTATACTTAACAACAGCGGCACTTCAAGGTAAGCCAAATCTCGGGAACCGGGCTTTGCGGTGTTGCCCCACAGTGGTTTATGTAGCCAATTCCAAAACGTATGCATACAATGAACACACACTAAGTTTGTTGTAATTATATGTATTCTTAATTTAATGTTCGACATCTCGATAAATACCAAGGGATCAGAATAATTCACACACATTTTATTGAAAAAAAACCCACATAAAACTTACAAGGTACATCAGGCGGACTTATCGATAGATATCTCTTTCATCTTAACCTTAAGAAAAACAGACGCTGTTTAAAAGTTTATACAAATTAATTGACAAAATTGACAGTTTGACAAACATAAAAACTACTAAAATAAATAAAGTAACTAATAATAACCAAATTACAATAATATAGACACGAGAAACACAAAGAACTTGAAATATATTAACCAGGTACTTCAAAGATAAAAGAGTTGTTACATATTGTACAACAATGAAAATACAGCTTGTAAAGAACGACAACAACGAAAAGCCACGAAGATCAGGCAGCTTTAACCTCAATCCGCCTCCGACGACCTACTAGATAACTATTCAACTTTTTACTACCACAAGAGATATGCTAAGAGAGAGCAAAATTTCAAGCATTACATCAAAATCAACGTCCAGCAACGTTAATAAAGTTAACTTACATTCAAATGTAACTAAGGTTTACCCTTGAATCATCGACACTCATTTATTAGAACGTGTTACTTTGCCGAATTTTCATTTCGTCGACAGGCATTTCCACGTGCAGTAGTTGTAATTTTTTCGTGGTCACATGTCTAAGCTAACCTAACCTACGTAACCCATGTTTAAGATAACCCCTAAAAATAATAAGGTTAAGCAGAAATTAGCGGTCGATTAATTTTAAATTCGGCGAAACAACACATTCAATGAAGTGTCAGTGATTCATGGGGATCTCGTAACTTAGCCTTTACGGTATTTTAGTTAATCTTATACATACATACCTTGGTGAACAGTCAATTAGATATTTTACATTTCTGTTTGTAATATTGTAATAAATTATTCACAGTAGTAGTTACTTTTCGCAGTACCTTTTAAAGGAAATATGGCTATTATTTTCATACTAAAGGTACTGCTATTCGATTTCAAAAGCAAGTTATTTATTACAAGTATTTTGTTTAAAATTAGAGATCGTGACTATTATATCATTATCATCGCCACAAAATTTAATCAACTTTGTTTTCTTTTGTAATTTAGCGTTAATTTACTTACTAAATGCATTTGAGGACTTCCAAGACGTGCTTTTACTTTACGGGTGGTATTTGCACACATTCATGTCAAGAAGCAATATGCAACATACGAGTTTAAGAAAGTTACATAATAATAAGTTAGGTACCTAATTATAATATTTTCTACCCAAATTCCTTAAATAATAGATCGCTGATTGACGATGTATGTTTATGCCTAAATGCTCCTTTTGAATATAAATAATGTGATCAATCACGAGTTCTACACATTTACAGTACTACCAAGGCCTGTATTATGCTCACCTTTATTGCGTTGGATACGCACATACATACGGGTCAGAAAGTGACAGATGTTTTATCCACATCAATAAACATGACTATATTAGGCCCGCAGTTCCTTTTCACACTTATCACCAATCTTCATGTATCTATACTGTAATTTGCGACTTGCGACTCCATGTGTGATACCGAGAGCCAGCCGAACGCTGTTAAGAACTGGAGTATTGTACAGTTCTACCTTGATTAATTTCCTTAAACTATAAAGACAATTGATACATAAACCATACACTACACAAACTATTACAAAGAAACCTAGCAGAAACAGCTAAGAGTAACGTCCATTTAAATTTAAATTGTATTCATTAACTAATTATGTGCTCAAACTGTTACAACATCCGTATAGCAACAACTTTTTGGAATGATGTTCAGTCGACCAAGAAAGTCATTTCGCACAATTCGACTTTTTAAAGGTTTTTCCTGGTCGACTATACAATGATACAGTTCGCTAAATAATGAATTAGCAAACTATTGTTGAACCTGTAGGTACATCGATGTAAACGTGGTCATCACCAAAGATTAAGTTAAGTCATGATTTGGGGTTGGTGCATCTTTTTCTTTTTATGACATCCCCCAACCTTCAAATACATCCCGGACGACAATTGCACGTATACTGGAGGTGGATGGAAATGCCTCTCTCTCACCCATTCTATGTTCCCTTGCGCATCTAGCTTCAGTCCAGAAGTGCATTTCGTTATGCCATCGTTATGTCGACAATAGTACAAGAGCCCTCTGTTGTTCTTCGAGTAAGTGTATCCATTCAGCATGAGTAACGTTCCGCGACAGGTCGCTATCATTTTGTAACCTGTAAAATAACTTACACTATATTTCTGGATATCAATAAAGCCAATCGTAAACGGTGTAAGTGAACCGTAACAGACAGTATAGTCAAGAGCAATGAAAACGGGTCACTTAATACAGAATTCTCATAGACAGTCACCCGTTTTCACTACTCCTGAGTGTAGATCTGGGTCTTGGAAGTTAGATTACAATTAAATAAATACATCCATGCACGCAACTTACCATGTTCAGAAGGAAAACTAAATATAGATGTTTGTCATTAATTTACGTAAAAAATAAGTATCTTGAAATATTCTTTGACTATGAGACAGTTAAAAAAACAACGTTTGAAACGGAAATAACGTTTATATTTTGAATAATATTCCTTCAGCAGTAAGAATAATTTTCGGCGGTTTGTGATTATGGTGTCGATTGTAGAAATTTATATTAGACTTTTTATCGAATTTGACTTTCGCCTTGCACCCCTCGTGGTACTTAGAGCATCGAAAACTATGCTCATGGTGTTTCGAAAATGTATATTCCTCTACCAGTAGGAGAAGGGATCCAGTTTGCGTTGGAATCATCCTGTATGAAGGGTAATCTGTAACAAATTAAATTAAAATCATACATAGCACAAGAGGAGAAATCAAAGACATTGAAAAAGAAGGGATGACGAGTAACAGGCTAATATAAAAATATACTGTCAGATGACAATAGGAGAGTGATAGTTGTAGCCAGCTAAAAGCTATTAAGGAACTGCTAGTTCTGTACTTGCTTACATCTGATCACTTGATCTGTCTAAGTATTTTCAAAGAAAAACAATATAATCCTGTTGCTCTCTTGTTGATTATCATAACAGTTTCTTTTAAAAGCTAATATGTTAATAAAGGTGTCAATTTAAGAGCAAGTTAAAAATAATAATTTACGGTTTAACGGATGGTCAAACAATATATTTTGTAACACAGTGCCACATTTATATCACACAGTCGTTTTTGTTAAAATGAAACTCCTGACATGATACATTATAAAACCAGACAAGTTAATGTTAGATTTACAAAGCAAATGCATGCATTTATTTATTTTAGGCATCATGTTTCATACTCTTGGTAAAATATGCTGCTTAAGACCTACACAACCAATATCTAAATAGAAATAGTGTTAGTTTTATTTTTCTTAACGTCAGGGTTGATTCCGGGCTGGGTACAACTTTTTTTAATGTATGAATGCTGTTTTTCTTGTTACTAAAATTGATGACATAGTTCCTGAGAACAGATCTACGTATGTCTTATAGTTTCAGACTTTCCCTTACTGACCGATCTAAAATGAGCCAACCTGTATAGTAATAAGTACCGATTATTTATTTTATTTTATGGTGATTATTATTTTATTGAAAGAAAGAAAGAAAGAAAAACATTTATTCACAGCAACAAACAAAAAATAATAAAAATAAAACGTATTTTCTTTTACATTAATAGTTGATGCGAAACGGTCCCTGTTCATCATGTGCTGGCTGTAAAGAAAACGCTGGTCTTCCGCTGGAACCGTTCGGTGAGAGCACGGCCTTCCATTGTTCGTGTCACCTTTGACACGAACAATTTTTAAAGAAAGAAATAACATACAAGAAAATAAACTAAAAGTAAAAAACATAACAACAACAAGAAAAAACGCAATGTGTACTAGGAGCCAACCTTTCCTTATCTGCGTACAATAAATTATTCATCTGTGGTCAGGTCTGTGGACATAGTTGGCAGTTGGCACGTAACCTCAAAATATAGCCTGTACTTAATTATTCTTAGATAGATAGATTAAAATTCTTAATTACATAATTTCAAATGCAATGTATATTGTTACTCGAATAAATGACTATGAGCTGTAAAATTTTTCATACGCTTTACATTTTCTTCTGAAGTACCTATTTAATTTAGAACAACGGTAAATGTATTTGCCGTTTTTGGGGAAAGGAGTATTCATGAATCATCACTAAGTAGTGGTTTGTCACCTCGTTGTTTAATCATTGTGTAAGAGAGAAAATCAGAAAACAACACGTAATTAATGAAGTATAAGTACTAATAATTAATCAATTTATGAGAAATAATTATATATATTAAAATACAATAAAACAATAACTAACGCCATTATTATTCAACGTAAAATACCTATATTTTATTTCTTTTACACTTTTATGTAATTCCCAGTTGTGTCAATGATATACTGAGGGGCTGGATGGCTGTGATCTTCATTAAAATCCATTATGTTTTTACAGCTGTCAAATTTGACATACGCCTTACATTTGGTTCTGCCATATTTAGAACAACGGTAAATGTTTTTGCTGTATTGGGAAAATGTATATTTATTTATCATCACCAGTGGTTTGTCACCTCGTTGGTTATTAATCATTGTGTACCTCGGAAACCCTAAAAACAAGGGATGATTAATAAAGTTTATAAGTAATTAATCGATTTATGGTAAACGATGTTAATTATACAATTTAACCAAGCGTAAGTCATTATACGAATCAAATAAACACTGCTCGGCTTACTCACGTTGTAAGGCTTTAAGCGTTCGTCAAACAGCCGGCGACGCGACGGTAGCGTGGCGTGTTCTTGGCGTGGATTTTAACAAGGAGTTGTATACAGAGCAGGCGGTCACACGGATCACGCCGCGTCGCGCCACGCTCTCATCATCTCGCGCCACGAGATTTGGCGTGATCTGTGTGACAGGGCTCAAATCCAGGTAAGAGCAAATATTTGTGTGATGAGCGCGATTATTTGTTGCTGAGTCTTGGATGTTTTCTACCTGTCTATATATATTAGTAAGTTTATCTATACAGGGTGTTTTTTTAGTCAGTAACTTCCACAATAAGGAGATACTTACTATATTCATGATTCTGAGCTCAAAACATTTATTTTTTTGAAATGTCGAAAGAGTATCTTCGCTATTTTATAAATCATGGTCTTTCGTTTCTCTAGCTACGAAGGGGGTAGGCCACTTATCGTCACGATCCGTCTGTGTTATTGTTTGATACTACCCTCACAATGCGCAAGCGACGTCAGTTCCGTGTTTGTTTCGAAGCGAGTGCTTGTTAAGTGAAGTTTTAAATCAATAATTGATAAAAAAAGCGGCAAAAAAAATACTTCTGGACAATCGGGAAATGTTTGATGTTGTAAACATTTACTTTGTGACTGGTCAAAACATTGCTGACACCGTTAGAAAAGGTGAAAGATGAATCATATTTAAGTATCATAACATTGTGCACGGTGATTACGTCATTAAAGTCGTCGGTAAACACGGCGCTTGATAACCACAATTATGTGAAATAATGGGAAAAAATTAAAATGCTAATGCTGTTTTATATGTTCTAATATTTTTTATTTTTTTAATGTGATATTCGAATTCAGCATTAATTAAACCATCTCTCCTGATTTGGAAGTTGTCGACCAAAAAACACCCAGGTATACTTTGGAACAAGGCCAATTTTTGTAAAATTGTCCCCTGATATTGATTAGTTAATTTCTACGCCATTAACGCGGCACCCCACCGTCGCTCCGCGCCACGGCGGCTGTTTGGCGAACCCTTTTATGTCAGAAAACAGCCCGACATTAATACATTAAAACATAATAAAACAATGCATTACGCCATTACTATTCATCGTATAATCCCCATATTTTAACTCTTTTACACTTTCACGTAATTCCCGGATGGGTCAATAATATACTCAGGGACTGGATGGTTGTGATCTTCATTCAAATCGAATATGTTCCCGCAGCTGTCAAATTTAACTTATGCTCTACATTTTGCTCTGCCGTATTTAGAACAACGGTAAACGTATTTGCTGTTTTGTGAAAAGGTGAATTCATTAATCATCACTAGTGGTTTTTCACCCCGTTGGTTATTAATCATGGTATAAGTCGGAAAACCTGAAAATAACAAGTGATTAATTAAGTGTACTAATATTGAGTTACATGATGACAAATCAGTAAAAAATCAAATGTAATAAAACAATGCATTACGATTTTTTTTATTATATTTTACCTGTGTCACTAAATGTATAAGTAGTTGACATGTATTTAAGTATGTTCAGGCGTATACAGCATTATTTTACAGTGTTTGTAGAGCGCTCGAGACGGTACTGGCTGAAAATTAGCGCTGTAGGTGTCTGACACCTCAGCATAATGCTGAGCCATTGTCCGATTCTGTGTAGTGAAATGTCTTTATTTCTTCTTTCTTACACTATGTACTGTTCAGCGTATAATGCCTTTATTTTAATTACGTAGACTGATGGGCTGGATGGTTGTGCTCTTCATTAAAATGTAACATATTCCCGCAGTTGTCCAATTTGAGATATGCTCTACATTTTGCTCTACTGTATTTAGAACAACGGTAAACGTATTTGGTTTGCCACCTCGTTGGTTATTAATCGCTGTGTACCTCGGAAAACCTGAAACATTAGATGATTAACAAAGTATATTCAAATTCAAATACATTGATTTCAGATTATTCCATATATCATTAGAAACAGTTGTGATCTATACTATAAAAATGTTAATAAGAGTATAAACAATAAATTAACAAAAATAATAATTAAGAACCAAATAAAACAAATCAAAAAATGCATAACACTATTATAATTCAAACTCAAACTCAAACTCATAACATTTATTTGACAAGTACACACTGCAACACAATATACAAAGTGCAAAAAGAAAACAAGATTAGAGAAAAACGTTGCGCTGTAGTGTGAAGTAAAATAGGACTCGGCTCAGCATGTGCTGCAGCCGGAGCCACAGCGCTGGTTTTCAGCTGAACCCTGGTGATTACCTATTCGTAGCTGAACGCGAACGCGTGACGAGAGAACAATACTATGTATAAATAAATATAGCGTATATAATGTATGTGTAAGAAAAATAAATAAATATAGCTACTAACATTGTGATAAACAAAATAACATGTGATGAAAAAGTATAAATTAATAAAAACAAATTACGGCACTATCGCAAATAAGTTGGGACAACTCGGCCACCACCAGTTGGTAAAAGATTTTGGTGTTCTAAAAGGTACTTCCGTAGAATAGTTTTAATTAAGCATTTAATACATGTATTTTAACCGTCTTACACTTTTACGCTATACCCAGATGTGTAAATAATATACTGAGCTGAGGGCATTAGGGCATTAAGCAATGGCTGTGATCTTTATCAAAATCGATCATCAATCGACATCCGTCAGATACCGTTAAATAATTAAAGACAACATAATTAAACAATTATTATAGGTTACTTAGCACAATAAGTACATATAAGCATGTTATTATTAATATCATTATTTAAAACATTATATGCTAACTTGATGTTATTGTCCCTACTCGTACTAAAAGAAAAGAAAATACAGTTTAAAATAAGTAGGAAGGGGTCGACCTAGGCGTACTTTTTTAAATCAATTCAGAGAAATAATGGAAAAGGGCCGAATATTAAGTACCTGAAACCGACGTGCACGCATGACTCGAAGTATTCGTGTAGAAGAATTGTAGCGTCATGATCGTTCCAGGTGGAAAGAAGTGGTCTCTGCCTACACCTCTGGGAAACAGGCGTCATTCAGTATTTGTATGTATGTACAGTATTTATTTTTTTACACTTTTACGAAATTGCCAGACGGGTCTATAATATATTGAGGTACGGGATGATGGTGGTCCCCATTAAAATCTATCATATTCCTTTGTTTGTCAAATTTTGCATATGATCCACATTTTCCTCTGCCATATTTGGAACAACGGTAAACGTGCTTGCTGTTTTGGTAAAAGGTGAATTCGTTAATCATCAACAGTGGTTTGCTACCTCGTTGGTTACTAATTATTTTGTAAGTTGGAAAACCTGAAATCAACAAGTGTTAAAATAAATCAAACGTACAAATGACAAGTCGAAAAAAAAGGTTAAATAAGCGCCATGATTACACAGCCAGGTTATTTTTCACAAATTCCACACGTTTATGTTTTCCCATATGGGTCAAAAATATAGTGGGGGGAAGAATAGATGTGACCTTTATTAAAATATATTAGATTTCCGCAACTGTCCAATTAAAATATAGTTAATTCAAAGACTTGTCTATAATATATTGGAGAACTAGGTTAGGGAATTGACCGGATGATTGTGATCTTCACTTAAATCTATCATGTTCCCACAGCCATCAAATTTTGCAAACGCTCTACATTTCCCTCTGTCGTATTTAGAACAACGGTAAATGTATTTGCCGTTTTGGGAAAAGGTGAATTCATTTATCATTAATCATTCATCACTAGTGGTTTGTACGTCGTTGGTTATGGGCCTTTTTACCGTACTAGGGTTACTTAGGGTCCGCAGTAATTACAACAATCCTGCAATGTTACTTCGTTTATTGATATACCTATTACAGAACATTACATAAAACGACTGTATTACAATTTTACATATTTCCCATCCCTTGCCACCGAGTATCTTGGAGGGGGATGCTCATGTCCTTCCCTGACTGCGACAATTGCTCCGTTTTCGTCAAGCTTGACGCATGCCTTACATTTTCGGACGCTGTACTGAGAGCAGTAATACATGTTTTTGCTGTATTTTGAGAAGGTGTACCCATTAAGCATCAGAAGAGGTCTTCCTCGTTCTGTTGGTATAATTTTGTAAGAAATTTCTGAAATCAACAGCATATTTAATATTTCTTACAAAAATCACAAGTTGAATGTGTACAAGTTTATGTCAGAAGGAATACAGGTGGCCGAGACCAGCCACAGTGGTGATACTTGGGGAAATGGGTAGGCGTATTTCAAACAATCATCAGACATCGTTCACAATTATTATCACACGCACGATTTATTCGTTATTAATAAATAATTATCAGATCAAAAGCAGTAAAATAAAAAATAAAAAAACAAAATTTGTTGATGCACTAGCGATGGTCTCCAAGCTAAAGTATAAATGGGCTGGTCAGGTGGTTCGAAAGCAGGACACACACATACATAAGCAAACACTGGTACTTGGCAAAATACAAACGATAGAGAGTTTGGCCCGCCCGAAGATGGAAGGATAACATCGTATCAGTGGCGGGAAACTTATGGACCAGCCAGGGACAAAACAGAAAACATACTGGCAAGAGCAAGGGGCATGGAGAAGGTCTTCGTCCCGAAATGGAAGATGTGACTAATTATAAATATAAAATACATATATTGTTTGTGATAAAGAGGGAAACGCTTTTTTATATTTTATTTATGACTGGACTGACAAAACGTAAATGTTATTCGAAAAAAAAAATGTAATATTCCAAACGTACTCGTAAGCTTAATATGACAACGTAAACAGTGTAACACAACAGAGCGTCATATTATTTCTAATCAACTCGATGACCGCTCTACATCTTAGCGAACCGAACTTGAAACCACAATAAGAATCCTGTAACGTTACACGTACATATTTACATAAATAAACCTTAATCCTAGCTTATTACGTAATTAAAAATAATATATACAACTTATTACTACACTACACACTAAAACACATAACTAAACTATCCTAAATCAAATTATTTAAATGTATAAAATCATCAACACGCTAACTATTTGAATATGTTGCGGCACAGATTGACGTTCAATCGTTCCTAGTTTCACTCGCACATAAACGAATGGATGTGTGACGTATGTGATCGGCGCGGGCACTTGTCACCGCGCGCGGCGGCTCATTCATTAGCCAAAAGACATTGAGAGGAACGCACGTCGCTTGAAATCGATCTCTGCTACGGTCCACGGCATGGAAACGTAATCGATCTTCTTGTGTTCGTCCCTACGTGTTCCTCAACCAATATAAAATCACTGTGGTGTTTTATAAGTGTTTTTAGTGTACCCCAAATTGGGTAAGTGGTTATAATTTACTTGCAAGTGGCTTAGAAACATTAGTGCTGATTACTTGCTTAAATATTTTAACTTGCTCATCTATCTCAATACTAATTCACAATTATGTTAACTGCAGAAAATAAATATCGCATCTACATAATAGCTTTGCTCATAACTAGCACTTATTAAAAGTTGCTATTCATCGTTGTCACTTTTAATGCACCCTCAAATTAGAAATAAAAATATAAAATCATTAAATTTCATTATTTTACAAATCAACTTCATTTTAATGTAATCTCCGTATCTGAATTGTGAACATCCACGGCATCACAACTACCTAAGTGCTTCCCATATGCCGTTGGCGTTCACAGGAATGGATGGACCGTTTCTAACGCCTTTGTTCAATGACGCGTTCCAGGGTCCAAAGTCCAGAGTGAAATCTTACGGGCTGACTGCTTGCCGCTTGCTTGCATTTCGCTTCGGGCCTTTTTACAAGACCGCGGAGCTGTTTTCCGGGTGGCACTAAACTCGTCGCCGCTGAGAAAAACTCATCGCCAATGAGAAATTCCGCTGCCAACCTACCCAGCGCACTCAGGGGAGTACTTCGGCTGCAGGGAATTTAACGGAATCCGATTTTAAGTGTATTCGCCCGAACCCACGTATTTCTTAATTACTGAACTAGCCTGCAGATTTTAAATATTATATATTTTTTAATTGACCGTTTTTCTGACTCCTCATTTATAACCCTTCCTTAAATTAAGAAATAATTAGGAGGCAGAACGTACAAGGCGGGACACTGGCGCCCAACGTGGGGCCCGAACCCACGACCCTGAGATTAAGAGTCTCATGCTCTACCGACTGAGCTAGCCGGGCCGGACACTGGCGCCCTTACACGTGGTTGTAATACACATCGGATTCTGTTTTTTTCTTTGTAGTAGTAGTTAGTGTTTGTTTGTGGTTCATTTGTGAAACGTTTTTTTTTTTTTCACTTATTTTGCTTTTCTTATTATTTGGGTTTTTCCTGCTGCTAACGTGTACTGAGTAAAATTTTGTTACACGATATATATATATAAAGACATTTGTAATTTTTTTAAACTCAATTATTGTAAAGCAAATTGGAAATTCAATTGTAAACTGTTATTTTACACTTACTTAACATTAAAAAAGAAAAGGTTTATTGGTAATATTACTGTATAGGAACGAAGTACACATTAGTAGCCATTTGTTTTTTTTGATGCTGCTAACAACTTTATTTTTAAATTTACTAATTTCAATCAAAAAAAAAACCAAACGTTCATTGTGATCAATCTGAATTGTAACAGATCGGAGAACGGGAGTTGATTATAGTTTTAAGTAGTTGCTTTTGCTTTCCACCACTTACCCAAAGCATATATTTGGTTCACCATGCTGTCCGTGAAGTACTTGTCACTTCAAAAGTCAGAATTGGAGTATGAGGTTCGGATTAGAGGTGCTACACCTGCGTCATCCGTTGAGGAGTTACGCAAGCAAATTGTCAAGTTAGCCAAAGACTACCCCTCAGAGCACATTTTAGAGTCTCCACTTGAAGCTAGACAGGATCTTCTGGGCTGTTGTGAGGTACTCACTAAAATTCAATCTAGCCTAGATGTTGCTGACCCTTCTGCCCCAGTAATCCTCAGAATTCAAAACATGCTGAACCATTTATATAATCGTATTGCGAGGATAACACGTGGCGAGGACATCAAGAAAGAATATGATGAGTTAGTGAAGGAGTATAACATCGTCTCAAAGAAAATCAAGGCCCTTCAGGCAGCTAAACCTATTGCGAGCACTTCGGGTTTGATTTCAGGTAGTGAATCTGGACCTTCAATGACTGAGTTCCAGAACGTGATTGCGGTGACGTGCGATCGTAGCTCATCTGATTTAGGAAAATTGAAGTTTAACGGTAAAACTTGCGTGCGCTCTTTCATACAGCGTGTTGATGAGTTTATAGAAGCTCGTAACATACCTTCGAGGAAAGTATTAAGCTTTTCGACAGAAATTTTTCAAGAAGATGCCTTACATTGGTATCGGTCTGTAAAGGACAAGGTTGGTTCTTGGTCTGAATTAGCAGCCCTACTGAAGAAGGACTTTGATCAGTCGGATTATGACTACCGGCTCATCTCGGAGATTCGTGCTCGTACTCAGGGTGAACGCGAAAACATCACTGTATATCTCTCAATCATGGATGGGATGTTCTCGCGTTTGTCCAAGTCCCTTTCAGAGGCGGATCAACTGGAGATCCTTCTTCACAATATTAGGCCCTGCTATGCAAGCACCCTGGCTTCGGCAGCTTCCATATCAGATATAGATTCTTTGCGTACATTGTGTCGAAACTATGAGACCATTCAGGCTCGCCTGTCTCAATTTCAAGAACCACCTAAAGTAACTTCAGATACCGTTGCACCTGAATTTGCTTATACTAAGGATTCAAATAAAAGTAATAACAAATATAACAACAATTTTAACAAACACAATTTTCCAAACACAAGTAACTACAACAAAAATCACAACTTTAAATATTCAAATTATAATCAACACACACAAGGTAAAAATCAGCAACAAAACTATATACAGTCAGTACAAGCAGTTAAAAATGAACCATACTGCCCGAGGTGTCGTAACAATACACATCACATCCGTCAGTGTCAAGCTAAACGTGATATTTTTTGCTTTAAGTGCGGATTGAAGGAAGTGAGAACACCAGACTGCCCTGTTTGCTCAAAAATTAAAAGTAACTCAAAAAACTAGTAAAGCAGAATTGTAGTAATTTTAACAAAGAAGATTGGGAAACTTGGTTGAATTTTATTAAAACATTTACCTCTTCTTACAAAGTTTCTACAATTCTGCAAGCTAAACCAGAAAATGATGCCAGACCTTATATTAACATAAAAATTAATGATATTGACGCGTGTGCCTTGTTGGATTCTGGAGCTGCAGTGACAATTTTAGGAAACAATTGCCATAAGCATTTAACTGACTGCACTTTGCACCAGGATCACAACATTAACATGGTAGCAGCCGGCGGTCAATATTTAAAAAGTATTGGATACATTAACTTACCCATTACGTTTGAAGGGCAATATCATTTAATTAAAGCTCATGTTGTTCCTGAAGTTGATACTTCTATTATACTTGGCGTGGATTTTTGGCGAGCGTTCCAAATATGTCCAAAATTTATAGGTAGCGTCCAATTATCGGAAAACTCTTTATCAGAGATTAAAGTAAACTCTAGTGACACTTTTATTCACTCGTACGATAATTTGACGACACCACAAAAAGTAATAGGGGATACCATAATTTCCCAGTTTAAGTCGATATCGACTGAGGAAAAAGGCTTGGGCCGTACAAATGTAATAACGCATCGTATAGATACCGGTGAAGCCCAACCAATCAGGCAACGATATTATCGCATGTCCCCTGAAAAGCAGCGAATTTTAACACAGCAAGTCGATGAAATGTTGGCTCTGGATGTGGTCGAGTATTGTGAGAGTGCTTGGTCTTCTCCGGTACTTATCGTTAATAAGAAGAACGGACAGCCTCGGTTTTGCCTCGATAGCCGAAAACTGAATGCTATCACCAAACGCGACGCATATAATTTGCCATATGTATCAGAAATCTTAGATAGTCTCCGTGATGCAAAGTACCTTTCGAGCATAGACTTATCTAAGGCTTTCTGGCAAATCCCTATTGTGCCTGAGGATCGCGATAAAACGGCTTTTTACGTACCTAATAGAGGTACCCTGCGTTTTAAAACCACAGCTTTTGGTTTAACCAATGCACCTGCCACACAGCAACGCCTAGTAGACCAGTTATTTGGGGATATGGAGTTTAAAACGTTCGCCTATCTTGACGATATTATAATCATCAGCTCAACGTTTGAAGAACATGTTTCACGTCTGTTGCGCGTTTTGGACAAATTAAAACATGCTAACCTCACTATCAACTTCGAAAAGTGTAAGTTCTTTAGGAGTGAGCTTAGATATTTAGGATACGTGGTTGATGCTCGCGGCTTACGCACAGACCCCGAAAAAGTCGAAGCCATTATTAACTTTCCCACGCCTACCAACAGAAAGGAACTTAAGCGTTTCCTCGGTACTGCCACTTGGTACCGACGTTTCGTACCAAATTTCAGCACAGTAGCTGGTCCCTTGAACAAGCTCACTTCAAATGGCAAGAAGTCACCACCTTTTTTATGGTCACAGGAAGCTGACGCGGCTTTTAATGCATTAAAGGAGTCCTTGGTTTCCGCGCCAGTCCTTTCCTGTCCAGATTACTCGTTGCCATTTGAAGTGCATACTGATGCAAGCAATTATGGCGTTGGCGCTATGTTGACGCAGACTCTGAATGGTAAAGAACACCCCATCGCCTACATGAGTAGATCTCTTACCGGTGCCGAGAGAAACTACAGCATCACAGAACGAGAAACCCTTGCTGTTTTGACTGCTATCGAGCACTGGCGCTGTTATCTGGAGAATGGGCAAACCTTTACAGTGTACACTGACCATTCTGCGTTAAAATGGTTTTTATCATTGGACAATCCTACAGGACGATTAGCACGTTGGGGAGTTCGTCTGTCATCCTTTAATTTTGAAATGAAGCATCGCCGTGGAGTCGATAATGTTATACCAGACGCTCTCTCCCGTGCTGTTCCAGTGAATGCCATCTCTCTTTCTAATGCAGTGGTAAATACAAACGATGTTTGGTATAAGAATATGTATAATGGTTGCCTTAATGCTCCAAGCAATTTCCCTAACTTCATTATCAAAAATAACTCTCTGTTTCGGCTATCAAAATCAAAACACGTGCAACTTACTTCCGAATTCGACTGGAAAGAAGTAGTGCCTTCTGAATTTTGTGATCAAATAATTGCACAAAATCATTCCGAACCAACAGCCGGACATCTTGGTATATTTAAAACCTATAGGCGCTTAGCTTTAAACTATTATTGGCCTGGTATGCACCAAGATGTCGTGAAGTTTGTGGGCTCTTGTTCTGTCTGTTTGTCATATAAAGCGCAAAATCATACCACCTTAGGAGAAATGGGACGTCCTAAACAGTGTTCACGTCCATTCCAGATGATCTCCATCGATTTCATCGGACCTTTGCCTATTACTCGCAAACAGAATGCCTACATCTTGGTCATATCGTGTTGTTTCTCTAAGTATTGTGATTTCTTTCCATTACGTCGCGCGACTTCGGATGCAGTTGTCAAGATTTTAGAGGACAATATATTTTTAGTTCACGGCATCCCTCAAACCATATTCCTGGACAATGGAAGCCAGTTCATTAGTACGACAACGGAGGCACTTTTCGAAAAGTATAAGATCCCGAACGTGTTCTTCACGCCTAGATATACTCCACAGATTAACACCGTGGAACGATACAACAAGACCCTTGTCTCTTGTTTATCAACATTTGTCCAAAACGACCACCGTACTTGGGACACCTTTATTCCCAAAATTAAGTTTGCCATGAACAACTCCATTAATGAAGCCACAGGTTACTCACCGTCTTTTCTAGTGTTTGGCCGTGAGCTTGTTTTGTGTGGATCGCATTATACGGATTCTGACCTAGGTGACGAGGTGTTATTCCTACCGCGCGATGTTTACGCTGAAAACCGAGGGTGTCTGTCTTCTGTGTTTGACAATGTGCAAGCTTCATTGTGGCAGGCACATGTAAAAAACACTGCCCAGTATAATCTACGACGCAAACACGCAGAATTTAATGTAGGCGATCTAGTCTTTAAACGTACTTACATACTAAGCGACAAAGACAAATATTTTAGTAAAAAGTTAGCACCCAAATTTATAAAATGCCGTATAATTGAAAAACGATCTCCTCTAGTTTACGTTTTAGAAGATATGTCAGGTAAGAATTTGGGAGTCTGGCATATCAAAGACCTGAAACTCGTCAATAGTCTTAAGTAAAGTGTAAGCTGTAAAATCTCATTAAGATCTTGTTGTCAGTATTAAGTCAAATGTGCAATTTATCACAGATGCCTTTTGTATGTAAGGACGCGTCGTCCACTTATCGAAGTGACGTTTGCTTTTATGTTTTCTAGATGAAGTATGTATGAAGTGTTAGATGATTGAATGAAAACGTAATACTAATGACAATCCAAACGGGTTTTCTTTAAGAACAAAACCCTTTCACTGGAGCGGGGGGTAATGTAACGTTACACGTACATATTTACATAAATAAACCTTAATCCTAGCTTATTACGTAATTAAAAATAATATATACAACTTATTACTACACTACACACTAAAACACATAACTAAACTATCCTAAATCAAATTATTTAAATGTATAAAATCATCAACACGCTAACTATTTGAATATGTTGCGGCACAGATTGACGTTCAATCGTTCCTAGTTTCACTCGCACATAAACGAATGGATGTGTGTGTGACGTATGTGATCGGCGCGGGCACTTGTCACCGCGCGCGGCGGCTCATTCATTAGCCAAAAGACATTGAGAGGAACGCACGTCGCTTGAAATCGATCTCTGCTACGGTCCACGGCACGGAAACGTAATCGATCTTCTTGTGTTCGTCCCTACGTGTTCC
Organism: Acleris holmiana; assembly: GCA_949316455.1. NCBI lineage: Eukaryota > Metazoa > Arthropoda > Insecta > Lepidoptera > Tortricidae > Acleris > Acleris holmiana. The sequence continues at coordinate 15,198,080 of OX438771.1, read as the reverse complement.
TCAACCAATATAAAATCACTGTGGTGTTTTATAAGTGTTTTTAGTGTACCCCAAATTGGGTAAGTGGTTATAATTTACTTGCAAGTGGCTTAGAAACATTAGTGCTGATTACTTGCTTAAATATTTTAACTTGCTCATCTATCTCAATACTAATTCACAATTATGTTAACTGCAGAAAATAAATATCGCATCTACATAATAGCTTTGCTCATAACTAGCACTTATTAAAAGTTGCTATTCATCGTTGTCACTTTTAATGCACCCTCAAATTAGAAATAAAAATATAAAATCATTAAATTTCATTATTTTACAAATCAACTTCATTTTAATGTAATCTCCGTATCTGAATTGTGAACATCCACGGCATCACAACTACCTAAGTGCTTCCCATATGCCGTTGGCGTTCACAGGAATGGATGGACCGTTTCTAACGCCTTTGTTCAATGACGCGTTCCAGGGTCCAAAGTCCAGAGTGAAATCTTACGGGCTGACTGCTTGCCGCTTGCTTGCATTTCGCTTCGGGCCTTTTTACAAGACCGCGGAGCTGTTTTCCGGGTGGCACTAAACTCGTCGCCGCTGAGAAAAACTCATCGCCAATGAGAAATTCCGCTGCCAACCTACCCAGCGCACTCAGGGGAGTACTTCGGCTGCAGGGAATTTAACGGAATCCGATTTTAAGTGTATTCGCCCGAACCCACGTATTTCTTGGTTACTGAACTAGCCTGCAGATTTTAAATATTATATATTTTTTAATTGACCGTTTTTCTGACTCCTCATTTATAACCCTTCCTTAAATTAAGAAATAATTAGGAGGCAGAACGTACAAGGCGGGACAATCCCTGGCGTGTTTTGTGCCCGCGATTGTTCTTTATAATTTTATAGGATCGTTCTGTACCTAAACAAGTCTAACAAAAAGCAAGTTATAAAAATTTCTGTCGTCTATATATGTCTTTAATTCCACCATATTGCTTTTTGTTTCAGTACCACCTCACACCTTGACACCTCGCTTGTTAAAATCAGCCCATCCATCTAGCCTCTGCGAGGGAACAAAGACCCATACATACACAAATACAGGTCAAAAACATTACCATTCCCCTTCGGCAGTCAGGTAAAAACAGCGACTGCAGATAGGGGTTATTCCAACGCGCCAATATTACTTATTTGTCTACTAGTTGGGTAATAAAATTTACCACATTAGGAGAGCCAAGATGCGTTCGCTAACTAGCGTTTCGATTAGTTTTGTTTTTGAGCCAATCGAGTCACTGGGAGATCACGTCATACGAAAATTTACGTGATCTACCAGTGAGGCGAGTGGTTTAAAAATCACTGGTCACTGGTCGAAAATATTAAATTCATAAACACGCAAAAGCCAATCCAATCCAATCCAATTTTGTGTTTTAGTGGCAATCGGGAAACGAAATAGCTAAAGTGTGCTTAATATATGATGTCCTCATCTGTCATAGTGACATTTTAATTTATTAGACAGAGACAAACTAAAATAGAATTATTGTACGTTTATGAAAAATGGGGTAAACCAGTGGTACCATACGTTAATGGCGTTGAAAAGGTTAAAACGTACCAAGCTCGTCATTGAAATTGAAATAACTTTATTGAATTAAATGATAGATTTACATTAATTGTAACATTTTAGTCGTGATTTTATTTGCAGTCTACATACAAAACCGCGCAATCTGTGGACGAAGTGTCTAACGCCACGTTGCCGCTTGGTTAACAGAGTTGCTAAATTCCATTAAATATAAGTTACAATAAAACTACGAACATTTGTTTTAAATCATTTTGTATTGATAATTTTCTAGAGGCTAAATAAAACCTAAATTGATTAATCTGATTTTAAAGATAAATTTACACCATTTTAAATATAGTCAGTATACAAAAACTATCTACAATAAGTAAGTACATACGTAAACGTTAAAAACATCATAAACGTATTCATTTAGTTTTATCGTAACTTTTATTGTTACTGACACATCGAAAATGTCTAAAAGATCAAAATATTCCTACATTATTTTGATATTTGGCAATGTATCGCAACGCAATAATTGTAAAAAACCAGAATAATGGATATTTTTGATCTTGGGACATTTTGATGAGTGTATTATAATTTACAGACTAGAAATCTCTAACACTTATACACTTAAATAAAAATTAAAAAAAACTTATTTATGACCACGGAACATGTTCTAAGCAATTCTCGTGTAGATCCCATTCGCAGACCTTTTATAAGAAGGTGGTGCATGGTTATGCTCTCCTTTCCACAGCAAGATTTTACTTAAGCATTTACTTAACTTGACACTAGCATTACAGCTGATTTTACCACTGTATTTTGAGCAACGGTAATTATTACTGCTGTATTTCGAAAACGTATACCCATTCAACATAAGCAGTGACTTTCCTCGAGAAGTCGATATCATTTCAAAGTATACACCTGTAAAAGAAGGAATGGTTATGACATTTTATGACATTATTATCGAATCCCGTCTTTCTATTCTGACATTTATGGCAAAACACGATAAGATCGTTCTACGCTGCGATATTATTATTTTTTAACTTATTTGCACAAAACAGTAAAGTACAAATGGCGGACTTAATGTCCAATGGCATTTTCTACCAGTTAACCAGTAGGCGAAACAGAAAAAAACTAAGGTCGTTAAATCGTGTTTAAAAAACACGATACCACACGATCTCTTCTGTAATTAATTTATTGTAACAACTATTTGAATTATTTAATATTTTTATTTTTTTTAACTTAGTGTGCATTTTAAAAGCTGGTGAGAATGATGTACGCTGATGATTGTGATCTATAATTTGAATAATATAATGTTTCGGAAATAATTTTTAATTATCATTATCAATCTATTTGATAGGTACACTGAGTATTGAGAGATCATTTCTTAATTAAAATGTACATTTAGCATCAAGAGCAACATTTAAATGGGAGAATGCGAAAACAGTACTACCATAATTACTACATAGCGTCAGGTTCGGTTGTGTTCGGCGAGTTTCGTAGATCTTCGACCACGATCGAATAGGTCGGTGGTGGATGGTTGTGCACCTCCCGCAACATCACTATTTTGCCTTCTGCATCTAACTTGACGCTAGATTTACACTTAGACCTGGTCAACTTCGAACAGTAGTACCGCTTAGAAACATCTTTGTAGGAGTATGTGAATCCGTTAAGCATAAGTAGAGGTGTTTTCCCACGGCTATTTGGTACAAAACTGTAGGCGTATCCGTCTGAAAAAATCGCATTCGTATAAAGATAAGCAATTGAACCGTTAGCTTAATTTAATAATGCATCATTTTTTTATTAATAGGTACGGGTATATACAACAGAAGAATACCCGAAAAAAGAAATTATTTATCAAAGTCAAACATAATGTTTATCCTAGCAGATACGCGGTCACCTCAGTCATTGTCATTATTTTTGGAGTTGATAAATAATTTATTCTTTTTGGGTATTTTTCTAACACGTTATACCGGGTGTTGCCTGCAATAGGAGCAATGAATTGAGCGATCGTTTCTACTCTATAAACGTAGCAACACTTATTCTACAACTTTGAAAAAATACGTAATTTATTATTTGGGATTTTATCGAACAAACTACATAGCATTTTCAATGTACTCCATCCAATAGTCGAGTTGACATCTACTGTCAGCCAACAAACTTCGTAGTTTTCACAATACATTGCTTGCTTAGAAAATCTAAATTCATTAATATTTAGTTAACGACAAGTTATTTTCAAAAGTTGTAGAATAAATATTGTTACGTTTGTGGTGTGGCAACACCCGGTATATACCTACTAAATTATGACATACAGACAAATCGCCTATAAATTAGCAGCAATGGACCTACACCTCTTTCAGAGCAATAAACAATGCGAAAGCCACATTAAAGGTACCTTTGCCTCTATTTAGTAGTACGAGTAATAACTTGAACACTTTATTTATTTTATCCAAACCTCCAAACCAATTTTATTTAGAATCAATAAAAAAGGGCTTATAGCTAGGTCACGTAACCTGATGCATGAATAATATGATTAATGATGGATTTTAATTTTCCAATGTATAAAATATAAAATGGTGACATTCTGCGAAGGTGCATGCTGAACCGATTAATAGTTGTTTGGGTTTTGAAAATAAAACGAGTATGTTTCATCAGTAAATATGCATTATTTGAAAATTTTCTTTACTAAATACTATTAATTATCATTAAACAATACCACTCGTCATAATGAAGTAACATCAAGTCATTAGAGGAATGAGAAATTTCAAGGATGAAAATATTCTCATTGACATTCGGTTTCTATCGTAACTAGGTGCAAATCAATTGGCTGTACCTTCACGACATATGGTAATTGTACATTACATTTTGCAAGGGCTACAGACGAAGTGCCTTAAGGCACTTAAGGTACTTAAGGTTTAACATTAGGTTTAATTAAACCTAATGTTAAACCTTTATTTATCTATCTTTCCTTATTCCAGCGCCGAGATTCTACACGGTAAAAACGATATCGCCTTTGAAGTGTTTCCGTATTGTCAACTTTTTGATAATTCTTATGTCATGGACAGTAATGTTGACACACATTTACGCAGCTTTTGCTGCTTAAGGTGGACTTTCACGGTCCGTCCATCGCCTCAGTTAGCGCTCCGCCAAGCTGAGTTTTATCGTGAATATATCTGATGACGACCATGGCTTTTCCGTCCCGCTATTTGTCATCATACCATTTGATTGCAAATATGAAAACCTTGTGCCGTGGGCCGTGGCATCACGTCGCGCAGCCCGTTGACATTGACAGTGAATTTCCAGCTTTACACCTACTGACGGTGTCAATTGAAATGGGAAAGGAGACAATAAAACCAAACGAACCAATTTTACCGTAACTATTCCGTTATTACGTACTTCTGAAGATAAAGGGGCTCACTTGATTAAATAAAAATGAATTATACTTCTTTTGTCATAAAAGGACGCTCAAACATAATTTGAAGCTATTTACTACTAATTTCTTCACATCTTTGCCCATTTCAATTGACACCGACTTCACGTCGCGCACAAATATTGCAGTTTCTTACCTAATATTATTTTATTATAATTTCAAGTATTTTCCAGAAGAAGTGATCATGTACTTTGGTGGCGGGTGGTTGTGGTCTCCTTTTACCATTATTATTGCCCCGTTTTTATTCAAAAGGATACTCGACTTGCACTGCAACATGGTAAACTTCGAGCAGTAATAGCAGTTCTTACTGTTTTTGTGGTAAGTGTACCCGTTGAACAACATTAACGGTTTACCACGCGAGGATGGGATTATTTTGTACCCGAATTCTGAAAACCACGAACAGGAATAAAATGACTGTCATGAACAAATAGTGTTAAAGGTATGTATGCGGTTCTTGTTTTTATATTTTTTTATGGCACGGAGAAGGCGTCGGGCCACCAATTATCTATCATATCAAGATTACAAATGCGATGCTAATATAATCCTGTGGACTAAGGGCCGTATTAATATACGGATGTTACCTGAGTTGCTTGTCTCAGGATACATAAACTAAACGTCAGGTCTTATATGCCCCCTCTACACATCGACAGATGCATTAGCCACACACACACACACACACACACACACACAGCAAACGTGACCGCAGATAAATTTGCGATCCGTCCACACATTGGCTACAGACAAGGTTTTACTCCCTCTACACTTCGGCGGACGCATCAGTCAGACAGAGGCGGCAACAGAAAGCAGTCATTTTTGACGTGTAAGAAGCATACCAGCCAAGATCAGTTTATACGGCCCTTAGATCAAATGTCTCTATCCTGGTATTTACCAGCTGTCGGTGCAATCTGTCGTTTTGTTTTATTTTGGATATCATTTAGTAGGTTTACTAAAACTACCTGGATGAAATTATATATTTTTATCATCATCATTATCAGCCAGAAGACGTCCACTGCTGGACCAAGGCAAGAGTTTCCACAATGACCGGTCCTCTGCTGCTGTCATCCATCGGTTTTCCGCGACCATTATCAGATCGTCGGTCCACCTTGTGGAAGGTCTGCCGACACTTCCGTCTCCCGGTTCGCGGTCGCTACTCTAGAACCTTTCCAGTCCAAGCCGATTCCGCTTTTCTCCCCAAGGGAAAAAAAACAAGAATGGAGAATGCTAGGTTAAGTTCTATTATTGACAGAAGCAATATTTATTTTAAATAATACCGACTGTTGAGTTTCATGCGGTGTTTCTTGTCAGCAGGGTTCTCCTCTTGGGGTACTGGTGTAATTTTGACATGTAAAAGTGCCCGTGCGGCCCAATTACCGAATAAACAAATTTTATCTTTTTTAGGGTTCTGTAGTCAAACTAGGAACCCTTATAGTTTCGCCATGTCCGTCCGTCGGTCCGTCCGTCCGCAACCAAGCGCAGATACTCTTAGTACTAGAATGCTGTAATTTGGCATGAATAAATATGTAAAAAAGAAAAAAAATTAAGGGTACCTCCCCTGCACGTAATGTGGGGATGTATTTTTTTTCCCGTCTACCCCATAGTGTGGGGTATCGTTGGATAGGTCTCTCAAAATTATCACGGGTTTGTAAAGACAGTTTTTCGATTCAGTAATCCGTTTATGAGTAATTTAATTTCTGTTTTTTTGGAACCTAAGTCATTTTGCATTAAGGCGTTTTGGGATAAAGGTGTCATATTTATTATGAGAAAAAAACCGGGCAAGAGCATGTCGGACCATGCTCAATGTAGGGTTCCGAAGCCGTTAAGTATACTAGAAACATAAAAATCAATAAATAATAACTAATTTTCTATTTAAAGTCAATTGGTGCCGTCTTAGATGATTTTAGTAGGTACAAACACTTTAATCGCCTGTATCTCAAGAACCAACGAAGTCTTCTTAGTCGTGATAGTTTTTCTTTAAAACTCGTTATATGCTCTTGCAATCAAGATCTTTTCAGATTTTTATTATTCGTAGTTTTGGCTGTGTTTGGTGTTTGGGAGGACACTTGAGTCTAAAAAAATTAGCGCTTTAAAGCTTGATATTTCCTAAACGGATTCCTTAATCGAAAAATTGTTCTTCCACTTTGTTGACGTGACTAATTTGTATGTTCACGCTAATCTTCAGTACAGCTTTCTAGCACTAAGTCTCTGAGCTAGGCTGCGGACGGACAGACGGACAGACAGACATGGCGAAACTATAAGGGTTCCTAGTTTGACTACGGAACCCAAAAAAATGGCATTTCGGTGCATTTCTACAGTATGAGAGCTACGTTTAAAAAAGAAGATGGCACAACACCTGGCCAAAGAGTTGGCAGTGAGTGCTTTCACTACTGAAAGATTCGATTGCCCTCCTATAGCGGAAAGCCGTTAACGCGCAAAAGCGGTTTACCGAACCGCGATTATTTTTTTAATATTTAAATTGAAAAAAGATTTTAATAGGTGAATTAAACGCTTTATTACGCGAGTAAGTCCGTGTAGGCCGGCCATATTTATTTATTTGCGATGATAAAACAATAAATATTTTTAATCATATTTTTTTGAAAGTATTGCGTGCAAAAATGAGTTTCATATAACATTTTTAAATATCTATTCTCTTATTTAATTGAATACGATATGAATATGATGTAGACAAAAATGATATTTAACTAAACTTAGCAAAGTTATAAATTGAAAAATAACGCAAAAAAAACCAATAACAGTTACATAAAAGAGTACGTGGCAGGGTTAATAATTAAAAATAAAATAAAAATGGTATTAATGTGGTTCTTTCTTTTGTTTTTCTTTGTATTGCCTTTGTAATTTAACTTTGTGGTTTAAGTATCTAATCACAAAAATCGATAATAGTTCTAAATCAATTGCCACCCCACTGATGTCTTTATATAGTTAGGCGGGGAGTGATTATGTTCCCCTTTAAATGCAACTATTTTCCCATTACGATCGACAATGCAACTAGCCTTGCATTTGTTAAATCCAGTACAGTAGTACGTGAACCTACTGTTCTTATAATAAGTAAAGCCGTTAACGTACAATAGCGGTTTTCCACGCTGTGACTGAATTATTTCGAAGTTGTACTCTGGAAAAAAATAGACGGGTGAATAAACGCATTATTAAGCGATTGAGTCCCGTTTATGATAAACAAATGTAAAAAACAAAACCAAATATCCTCCAAAGCTTCGTGCATAAATTATGTCAGAAAAATGACAAATACATAATGGTTTTTATCTACCGGGTCATAACAGGGTAAATACTTTAAAAAAATATCAACGCATGAGTCAGAATTCAATTATAGTTTTTGCAAAATACTCGGTTACGTTCCACAATACTGTGTTTTTATTATGATTCTGTACGAAAACAGAGATGATATTATGTTTCCAATCACATGTAATTATGAAATAACCCCATTTTAGTGCTATATCAGTTGCCTCCCTGCAAACTCTTTATAAAGTTAGGCGGGGAGTGATGATCCCGTTTAAATGCAAGTATTGTCCCATTAAAACCTACAATGCACTAGCCCTACAAATCGATAGCACTGGAACAATAGTACATGTTCCTGTCATTACAACAAGTTAACCCGTTAGGGTGAAGCAAGACGAGTGTAATTTTTTGAGTTGTGTCGCGTAATTTATGCCTCACGCAAAAGTCCAACTCATTTTGCGTCGCTGTGTGAACAAAACAGTAGTTTTGTATGAAACCGAATGAATGCAGAAATTACGCGACCGAAATTACGCTATTCACGACTGAGAAAATAACGCTCGTCTGGCTTCACCCTTCACCAACAAAAGCGGTTAACCGCGCCGCGAAACAGCTACCTCCTAGGTGTACTAACTCTGAAAAAAACCTTGAAATTATTCACAATATAATAATGGAAATAACTGCTTATCTCCAAGAAAAATTCAGTACCTGTCTTCTCAAATACTTAAGTATTTGAGGAGACAGCCTAGCCTAGTGTAATGTTATTTTAAGGGCAGAAAAACAAATACAAGAAAGTGAAAAATATATTTATTTGGTTATCGATTATCAGTAATTGTATTGATATAATCAGAGTTCACGAATTTAACAAACGACGTAAATACAGGAGATACCCAACTTAACGGCTTTGCGGCCTGGCCGTGAGGCCGTGACATTAATAAAAAGGGGGAGCGTTGGGACCTCTATTCCACTTGTCAATACTATACATGTTATCGTATCGTTTTTCACCGAACCGCCATTCTGCCCTGCTAATAAGACAGACGGCAGTATCTCTTCAAAACTCCTGAAGCAAATCAAACATTAACACTAACAAGAGAGAATTGAAATTGCTTTGGCTACTAAACTTTAGACACCGCCCTTTGGTTTATCAGGGCTGAATTTCTGTCAAGTAAATACGATAACAGAATAGAGCCAATAAACAATGAACGGGCATCTCGGTCAAGATGAGTTTATAAATAGAGCCCTAAGACTCCTATTAAGTACTGAATGAGTTGCCACCCTGAAGCAATCTTATGTTGTCCAGGCTCAATTTAATTGCCCAATAGCCCGCATGTTAGTAATAAGTAGCATCTTTAGGTGGGGGGTGATTATGTTCCCCTTTTAAGGCAACTATTCTGCCAATGCGGTCTAAAATACAACTAGCACTGCATTTGTTAAATCTAGAACAGTAGTACAGAAAAGTACTATTCTTGTATCGTATGTAAGGAAATCCATTAACAACTAATAGTCTTTTTCCACCACGCGTGCGTATCACATCGTAGTTGTATTCTGAAAAAAGATCATTCAATATTATATATCCACTGTAAATTTTACAATCGATAAAAATAGGAAACGAATGACGTACACACACTCGCATTTTAATTAGTATCTTGCTATTCACTCATTTATCGGTGAATATTGAAGTTAGCTGGGAAAGTACCTGGAGCTCTATTCCAATGCGTTATAGCCCCTATTGCTATCGTTTTTTCGACAACTCAGCCGCTATTACTGCCAAGATACACTCGGCGTCAAAAATATCGCCCCTCCGCGAAAATCAGATTCAAGCTAATGTAGACCTTAGCGAAATTATGTTACATAATTAATATTAGTATCAATTAAAAGCACGTTTAATGTGTTTTAAATTAATAATGTTTTATTTAAACAAAACGTAATGGCTTGTGAATCAGAGCGTTTCGAAAAAAAAGTGCACAAATACTCGTTTGAAGGGTCGTGAGTTGTGCCCTTTTCCAGGGGTATAAAATGCCTGTACAAGGTCAAATGTCAATCATTCACTATCCAGACGTCGAAGAGAACACATCTAAGGAACTCAAGCAAGAAAACAACCCTCGAACATAGAGACCACCGCTGCTGAATCAGCTCATGTGGTTGTACTACTGCAAGCAGGAGTTCGGCAGTGTGATGTCGCTCGGCAACTCAATTTAAGCCGTCATGCTGTCCGCCGAGTATTTCAGCGGTTCCAGGAGACTGGGGGCTACATCAGAAGACGTGGGGCTGGTCGGCGACGCTGCACATCCGAAAGAGATGATCGCTTCATCGTGACATCATCTCTACGCAATCGCTTCGCTAGTGCTGTTGAGGTGCAACAACGCCTCAGAGAAGCTCGGACAAGATCAGTTAGCATCTCTACGGTTAGAAGAAGACTGCGGGAGAAGGATATAGTGGCTCACAGGGCTGCTACAGGCCCAATGTTGCATCGCAGAGATCGCTTGCAATTTGCCCGCGACCACTTCGATTGGACGTTTGAGCAATGGAGGCAGGTTCTCTTTACCGATGAGACGAGAGTCTGTCTTTATTGCAACGACAGGCGGGCCAGAGTCTACAGAAGGTCGGGCGAACGATTTGCTCAAGCCTGTATTGAAGAGACAGTGGGCTACGGAGTTGGCTCTTGCATGTTCTGGGGGGGCATGTCTATAGACGGCAAAACCGACCTTGACTGCGTCTCCAGGACTGGAGGCACTCGCGGCCAAGGGTCCCTGAATGCTCGCCGATACATTGCCGAGATCCTGGAAGAGCATGTGATGCCATATGCGGGTTACGTCGGCTCTGGGTTCACATTAATGCACGACAACGCTCGCTCCCACACTGCATTAATTGTTCGGGATTATCTGGAGGAGGTCGGGATTCCCGTTTTGCCGTGGCCAGCCAGGAGTCCTGACTTAAACCCGATTGAACACCTTTGGGACGAGCTGAAGCGACGGGTTCGGTCACGAGATGCCGCCCCTACCACCCTGCAAGATCTTCAGGACGCAGTCATCGAAGAATGGGGCAACATTCCACAAGAGGACATCGTAAAGTTGGTGCGATCAATGAAAGACCGTTTAGAGGCAGTGATAAGGGCAAGGGGGGGTAACACTAGGTTTTAAGTTAATTTTAGGCACTTTTTGTAAAATTTTGTTATCCATTTGTTGTTGTAAATTTAAACTTGAATAAACATTTTTCAACTGTTCGCAATGTCATTTCCTTTAATTTTTGACCCCAAGGAAAAATCCTTTTTTTTTTTAAAAATCCTAAAAAAACACTTTATTACCTTTCAAATGATACCTAACAATCATATTGTTGTCCTTGATCAAATAGGGTTTAAAGTCGGTTGTAATTATTTTCCGAGGAGGGGCGATATTTTTGACGCCGAGTGTAGTAAGGGCTATCGTGATTTTTACAATATAATAACAATAGGGGAAAAGACATTGTAGAAAAAGGGCCCTGCCCGGGGCGTGTCAGCTGCGTGCATTGACAGCGATCAGCTAATACTGCCACTGTGGTGGGCGCCACAGATTAGGTGCATACGGTGAGTACGAGAAGAAGTCTGCTATAGGCAAAGCGGTGTGCCAGGCCACGGAATACACTTGTTAGGATTTTCAAAATACTTAAGTTATAATGGTTAAGGGTCACAAAGTGGAAGCAAATAAAATACAACAGAACAGTCACACAAACTTCTTTGTATTACAAAATATAAATTAAGATCACAAGTTAATATTGATTTAGTATGATTGAAAAAAACGTATACATTCAATCAATGAGAAAAACGATTTTCTACTATCAATACTTTAGATAATTACCGTCTTTGGACACCATATAGTTAGGAGGAGCATGATTGTGATAATCGTTCAAATGAGAAATAACCCCATTTGCATCAAACTTTACACAAGCTTTACACAAATTGGGTCTTTTGGACTGCGAGCAATAATACCGTTTCGCGTGTGCATTATATCGGTATGTAAAACGGTTTATTACCAGCAGTAGACCACCGCGACTGGACGGAATCCAATCATAGGTTTGGCCAATGAGATCTGAAAGGAATTAGCATGCAAACAGCTATGGTTAGTTTAATCTGTTAAGAGTTAAGAAAAATTTAAGCTGATAACATTTAGGGTAGGTAATGTAATGTTAGGTACAGTTGCATTAATGGACTCGAAAAGCAATTGACATGTTATCAAGTAAATAAGAGTTACCATAACGTTGACAATCAAATCCAAATCAATATTCTTTACCGAGTACAATAAAAGGGCTCAGGAATGAAACAAGGCTGATGGTAAAACATCAATATTTATTTGCAGATGTTTAGGTTTCATAACCAACAAGTTAAACTCAATTGTGTGTCCGATTCTCACGTAAAAGGCTGAAACATACGAGTACATACAGTTTGTACTTAAATACCACACAAAGAGAGTAAGATATCTAACTTGTGGCCATCAGTGGAAGCCAAGGCAAGGAAAGCGGTTGGTTGGCGGAACACCATGGACATTGAACGGACAATGAAGTGAGAGAGGCAGCCTAGCTCTGCTGCGGATGGAATAATTGTTAGAACGTCAATTTAAATGCGATATTAAATTTTAATTAGTTTAAAGATTTGGCGGTGGATGATTGTGTTCAGTTACAGCGAGTTTTATTTCTCCTTTCGTACCTATCCTTATTCTGCTTTGACACTTCAAAGTCATGTACTTGGAGCAGTAGTAAGAATATTTACTGTGTTGGGAATATGTGTAGTTATTCAGCTGTAACAGCGGCTTTCCTAAGCTTCTTTTATTTGGGATCAATGTGTACGTCAATTCTGTAAAACAAAGTGACATTGATTTGATACCTGCACACGTTGCGAGACATTAAAATAGAAACATCGTTTTAAATCAGAATCAGAATCAGAATAATCTTTATTCAAGTAGGTTTACAAATAATAAACTCTTTTGAAACGTCATAGTAGCGACTTAGCCTAAATTGACTGCAGGTTCAAATCGCGACCGATCAGAGAAGAACCTGTAAGAAACTCTGTCGGATGTCTTTTTTTTCGACGTTCGCAACCTTTTGTCGTAAGGACTAAACATTTTATTACAAGCAATTCAGTCCCAAGCATTGTTATCATTAATATAGTCTTTAATACTATAATATGCTTTAGAAATTAGTTTACGCTTAACGTAACTCTTAAATTTATTTACTGATAGTTCAGTAACATTACTTGGGAGCTTATTATAGAACCTAATACAATTACCCATAAAAGAGTTTTTTATTTTATGGAGCCGCGTGAAGGGCACTGCGAGCTTATATTTATTTCTGGTATTAACATTATGTATGTCACAGTTCTTTCTAAATTTAGCGATGTTTTTATGAACATACATAATGTTTTCATAAATGTATTGACTGTGCATGGTCAATATGTTAATTTTTTTAAACTTATCTCTAAGCGAGTCTCTCTGGCCCATCTTGTAGACAGCACGAATAGCCCTCTTCTGCAGAACAAAGATGCTATTTACATCAGCAGCACTACCCCACAGTAAAATACCATATGACATAATACTATGGAAGTAACTAAAATAAACTAATCGAGCGGTATCTAAGTCTATTAATTGCCGAATCTTATTAACTGCAAAAACTGCTGAACTGAGTCTACCCGCCAATCCAGCAAGATGAGGACCCCATTGGAGCTTAGAGTCTAACGTTATACCAAGAAACACTGTATCATTAACTAGGTCTAGTTTGTCATTTTTAATAGTTACAGTAGTTTGACTATTTTTCACATTAGTAGTCATGAACTTTATACATTTCGTCTTTTTCTCATTCAGTAATAAATTATTAACACTAAACCAATCGACTACTTTTGATATAGCATTGTTTACATTGACATTAAACTGCTGTTGTCGTTTAACTTTGAACACAAGTGACGTATCATCAGCAAACAATACTATATCATGGTTGTCCTTTATAAGGTAAGGTAAGTCATTTATGTAGATGAGGAATAAAAATGGACCCAATATAATGGATAATTAAACAACCTATGAAAATTTGATATTTTTCATGAAGCCATTATTTATTTACTACGATATTCTCGACGTAAAATTGTAATAAAAAACATAAACATATGAAAATACTTTAAACAAAACAAAAACATAGAAAAGATATTATAAGCCATCTGAAAGCTAACAAAAAAGATTACACGACATATTTGATGATGTCCATAGTTTTCTCTAACTGCTTCCGAATCTACGAAAGATTTAATATTTTATATTTCCTCTTTTAGTTTAATTTTAAATACACGCCCGAAGACATCATTTTATACTGAGGTGGTGGATGATTATGGTCTTCTCTCAAGGATACAATAAATCCGCTCTGATCTAACTTTACACTGGACTTGCACTTGAGAGAGATTGTCTTCGAGCAGTAATACCGGTTCGAGTGAACGTTGTAGGAAAAGGTGTGGTTGTTGCACATGAGCAGCTTGCCGCGGGATGTCGATATGAACTTGTAACCCATGATATCTGAAACATGAAATTGATTCTTATGCCCGTGCCACACCTGCGTTATAGGTACAGCTAAAAATCCTGTAGGCGTTTTTTGTTCAAGAAAGGGAAAACTTATCTTCGCCGAATCTTGCAAACTTGGCCCAGTCTTTACAACACAGAAACAGCATACAATGACTAGTTATATTAACAATTAATATTTTGAGACGTGCACCCGTTCCCCTATTCAAACCGCGAATAGTTAGTGGGTAAAATTTGGCACATATTTCATCCTTTTCGCCTTTTCAAAATGTAACTTTATGTGACATAATCTGTCCGCAGTTTCAATATTGGAAACAAGTATTTAATATTTAAAGCTATTGTTTAATTACTCTAGAGACGTGTCCTATTCTAAACTGGCGTAATATAATATGGCCCAGTGGAGGAAAATTTGAGAGGCGTATGCCCAACGGTGGGCATACGCCTCTCAAATTTTCGCGCTCAAGAAGAGGAAGAAAGAAGTGTCTCATAAAGTGAAATTATACTGTAGTGTAATAATATATTTCTAAATAAAATAAATGATTCCATTTGGCGTGTTTGTAATGGAAAAAGGACTTCGTAGCTGTCACAAACACTTATTAATGAGTAAACAGCTAAGTTTTAGGTTAGTTTAGTATAATTCCTGACTAGAAAGTTTTGAGTTTGTAACTGTAATCGTCTAACGTAACCTTATATTTGTACCCTTATAACTAACATCACATTGAAGACAACATTTAGAGTGTAAAACATCCAAAGATTATTACAAAATTACCCTAAAATTTTTAGTCAGACTTACTACGGGAACGGGAGATATATTGTCATAACTAGATTATCTTAGGCTTATTTTTTTTTCTATATGTATCCGTTTAGTGTTTTCCTTCATGTACTAATTATTATTAATGAAGGTGCCTAGTGGGCTCACCGACCGACCAATACAAAGTCTTTTGATGTCCAGATTTGATATGTTTTAAACATTTTTGGTTCAAAGCCTTTGTGAGCGAGCCACTGAGTAGCAGTTCCCACCATTTTTTAATGAAGAGGCCATGGATAACTGTTCCAAACATTCACATTTTTACATAATAAATACAGACATCAATTTTACTACAACAATAGGTAAATTCATCAAAAATCCTTGACACTAACTTGACAATTATTGGTGACAAGTTACAATTCGGTTTCATATATAGGCTGCTCCATATTCACTAAAAAATACTCGTTTTGCCTGAGAGTTGCCAACCATCGTAGATAAGTAGAACACTAACAAAAAGTTTAGACTATCAATAATTTTAATGTTGTACCAGAGCTAGAAAAGCTAGAGTTGAATCGACATTACAATACCGTAAGACTAAGGTTTTGCTTAAGACATATACAATATTACTAATGATTGTACACTGTATCCCTGGATAAGGTACACAAACAAATAGGGATGGAACTAGATGTAAATTCAACGACAAAAAAAATAGTCATATTTTTTTTTTTTAAAAACAACATTGACTGCTGTCAGCCCATAGGGACGAAGTGAAATATCTCGCCTCATATGAGGTCTATTGAGATGAAATACTTAAACAGTTTTTTACTACTCGAGAATTTCCTGTGTCAATTAAATAATTAAAATAAAACTACGCCAAGCACAAAAAAACAGGTTTTTGTTCAAAACAATGTGTTTATTTTTAGGAAATTCCTAAAAAATCCTAAAGTTACTTAAAAATATGCCCATACGACCTTATGTTATTATTAACTATAATTATTAATCAACTCATTATCTCTTATTAAAAAAAGAATTACGTATTAACGTGTTTGCAATACGACATTTTTGATGAGCGGTCTATAAAATATTAGGTCGTTTGGAATATGTTGTCTTTTTTGTATTTTTTGTGTTTGGCGTCTTTTTCGTATTTATTTGATTGACGCAGGATATGCTTTAGGATTAAAAATCGTTCATTTCATCTCAATAGAACTCTTATGAGGCGAGACATTTAACTGTTCCGATAGGGTTGACAGCAATCAATGGTTTATTTTGATGCCGATTTTTTTTTGGGTGAAACTGCATCTAGTTTCATCCTTTTTACTTTGTGCACCTTATCCGGGGACCCTGTACATAAATACAAATGCGAATATTTTATGACCTTTCAGATCTGATCTTTATCTCATAGACAATCACTTAACATTTAGAACTGACAAAGACTATAAATACTTCATAAAAATAAATCACATAAGTACAGATATATTCACGAGAGTTGGCACGAATGGATTGAACGAGTGAATGAAAATGTCTATGTGTGCATGACATAATTATTAAATACAGGTTGATGCAAAAAGTAATTTTTTACGATAATTGTGTCTAAGAAAATCTGGCATACCCGCCAAAATAAGAAACCTTTGGAAACCAAGAACACCTAACGTAGTATACTGCAGTGCCACGCAAACCATCCATGAAGATAAATCTAGTCCTACTTAAACTAAGGTCTACTTTCATCATAAATAAAATGTATGAAAAATCTTTGACAACACGTTGTGGCTTAGCGGTAACGGGAGTTGCCTTCTAAGCAGCGGTCCTGGGATTGATGGGTTTGATAGATCTATCAGTCTTAAATTAAAACAACACCATTAATGTAAATACTTTATCCTCATATGTACAAATGCATTAATTGACTGTGGTTTATTTGCAGTCAGCGTCAAATAGTTTGTAGCAGTGAAAGTGGTCAAATAGTTTGGTATAGGATACATTTAGTATGATGTACCGAACTTTTCGACCACTTTGACTCATCATATCAGCCGAAAGACGTCCACTGCTGGACATAGGCCTCCCCCAAGGCTCTCCACTTAGACCGGTCTTGTGCCTTCCGCATCCATCGCGATCCCGCCATCCTTACGATGTCGTCGCTCCATCTTGTTGGAGGCCTACCAACAGCTCGTCTCCCGGTCCGTGGACGCCATTCGAGAACTTTCTGGCCCCATCGGCCATCAGTCCTGCGAGCAATGTGCCCCGCCCACTGCCACTTAAGTTTCGCTATTCTTCGGGCTATGTCGGTAACCTTAGTTCTACTGCGGATATCATCATTTCTGATTCTATCCCGCAGAGAAACCCCGAGCATAGCTCTCTCCATAGCCCTCTGAGTGACTCTGAGCTTTCTTATGAGGCCCATCGTTAGCGCCCACGTCTCAGATCCGTAAGTCATCACCGGCAACACACACTGGTCAAAGACTTTTGACTTCAAACACTGCGGTAATTTGGACGAAAAGACACTGCGAAGCTTCCCGAACGCTGCCCAGCCGAGTCGGATTCGACGAGTGACCTCTTTCTCGAAGTTGGACCTACCTAACTGGACCGTGGACTTTGACTGCTACAAACTATTTGACGCTGACTGTACAGTCGAGTTCATAAATATGTGTACCCTTTTTATCTAGTCGAATGCGTTTGCAAACTAATTGTTAGCGACCGCATTCGAGTAGGTAAAAAAGTGTACACATATTTATGAACTCGACTGTACATACATATGCATAACCTGACTATAAAATTTATTTAAAAATTGTTAATCCGACTCTGCATCACTTGAACTACTAGATGTTGAAGATTCTTCGTCCTCGCTGTCACCTATATTAACAATGAAACCATCAGTAAGGTCGTCTAGCCGGTGTTCCATAGACTCGTACGAACGCTCTGTTTCTTGGGCCTTTCTCCAAGTATCATGAAACGTTTCTGTTTTCACGGCATGAACTTCATCGATGAATAGTTTTTGAACTTCGTTCATATTAAAAGTGACGTTCCTTGTCCCTACTTTACCTTTTATAATCCCCCACAACATCTCGATTGGGTTTAAATCTGGATAGTAAGGTGGAAGACGTAATACAGAATGACCGTGGTCTCGCAGTATTTGATCTAACTTGAAAGTTTTCTTTGTGTCTTTATGTTTCTTAATTATTTTGTACAGAACGATTTTAGTATTTCTTTTTGGGTATGATATTTTATTTTTATCTAACCAGGTCAGCATCTCTTTTTTCTTTGAATTTTTTACTGGAGCTCGATCCACCTAAACGTTGTGATAAGGAGCGTTATCGACGACAAGGACGCTTCTGGGCTTTAAGTTCGGTAACAAATATTCCTTCACCCATTTTTGATAATTTGTAGCATTCATATTACTGTGGTAATCTCCAGACTTCTGGTTAGATTTAAATGTCAGCAAAGCATTTTCTACAAAGCCTTCCTCTGTACAAGCATGAACCGCTATAAGTCTTTGCCCTTTTGATATGGGAACTCTGATGCCACTGTTGCTATTGTCAGTCCATGCGTTTGGCGTAGTATGAGTGCTATGCACGTAGGTCTCATTGGTATACACAATAGGCCGTTTTTGGTCTCTATATTCTTGTAATTTCTGTAAATACATCAATCTTTTGTAACGAATGTTGTCATTTTCAATTATCCGCATCCTGTTGTTCTGAATCTTCTTCCACCGGAATCCCATTTTATGTACCAGTCGTAATAAAGAACTGACACTGCCAGGAAAATCTATCGACTCCTTTAAAACTTTGTGTAATGTTTTAATAGTTGGTAGTGTTTTGTGTATTTTGTGAAAATCGTAAATATACCTTCGGATGACGTTTAAATCAAAATTGTCCACCTCCGATTTTTTCGACAAACGTGATCGTTTTTCACCGGGTGTCACGAACACATTAGAAGTCGATCCCTCAGTCGCATTTTTGCAAATACAGTTAACGATTCGCTGTACACTTCGTTCTGATGTCCCAGTCGCCGCAGACGTTAATTTGTATAACTCTTGAATTTTTAGAAATCCACCTTCAGCATTTTTAGTTTTTTGTTTAAAATAATTAAATACGTTAAAAATTATTTCTCGAGACTGTCCCGATAGTGTTTTTCCTCGTCCAAAAGTAGGTGTAGTCATTTTGAGAATAAGATAAAATTACATTACGGTATAAGTATTGTTTATCGCTTATATGACAGTAAAAAATGAGTGAAGTGTCATTCTAATAAGAAGGTTATCAAGCACAATGTAATCTTATCTATGTAAGTTCTTACTTCGTAATCTAGCCTGCATTTTGCATTTTACAAATTAATAAAATATAAACATTTTTCATGCGTAATGACGATGTCGTGAAACTTTTCGCCATTATTTTGTTAATTGCGGCGTCGGTATGAAAACAGGATAAGACAGTATATTATAAATAAATTTAAAACTCTGTTGACGACGGACTCCTCGGACTGATCCTTTTTAGATTATTTACTATTCGAACACGCCATCACCTTTCTTCACTAATAAAAATAAGTCAAAAAAATAAATGTATGTTTTTTTTAAGTACAAAGGACTTCAAAAATTACTAAAAGGATTAACATTGACATTTGGTGCAGATTATATTTTTTTTTCCTGAACAACGAGAACGTGTTAGGTACGTGTTTACAGAATATAAGGAGGCCCCTGTATAAGAAAGGCACTCACACTGCCACTCACAGTGACAAGTGACATTACTTTAGGTCAATCCATTCGTGCCAACTCTCGTGAATATATCTGTAATACAATTATTTGTTAATAGTATAAAATAATGACTTACGTATAAGATAAAACTATTGCTGCCGTTTTCTAAACATTACAAGCGCATGGAAGTCCATTTAATTAAAACATTAATTATACAATATCTTGACTAAAATACAAATTAAGATTCATAAGTTCATAGCTATGGCCGTGTAAATCCTGACGAAATATTTCATGAATCCTGCTCTTAAGACGGTATTCTTTTAACATATTTTGATTGACAAGGTGTCGGAACATGTTTTTTTTTTAACTTTTTAAGTTATTTAATAAGAGACACTAAACTAAATATTAATAATGAGTATTTATAATTCTGTAAACAATCAAATCTTGTAATCGACAAAATACCATATATAGACATTGATTTTTAAATTAGATTACCATATTATTTATCTCTTACACTAATCAGACACATTTTTAAACTAGAGATCTACGGGAAGATATGCCATCATACAGGCAATAACTTTACATTGAGTAGAATGTATATCGACTAGTTTCTTTTTTACCCTTTTGTCTAAAGGGTATATACAGACTATAACAGTCCGTCGGCCGATCTTGGCTTCAAATTTATTCATATTGCTATTTTCGATATCTTTGAACCTCCAAGATTGTGAAAACGCATCACAGTATGAGTACAATTACGAGTATATTCTTTCAATAATATTCCAAACATGGAATTTCGGTAAACGTACGTTACGTTATTACGATTTACCATACGTACGTTATTATATTTGTCGTAAATTTATAATAAAGTACTTCATAAAAAAATATTACATGGATTGAAAGCAAGAAAGTCATCATTAATGCACTTAAAATATATAGCTACCAAGAAATAATATACACTTATACTAGAAGTATAGGAACGTTGTATTTGGATTATACAATAGAGAAGTTATTCAAAAAAATAACTTTAATGCTAAAGTAAAGGTAAAATCACAATGGGGATACGTTATCACAGTAATCATACTAATCATACATTACCATGTACAGGCAAGGACTTTAATGGTTATGCCACTATTGAACCCTGTCATAATGACAGCGTTAAACCACATGAAAGAAAGCTAACATTAATGATTAACGCTGTCATTATGACAGGGTTCCATAGTCGCATAACAATTAAAGTCCTTTACCGTACCATGGCTCATGAATAATGAGACTAGGTATTTGCTTCATTTGGCTAAAGCCATTATTATACTCTATAAAAATGTATAATTATAAAAAACCTTATTAGTAGGGTAACTAAAATTAATATGTTACAATAGTACCAAAATCTTTTTCCCTGAGACCGAGCTTAATGACATAAAAAGTTATTCATACTTTAATCACAAAAAAATCGACAAGTACATTGGAAAATGTTCTTCAATTTACATTCAAAAAGTTAAATTCGATACAACCCCAATATACACTAAAGTGTATACAACCAAGCCACCTCTGCTTAGTAAAGTATTGACACCATTCAGTCTTGATGTTGATCACAAGTCAATCACCACTGACTCTGTCAAAACGTGTCTAAAGGGAATCACTTCGTTCAGCTATCTCAAAGCATTTTCCGAAATTCAACTTTTAGTAGAACCATGTAAATTCTTAAATAATAAACCCATTACTGGTGCACAATCAGGAATACTACAACATCTCAGTTATGCAATCTTACATCTGGTTTTCTTCCTCAAAGCGTTTAATAAATGCAGTCTTTGGTTTCAAGTATTTCGGTTCCGAATTTGCTAACGGCGTCAACGGTGCTTTTGTCGGCGACAAGTCAAGCGATGTCGATGGGGAAGAAAAATCTCCAAGCTCTCGCTTCGTCGGTTCGCTCGCTTCTTGAGTCGGTGATGATGGAGGCAAATGGGGATGATACGGGAAGTCCGATATAAAAGGTATCTCATGTCTTCTTGCTACTGGTTGCAAACCTCCTCCATAGTGAAAATTCAGCCTGGATCTAAACCATACAGCAGCAGGTTGATCGGGATACACAAGTGGGATCAATATAACGTAACGGATCTGACCGGTCCTTTCGTCTAGTATTGGCTCGCGGGGCAAGGTGCGGTAGATCAAATCACTTTGCGAAACGTTAAATCTAAACGTGCCGCGGTTTTCGTCTAGTATGATGTCAGTGGAAAGTAAGACTGGGGAGTATCTATCTCGCATAAGCCCGCTGAGCATCTCCAATACTGAAACATAAAATTAGGTCAAATCTGATAGAATGGTATCCTACACTTCATACCTACCATGCAACAGTAAACAGCAATCTGGTATAAAATAATGCTTCGTGAAGAAAACAGGTCTTTTACTGGTGAATTTACAGTTTTGTAAAATTTCAAGCTACTTAAATACATGTCAAACCGTCAAAACAATACATTTAATAAAAAAAAAGGTAGATAAATTTAACTTGAACATTTATTGTATACAAAGATAAACAATAAAGTAAAGCAATATAATTAACTTATGCTAAAAACGAAGCCCTAAACAAAAGTGACATATAAGCCAAAAAGGACAATTTAAGAGGCCAGAGGCAGTTAAAACGCAAATTCAAAAAGTTGTGAAATCGTACGCACAGACAAAATAGTATCACACTCTCTCACTTTTAGCACACTAAAATAAGTGATAACCTACAACAGGTTAACAAGTTCATTTATAACGATCTGTTTACATAATTTACATAATTATTCTTAACACTGAAACATGCTTTTAATAGAATAGAATAACTTTATTTCCTACAACAAGGCCCATATTTACAAATACTTTACAGACTAACATAACAATATACAACGTGTTACAAAATAATCAGAAAACTTTCAAATTATCACCTGTACCTTAAAAACGATAACACAATTCATCTTTTACTATCACACGATATTCGATTTTAACATATTCAAACACATTATATTTCACTATACTTAAGACAATTTTAGATTTTTCAACATATACAATCTGACGATTTTAAGCTGACCTTCTCACGTCTGACAATAAGTCACTCGTTCCTAACTATTAATTGTGAGTAAGCAGTTATTAATATTAAATTTTTAGTTTCAAATTTCAAATCTCGAGCACTTATATATAGTGAAATTTCGTAATATCTAAGCCAAGACTACAAACCCTATTTCACCTTTTAAGCTGCTCGTCTCAAGACACGTCAAAGTAAACTTAGAGCCGTATTAATAGACTGATCTCGATTTTTTTGCCCGTCTGAAGATGCGTAAAATTACAGTTTTCTATGGATTGACCTTTACTTTAACGTATCTCGTGAAAGGCCTCTAAGCCAACATGACTTTATTAATCCGGGCCCTTAATGTCATCTCTGACGAGTTTTGAGACGAGTATCTCAGCCAAGATCATTTTCAAGAAGGTGTTTTGCCATTGAGAGGATTGTTTAGTTGTCTACATTTTCCGTGGAATGTTGTTTTAGACGGTAACGTTTCTACTCTCTAGAACTGAAATGCAAAATCTTAATCTAATTTAGGATTCCTTACCAAAAGTGTAGCCGCAATAACAACTAATAAAGTTTCAAATTAAAGGGGAAGCAACGATTTATTTGGCGTTTTTTGTTTGATGGTGTGCAAGTTCGACCGTTTTTTTGCATGTTTTGTAATGTATTTTTTTATTAATCGGTAAATATATACGGATGTTTTAATGGTTGAAGCGCGAGGATCACATCGCAGAGGATGCATTTACACTGACCGCCTTTTATTTCAGTGCAGTATTTGTTAATCCACTTTGCAGCTGATTTTCGTTTGATGACAACTGCAAAAAAAACTAACATTATTATGCGTAACCCATTCTTAGGACGGTTTCCTCGTAAAAAAGAACACCGAAAATCTCAAACAAAAAGCGAAAAAAAATACAAGCCAAAAAATAAATAAATACTTACACAAATTGAAAACTACAATCGCTTATAAATATTTATATGGCAAACAAGGTCCAAGTAAAACCTATTCATATATTATTATCTTTATTGATCATAATCTTCCTTATATTTCTAATATAATAGTTACAAACAAAATGTATCTACACACTACAACGATTATAAGGTTGTTTCATGATCGGTCGGTACGGTCAGCCTTGTAAATAGCTGCACACTTTAGTGCTTTGTCACTTTAATTTTATGTTTGAACTGCTGCACTAATCTGTCAAAGGTGTTAAAGAGACAAGGTACCAAAGTGTGCAGCCATTAATAAGGCTACTAATAAGTACGGCAGGAATACAAAACGCGCTCGGCATATAGAGCGCACATAAATCATACATAGGTAACGTCTTCGACACCATTCGACTACTGCGTCGCGTGCCAAATTGCTCTTTATGTTTAATAATCTAAACAGAAGTTATGTCCTTGTTTAATACTTTCTAGATGTAGCAGCGTATACTTTTAAATATTTAACTCACCAATTTTAGAACGCTTCACAATACTCTTTAACTATTATCCTGTCGATATTACCTTTACATTGCAAATATCACAAACCTTTTTTAAACATTCGTGTGGATTGTAAGTATATTTTATATTGATTCACATAATCCTCACCGTGCCTTCTTTTTAAATGTGTCAGAAAATTCGACGTCGAAGAACAAAATCCAGAAATTCTAACCTCGTTGGGAAGACATAGCACGCATACACCCACCCTCTTAGTGGGAGTAGATTCCTTTTGTAAATATTTAAAGAAAGTACCATCGAGGACTACCGGGTTAGACGTAACATCAGGCGCTTCCAAGTCTGCAATCAATGATAATAGTTTTAAAAGTCATAATCGTGGTTTTAAGGCGATAATCAAGGGTATCAAGTAAAAATCTATAGTCGGTGATAATCTTTATTTATATTTTAAACTTACAAATACGAATTCGGATATTATGACACTGGGGTACATAGGTACTCATATCCACCAAACCTAATTCCGCTCTATATTCGTACGAATCTTTCGAAGTTACAGTGATCCGTTTTCTATTGCTTTTAAGATTAACAGAGCCTATAGCCAAGATGCATTCACTAAATAGCGTTTTTGGTAGATCACGTGACTTTTAGTATCACGTGATCTACCACACACACACGATTGGTTTAAAAACAGAACGAATCGAAACGCTAGTTAGCGAACGCATCTTGGCTAGGCTGGTGTACACTTCTCTTTGGAAAGCCCGTCAAATATTCCTCTGTCTGCCTAATTTCTTAATATAATCAAAATAGTAATAAGAAATAATGTGGGAACTAGAAAACACGAGCACACTTTTGCTGTGTATCACTTATCAATTTAGGAATTTAAGCGAAAGCTAATATATCAGATAAAGAAGTACGTCCCGTCACTCGTTACTCGGTAGGTTGGTGGCTCGTGGCTATGTATATACCTCGATCGCGCGTGCAACCTCATTGTTAATGTTCATCTTCAACTTCGCTTTACATTTCAGCACGATTCTTTTAGAGCAATAGAAGTTTATGCACTTTACATAACTGTAAGTGTAGCCGTGGTACAACGCAAGGAGATTTTTTCCTTGTTTAGTTGGTATAAACGTTGGCCCTCAAACATTTCGTGCCATCGTGAAAAGGATAAGCGGAAGATTGGGCCTTGTTGAGGGAATAAACGATATACGGGTAATAAAGTCAACCAATATGGACTATGTCGAGGTGACATTGTCAACGAAAACATAGAGACTTTATTTAATTTGGTTTACAGCGTCACGTTGACATAGTTTGTTCTAGGAATCATATCGGTAAAGAAAACTATTTTACTGTTAAGTTGTCCACACACGAAGACGGAGGCAGCGCGGAGGCGGGTGTATTGCCGTTACAATGCTCGTAACGTAAGAGCCCACCCACACAGCATTGTCCTGCACGCTTTTTGCATACTAATATTATTGAATACGGTAAGATTTGTATGGTAAAAACGCGCAGGACAATGCCGTGTGAACCCACCCTGCAGCATTCAAAGCAATGTATAAGGCAATATGCCCGCCTCCGCGCCGCCTCCGTCTTCTGTGTGTGGACAGCTTAAATACTAATATTTTTTCTTTCCGTGCTGATGATTTTTCTTTCTGGAGGGATGGAAGACGAGGTAGGTCAAGGGAAAGCTGGATGGACTGTGTGAGAGATAATATGAAGAAGAATAAAGTAAGTGACGAGATGACGAGTGACATGGAGGTATGGAAGAAAAAGACTGCTGCGCCGACCCCAAGTAAATCGTTCGTAAGGCAAGAAAATGATGATTATTTTTCTTTCCGTTCCAGAATACTCATCGGATCTGTCACCGGCTTTATTCGTGTTAAGTTTAGCTAGACGACGCGTTTAGCCTATAGCTGTACATTTTAATTGAGAGCATGCATGTGGTGCGGGGAGCGGGCAATGGTGATTACCTAGTCCAAATTATGCTTACCTTATGCTTACCCCGGCTCTCTATTAAGTTCTACACCTATAGTTGGTAGTGTGACCCTGCATACGGAACTAGCGTTCCGGGGGTCGAATTCCGGTATGGCCGAATATTTGTGTTGAGCCCAAGTATTCCTTTCTGACATATGAGATGATTTCTATGTATTTAAACCGTTTCATTAATTGGCATAAGTGCGTTGGGTGCACGATGGCATGTACATAGGCGATGTAGGGCAAAACAGGTCGAGTATGTATTTCTCTATATAAGTATGATTATCTTTATCTAGTAAGGTACCCATAGTATAAGCCTAGAGAGTAGTTTGTAACTAGGTCGAACATGTGAGATTGTCCCCTTATACATTGTCCCTCCTGATTAGAAACTGAACACTAACAAATACATTTTTTAACAACGTAAGACCATGTTAGCTTAGCAACAAGGTAAGTAAAACGTGTTAATTCATTTAATATTTATTTATTTAAACCACAGGATCTGTTACACACCATCACACACAGCAATGATACAATTATGAGATCTATCTTACTAAACTTAAACCTAACTTACAATATAATATTACATCTACATTTCATTAAAACTAGGAAAGAAATAAGTGCTTACATTTACAGAATCTTTAAAATATATCCTGATGAATTACTTAAATGTAAACAAACGCTCTCTAAAGCCGCAAACGCACTGAGTGCGGAGACGGCGCGGTCCTATAGGTACATACTAGAAAGCTTTTCAAAAGCGTGGTGGAGGCGAATTTAATATTGAAACGCGTCGCACCGTGCCGCCTCCGCTGTCAGTGCGTCATTTGCGGCTTAGAGCATATTTTATCAAAAATCATCTAAGTACTTACAATGCACCTCAAGTGATTCATTATCCATTTGTGTGATAAATTATTCGTATGGCTTTCTGTTGCTACAATTATTATAGCTTACATACATCTTTATGGTGAATATAGTATCATTACCTAGTTTAATATTGCACTGATTTATTCTCATGCCATTTTTTAAATCAATGCGTACATTTGAAAAACCTTGTAAAACATATATAATAAATAAGTCATTATTAGTTTCTTAATGTTTTACCAAATCATCATTTGGCAAACTAATATATCATTTTACAATCTTTCATTTCGCAAAGAGGTATTTCCTGCTGCATTATTTTACATTACTTTGTAGACTCCTATCCTACAGATATCCATGTCTGTCCTAACCTAACGTAACATTTAATAAGGTAATGTAACCCATATTATATGTAAGTTTAAGCATAATTATACAATTCAGCGAAATGAAAGTTCGTAAAATTTTACGTCTGCCAAGCGTACGTTTGAATTCACGTAGGTATTATAATCCTGCGTATACGTAATTATATACTTATGTACTTCCCGTTTTTCGTTTGATGCAGAACTGGGCAGTCGTGGTTGTGAGTCTCTCGCAAGTCAATAATAACATTGTTCGTGTCTAATTTAACTCTTGCTCTGCATTTGAACATGTGTTTTTTGGTGCAGTAATAAATCCCGCTGTTGCTTTGATTGTATGTAAAGCCGTTGCACACAAGGATTTTATTTCCTCTTTGCGAACTTATGAACATAGGTCCTAAAAACGTTAAAGGGTTAATACAAATAACAAATAATTGTAGGCTTTTACGAGTATACATAACTAAATAATGGAGCGATTAAAGAAAACACGTTTTTGATTCCATAATTTGTTTAATACTACTATAACCACAAATTCATTTATTACTTATAAAATAAGTTATAGTTATACTGTTTACTGCTTCAAACAATTTTAACTTTACTTATTAAGTTTATACGGCGACTCGCCTAGTACGGGGATGTACTAGGCGAGTTGCCGTATAATATATATTATTGCAAAGAATTCGAGCACTTTCGATTCTGTCAAGTGGTTTAAATATATTGTGAGGAAATTATATTTTATGCTACCAAATAAAGAAAGTATTATTTACATAGAAAACAATACGTAGCTGCCATGCCACTCCTGGTGTTGCAGGAATTCATGGGCCACGGTTGTCACCGTTCACATCAGGCGACGCGATAGCTCGTTTCACCCCTCTAATAATTTTATATAAAACAAATGAACTGACTTTCGACCCTATACAGCTGTAATACAGTATATTAACTTTATTTTGTGGCATAAAAAATAATTATCTTGCACTATCCTAGTGAGACCTGAGGTACATAATTGAAACAATTTAGTTTAAACTACATTTTCATGAACATAAAGATCAATTTTATTTGTTTCAAAATCGAATATGGCATTTAAGAGGAAAGGTAATTGTACTTTTATTTCCTTGACGGTAGACTCAAATTCCCACTTACAAAAATCACCATGTTTGTAGTATGGCGGGCCTCGTCGATTTAAACTATTGGAAATAATCGAAAGTGCCAGTTTTCTTTGCAAAGTTTACAAAAACACACTTATTTAAGAAAAATCAACTCTCCTGTTTTACTTACGAAAGTCTTTGGAGGGTCATGATTGTGAACATCTTGTAAGTCGACTATAGTGTTTTCAATCAGTTTCACTTTGGCCTTACACTTCATCTGGGTTCTTTTGGAGCAGTAGTACTGTGCGTCGTTGGTTCGGCTATACGTGTATCCGTTATAAAACAGAAGGAAATTACCCCTTTTGGTAGGTATAAACTTCGGGCCTAAAAACATAGTTAGGCGTATGTTAAGAAACAATACGGTACAGAGGAAGGATTGAGGATGGCTTCCACCAAACAGCTCGCATCGTATCGGATGGGACGAATTTTTAACCGATTTAAAAAAGGAGGTAATACGTTCCACTGTATGTATAGTATACTTCCGAGGTGGTCCCATTGTCACCAAATCTGAATCTGATGAGGGGATCAGTGAGGAATTGAGGGAATTCCTCAAATATTGTAGGCAAACATATAGCGATTTTAGTATTTTTAGGAACAAGTCTAGCATTTGAATTCAGAAAATATCACTTGGGGAAGTGGAACTGATGATGAAGACCAAACATGGCCATCGGAATTCCTCAACGGTACCTATTTCAAGGGTGGCATAAGATATCTCGATGAAGATAGTCGAGCGACTACAACGAAGATTATTTACTTGTTGAAATATGACTTTGACTTTCCCGCGGCGTTGCTTGCGGCGCGCTTGAAATAACTTAAAGTTTCATATCAACTAAGAAGTGGGACAACGTATTATGATCACTAAAGAGTATAAAATAAAATAAATGTTTCAAAAAACAACAAAACCGCCTTCAAAAACGCAAAGAATAACTTCTTTTAAAATTGTAGGCACCTACCTAATAGGTTAGTCCAACCCATCTGAGCTCGGCGACCACAATATGTTGAGCAAATAAGCCGATTTCAGTTGGACTAACCTATTAGGTAGGTGCCTACAATTTTAAAAGAAGGTATGTTTTGCGTTTTTAAATTGGGTTTTTGTTTTTTAAAACATTTATTTTATACAATCTTTAAACGATATTAAATCATGTACAAAGGATCTAAAGTCTATATTACCAAGCCGAGGACAGCAGCTTCACCGCGGGCGTCTTCTGCGACCGCGATCGTAGCCGAAAGTATGCTGCGACGCGCGATCGGTTCCGTAATAAATAGACAATAATTGTTTTAACATTGGCTGTCGTCGCATCCGCTCGTATTCTTTCCGATCCGATGCGATGCGCCGCTTGGTGCAAATCATCCTTCATTATTGGTACGGAACCTAACTCTTGCGCCGGCCGTGAAATGAATTCGTTATTTGCTATTGCAACTCTTGTAAGATGGAGACCATACAACCGTAATTAAATGAGGGTGCG
This sequence comes from Acleris holmiana, assembly GCA_949316455.1. NCBI lineage: Eukaryota > Metazoa > Arthropoda > Insecta > Lepidoptera > Tortricidae > Acleris > Acleris holmiana. The sequence goes on along the minus strand of OX438771.1, from coordinate 15,167,662 downwards.
AAAGAAAGTATAAATTTACTGGAAAATTCTTAATAAATAAGAAATATCAAATAAGTTGGCTAAACTAAACTCATTGCACCTCTCTTATTATAACGAACTTTATTACCTATTTATGTTGGCAGTGACAAAGCGCTTACACGCTATTGGTTAAAATCTGAGTTGGACACTGTTACGCAATACTGTGTCAATTCACAACTATTTATCAATAAAGTGTCAACCCTCAGTGTGATTATTCTGGGTGGACCTTTATTAATTAATTGTGGGATGATTTTTTTGTGTAACAGCGTCCAGGTGTAAAAACTATCATGAAACAAAAAAAATGTCTATTATATTTTCTTTTTTGTACAAGAATAAAAAGTAAATACAAAACACAGGCATTATTAAAAAAAGACAAGTACAAAGGCGAAACTATCTTATATTATTTAATAAAGACCAATCGTTTGTAATTTCAAAAATGATTGTATACAATGTACATCAGACTCTATACTTGAATGATTTCAAAAGCTACCATAGTGATTACAGAAGCTCTATTCTCCTTTGGCTAAACCTATATGCTTTTGACATGGTATCGTATTGCCAACGTTATGATAGCTCTTATTTACTTGGCAGTAATGGCGGCCGAGTTAAAAACAATGGCAATACGTGTAGAGATAGAGATTAAGATAAATGCCATATTTAGATTTTTTTTCTCTAACCAGTATGTTACGTAAATAAATAATATCACGGGACAATCTTACACAAATTGATCCAGTCCTAAACTAAGCTCTAAGCTTTTACTAAGGGCTACACAATGATAAGCATACTTATGTAGAGTAATACATACTTTAATACACAGACAACATCTAAAGCTGCGTATCCACTAGAGTCGGCCTCGGGTCGAGGCAACGCAAAGCGCAAGTAAAGACGTTGCCTCAACCTGAGGCGTCATGAGGCAAATTAGTGGGCCAACGCCATAAGACTCAGGAATAAATACTCCCGCTCATCACGCAAATAGCTGCTCTTACCGGGATTCAAGTTTAGAACCAGGCAGGATCACTACGACCTAAGTTTAAAGTTAAAAATACAATACTACACCGCTCTAAGTGATAAATATCCATCAACAGATACCTATTTGGACTTAGGTATAATTACAATAAGTCCGTTATTTATTTCTAATAAGTATTATGAGCACAATGGGGTAACTTCTGTAAATTATTTTTATTGTATTAATAAACGTCTAAACCAATTCAAGTCAAGAACAGGGTACTCTATCGTTGGACCGAATTTCATATGCAATAATTTCATTTGCCCTAATTTCATTTGACATAATTGTATATGCCGTAATGAATCATGTGCCACAATGATCATTTGGCATAATTTCGGTTGACATAATTGTTAGGTGCCATTACGATACGTTCGAAATATAATTTATTTTCCCTATTATCACTTGATAATAGGGTAAATGAAATGTATGGTTATAAAATTGTAAGCTATAAATTTAAAATGCCATAATAATTATTTGCTATAAAATAATCAGATCTGGTGCTTCGCCGGCCGCTCCTGTGGCACGCTCGCTTCGCTCGCTCGGCTCTCGCGCTGAAAGGTCGCCGTTCTACCTAACGCTCCTCCTCGCTTCGCTCGCCGTCGTTCCTAACGGAGACCTTCCTTAAGGTAGAATAGGTAGGTTAGTATAACAGTAGTACGTATTCCAGATTGTACCAGTACTTCATTGTGCCCACTGAGTGTTACAGCCTGGGGTTGCTTTATCCGAAATTATGGCATATGATTGTTATGGCATAAAATATTAGGTATTATGAACATTATAGAAAGTGTTATGGTGATATGTGTTATGGTATCTAATATTAGGGAGGTGAACATTATGACACTAGGGTATTATGGCACTCGAAAATTATGGTATGTGATTGGGAAAATTAAGGTTATAGCCAGTGACCATTATGACAAATGAATAAAGTACAAATAAAATTATGAAAAATGAAGGGATAAACAGAGATTGATATTTACAAATTCAGGTTACCAGATATTTTAAATTAGAGAACACGATGTGATTGGCCTTGTGTGGCAACTCCGTAACTACGTGGAATACTTTTGAAATTTACCCCGTAGATATTTTATTTAACATTAATGTTTAAAAAATATAAATTCTCCTGTTTTAGTGATGAAAAACTTCGGAGGGTCGTGGTTGTGGATTTCTTTCAATTCGACTATCATTTTGTCCTTGACTTTCACTTTGGCTTTGCATTTGGTTTTGTTTCGCTTGGAGCAGTAGTACTGGGCGTCGTTTGCGCGATTGTATGTAAACCCATTAAAGTAGAGAAGACAGTGACCTCTTTTCGTAGGTAAAAACCTCGGTACTGTAAAAAAACGTAAAAATGTATATGTGAGTTATAAGACTAATACACTATATATATACATATTAGGTATACACAACTAATAATACTTTATTGATTGATTGAATGCTTGATTAAGAGTATTGTAAAGCTGAAAATTTCCATACAAAATGCGGTAACGTTTCTATCGATTATTTTTTTACGATTTCTTAAAATGTTGTAGATATTATGAAAAAGTAGGTCAAATATTTCTTGGAAAGAAAGAAAAAAAAAACATAGGAAACCTACTAACCTAGTTTTTAATTATTTCAACATTATTAAAAAAAAACGTAGAAATCGGATGAGGGCGGGTAAACATCATCGCCCGGAGCTAAATTTGTAAGGTTTTTTTTTTTGACAGCTACACGATTAAAGCGTTGCATCACAATCCTCTTGAAGTACTTAATTTAAAATACATAAACCCCCTTACAAAGAAAACCGGGCACTTACGACTTTCCGATTATAAATACACAAACATCCCTATCAGCTGTCATCTCAGTATCCACTCCCTTGTACACTTAATACAGTGTTAGGAAAATTGATTATATGCAATTAAAAACATAAATATTCCTACTACCTATACCTACTCTAGCTTAAATAGTATATCTAAGCTACGGAAAAGAGTCCTAAGTGCCCATTTGCATGTATATTTAGACACTTAAAAATAAATAATAATATTATCATCGTTTTGATCACAAATAGAAAAATAATTGCAATAATAAAACTAATCTTCTTTATTGTATCTATCTTCAGTAAATATAATTTAAAATGAAAGATAAAACACGAGCTTGTAGTAATAAACCTACCAAATGCATGCTATTCATACAAAATTCTTCAAAATGCTTCACTTTACCCATACTACGTAATAATTCATTAGTTTCATTACTTATGTGTAAAACACTACCGTGATTTCAATTTCATAAATTACTAAAACATTTTTAAAAATAACGTATTAAGATTAACATTTCATAGATTCAGTGCATAAGTTTGAAGGGAAAATAAAAAATAAAAATAAATGTTTTTAATAAATGTCGAGACACAATCTCACCCAAATCGACGTAGTCCAAAACAGAGAGCTTAAGTTAGTACTACGGGTAGTCAACGATAAGCTTAATTTTTAGAGGAATAGGTACTTATAATACTTAAAAAGGTCGGGAAACATTCAAACGCAAAAACAAATTCTTGCACTTTTTATACACATAATGGATATCGAACCCAAACCCGGTACCGCTAGCTACGTAGGCAGGGTCACCCTCAGCACCAATATTTCATCACTTTACGACACGAATTAAGTGAACTAAAGACAAAAACCGGTCAAATGCAAGTTAGACTCGCGCACCAAGGGTTCCGTACCGCCGCACAGTAGGTATTATTATTCCGAATTCAAATCAAATCAGATTTCCAGAGGGGCTAAGGATGGAGAGGTGCTTCTGGACTTTAAACGACCATAAGGTGCCTACTCACCACTTATGCAACACATCTACCCTTCGAGCATAAAGTTCTAGCGACTCCGACCTCTGACCGGACAATCAAGGCAAGCCAGAGGTGAGGGTCTGTTCCTCGTCATCATACACTCCAGCCGGCCGGTGAAGGCAAACGTCAGGTGAGGAACAGAACCTTCCCTCGGGAGCACTCAGGTCCGTGGTGTCGCTACTCACCAACAGCTCGCCACTAGCTGCCCTGAGGTGACTGACTGCACTGGAAGTACCAGTGGGCGATGAGGTCGTGAATTGCCTACGCCATTATTATTATTATTATTATAAGTTCCAATTTAGGTGCACAGTATTTTACATATTGAATAGGCTGTGCTTTGGAGCTAACATACAAAATTGGTTGATTAAGGTCAAACTCAATGAAATTCTGAAATTTGTCGGGATTGGGGTTGATTTGGAAAAATTTCAACTCATACGTATTTGTCTTTTAAACGGATGATCAATCTAAACGTAGAGCGAAATGTAGATTATACAGCGGTCGGTAGAGCGGAATTTAGCTAAACTTTCATCAATAACTAGCGGTAAATGGGTCGATTTCAAAAAACTTTCCTTTTTGTAACGAAAGTTAGTCATACAAACTATATGGGTAACTTTCTTTACAAAAAGGAATCAATTAAGTTTTGTTTTAGTTAAAGCCCTTAACTACCTATGTAATTTTGTTTTGATAACGTCCCTAATACCACTCACGAGCGAGATAGAGATACAAAACAAACGCTGTAAGAAGTAACGCTGACACTGACCATAACCAGACAGAATATTTTATAAAGAAGCCGCTTCTAGTTATGAATGAATAAACTTTATTTAAGTAACTACAGCTACTACAGGTAAACCTACACTTAATTAACTTAATACTAGTTTGACTAGAATTAGCAGGATTCACGAAAACGCTGAAGAAACGGAGAAGTAACACGCTTATTTTAATGGATCCATAGTGTATTTATTCAAATAATAGTAATTTACAATTTGGTCGCGCATTCCGTGAACCCTGGTATAAAACAGGTACACTACACCCTTAACACAATCATTAAAAAAAAACATAAAATTAAATAATCTCCAAACTGTACTTGCACGTCGCAATAAGCAGACGCAGACCCCTTAAGGGAGCCCATTGTCCCCATATTTTTTTTTTGGTTATAATGTCATTGTTGACTCAATTATTGATAGTCATAAAAAAAAATCGCTGGAACCGGTAACTTTTCAGAATTTCTTTAATGACTGACGTATAGACAAGGTTAGGTTAGGTTAGGTTTGATACGAGTACATTAAAATCATAAATAAGTAAAGCTTTTGAAGAAAGTACGTTATAACTTGCGATAATTATGACGTGAAACACATTATGACTAATAATTATTATGTCTGACAATATAGACCCACCAACTTAAGTGTCGTGGCGTTTAATACGTCACCTAATTACCGAGTTTTGTACAGTGGTACACGAATACATAATATTGCCCGTACAATATATAACTCTTTTCAAAAACGCATAAATACTCTAAACTGTATTGTAAAACCATAAAAAATCGTCTCCAAAGTCCAAAATTACAAAACAGAAAAGTGCCTCATTGAGGTAAGCAATCAACGTTTTTAATAGTTGACCACCAAACAACCCTGTTATAATAATAATACCGTACAGTAATATGTCGGATATGTTTGCTTGCGTTATCTGTATTGTTTTGTGTTTATCTTCATTATACATTATGTATTAATTTTTAAGCGCAATTTATGTAGGTATTTATATTAATAAAATATATTTATATGTAAATGTATATGTATGGTTAGACCCCATGTTACACTTTATCTCTGCTTTGCCCAAAGGTTAACTGGTAGAGGAATGCCTTACTACATTAAGGTCGAACATTAATCAATTCATTATTTAAGGGTACTTATCTATTATTTCATCGAAACATATTACATCAAATTTATCGTTTCATCGAATTTAATTTCTTCGAACGCTATTTTCTGCTGAAACCATAATGTTTTCAGGGTTTCTCAAACATCTAACCTAACCTAACCTACGTAATTAATGTTTAAGTTACCCTGAAAACATAATGGTTTCAGCAGAAAAGAAAGGAGCGTTCGATGAAATTAAATTCGATGAAATGATACATTCGATGAAGTGATGAGTTACCATTATTTAACCATCGACTTTCTGCGACAGGATTTATAGCTGATAAACAATTTAAAGTTTTGACTGTACAAAAATATTCAATCACGATGCAAACTATTGCAAACTCAGAAAAATATTACTAAGTATACATATTTTTAGCACTAGTCCTCGCTATCTCACGTCAGTGACTGTAATTGGCAAAGTTTGATATTTTTTGTAAGTAAAGTATTGGTATTTAAAAAAATACGATAACTTATTATAAGAACATTGCTATTTAAGTTTTTAAACGTTCATTTCAATCTCAATAATATAATCAATATCTATAATAATTCAATATCATTTTCTCGTTATTTATTTTTATTATAATGCAATCTCTGTAGCTATAGACCTCCTTGGTCAAGGGAGACCGGATAACTTAAGAGTTATTTATTTGCTATGGAAAGTCCTATTAACAAGTACATCAACACTCAGTATGTGAATTTACGGTTCCTATAATTATTAATTATGTTTTGTTACAATGTAAAAATTAAAGACAAAACCTTGTCAATTTTGATTTTTTCTCAAAAATTGATAATGAGCTGTTTTGTAGGTAAATGGTGCAATTTACGATCGATTCCAAAATAATATATCATAGGTAGGTAAATAACAACATAACCGTCTTAATTCAAAAAGCAAATCATATCAAGAGCAGTTTAATTTGAACCTAACAACATTTATCAGACTCCCAGTTGCAAGGTAATTCGTATTTTAAAAATGATTAAGTACATTTTATTGTTTTTCAAAGTGCCACTAAGTTTATTAAAAGTTTATTAAAACTTAAAATAAATCTTAAATTGTCTCAAGTGGCTACAATATACTCCCCTATTTTAACACTGCCCTGAGATAACGAGGTCTATTTATCACACTGAACACTGGTACACCAAAAGCGGGTTAAACGCGCGCCCGCGCAAGTTGATATATTAAGGAACTCATTACACACGGGAAATCAAACATGAGCGTGGGCCCTCGTTCGAACTGATCCGCGCCTGCCCTGCTTTCGACCGACCAACCGGGCGAGGCGCGAGCAGGTAAATTATTTAAATATCGCCGTCAAACGGCACTTTGCTAAGCGCGCAAAGCAGCTCAGCGCAGCGCGGTAGCGCGCTAACTAGACAGTTGTACTTATTACTTCACAATCACGTAATTGATACAAACCAAATATCGATTTGATTACAGATATAAATAAATCTCGTTTCTAAAGGTGGGTACGAATTAGAGCAGCCTCGGGTAGGACCACACGGCTCACCTATTCTGCTTAAATTCGTACGGCGTCGCGGCGCGCGGCGAGCCGTCGAGAGTCGGTCTTTTGACCGTGCTCAAAGGCGACTCAGTGTGCGTGCCTCGCGTAATTTGGACGTGTTCCCGAGCGTGCCGCGGGCAGAAGGACAAGTTATAACTTGTCTGTGGGCGAGGCGTGTACAAATTTGATAAAGTTGCTGAGTCGTTCCACCACCGAAGCGATTTCTTCTTCTTTTTGTTAACAATTCGGTGAATTATGATAAACGCAGCCGCGGCTGTCATCAGGACGGACGCCATTTTGAAATGTCGGCTCGCGGCGAGCACGCTGCCTCACCCGCGCATGTTTATGTGCAATAATTTGGCTCGCGAACATGCCTCAGGCTGAGCCGCTCAGATTCGTACCCAGCTTAACGCACACGTGCGAGCAACAGGCGCTTCGACTGACGCCGGGCGGCGGGCTGCTGTGTGGAGCACTGCTCACGCCGCACAATGTTCCCGACTTGCATTTGGCGTACCAAAGCCTTTGTAGTGACATATTCACCAGTTTCTGTTCGGAATAATCTCGGCCGCACGTGTTTATGGTTCTCTTGAAGATCTATAATGTTTTTACCATCAAATTTCACACTTGCTTTGCAATTCCGGTTCAGTCGTCTCGTGCAATAAAAATACCCGGGTTTTATATGGTTGTATGTGTAACCGCGATGAAGAAGAACTTTTACTCCGTTGGAGCCAGGTATAAACATCGGTCCTAAAACAAGATTAAAAACTTTTATACCAATATCTGTAGAAAATACTTTGAACGAAACTCAATGTTCTGAACGATTTAATTACTTAGTAGCAATTTGAATCTGTACAGGGCCTCTATTCTACTGCGTTCAACGATACCGCGTTTGACGTATTTTAGAATCGTTTATGACTCGGACGCCATTATTGTAAATGGCATAAGAGTTATCAAAACGTTGACAATACGGAAACACTTCAAAAGCGATATCGTTTTTACCGTGTAGAATCTCGACCCTGTTCAATTTACCTTAATGGCGTCTATAAACATCTTTCTGGACGGCTAGCACAAGTTAACCGCGGCTTGGTTTTCGCTCGAATATCCCTTTCGAACTATATGTAGCACACTGAGCGGTGCGGTGCTAAATGCGGTTTCCATTAATACCTCAAGGAGAGTACAGGAAAGGTTTAGGAACTTAAAACAATAACACATTGAGTTAAAAAAAAATGTCTACCGTGACATATAATAAAGAAAGGAAAAAAATAGATTTCAGATGATACTAGTATTTATTTTGAATCACTGCCTCTTAATTAATCTCTATTTCTTACGTTATATATGCGTACAACTTATAATGAGCCCTCATTTTTTCTCAATCCCCGATGGTGTAGCCAAGATGCATACGCTGCTAACGTTTCCGTTTTCTATTGACTCGAAATGTATGCATCTGTCATCAGCTTACGTCAATCCTATACATTATCTCGATTTTCGCCTTTGATACTGTTTCGTAGCTAAAAGTTCGTACCAGCTTCGAAACGGGAAAATATCCCGTTTTGTAACTGGCAACTAAACGGCACTTATCCATTATCGATTCGTAACTGCGGTTGGTAACCAGCTTTGAAATACGTACGAAACGGCACTACGCAGGCCCATTAAGTAGCCAGCTACAAACAGGGAATTTTAGAGTCCCATTATGTCGCCAGCTACGAAAATTGGCTACGAAACGGTCCCAAAGGGATTTTAGAAAATCACTAACAGTGTTATGCATCTTGACTAGGGCCTCAGATTCCATTGTTGCTTGTTCCGTATAGTTTGCATTCCTATTATAAACTTACTCATAACTCCTAAAGTATTACATAGTGTCCGTCTTTAGTGACGTGTACTTTTGGAGGATCATGGTTGTGGCTCCCTTGTATGTTGACGATCACATTATCTTTGTCCAGTTTCACTTTGGCTTTGCATTGCATAGCTATTTTCTTGGAGCAATAGTAGTTTCCAAAGTTCATATGACTGTAGGTGTAACCGTTCAACAACAGAAGATTTTTTCCCCTCTTAGAAGGAATAAAAATTGGACCTAAAATAAACAATATGTGAGACATAAAACTCCAACGTAATTAACACCTATTAACATAATAAATACCAGACTGGCTGTAATTATGATGTTTTTGAATTATTGTTCAAGTTTTTAGCGAAATGCCAATTAGCACGAGAGAGAGAGCATGACGAGAGTCAGCACGTCAAAAATAGGTACGTTTTTAGCCCATATATTACAAAAAAAATACATAACTATATAAACGTTGTAGAAACGCGTAGCCAAGATGCATACGCTGCTAACTTTTCTGTTTTCTATCGACTCGAAACGTATGCAATTGACATATCGATTGACGCGATCTGTCATCAGCTTACGTCAATCCTTCTCATTAAGTCGATTTTCGAATCTCGTCGTTAACATTGCTATGCATCTTGACTATGGCCTGCGATCTTTGATTTTCTGAGACAAAATGATATTTATACGTCGATTCACAAGAACTGGCACGAATGGGCTCAACAAGTAATGTCGCTTGCCACTGTGCGAGTGCCGTGATTATACCTCCTAATATTTTGTAAGCAACTGGAACTATTACGTTATTCAAGAAAAAAAAAGAAAAATTACATATAATCTGCATATTATAAGGACCAAGCAGGTAGAATAACGGCAGTATTTTTACTGCGGATTACGACTATGGATTTACTTACTGACTGCGGATCTAATGCTACGAAGCATGATGTACCCAGTCAACTTCATACTAAAATTACAACATGTTTTTTTTTATGTTAAGGAGAAGGCACTCGAGCACTCAGGCCACCTGATGGAAGTGGAATCTGAGACCCATAGACATTTGAATTCTCAAGACTATAATCATTATTATCATTCACACATTCCTATTACAAACTATCACTCCTAAAGTATTACATAGTGTCCGTCTTTAGTGACGTGTACTTTTGGAGGATCATGGTTGTGGCTCCCTTGTATGTTGACGATCACATTATCTTTGTCCAGTTTCACCTTGGCTCTGCATTTCATCCCTACTTTCTTGGAGCAATAGTAGTTTCCCAAGTTCATAAGACTGTACGTGAAACCGTTCAACAACAGGAGATTGTTTCCCCTCTTAGAAGGAATAAAAATTGGACCTAAAATAAAACGATATGTGAGACATACAAAAAATAACATAAACTATGATATTTTTTAATAATTATTCAAGTTTTTAGCGAAGTCTATAGTCCGCACGTCAAAAATAGGCACGTTTTTTAGCCCATATATAACAAAACAAATCAAAAATATATACACACGCATACATACAGTCAAGGGCATACATATATATACGTTCCCAAAACATATACTTGACCCGATGGCTGTATAGATATTAAGGCCCTTGACTGTACACCTGAGGGCCTAGCCAAGATGCGAATGCCACTAACGTTACTAATTTCTATCGATTCAAAATGTATGGAGTTGACAAGCGGTCGACTCTATCTGTCATCAGCTAACATCAATCCTATACATGTTTGCGATTTTCGAAAATCGATAACTTAGCGCTATGCGTCTTGTCTTTACCCGCCTTATTGGGTTTTTTTACCTAACGAGCAAGCCGAAATATCAGTTATGATTTTAGCAGTCCATGTATGCAGAGTAGAGGTCGTTTATTTAGGGACTATTTTAGCACCATTCCATCGAAAACTTCATAAACCTAAAGGTTATGTTAACAAAAGCGTGACAAATGAGGTTTTGGATTCGTTATATTTGCCGTATTAGGATTTTAGTTAATAGAAGAAGATAATCGTCTAGTGGGTGCAAAACATAGAACAATAATAATAATATGAAATACAGAGGGAAATTATCTTACGGCAAAAACTAAGTCTTTTTATTTTTAAATATTTAATCTTTTGCAAATGCTATTCTTCTTACCAACTTACTGTTAAACTTATTTTCATTCCCTTATAATTCATGGTTGTAGTTTTTAATAAGTTACGTAAATAAACAATAAATTTTACTTTATTACAGATAGACTTCATACTTATACAGGACACACTCAATACGTTTGAGAACTAGTTTGAGTACATTTAGCAAGGTTTACAAAAACGCTGATAAAAACAGAAGAACAAGAATAATATGAAATACTGAGGAAATAACCTTAAACAAAAACTAATAACCTTTTTAATTTTATTTACTAATACGTATTATTAAGATCAGTAATTTCATTAAAAAAGGAAATTTGTTATGGGATATTGACCGCGACTTTTATTATGCGCGATGATTGCTTGACGATCAAGAGTGAAAAAGTTCCAAATAAGTAAGTGATATATAAAAAAAATGTCTTTACAAAACAACACTTGTTAAATGTTTGCTAGGCAAAAGCCATTTTTCATAGGTACCAACTCACTGTTATACTTTTTTTCATTCCATTTTAATAAAGTAATTATTAGTTGTAGTTTCTAATAAGCTACGTAAATATACAATAATTACTTTCTTACGGATACATAATAATACACTTAAAACATTTAAGAATTAGTTTGACTAGAAGCAGCGAAAAATGTCTACAAAAAACAAATTATTTTCTTTATTTCAGAAAACAATTTAATTAACTAATTGTATTCGTGTACCGTAGTCGCAAGGACCAATTAATTATTCAAACACGAGTGAGCGGTGTATTCAATAATACATCACTGTATTGCTTTAGTATTCTTAAATACACGAATACATTTATACCAACCCGTGAATAGAATAGTGCCACCCCAAGTCTTCCCGTGGATGTCGTGAAAGGCGACTAAGGGAATTAAGGCTTGAAGTACTGTGGGCAACCTGTCATTTATACACTGGTAAACATCTTAGCCTGATTGTGCAAAATGTGGTTACAGAATTATCAACAAGTCTTTTTAGAGTTGTTGGTTTTTTGTAGCTCTGCCTACCCCACTCTGGGAATGAAGGCGTGATGTTATGTATGTATGTATTACGGAATCCTATCAGTTCATAACCAACGTTTCACAAATGATTCATTCCACAAACACATTATTTGACAACCCGCGTTTTGTCCGTAACTGTAAATAATTCTGGATTTAATTCAGGACCATCGGGTTGGCTAATGAATATAGGTTGCGAGACGATGTATTTGTCAAAGATTTGTCGGCGACAAGGCAGAGAACTATACTAACTTACTATATAACTGTATTAGGTATACTGTCTAACACTACCCAAAACAGAAAATACCCAATTTTTTTCTAAAACCGTAACAAATGGTGTCTATAGACGATTTTTTTTTTACCAATTTCAATTGTTGAGCCTACATAATGATGATGATGATACATAATATCACCCTGACATCATGACAGCGTCATGTCATGAGAAAGAAAATACATCAATATGAATCCGCTTTGCGAGCTTAGAAAAAACATTATTATTATTTGTATGTATTATTTACATGTCTTTACCAAACACTGGATTATGGGAGGCCCGGACCTTTGGAAGGCGTACATGGAGCCGAAGCCAACACGCAAAGGCCCTTTAATTTAGTAAAGTGGTGGGACACCAACCGGCGATTGTCCCTGAGTTCACACTTTAGAAGTATGCTCCCAGTGACCACCCCCGGTTAGTTAAGACTTTAAGAAGGATGGGAACATTAAAAACAGTTTATATTAATGAAATGATATGGATTGGTGGTAGGCTATTGATCAAACTATGGCGTGTGGCTGGCCAATGCTAATTACTTTGGTTGAAATGGCAGACTGTGACTCGCCAACTCAATGGAATGGGCCTCCCAAAATAGCCGCAAATATTATTATTATTATTATATAATATATTATAGTGCATACATTCTCGTAAATAAGATTTTACTTTTATAATTGATCAGATCACACTTTTAATCTGACATACTCTCCAGTTTTTGAGACCGGTAATTTTGAGGGTCGTGGTTATCGCTCACTTGTGGCCTAATACTGCAGTACTGCCGTACTATCAAAGAAGGTGGTTTAGTGGAATGTATTAGTCTAAGCATTCTATTATCTATTAGTAACCACAATTAATTTAAAATGCTTTTACTATTACTATACAGTAAACCGCCTTGGTATTATGGCAGAGTAAATTTATATCTTAAAAGGAATTGATCTTGAATTTTTAGGAGGTAGATGTGTATGTGATGTGGATGCTTCAAGTATGTCTATGTGATTATGATCCATTTTTATGTAGGCCAAGCACCTTTGGTATCTTTTCGAGCAGTACCAATATATAGCAGTCTTATTTCGTGCATCTTTCCAATAGGTGTACCCATCTAAGAACAATATATAACCTTTTCGGGATCGTAAAAACTGGATATGTCCTGAAAAATATTTACAAGATATATAGGATGCTTTTCTAGTAACACTATTATTGTGTCACTAACTTATTTGGATTGAAAACCATTATCAATATTGCCAGAATCCACTTACCCTTTAGGCCGCATTTACACTTGTAAGTTATTGCTGTTTGTTTTGAGACCCCACTGTGGGTAAGAGATAGTGGGAAATATCTGCATCTCATCTTGCATATAACTTAGTTTTAAAACTTACAGCAATAACTTGTAAGTGTTAACGCAGCTTGTGAAAAGTTTGTTAGTAAAATTAATCACAGGTAAAAAAAAAAAACACTGTTATTTCTTAAGCGTCCAATTTTATCTGTTATGTTGTTAAATTTTAACCTCATACTACATAATAACTACAATATTATGTAAAATTGTGGGGATTAGTAACTTTGCTTTAATTACAACTTTTTATTGATGACTGATTATAGCACCAAAGTGTAGCAGGAGTTGCCTACAAAGACCATCAGACCGATAAGGTTATCCACTTAACTTACTTACACATTTATAGTTATATCTTAATAAAAAAAATAAAAAAAATTAACAAAGAGCATCACATAATACAAACAGGAAACCAATTCTTCAATTCCTTAGGATGTTCATGTCACCAAATGCATGGAAAAACAGCATTCTTATGATCTACAAGTTGTCAATAATGGTTATACTTTCCTATTTACTTCCATTGGTAAAATTATACATAGAATTCATTTTAAAATATATTAAAACCAATTATTTTGTATTTTTAACCCCCTAAGGAAAGTTGTTTGGCGCCAAAGCCTTAACCAGTGACAACAAATAGGTTTGTTATTGTCTATGTACTTACCCCCAAACGCCACTGCAAATCACAGGAAATCCAACAATTTATGTTCACAAGCAATTCACTTAACATAAAGATTGTTTAACTAGCACTTTTATCACTATAAACTTGTTATTAATACACAAAACACAACATTTTCACACAATTTTGACAGCACTTTTTAGGTTATACCAGTTTTCACTAAATTATATTATAAAATTTTATAAATTTATTCCCGAATTTAGAACAGGCACCAAAAAGCTTCACAAATTATGTTCCCGTCGCGTGAATTTCGACAGTTTTTATAAAGAATTATCATTATTATCATAATTTTTGACGTTCCGATGTTTACAACTAGTGTATACGTCCCTAAAACTAAGGCGAACTGTCAAAAGTTAATCGAATCGAATGATTGTGTCCTCCCAAAATTGGAGAAGTCACAAGACTTAAAATAAAATCGAATACCAGCAATAAAATCTGATTTAGTTACAAAAATGATAATAGTTATTCATGCATTAATCCACTTTTAAAATGAAGATTAAAAAAATATGTAAAATAGGCAAATACTATTGTAACTAATTACATCTGATTAAAATAGTTTAAAAATAAAGAAAGAATTGTGCGACTGACACAACACTAGAGCAAAAATCACTGCACGAAAAGCTTTCAATTTGAAAAAGACAACATATTATTATGTCGAAAATCTATAGTGAGTGGATATAAGATATTATGTACCTTCTGTTATATTTGGAACCGTAAAACGGGGTAAATAGGGACACCACCTAAAATTAAACATAATTGCCGGTCCCTAGCAACAAAGTCGGATCTGCAATTTTGCCATTTTCGTTTGATGAAATTAAATTAAATGATGAAAGTAATTATAAAACTGTCTTTTTTATAACACATTTAGATTATTATGTACATATTTTCTAAGATATTCAAGTTAAAAATGTCGGACCTTAGTAAAGCGTCCATTTTATATAGTCGGTTGTGACGTTGCGACATTGTTCGCGGGGAACGGAGGGAGAGCGACGCCGCGGAACTGCCAGTTACCACTATGTTACACGGAGGAAATGACGATTCGCGCGCAATATTAAAAAAATGTTTAACTGCGGTTTATAATCTACAACGGCAAGCAATAGGTCAAAAAGGATCTTGCAAACGGTTTAAGTTGTAAACTAGAATTCCACGCCGTGGGAAAAGAAAAATCTTAACATTTAAATCGTTCAAGGAGTTAAAGTAAGTAAAATGATTGTTCTACGTACCGATTTCGTATTTTTTTTATTCATTTCTGATTTAGTTTTAACAAAGTTTATAATATGGTTTAAAAAAGGGGCTTTTCTTAACTTTGGTTTCATTATTGGGTTTCTCCAAATAACACTGTCAGATGTGGAAGTTACGACTACGACGTTTGCATGATGATACGTTTGTTATGTCGTTATAGGTCTACCAGAATCTGATGGCATTTTTAAAAGTAAAAAAAAAGTGATTTTCATATGGCAACTGTCAACTGGCGGCAGTGTCAAATTGTTTGTTTACCGTTGCTAACATTTTGAAATTCGTTTCAACTATTGTTATCTGGTGAAAAAGTCGAGAAAACCGCTTAGATCTCAAGCGAGGAATATTGTTTACAATGTGTATAATAAAATACGCGAAGAAGGAGGTATAAATCAAACACAATCTTCGATTTTAAAGCGTGTTGTGGAGTTGACTTATTTTGAAACGAACTGTTTTGATACTTTTAGGTTTAGGTATATTTTGTCTTACATAAATGCTACTTAGTAGGTACAGGGGTTCCCAGCACTACCATTCGTCGAATAATAACTGAGGGCACCTCTAATAATGGTAAATTGAAAACGATTTCATAAAACAAGACAAAATAATTGACATGTTAGAAGAGAGGTTTATCATAAATACTTCTCTCTCTTCATCGCCCTCAGCAGATGAAGAACAAGAAATGGAAGTAGAATTTTTGGAATCATTTTCTAGTTCTGGATGAGATTTTAAGTTATTTTTTATACTCAGTGTATTAAAATTTGTGAGAAAGAATGGTGTGTTTATTATTTTATTTGTGAGCAATAATCTATCTGTTCACGAATTGAGCTAATAAGTTTGAGTCATGGTATGTATGAAATTTTCCTCAGATATATTAAATTATTATCCTATAGGTACTGGGAGTTTAATGTAATAGACCTCTAGTGTACATACTCGTATTTTTTGTTGATAATCTTAAAAGCATAAAAAATAAAAAATCGTCGAATCTTAGTGCCGTATTAATAAACTCATCTTGGGTGAGATGCCAGTCACAAGATACGTCAAAGTAAACGTCAAACCATAGAACACTGTCATTTTTGATGCATCTCGAGACGAGCATTAGAATTGAGATCAGTTTATTAATACGGCCCTTAAACTTCCTCATTTTTTTGAAGTCGGTTTAAAAATTACACAGTATCAATACCGTTTAGTCCAATTTCCCCAGTATTGCCATCTACAATTTTTTATTTCCCCATTTGCCATGAGATTCTGGTAGACCTATACTTAGTACATCCATTTTTTTTAATTGGACGCTTTGTTGCTGCGTGAATGTCGTAAGGGCAACATATCACAGTTTAAATTGTTGTTGGATAATTTTTTGTTTGTAAGTGTTACAACCAACAGTTTTATTAGTAAGTACGTTATTTTATAAATGTAGTAAGTGCATTAACCAATAAAGTGTGATGGGTAAGAAGAAAGGGTTTTTTTTTGTAGGCCTAACTTAAATTATAAATTACTTTTACAGACATTTAACAAACTAATTAGGAGCATTTTTTGATTTGGGTAGGAACATGCTCGCATAATAACTTAAGAGTTAATTCAATTACAAGATTTTTAATGATGAAAATTGCGAGGTTTTTAATGACGAAAATGAAGTTTCCGTGCCAGATGAAGATGAATTGGATAATATTAAAACACGGACTTGTTTATAAATGCGACACACCAGGAAATTGTCCATGTCCAGAGCCACTGGACTTTAACTATGATTTTAGGGTAATGTAATCAAGTAACGACCAGACCGCAGTGGTGTGTCAAAATTTGATTTTGTTGAGATAAAAATCACCCCAATTGTCTTTAGATAATAATATAAGCACCATTATTCAATAGCAGCTTGACAAAAGTTCATAACAGTCGTTTGTCGGATCGTAACAAGGTGCGCGCTTTCAATATTCACAGAAAATGCCGCTGCTCACATACTCCTTTGGCACACTAAGGTGGACTCAGACTAAGCTGAGCGCCCTGGATAGAAGGGTCAGTCTGCTGTTTAAATTGGGTGCCCCTTGAAATCTCGACAAACTTTTCATCGAATTTCATTTCATCCAAAACGATTCATAGAATATTTATACTAAATATTATCTCTTGTAGTATTATGGCTTCATAAACTACTCCTTATATACTAAAACAATTATAAGAACAACAGTACAAGATCATTAAATTCTTAAAAATATATTTCATAAACTGTATAAACACCTTTAACTGTAAAACTTAAAACTAACACCGAGTGGGATGTTTTACCGAAATTGCCGTCATGGTCGCTGCTGGTAGGATGCTATTAAACAGCGATCACAACATCTAGGAGGTAGGTTTTCCAGCTGTATAGCCACAAACTCAGGCACATCATCTGGAAGGACCACCCTGAACACCTAGATAATGTCCCGAAGGCTTTTTGCTTCCCCCCCTGAGGAATGGACCTTCCTCGGGAGTTTGGGACATCATTTGATCGGCCTTGCCAGCAGACTGCTAAAGTAGCGCCTTGCCAGCTCGCCACTGCAAATCTCATTCTTTGTGAAGCTGGATTTGCAGACCTGCGATGCTGACATCATCCTGGCTCCTTGGTGGACGGTATTATGAACTAAGGCCAACAGTTTGGTTAAGTACTACGAGATGTTGAGTACTCAATTACCCGCAGAAAACGTCCCGACAGCGGCTACGCTGGGCAATTTGCGAGTTACGTAATTCCACCTCTGTAATGTGACACGACCGACGACGACTTAAGAATTGGGAATTAGTTCTGATGTGAACCATATTAAATACGGAACCCTCGGTGCGCGAGGCCTGGTTCACAATCGACCGGTATTTTTTATGAACATATGCGATGGCTTTTGATATGTCAGATTCAGATTCAGACTGTTTATTTGCGATACATAAGATTGGCACATAGATCTTTAAATATTTCATATTAGTTCGACATAGTTATTTAGCCGTCGGAGACGGTATGCAAAACAGTAATTAAAGTGTACCGGTTGCGAGCCAGTATATGAAATTAGTATTATATGGTTAATACCACTCAAAGTCCGAAACATGCCGAGGGTTTTCAGTGTAAATCATCAGGCTTATACATTAAATAAAAATAATGTTGAAGTTTGCACAAGTTGCAAATTGTAATAGCACGCACAATCGATATCAGTACAACACTAGTCTTTGACGTTTCCCGACGCTTACACATAACCTCAAAATTAGCTTGTTTATTTTGTTAAATGTAATGCAAGGTTATTCATACAAATGCATAAAATGTGTGTAAATTGTGTTATTGTGATCAAATCTCAGCCGATACAATTACTTTGGTGATTTTAGGTATTTATTGGACATTGTAACGCATTAAGTTATCTTTTAGTTTCTTTTAACTAGATTTCTACAATATGAGTGTGTTCTTTATCAGTAAAGTGAAATTAAGAAGCTAAAATGCTTTCATAAAACACTCGTTCAATTATAAAGGTGTATAAATACAAAGTGCAGTGAATTCTGTGTCTGTTTTCGTCGTGTGGCAGTGATTGAATGTGTAAATGACTTAAAAGGTATGTTTGCAAAATATCGCGTGGTTGATGGATTGCTTCACTATATCACAGAATGCATGTATGTATGTATGTAAACACTTTATTGTACAAAATAAAACAGAAACAATATAATGAAGATAGGTACTTACCAGAAAATGATGTACAAAGGCGAACTACAAGCGAATGATTATAATTTATATTACCATTGCTTTTGTATGGGACTCTAATCGCGTAGAAGTCGTTGATCGCTTGTTCCCTGGGAAACTGTCCAATTTTAGAGATATTAAGTATCCTATGTCTCTCTCCAGGCTATAAACTAACCTTGTGCCAAATTTCAAAACAATCGGTTCAGGTGTCGAACAGTGATGACGGAACAAAGAAATAATCCTGAAATTGGCAAAAATAAAAAAGTTGTGAACTCTATTTGATTTTACATCAACGAAAAAAAAAAAAATGAAAATTAAAAAGTGAACACTATGGTAGGTGTGTGTTTTATTTGATACTCTGCCAATACAAGTGATAAACACATTTTCACATGTCTTTCCACAACTTGAAATCACAATGTTTTTTCATCTTTTAATAACTGTTTATCAATACTGTTTCAAAATGTCTCGTAAGAATCTGTTAGCCGGTGTCACAAAACAGCATGTAATTTAACAGGCAAAGAATATTTTTACTGCCCCGTCTGGACTAATAGAAATAATTGAAATAATGAAATCCACCACTCTACTACAGGGCAATTCCATTCCATGGCAGAGAGTAACGTAAGTTACCAATTTCTAGCATTGTGCTTGTTTTGTTTAGTTTTATTGGAAAATGGAAGAATTAATTTATCTGTATATAAACTTGTTTAAATTTATTTGTAGACAAATATTAGCATTAAAAGTTGAAAAAAACATGCATTGATTCTTTCATTACATTATCGGGGAATTAACCTACAGATAAAGTTACATGAAAGATAAGAAAAAGGAAATGCAATTTTTGAAATAATTTACAAAACTGGCCAAAAAAATGGTTTGGAACAAAGTTATTTTGCTACTAATTCTTCTATTGTGTGTGAGTAGTTAATGCTTATTTCGTCTCAGTAGTTATGAAAAGTACTATATCTTCCTTGGGGGGGTAAGGGAATGGATGGAAAATTACTTGTCAATCTACTTTCCAGCCTTCGTACATCATATTGAGTATGTTGTCAATTTTATGTTAATTTATTTTTTTCAGATCTTTAAACTAAACTGATTTAACACCTCATTAAATAGAAAGTTTTTTTTAAAAGTTTTTCCTGTTTTAAATTGTTCATTGCATTAATAATTATTTATGTTACAGGTAAGTGCGTTGGAGCAGCATTCAGATCGAGTGTTAATTCTGGTGAGTCTTAGACATATAAATAGATTTTTTACTCAAGTTTATAAATGTTATGAGATAAATATATCTACCTACAGATGTGGTATATATCAATGCTATTGTATTTTGCCAGATGCCAGTTCATATATGACTTATTTTCTTAATTTTACAAAATACATGTTGTTTGATTACATTGGTAACAAGTTTTACTTGTAAAGAAATGGAATTGTTTTCTTGTGTGCACATGAACAACCAATCAATTTCAATTTGAAATTGTGTGGTCAAATAAATCTGGGTTTAATTTGTTTTTACTTCAATAATGGTATTAATAAAACTTTTGGCACCTGTTTTTTATTAAGTGTTAGCCCATGAATAACACCATACACCACATATTTTATTAAGTATAATACCATGTTTCTTAGTGTGAATGCAGGTGTATCGAAATGACTGAACAGTTTAACGGTTACCAGAGGTATACCTTTGAAAGCAGAGACACTGAATGAAGGGTGTATAGTGTTGTTGTTTAAATTAAGAATTAAATTGCTGTTTAAAAAAAGCAATAATGCTTCTAAAGTGTGCTACAATAAGTTCATTTTACGAGATTTCCAGGCAATTGAAATTAGATGAAAATAAAATGTTGTATGTATAATAAATGCAATATTATATATTCGTGTTTTCAATTTTAGAGTTCAAATATATGTATTATAACATCATACAAAGAGTTTTATTCTGTAGACTAAATGACAGTGTTGAGTTCCTAAGTAAAAAAAATAGTAGATTAGTAGTAGGGAAGAGTAGATGACGAGGATCAGCTCTAAAACTGCAAATTCGAAACTTCCTGTATACTATCCCTTTCGCTCCTTGATTCAATTATGAGCAATACAAACATAAATTTCATGGAATTAGTGACCATGAAATGTAATATTACCAAGAAATTAAGTAACTGCTCGAGTATTTGGACTAGTTTAGCTACTTTAAGATTTTAGTATTTCTTTTATTTCAGATTTATGTACACATCAAAAATGTCTTAAGGTAAAATATATTTTTTCAATATTTTACTATCTATTGCAACGGTTATTTTTGATGTGTGTACATTCGCGCACACGTCACACGACGCGGAAACTTGTAACTTAAGCACCATCAACGTATTCATGAGGAATTCAGGGGAACTAGCATAACTTCCTGCTTTGTCACGAAGTATTTCTTCCTCTTAACTATCCCATAACGACGCAGTCTTACCGAGCGACGATTTTCTTCGCAGGTTGGTCTTGTATCCCCGACCTTATTATCCACTGTCTTTTCACTGTATACGGTAGATCGGATGTGTTAGATTGACCATGATCGATTAAGTAACTCAACACATTGAATTCGTTCTACGGGCAAGCATCTTAGTCTCTATCAGTTTGCAAATTTATAACTGGGATATAAAACGCTAGATCGGGCCGCAGAATGCAGAACGCATCCAGTTTGGTGAGGTCACTAATCTCTGGAAACAGAACTCGTGACAAACATTTTAATGTTTCACAGAATGGGTCGTCATTGAAATTCGATTAGCGGTTAAGATCAGGCGCAGAAAGTAGCATTAGGAGGGGATAGGTTTAAGGAAGTTTCGAACATGGTGGTTGAGAGCAACCTCCTCCATCAGGTTTTGAAGGTAGAGAGTATTCATTGCGCTCCATTCTTACAGCGAGCTATGTGCGAAGCGTGCGTGGCGCCACCCTGCTCCTATTTAACAAATTCCTTTACCGACAACAATGCAAAGCCACCAAAGACGGCCACAAGTCCTGGTACTGCGTGATGTACGGGAAACTCCAATGCTTTTCCGTTTTGACTACTGACTCCCAAGACCATATCATCCAAATAAGAGGGACTCACAACCATGCTCGACCAGAGATCAGGAAGTCCGGTAACTGCATAGAATACAAACAGCGCAAGAAAAAAACGTATGCAAAAGAAAAGAAGGGAAAACGAGAAGATGATGACGTACAGGAAATTTTACCCTAACTCCCCTTCTGATGTCAAAATGGATAACTCTTCTAACGACATTTTTTTTAAGATTGACGATTTGGGTCATGTTTGGTTATAAATGAATAAGTTTAATTTTTTTATGCTATAATTTTTTTATTTGTTAATAATTCAAATTTAATTGCTGGTTAAGATGCGACTAGTGAGGTAAACAGCATAATCATCGCAAGATGATTATTTTACGCAGTCTCCACATTAGATATTGAAATGATCCATAAATACATAGTAAATATGAGGGCTCTATTAAATTTACGCTCGAAGTACAGTTACCAAAATTTTACTGTGATCTGAATTATAAAAAAACATTTTTCAATTTACATACCTACTAGTCAGGAATTAATACGTGCGTATAAGGTTGATAAGCATTTAACTCAATTTCTCAGTAACTCTCGTTTCCTTTTTTAAGTTTGTAGTTAGGATTGATAAAGATGAATATTTCCAGATCAAGACTTATAGGACTCTGTGCAAGGTATTTTCGCATCACTGCCTTACTCGTCAACTGCCAAAAAACAGTGTTAGAATTCTCTGGTCACCATAGTGACTTTCAAAGACGTATTTTATTGAAACTCTATCGCAAACAATACGGTTTAAGTCAAAGTGGAATACTTAGAGGCCCATTCGGCATAATGTGGCTTGCAGGCCTTATTTATGCCACAAAAAAACAAACGCTTAAATTTGTTAAACCACTTTTCTGTTTCTTACGGCTCGGCTAGGTCGTAAAAGCAAAGTAAATTTTAATGGATATGTATTTTACAATAAGTACCTACTATGTTCCTAAGTAATTTCCATTAAATGGTATTTACATTTCTAAGAATGTTCTACTTCTAGAGTTTTATTTAGTTTAACCATTTCAAGGAAACATTGCAGGTGTTGTCTGACTTAGGGCTTGTTCACATCACCACGGCGCGGCGACACCACACCGTGCATCTGTATGGACACGGCACAGCTACGTGCCTCTCCACGGTGCACGGCTTACGGCTCCGCGCCGAGGTGATGAAGACAGACCGGTATTCGCGCGACGCCGTCGTACTTTTGTCGCCTACTGAATACAAGACGTTTGATATACAAATGTACAGCCAAGAGCGTTTTTTGCGAAGCAATGGTGGTTCACATTTGTGACATTTCGCCGTAACATGGTTCTGCTGCCGTCCTCATAACCGGTCAGGACGGTATTGGTCATGTTACGACGTACTGTCGCGATGTGACCCATCCCGAGCGCATGATTTACACTGTCCACATTTAGCGTAACAGGTCCTGTAGATTTGCCACGCCGTCCGATCCAAAGGAGCCCTATAGTGTGGCCCCGACTTGAAAACCTAGTCACGTTATGTCTTTCTTGTTACATTATGTGACATGTTTATTTGGTGGTTTGCCTGTAAATAACTCGTAAAGTTAATCGAAGTTTCAAGTTTCATACAAAAGATTGATATTGTATAAAATCCTATTTATTGAAGAGGCAAAAAAAAATCCGCAATAAACAAAACGTTTTGCGCTCGTGACACTTTTAACCTTCAATTGGGTAATAAAAAATAACTCGGGCGGACCCCTTTAATACCCTCAAGTTTTTATTCCAGAGGCTCTGATTATACAGACTTGGGGTGGAAACGGTATGCTCATCTTTCGAGGCTACAAGTATTCCTGGAGAAATGCCAAAAAACTCGGAGCGTACTGGACCTGTTCTAGTCACCAGAAAAAGGGCTGCGGAGCAAACGTTACCACGCAAGAGACTGAAAAGAGCGTTGTCATTACTAAATTTAATTGCAAGCATAATCATCCACCGCCAAGGATATCAATGCCGAATGATTTTAAATGAAGTTGATGTCACAGTTTGCATCCGTGTAATGGTCGAAGCTTAGGTCAGCCGCACTATAAATTTACTGACATTATTTTAAGTTGATACACATCAAAACTTAACGAAAGGTGCAGTATGAAGTCATAAAACAAAAGCTACTCAGCTCCACGTAGTGAAAGGGAAAGTGCTATGACAATTACATATCACTGTCCCGTTCACTGCGTATGAAACTTGACGAGGCGTAAAACAGTCTGAACGTTAAAAACGAGTACACGTCTTTCATAACATTACTCAAGTTTAAATCAGACATGTTTACCCGTTTCAGCTAATTTAGTTAAATATTTTAACGGTATGTGTATTTCAAGCCCCGTGGCTCTAGATTGCTTATAATGGTTAATAAAAGTCTGAATACAGGATCATTGTAAAAATATCTAAAACAGAAATATAATATATACCAATTCTATTCCGCCACCATTTTCGTTTTACATATTAACATATGCTAAACCTTCAATTCTATAAAACTAAATAACGTGAAAATAGATTTAAGATTTTCAATTTACCATATTATGTCTATACCGATTTCAGTATTGAGTTTAAATTTGACTGTAGATTTATTGGGTTTAAGCCTAAAACCGCGTTGACGTTAGTGTTACTGAAGTGGTGGATTGTATTGGTCCAATATTTATCTTGTGCAAAGTTTATTATGGCTACTGAATCCTGATCTTCCAGAAAATTATTTATATTTATTATTACATAGTTAAGTTTTAAAATTTAGGCGTCAGGGTGTTCAATTAGGGCTGAATACCAACTTAATATACCTAATAAACTAAAGATGGTATGGTAATGTTATTTATTATAAAATATTAAAGTGATAGACATTCTTTATTTATAATAAGTTGAATAAATGTTGTTCCTTAAAGTGTAATAAAAAAATATTAAACGGGAAATATGTGTTGTAAAGTGATTACATTATTCGTTTGAATTATTTTGTCCCGGTCGAAATTATATTTTTCCCGAAAAGTTACTTCAAAACGTGTCGTGGCTTTCATTAATACCGAAAACCATCTGTTTATACTTTTAACAACTTGTTGCAAAGATAAATTCTATCACATCGAAAGAAGGTTGAAAAAAGGTTGCATAAATGTTATTTCTTAAGAGGTTATTAAAATTTATTAATCAGAAAATATATTTCGTAAAGTAATTTCATTAAAAATTTGTTTTATTTACTTTATCCTGGTCGAAATTATATTATTCTCTGTTGAATGTTTAGTATTAAAAGTTAGTTAAACACGTAGTGGCTTTCATTAATACCCAAACAATTTGTTTCTACTTGTATCAATTTGTTGCAGAAATACATTTTATCACATCGAAAAAAGGTTACAAGTTGCTTGTATATGAGCAGTATACTTTCGCTAAGAATAGCGAAAGTAGAAAAGGAGTAACTTGGACATGTTCGTCTAGGTGTTCCAAGAAATGCAACGCTCAAGTGTCATTAGGCAATTCTGGTCAATTCGTTGTCCTCAATAGCAAACATAGTCACCCTCCACCTATTTTTTATGTCAACGATGATGGGGAATACTTACGAGTATCTGATAAACGTTTGAGCAAATTGTCCCTCCTTGAAAATAAGGAGTTGAATACTCCGGAAAGAGATAAGTCTTAAGTCTTATTTAAGAAAGTAATTGTTATTTTGTTCCCGAGATTTGTTTTTTTGTGTATGATTTATGTGGTTTCAGAGATTGTAACAAACCTTTTTTTCGCTGTCTGTCGTGTGTAGTCCTAAGTGAAGCCCTGAATTTTGTTTATATAACCTTCCGATTAGCAAAAAGACATGTTGTCAAATATAAAGACATTTTAAATGTAAGGCCGGTGGCCTTAGAATGGTACGAGTCGACAGGGTTTCTCTTATAAGCCACAAGACGCGACAGAATCCGAAAACAAGTTTGACGGAATATCATTTCATTTATATTAAATACGAAGAACATAATGCAATTAATATCTGTTCATTTGTTGATATTTCATATAATTTATCCGTTGTTCTACAATGATCATATTGTCCTGGTTTTCATGGGATTGATAACCATTTGATAAGTTCATGTAATAAACAAGCTATTTATAACAGTTTTAACCACTTCATTCACTTCTGAATCATCGGTATGTCCAATTTGTCGAAGAACAGATTGACCTTGTAATGTTTGTATCAAAAGTAAAATTTGTTTGCATTGGCGCATTAAAATAACCTCTTCAACGTTCAGAAAAAAATCCTTTTGATCAATTTTTAGTTTAGTTGATGACATTTTACAAGAGTACTTATTAATACAACATCTAGCTGACTTTAAAAAAAAACATATACTTGTGAAGCTAGGAAACTAAATAAATGTTCATTTTAGGTCCAGTGCTGATAAAGGGTCCGAAAAAAGGCATTTACAAGCTTTTATACAAAAACTACCTATACGGAAGAAGTGCCAAATCGAAGAAGGGAGTTGTATGGAAATGTTCTGCGAGCAAAACCGAAGGATGTAAAACGAGAATTACTACTGACGATTACTTAAATGTGGTAGTTACTAAAGGGAAGCACAACCACAAGAAAACCAGTCTGGAATCGAAGCCCAAACACGTTTATTTTACGACCCTATAAGCTGATTAGAGGTTATGAAGCAATGTCACTTCCAAGGGCCGTGTTAATAACCCGATCTCGAGTGAGATTCCCCTTTATTCTTCTATGACTTGACATGGACGCATCATTAACCCGGCAGCTTGCTCAAGCGAGATCGCTTTTGTAATTAGTGAGTGTTATTATATCCGTAGTCTTGTCTTAACCTTGGTTTTTATTCTACTTTGCTTAAGCCCACCTTGTTTCGATATTGTAAACATTTAGTTGACGTTAAGAGCACTTACTGTCAAGAAAATAAGATGACATGAGTTAAGAGCACTGTGAAGCAAAAAAACCATACAAAAAGCGATAACGTTTTTCTCCCCTTACATTTTGTCCGATCTTTAAGATTTTTGAGAATAGTGTAGATATTATGAAAAACTATGTCTGTACGTTTTCTTTCCAAGAAAACATTTATAGAAATAAAAAGAAAAACAAAAGCGGAAACGTACAGACCTAGTTTTCCATAATTCTTTTCTATCATTTGCTTTAGGTATATTACAGCGTTTATTATAGAATGTTATATTAAATGAGTTTTTTTTAATGCTGATAATAAATAGAGTCAGAATTTGGGCAGCCAAATAACGTATTTTCAGGAACCTGCTACTGCTGTGCGAAGGTGTTTTTAATTAGGAGGATAAAGAAAATAATGGATATTAATACTGCCCTAGTACTATCTTAAATCGCTAGCAGTTATTTTCAAAAATTAGAACAACTTGCATCATCAGGTTTATGTTGTATTTTATTGATTGATAGATCATTGATATGCGAAATAATTGAATGATAATTATTGTCAGTAATAAATTATACGTTTTTACATTATATACTTAGAAATAAGTTTACAATGTATCTTGTGGCTTGTCTTGAAGATTAAGAGATTATCTAACTATCTTTATACAGAGGTCAAGTCTGAGGTGATTTGTGGTACCTAGCTATAATGAGTATTTTTATTTTATAATTGTGGCATTTATGCTCAGAATTAAATAATTAATTTAACGCCAAGCAACCGTGTTCGCATTGTTGTGTTCCTTTATGGGTATAAGACAACCAGTGAATCTAATTGCATTTCATCTTAGTCCTCAGGGTTGGCAACGCATTTGGGGTCTTAGGATTGCAGTCTTGAGATTGTAGTCTTTAGATTTCAAATGTCTATGGGTCTCAGTTCCCACATACCATCCGTTGGCCTGTGTGCTCGTGTTCCTTCTGCTTTCTTTAAAAATAAATACGGTGACTTATAAAGATTGAGAAGTGTCTTAACCTATTGAAGTTGGCTTGACAGATGTTTTTGAGCATTTCTAAAAAAGTTTGTACATTTCATTCACGACTTCAATTTGCAAAAAAAAATGCAGGTTGGTAGAGTGAATGAAGCTGAGCCTAAATAACATAGTCTCCCAAAATGTCCTCATACATTTGTATGAAACTTTCCTTTTTTGTTACCATGAACCCAAGAAAGTTAGTAACAAAAAAGGAAAGTTTCATACAAATGTATGAGGACATTTTGGGAGACCATGTTATTTAGGCTCAGCTTCATTCACTCTACCAACCTGCAATTTTTTTTGCAAATTGAAGTCGTGAATGAAAAGTACAAACTTTTTTAGAAATGCTCTTTTACGAGTATAATCTTGAAATTTACAATTAAATCTTAAAATTTGTAATTATGGCCATCCTACCTCAACCGTTTATTGAAATTTATGTTTAGAATAATAATATTTAGTATAATAAAATAAGATTCTAATAGCTAAGTAATATTATAGATTACTTTCAATAGTTTTAAAAAAGATTTTTGAACGTTAATCTCGCAAATAGATTATTTTAATGTGTATAATATACTTTTCCCATTTTTTTGATATGTGTTATATGTTCCTATTTCAAAATTAAATAGGTTTTAATAAAAAGTTGTGTTTTTAATCCTGCAACATTTGCCTTACTGACGTGGAAAATCGACACACTGGATCATCTATTATTTACAACTGGGTAGAAAGTAATGGGTATACATGCAGTATTTGGCTATTCTGAATTGTTTTTTGTTTAAAAACGATAAGAGATGAAATATTATTGTTTATTCAGTAAGTACCTAGGCCGCGTCGGCTTTTCGACACGTCAAAACGCAATTTTTAGAAATCGGTATTAGTTTATATATTTTTAGTGCCTTTTTTAATTTAAGTACCCTTTAAAACTCGCGATTTTAAGACGAATCTAATGATACCTCACTGTTCGAAATCGGTTAAGCCGTTTAAGCAGGTCACAATGGAACGGACATACTTGCACACATACACATACGTATACATACATACCCACATACATACGCGCGAAAGACCTTACCTGGGTCAGTCGGGTAAAAATGTATCAGCGCTTCGAAGAGGTGACAAAATGTATTAATATGTACTCTTTTCGTTATTTTCTTCTGTTCACCATATATAACATATATATAGTGCCATTTCTGTTGGCTGTTAGAAAACCTCTGTACTCATGTATTACTTACATTTTGATGGTTTTTGTTTGCAGGGTGTGATCCTGTACTTATACTATCGAAAAGGGGTCAGCAGTTGCTGTTACATCGTCAATATAGATATTCGAAGCATCACGTGACTATTAAGAAAGTCTGTTGGTACTGTTCATCAAACAAAAAGCATTCTTGCAAAGCCAGGCTTTATACTAATTACCAAAATCAATATCTTTGTAACAAGAACTTTCATAGTCACCCACCGCCACCGCCACATGATCCAAGGACATGAGCCGTTTCAATTAATTGTTAATTTTGTAAATAAAACGTATTTATAATATTTTATAATTATAATCATTCTACCATCTCTACCTCAATATAGTAAGTAAGGTGGGAATCCAACGTAAAACGGTGGCAGACCTAGGCTGTCTAAAGTGTACGGTGGGATTATAGCATTAATCTATAATTAAGCAGCATTGTTACAGTGTATGTGTCAAAATCTCATTACAGTGACTGTGGTGACTGCGGTAGACGGAGCCACACTCCTCATGCTTAACGGCTTTTCCTTCACCAATCCGTCGCCAATGCCAGGAGGAGAACGGTGGTACTGCTCTGGGAGGATTCGATGGCAATGCACAGTCTGTCTCCACGTCAACGATGACTATGAACTGGTGTCCATATCCCATGAGCATACCCATCTGCCACCGGTTTATCAGAAGAATATTGCAGGACTTTATGTTGAAACTGTGCCGTAATATACTTTTATTTAGGAACTACGCTGCTTACTATCCATCCATTAACCTACCGCCAAGCACATTGTTCGAATTGCTGTGTTCCGGTGTGGGGATAAGACAACCGGTGAAACTACTAGCAGAGGGGCATTCCACCTTGGTCCTCAGGGCTGGCAACACATTTGAGGTCTTAGGATTGTGGTCTTTAGAATTTAAATATACCTATGGGTCTCAGATTCCACTTACCATCAGGTGGCTTGAGTGCTCGTGTTCGTTCTCTTTGCAATAATAAGAACGTTTTATGTTCTTATGTGTATCCCTATAGGATAGATTAAAATGTTTCTTTTCTAATAACATTTTGAAATCGATTTAAGTATTCGATTTTGAAATTAATTAGTGTTAATGACTGGGCTCCTAGTGTAAGGTACTAAAAATATGTATCTTAAATAGTGGTTATGTAGTGGTTATTTTTAAGGTTTCCTGGCTGTCTATAGGTGTAGAGTTTAGGTTCTAGCATTTATTAAGTAAGTTGTAAGTGGATTTAATTTTAAGAGTAGGAATATTTTACGAGGTAGTAAAAACTGTGCAGGGTTCAAGCGGATTCGGTCTTTTGCGATATTTGATTAATGAATATAATTTTATGGAGTCATCCTGTATAGTACAAAATATCAAATAGGAAAATACAATGAACCTGATTATTTACGTTTTATTCTTTGGGTATTTTTCTCAAAAAATATATTAACTGAATAATAGGTCTTAAATTTCAATTTAATTTGAATACATTAATTTATATACTTAGTCAAATATTATAAAGAGTGAGTGCGTAGTTTCTGAGGTGTGTCTGTGGACAATTATCTTCGAAACCACTGAATCTATTTGATAGTTACATGGAGTGCAGGTGTGTACATAATTGTTCAACCCAGGCGAAGTCGGGTCGACCCGTTATTTCATTATAAAATTGATTCTAATATTTCGATTTTAATAAAAATGTTAAAGGTTTAACTGTCTTTCTTTACCTTATCCTACAAAAACCCATTTTATATATACCCCCTAATATATAAATAATAAATAGCTCTTATGTATCAAGATCACAGATTCAGTGACTCCTCTTCTTCAGACATCAACCGACCAGGTCTGAAGATGCCCCCGAAGGCGTTTCTACAACTGCTAAGACCTCGACGATAAAATAATTTTAGAGTAATGAGATTAATGAACGAACATTCATGAACAGTTCAGTATGTTAAAAATCAACTAGAAATGTGCGCTCGTTTGTCTTTATGTCAGTAATTCATTTAGGGTCTTAGGGCCGAATTAATAAGCTGATTCTGACTGAGAAGCCTTTGTCAAGACTCATCAAAAATGACAGGTTTCTATGGATAAAGCGTTAACTTGGACGTATCTTGAGTCAGAATGAGTTTATTAATCTAATCTTATCTTAGGTTTACCTACTTACTTACTTCTTACTACAGTATTTGCAAGCCATTGCCATTTTACTAGATAAATAAATAATTTGTAGATAGAAAAATCGTTATGTGGGCGAGGGCGAAAAAGTTGGACCATAGTTAAGCGTAGTTAACCATACAAACAACGAAGGTGAAAAAGTTCCATTGTGCCACGGAAAATATCCGTATGGCTAATTTTCATAGATTTTCTTTATTGCGTGTGTTAGCATGCCCAACTTTTTGGACCTTACCCATGTACATCATAAGTTGTTAAATGACAGGAATATCTGAACGCTAATTACTAAGTTTGTAACTTACCTACATATAGCAATGTATGGGCGTATTTGCTAATAAACAGAAAGTAAGTTTACGTAAACCGGCGTAGCCTGGAAATCAATCCCTTGGACCCTAATTTTTAATAAGTATTTGTGTGTCTCAGATTAGGTAGAAAACAACGTCTGCAGTTAAGAGCTTGGCTCCTGCGTACCGTAATTAGCGCCGTGTAAGCCGTGTCGCTTAATAATATACGCCCCATATAATTATTAAATCTTTAAGACTAGATTTCAAGTTCCAAGAAACAATTAGGTACTCGTAGCAGTTCTTTACAGTTATTGAAGATATTTTTAAGGCCGAAGCCGCTGTGTTGATCAGTTCTATGAGGGTCTGGACAATTTCATAATTACCATCCTTCTAAAATACATTTGACCCTTAACGGGCAATATGTGACATACCACAATGAGACGTAAGACTGCTATGGTGTGCAGGCACCAAGATGGTATCAGCGCACATCGCGCAGCTTATATGAAACCCATTAAATGTATCAGCGTGTTAACTTTGTAATGTATACCGAATTTTCACCCGTCACGTGTCATCCTCAAGATGGTGATATAGAGAGCAGCTGTGACTTATTACTATTATGGTCGCGCTTATCACGCAGGATGATAAAGAAAAATTGTATAAAGCATCCGTCACTCTTGGACTTACGTAATTGACATAAAAAGCGGATGTTATATCAAATTTTATCCATAGCAATTATCGCAACTATAATAGACTTGCATGCATTTAAAAATCGCTATGATACATTTTTGTGGTTTAGGTTAACCACTATTGGTTGGCTCCCAATTTCTTTTTCCATTTACTGCGTAATTTTTTTTTTTTTCGAATTTAGTGTTAATGATGTCACTTTACATTTTCACAAATATCGATTTTGACAAGCCTTGATTTTAATTATAATTGATTATAATCAGTTTGTTCCTTTCTGTACATAGAAATGCTTTCAGATCAGTTAAAAGCCTAGATAACCGTAGAAAATAGAAACCCTAGAGTATTGTAGCTCATAGACCGCTTGCCTCGTAGTTTTTTTTAATTCAATCTTTATTTCTTTTCCGTGCAATGGTTTTTTTCTTTAGTTTCAGTAGTCACTCTGTCTACTGGTAAAACCCTGCTTATTGTAAACGGTTACACTTTTAAGAAAGGGGTTAACTTCACTGGCGGTTCAAGATGGTGGTGTAATGAGCCTAGCCAAGGGAAATGCGATGTGTATGTGCATGTCAATGATAAGTTCGAAGTTATTTTAACCGCCAATAAGCATAATCACGATCCAATTTTATGTCGCGTATTTCAAGAACGAATCATGTAGCCAGATGTTTATACCATTTTGATTTATAATTTCCAATTGAAATATGTTGACTCATTGAGTTCTTAAAAAATAATCAGTTTGTGTTTTGTTTGAGCTTGAAACTGTTTTTTTAGTTATTTTACAAGTGTATACTATTGACCAATGATAATGTCATTTTAATTATGATACAAAATGTACGGCGATTAATACTTTAGAATGATAAAATGTTGAAACATTAAACTTGTTGCAAGTGATCTCCAGTTATAAAATAACATTTTTTTATAGTGAATAAATCTGTTGTGTTGTTTTATTTTGTGCTACATCTATTTGTATTTTAATCATCTCACTATTTCTTTTTCAAATTGAAACTGGAATCTAATTCAGAAAACCTTAATCTGCATTTTATTTCTACAGATCAAATGATTGAAAATATGGATCTAGAAACTCTTATCGCATATAATGAGGCACTAGAAGATGAAGATAGTGACGATGAAACTGAAACACTAGAAGAAGTTGAAGGAATTGCTGAAGAGGATGGCGACGACGTTGCCCTATTCGTACAATCTCGCAAGGGACATACCATACTTCAATACAACGGTCACAGATACCGAAAAACTTACAGGTCCAAACATGGCGTTCGGTGGAATTGTTCTACTAACAAGCGATGCACAGCTTTCCTTTATTTAAATGACAACGACGAGATCATAATGGCGAATAAAATTCATAAGCACGAGCAACCTATCAATGAGAATATTGATATCGATCAAACTGGTACGTATCATAAAACACTAGACATCGAACTATTTAATCTTTTACGTTATAATATTTTCAAGCGCTTTTCATCCAGCTTTCTTGGTGAAGAAGGTTTAGTTTAGCCTTAGCTAGGGATGGGTTTTTTTTCAACGATAGGTAATCCGTGATTACTAGTGAATAAGAAAGAAAAGGCGGAGAACAGGATTCAATGCTACGTTTTCAAAGCAAACACAATCATCTACAAATAGAACATCTATGCGCTTTCGTAGAATGTATTATAACGTAAATCAGTCTACTTAGGCAAAGACCTATACAATAATACCTACTTTATTTTTATAGACACTGCTGTCGTCATCACATCTCGTAAAGGCAAAGAGATGCTGCTCTTCCGCAAGTACACGTATCGTAAGCAGTACACAAAGGTCAACCGAACCCGATGGGTTTGTTCCACGTTGAAAAATTGTCGCGCTTGCGTGTTCACCGACGATAACAACTTCATAACGTCAGCCTTCGAGGAGCACTGTCATAATCCACCCAAGTATTACCTGAAACCTGATCATGTACTCGAGGCAATACGGGAACCTGTGGTTAACAATTCATAGATTTAATAATTGTATAACTAACTTTCGACGACACGAAGGCCTAGTTGGGAGTGACCCTGCCTCCGAAGCCAGCGGTCCTGGGTTCAAGTCCCGGTAAGGGCAGGTATTTGTTCCTGAGTCTTGGATGTTTTATATGTATTTCTGTATTTAAGTATGTTTATTGTTGTCTAGTACCCATAGTACAAGCCTAGAGCTTAGTTTGGGACTAGATCTATTTGTGTGAGATTGTCTCCTGTTTTTCTTTTCAATTTTTTAAGTTTTGTTCCAGTCGAGATGAATTGTATAGTGTACAAAAATGTAATTAAACTCTTGAAAGACACTACTTACATACTAATAACTACTAATTAGGAAAAAATTGTGGCACTGGTTGATGAAGATTTTAGTGACTAATTTGTAGTATAGCAGAATCGGAGTCAGGTATTAAAAACAAATGCGAGATCTGACAGTTTTAGGGGCCGTATAAAACTGATCTCATCTTTAATGACCGTCTTAAGATGCATCAAAAATGACAGTTTTCTATGTCTTGACCTTTACCTTTACGTGTATCTTGTAACGGGCATCTCAGCCGAGATGAGTACAATTTAATATTTTTTAGGATTTAAATTTGTTTTAATGATAAGCAATCTGTTAATTATACGAAATTGCCCAAGACCTGTTTTTCACCCGATAAATTGCGAACTTTTTTTAGTGTGAATTATTATGAATAAGTTTTTTCAATAATAAATCTTAAATAAGTACTTAGTGGTTGTATTTTTTTTCGTGTATTTTTAGTGGTGATTAGGGTTTATATAAGTTTAATTAAAATTGTTGGTAGTTTTATCATGTATGACATTAATGAGTAGGTATTGAAAGATTAATCTATATAAAACACTAGCATTTTAGCGGAATTAAAAGTAAGGGCATAAGTATTTAAGTAGTTGTTGAAAAACCGCCAGCTGCTTTATTTATACAGATTTATCTTTAAATTCTATGTGAGTTATTGAATAAGGCATTGGTACCTTGTTTAGTTTTAATTATTTTTAACTTCGCTTTATGTATTCTTATTACACATTCAAAAACTAAAAGTGCATTATTATTGTGTAGCAATAATTAATTATATCCCATAGCAAATTTTTGAATAGTTCCAATTCCTAATTAATGAAAAGACCAATTTAGGTTTAGACATAAACCTAAATTGATACACTAATGAAATTTATTATTTTACACAAGGGTAACTGGTGTAAGTTCTCTATTGACGTTTAAAAATAGATATAAAAAATATTAGGTTAAAACTTGGATATCAAATTATTGTTTTTGATTTCAGCTTCAATCCAAATAGTGGCATCGAAGCGTGGACGGCCTCTTCTGGTGTTTAAAGACTATACATATTCAAAACACCCTTATCCCTTGAAGAATGGTTGGAGGTGGTACTGTTCCAAGGTTAAAAATTGCAGAGCATACCTTTTCACGGACAACGACAACAACCTAACATCACAAAAAGGAAGACATGAACACGACCCGATGCCAAACGCGTTTGAATGGGCGCAGATGGGGGGAAGCCAAGATTTCAACAGTTTCAACATGCCTAAATGATCCATAGACTATTGTTTAATTTTATGTATTTCTAGAAATTGCATTTATTTTTGGCTATGATTAAGATGATGATAATTAGTTAGAGCTGGTCAAACTTAGTAAGATACAGATGCCTGCAATAGGTATGTAGGTGTTAATAATTACTATTTCATTAATTGTAGATTATTTCATGCATACATACATACATAACATCACGCCTTCATTCCCATAGTGGGGTAGGCAGAGCTACAGAAATACCACCAACTCTAAAAAGACTTGTTTATAATTCCGTAACCACATTTTGCACTATCAGGCCAAGAAGTTTACTAGTGTATTTGTGACAGGTTACAATACAAGCCCATCGCTTAACAGTACTACGAGCGCTTATTCCTTAGATAATTATAGAAGAAATAATTATTTAGTACTTATAATTTATTGTATTGTTTACTGATCAACATCCTTTTTATGGTGTACTCCCACTCCTACGATCAAGGATTTAAATTTTTACACAAGACGTAAAGCCGGGTTATGCTCGTGCAAAAATCATATCGCAATTTTCCAACGTTTATTTCCCAAAATTTCTTAAGTAATAAATGTATTTATTTAAACCGTTTAACTTTGAATGATTATAAAAAAAACTTATTTTTAAAACCCTTAGTTGACGGGGTCAGAGTTAAGTCATACACCACAAGGTTTGAGTAGTTTGACTAGTTTTTTAAAGTAGGTAGCGGTTAATTTACTTAAGGTATCTAGTTTCATTTAATTATGATTGTTTTATTTAATGAGCATTTATATTTAAGTGGTATTAGATCAAAAATATGTTAGTTCCTTTTAGTTTTAGAACTTATAAGGTTTGTTTAAACAGCGCGCTTCCATCGGTAAGATAAATATTTGGGGATTTACTTTTGGAGGCAACCATGGTGTGTATACACCGGATTTTCGGAAATATCGTTTTTTATACAAATGTTGCCTTTTCATTTATAATTTCATTATTTTCCTGGGGATTTGCACCTGATTTTATTACTGAAAGGTATTTGTCCAAAGAAATAGTATTACCTTATCCACAAATTAGTTTTAAGATACTAGGTAGGTAGGAATGTTTTGACGTCAATTGTTTATACTAATCCTACCTTATAGTTAATGCATTGTTAGTTTATAATTATCTTTTATATAGTGGCTACTGTTAATCAATCATGAATTCCTATTTTATTTTTAAAGCAAATATAACGATGTATTTTTGTCCAGATGTTGTTTGTTTTTATTTCACGGTTCCAAGCAATAATTGCTACTTCCATGAAAAATAAGCTATAAGTACCATTTTTCCCTCAGTAATAAATTAAATAAATCAGGGACAGCAGCTGCAAATCGGCACAATTTATTTTACAATATCTGTTTCACATACCGTAATTATACTACCTTGACCTCAGCTAGTGCTCACCGTAGCCCACTTGCACAAACGTTCGTCTTAAACTAGGTACTGTGCTTTATTTGGAAATAATAGGAGGAAGTTCATGAATTGTTAGTGAACTTACAGAGGTGCCCTTAAATTACCTTAAATTATTTTACAAAGATTTCACTGATGAGTTGTTGTATTTCGTTTTTGAATATATATAAAGGAAACCGCTAAGTACTGATGAGAGGTCGCGCTTGTACAGTCAAGGACTTTAATTGTTATGCCACTATAGAAGCCTGTCATAATGATAGCGTTAATCATTAATTTTAGCTTTCTTTCATGTGGTTTGACGCTGTCATTATGACAGGGTTCCATAGTGGCGTAACAATTAAAGTCCTTTACAGACAAAGTATAAAACAAGATTCATAAAGATATGAAGAGTACCGAAAGAAACATTTGAAGCAGGTGATGGAAGCTATTTAAAAACCGGGCAAGAGCATATCGGACCATGCTCAGTGTAGGGTTTAAAGTCGTTAAGTACTACAAACATAAAAATCAACAAGTATTAACTAATTTTCTATTTAAAGTCAATTGGTGGTCTTAAATTATTTTATTATTATTTTAGTCGTAATAGTTTTCCTTTAAAATTCGTTATATATGCTCTTTCATTTAAGATGTTTTTCAGATTTATAGTATTTGTAGTTTTGGCTGAAAGCCAGGGCCTCTATTCAGGTGCGTTAAAACGATATCGTGTTTGACACGGTTAAGAATCGTTTATATGTCACAGTCGCCATTATTGTAAATGACATAAGAGTTATCAAAACGTTGACAATATGGAAACAGGTCAAAAACGACATCGTTATAACAGATTACTTAATCGAAAAACCGTTTTCACAAACCCCTAATATTTTTGAAAGACCTACCCAACGACACCCCACACTATAGTACCTTATAGGCTACCCTATAGGGTACACGAGAAAAAAAATACTTCCCCACGTTACGTGTAGGGTAGGTACCCTAAAACAGTTTTTTTTTAACATTTTATTGTATCAGTTTTTTGGCGTGACTAATATGCATATTCATGCCAAAATACAGCTTTCTAGTACTAGTCTCTGCGCTAGGCTGGGGATGGACGGACGGACATGGCGAAACTATAAGGGTTCCTAGTTTGACTACGTAACCCTAAAAAGCTAACTACAATGAGCGACGCAGATAAAGAAAGGTTGATGCAGATGCGGAGAGAAGCTAAGAAAAGAAAATGAAAAAATGTGGGGTTTACAGTAAATGCAGACGACGGATAAAATTATCTAGGGTTCACTTTGCGTCCGAATCGTATAAACTTTATAGGAATGCTTACTTCAAAGTATAATCATTGCTAAATGCATCAATCAAACTGTTTCACTTAGGCCTTATAAAACAAATAAGTAGTAAACGTAATATCGTTTTAAACACTTTTATTCGATGATTTGATCATTTTGAATTGTATTTTCTAGACCTTAAGGCGCTGATCTTGCCAACGCAAACTAGTTTTTGTCAAGCTATACCTACTTACAGTGAACGCAGAACACTAACGGGAACACTGTGGGATAGGCGTTTAACCAGTTGCAAAAATAACAAAGTGTTTATGTATTTCAGTACGAACACTTAGGTCGAGGAAGGATCGACCCCTGCTTTTGGTTGATAATTTTACCTACACCCAGAGCAGTTGTTCGAAAGACACGATCAGATGGGTTTGTTCTTCAAGCAGGTCTAAGAATTGTAAGGCGTCTGTAACCACTACGGCCCATGGAGAGATAAATCAGATCGTTCGGATGACAGATAACCACACCCATGACGCCCCAATGTATCACATAAGTTCAGACGGTGCTTTCGTTCGGTTGTAATTTGTTTCCGTTTAAAAATAAATGTTTTTGTAATCAAGCCAAGTTCAAATTTATATCCTTAGTTTATGTTTCATCCATGCATCCTATCAGCCCATTAACCTAACCTAACCAAACCCACAGCAGAGCATAGGCCTCCTCTCCCTTGCGCCAAGCTTTCCGGTGCATCTGCCTTATCCAGCCCTTTCCCGATATCCTCACCAGATCGCCTGACCACCGGGCAGGTGGTTTACCTACTGACCGCTAGGGCGCCACTGTGATACTGCCCTTGTCCACTTGCCTTCCTGCCTATCTAAGTGTCCTGCCCATTTCCACTTTAAACTTGTGTTGTGACCCGCCTACCAACGACGCCTACCAAAAATTTCCACGTTTGGTATGTGGTGCGGTCTACAGGTGAGATACCCAACATGGCATGCTCCATGGCTCTTTCTGCGACTTTATTTCTGTACTCTGTGAGCGTCTACGTCTTAGCAGTTTGTGAGAAGAGGCAGGACACATTGGTTATATACCTTGGGTTTCCGGCATAACGGTACATAAGCTGGATTTGGAGTCGCCGCCTAGCTTCCCAATGGCTAGGGCATCTAACAAATTAAACGAACCAATTCTTTTCCAGTCTACGTCCTTGTTACGGGTCTATATTGTCTGCCATAATTATTTTTATTCATAATGTGTTTCAATTCAAGTCATAATTATCGCAAGTTATAACGTATTTTTTTAAGAAGCTGTTATATGTTCAGGATTTTTGTACATCAAACCTAACCTAACCTAACCTTGTCTACACGTTAGATATTTAATAAATGCTGAAAGTTAACGGTTTTAGCGATGTAAAAAATTATGATTATCAATAATTATGTTAACAATTACATTATGCTCCAAAAAAATGGGAAACGACGTGCTCCCCCTTGTTACCCGGCAAACTAGCTTTTGCCGCTGACTCTTGTGTGCGTTAGATAAGTATATACTTGTGAAGTTATCTTCTCAGAAACTGTCGTAGTTATTTTCGAGAAAGCAAGAACCTACCTCGTATCACTCTTCAGCCGTTAACACTTTCATGCAGCTTTGTTCGCCTCAATCCTCACTGCATCATAGATAATGCGTGTTAAATATTTCGAAATTATTCACGTTCGCATTCGGGTTGAGAACTTCAGAATTTAGACGCGGTAGACGTGACACCGTGTAAGTAAACTCAAGTGAAAAAAAAATGCCTACTTAGGATATTTTCGACTTTAAATTATAGTGTTAAGGGAATTAAATTTCATGCTAAAAAATAAAATAAATACGTAGAAACATAGCTTTGTTACTGCTAGTTACACGTATGGGTAGTATTTTTTTTGCGATTGCAGTGTCTACAAAGTGTAGCGGGTAATCACTGGTCGCGGGCAATAACTGTAGGTATGTTTTACCGTATTATATATTTATTATCCTCGTAAATAATAGTTTCTTTATATAGTAGCATAGGTTTAATCTCTTTTTCAAGTAGGTAGTATTACTTATTTGAGTTTTACTAACTTTTTATTAAATGTCCTTTTATTTTAACTTCTAGTACTGTCCGATAAGACGTCTAAAAAAGTACACTATCTTAAAAAATATACATACAGACGAACATAGAACCTCCTCCTTTTTGAAGTCTGTGAAAAATCAGGAAAAGAGAATGAGCGTACTGGGTGCACTGTGCACCAAAATTCTTCCGTACTTGAAGTTATAACATAATCATTGCAAGTCCGTAAGTATGTATTTCTTTCTGAAGCTGTTATTGTTTCAGGAGTTTGTAAATATGTACTGATAAATAAAGTTAAGTTGAGGTTTATTTAAAAAAATATTGTATGCTGATGCCAAAGCAGTTTCAATGAATATACTTGCGGACTTCGATGATTACGAATTGAAATATATTTGAGCTACAAATTTTTTGGTGAGCCTCTATTCAACTCGGTAAGCACCACATTGTCTTTTAGTTGTTTTGATATTGCTTTTAAATGCCGCCATTAGGTACATCAAGTAGACAAGGGCTATCAAAACGTTGACAATACGGAAACACGTATTAAAATGGTTTTTCACATCACTTATTCGGAAAGAGGACTTTCTTCCCTGCTAGAAGGGATCAAAGTGGTACTTTTCTTCCCTGCTAGGAGGGATCAAAGTTGCACTTTTCTGTTCAAGAAATTTTGTTTACTTAGGTACTGTTAAATTTGATAATTTCAGCACTTTTAGAGAGTGCACAAAATTAAATTTGTTTCATCACTAAGATCTTTTATTTTCCTCAAAGGTGATGGAAAAGCAGTGTGTCTCACGGTAGCGAAATTATTATTATTACTACGCTCAGGATTCAATGCAAATACGCCCTCGCCGTAAATATGTAATTTTGCTCCCTTGTGACGCCAATAACTATTACTGTGCTAGATTTTCAGCCCTGGGTTGTTAAAAGGTCAAAGCCATAAAGTGCTGAAGCATTCAATAGGAGGAAACATTGTTAACTTTTTATTTAGGTAGTGTGTGTGTACGTTTTAATGCAGAACACAGCTGATCCCGAGCAGGAATTCTGTGAAATTATGTATATGCGAATTATTTTTGCTGAATTTGAAATCCAGGCGTTGTGGAGTTTGTGAAACCTTTCTATTACCGACTACATAAAAGGTTCGCTGTACCTATGTTTTTATGTATGTTCACCGAAATCTATCAATTGTGAATAGATTTTAAAGGTCTTTTTTGTTTGAAAGGGCATACGTACTGTCAAGGTGATACCATTGTCACCAAGTCAGAATCTGATCCATGAGGAATTGAAGGAACTCCTCAAATATTATAGGAATGCACATAGTGATTCTCGTATTTTCAGAAACAAATACTGTGTATGTATTCAGAAAGTACCTATCATTTGGTGAAGTACTATTAATAAAGAAGACCTAAACGTGGGTAGAAGGTACCACTAAGTAAGGTTAGTAAGGTTGCGGTAAGAAAGTTAAGCGACTATGAAGAAGCCAATTTAAATGGTTTAAACATATAACCTTTCACTCTTCTCAATCTGTCAAGGGTTAACTGGAAGAGATCCCTTAAAGGGATAAGTTCGCCTTTACACTTTTTTTTTATCTACTGTATTGATTTTCTTTTTCTTTTTTACAATAAAGTGTTAACATACATACATATTACCCGTACATACCTAGAGTCTGGCAAACGAAAAAAGCTGTCCCAGAGAAAGTACTGTAAAGACTGTACACTGAATAAACGGAGTTGATACTCCAACACTGATGTGAAAAGATCAGGAAATCAAATAGTATCAACTCCGTTTATTCAGTGTACAGTCAGTGTAAACAGCTGCAGGTATTTTGAAATTTCCGCTGTTCCTCTGGGACAGCTTTCGTTTGCCAGACTAATACCCTATGACTACAGCAGCGTTTCTTGCGGCGACTTTGACTTTCTTAAATTTTATATCACTAAAAAGAATTGAATGTTTTAAAAAACAATGAACCGCCTCCAAAAAAGTAAAGAATACCTTATTTTTAAATCATAATACGTTAGTCAAACTGAAGTCTGCTTTTGGTTAAAAATATTGTGGGACGAGTTTCCTTGTATTAGAGGCGGTATATACTTATTGTTAAAAAAAAAACAACAGATTATGTAGATATGTCGAAAATATTTTTTTATGATTTTTTTATTGTTTGCAGGTAAGCTTATCGCTTAAGGTTGCATTTACACTTGCAAGTTATTGCTGTATGTTTTGAAACAGCTATATGCAAAACTGAGATGCAAATAATTGTCACTTACTCTTACCCATACTTGCGTCTCAAAACTTACAGCGACAACTTGCAAGTGTAAATGCGGCCTAAGATCAGCTGAACTGGAATACTGTGTACGTATATATTTACGGGTGACTGTACCTAAATAGTCCGAATATGTTTATGGGAAAAGAAAAGATAGAAGTTGCAAAAGTACTTAATTAGAAACACAGTAGTAAAATTTGGACGTGACAAGGTCAGCTCTTAGAAAGTAATTAATATGTACCTATCATTATTTATAAAATACATACATAACATCACGCCTTCATTCCCAGAGTAGAGTAGCCAGAGCTCCAGAAATACCAACAACTCTAAAAAGACTTGTTAATAATTCTGTAACCACATTTTACACATTTAGGCCAAGATGTTTAGATGTGTAGTTTATACTTAGTTTTTTTTTGTTAGAATAATAAAGGTCAAATTCGCACGTTTCCGTTAAAAATTGATAGTCTTGGTTAAATTTTCTATTCCTATTTTTATTTTAATTACTTACTTACAGAAGATCAAAATTGTATTCAATTTCTAACATGCACTCATTTCAAGGCGAAAACGAATGCAAATTATCGCTCATTCATAATAGTTCTTGAATGGTTTCTCCTTAGTATGGTTTAATTTTTAGAATTAACGCTGAACTTTAACGAGAGTAAATTTAACTGTAAGGTTTCTAATACCTATGTCAAACCGGGCACTAAACATTTAAGAACTTAAGAACTTACAAAAAAACACACTTATTATAAAATAAGGTTTTATTTTATGATATAGTTGCATTTCCTTAGATGTACCGTGGTATAAATGGTTTTCTAGTCTCAAGGCAGTCTCCATGTATTTTTAAGCGTCTGAAATAATTGCTTAAACGTCGTCATTTGGGTCATTTCTTACTTCACTACTTACTTACAATCAGATATTTTTTTGACAGTGTGTAATATTTTAATTTTACAACTTAAAAATTATATAAAATATAAGTTAAGTAATATATGAATTCAGTGCGTTGTTCCTTCAACCATAGTCTATAATCTCATATACTTATAACTAAACTTATACTAACTAAAATCAGTCTTAAACTGGTCTTGAGCATGTACCTAATCAAATACAAATTCAATCTAAAATAATTTAGCTCATTGAATATACTCATTTTAAGGTTTTATTTATTAATAGTTATTTCTAAATAGCAATAAATTGAGCACAACAGTACAAAAATTTAACATAATAAAGTAAAATAAGAAAAATACAAAAATGGTTCCATCTAAAGTAAGTTTATGATTAGTCTTTAAGTCTCTTAAAACAGTCTTCAAATCTTTACCCATCACATTTGGCAAGAGAGTAAGTAACAAATAATAAAACCTTAAATTTACTTACACTTGTAATAAAATTTAATTATAAAAACAATATTAAATAAGAGGTAATAAAATGAGGTAAAAAGTCTTATATCAGTCTTTTTGTAAAAAAACATGGGATTAA
The DNA here is from genome assembly GCA_949316455.1 of Acleris holmiana. Lineage (NCBI taxonomy): Eukaryota > Metazoa > Arthropoda > Insecta > Lepidoptera > Tortricidae > Acleris > Acleris holmiana. Next base: position 15,122,999 of record OX438771.1, on the reverse strand, counting down.
ACAATTTTGAATGATCCATCATTACGTTTATAGAATCCTGGTGCTGGATGGTTATGTTCATTGCGGACTCTTTGAATAACATTACCAAGTCTGTGTATGACAGTGGTGACATCAACATGGCATCCCGTCTTTGTACGGGATGTGCAGTACCATTGTTTCTTCCCATAAGCTAATTTGTTCTTCAACCTGAATGCAAAGCCATTGTGTACTAAAATCAAGCTTCCTTTTCTTGTTGGTACGAAACTAGCCACTGAAATAAGAGTCGAGTATTAATAAAAGTTGAGTATTCATAAACAATTTAATTTGTTTAAAAGCATTTGAAATCATTATATTGTTTGTTAACTAAAAGTGGCGGTTAATCTAAATACCTTTATAAACGCACCATAAGTCAGTATAATAAATTTAGCATGCCGGTTTAAATATGTGAATAAAAAAACACTGACGAAATAAAACAATTTTATAAAGATTATACCTAGTTTGTTTAATATTAATAATGTGCCAATAATAAGTTGAAACATGATTTGTGAATCATCAAATAATAACAATTATGAATGAAAACAGAAAACATTACAATAGAAATAAGTTTACAAAAACTAAAACTTCGTCAAAGTTCTAATGTACATAACCACTTTCCTTAATATAAAACTTATATATGGAACGACGGAACACAGCACAAATGAAAAATATTGGCAATTACATACACTAAGTAGTATTTAAAGTTTAATTATAACCAAACAACTTAATGTCGATAACTGTTACGCAAAAGCAACGCACTGGGTCACTGACATGACGGGACGACGCGGATGGACGAGAGAGACGCGTGTATGAAAAACTAGTTCAGTCAGTCAGTGTGTTTGAGATACGTAAATAAACTTTTGTTTTGTGTACTTTCATGATTGAAGGACTCGATTTATGACAAAAATTTGAACTTTTTATTTTAAAGTAGTTTAGGTAGGTACTTAAACAAAAAATATTAAGTACTTGGTTATTAATATTCAAATACTTCATATTTATAAAAAAGTTGAAACTTGCCTACCTGAACCTTGCTTAATTTATCAAGCGCAATTCTCATTTGTATTAGATAACATAATTTTAATCTATGATAATAATCCCAAAAATGCAAAGTAGGTGTTGATAAAATAAATAGGTACAAAGTTCGTTGTAGTCGAGTACCGAAAACGGTGTGTAAAGATGAAGCGATTCGACGGTCGAATCGATTTGATCGAGCAGTGCGCTGCGCTAGGGAAGCTGTCACTGTCAGTCAGTCAGTCTCGGTCTGTCTAGTTTGATTGTCAAACAATGATCTTACTTGTTGACTCGTGTTTTGTGTAAGTTTAATTAAGAAGTGTTTTAGCTGTGAGAGAAAATATCGTCGGTTATAAAGTGAATCGATAACATAGTGCTTAGTGTTAACGTTATTATTTTACTCCATACGAAGACGCGAATAAAACTGTGAATTAATTACATAAAAAGTTTTCAAAAGTGATTACAAAGTGTTTTGAAAAGTGTTAACATTGGGTTTGGTATGTAACCAGACCCCTTTTTTCTGTTCATTATTTCTTTTCCGTGACTCGCAACAATGCTATATAAAATAGAGTTGTGTGATTTTGACTCAAATAGGAATAATTTTAATATATGATGCGCGTATTTCTATTTTTGGTAAATTTTGGTTTAAGTCAAAGGATACCTTGATTACCTTGTAATATCAAAAGTAATGTTTGATGTTGATGTTTTACTAGCAACCTAACCTTACTTTTCATGCTATCTATTTAATAGATAGTATTATTATTATAACTTAATTGCAAAATTAATCTTGGTTGATTGGTGTGGTAAAATCTCCTTTGTCATGATGCTTACAAATGTTTTATTTTTATTTGGTGTGTTAGTAATTCATAACTTAATGTTTAAGTAGACAGATCATGAATAGCCCGTACAGTTTTATACATGTTAATAGTTCTATTAATGTTGAAAACTGGGGTGTCCGGGGACTTGTGACTGAGTAAGATTGCACTACCAATCTATTGCAGGAGGTGTATGGTAAAAACAAGTATTTTCTGTGTCCCAAGTACCATAACAAAAAGTGCACTGTATTTTTTTAAAACACAGGGTTACATTTAATAAATACCTTATTATTACTCTTTTTAATTTGTTTATTTAATTCATTGCTTTTTTTTGCATGGTAATGAGCATTAGTTGTATTGATATGTTGTTATGGCAACTTCAAGTATCTACCTTGATGCAATAATGTTTTTGACCCTATTGATTAGTTAAATGCACATCAAATCATTTACAAAACTATATGGAATCTTGCTTTTTAGTTACAGGTTTTGGCAACAAATATACAAATATTTCGGGACACATTTTGTATAAAAATGTTTTCTTTATAATTTTAAGAATGTTTATATATTAATCTGTTCTATACTAAGCCTGCAAAAGAATACAGTTTATTCAGAAATAAAAATGCAATTCAATATGCAATGTGTTCCAAATGAAATTTAAATAACATATCTTATAAGCTACTAATTTTTTTTTTTGTTACATAGGTTATAACTGTAGAGCCAGTTAAATATGAAAACTAAACGGTTAATTTTGTCTTTTAGTATTTCAAGTACCTGTGTTCCAATTTTTACCATCAATATTTTTGCAGGACGCATTACAGCTTTAATCTAATTTGTTTATTAACCTGTAGAGATACTGAGCAAAAAAATTTTTTTTAACTTTGATGGTGTTTCGTTGTGAATATCATTATACAATGTGGAGAAATAAGTCGGGCCCTGGAAGGAAACCACCTTTAGTTAGCTAATTTTACTTAAAGGAGACATTACTTTAGTTTTAAAAAGAAACAACACTGCTTTCAAAGACTTTTTAAAAGTCGTTTTCCTCACCCGGGACTTGAACTAACTAAAATTAATAAAACAAACAATTTCCACCAACTAAGTTTTTAAATTGGCTATATTTGCCTTATTGTGACTCTAAGTCTGTAGGGAAATCACTTTTGTGAGTAGGTGCTTAGAAGTGTAATAATGACAAATCATCATAGTCCATTTACTCTTGCGGGAATTGGTGAGGACTTTGTATTTACCTTATTGTGTTTTCAGAAACCATCCCCGTCAGGCGCAATTGTATTGCTGTGCTAATTACACATAATTAAATTGTTCAAACCAGGATGTGTGTTATTTTCCTTCCTCAGTATATTAAGGCCTAACCTAAAATCACTCGTTAATTTATCATGGCAGTTGTTTAATATACTGTAATTGTTTCAGGTATATTCATTAACACAAGAGGAAATTCTAAATTATTCATATACCAAAACCATACATTCAGGTTTATGTACAAAAAGGCATATGGCAGCCAGCTGTGGTACTGTTGGTACTTCTTCAGCAGATGCTGTCCTGCGAAACTTCGGATCAACGATGCGGGCAAGGTCACGGAAAGCATCGGGCGGCACAACCATGACCCTCCTACCTGTTGGATGACTCCTGATGGCAAATCATACAGCCTCCCACCCCTTCCTATGTCAAAAAGCAATGACCGAAGAACACCCTAGAAAGTATGGCCAAATTAAACATGTGATTTAAAAAATTGTTTCACTGCCCTGTAAATACAAGAACAATATTTAGTTTTAAGTAATTATAATTATGTTGAGATTTTATTTGCCTTTTATATGTAGTTAGTTATTATAAATTTTATGTTAAAATATAATGAGTTCATTCTTAGTATTAAGGATGTCCACTAAAGATGACGTTTAATTGATGAAATTGAATTTCTGTTGTTTATTATGTAGATAATATAAATTGACGTTTGGCGTCTAAATGTTTTTATGATTATTTTGTTTCAAATTTTATGTTTAAAAGCTTTGTGAGGGTTATCCACTGAATATTTTTCTCTGCTGTTGAATTGCTGCTATGCTGTGACTAGATGTTATAGGTTTCTGGTGCAGTAATACATTATTAAGTTATCGCCCTTTAATGTTTTTAATTAGTAATTTTTTTAAACTGTGATAATTTTTAAAATTATGTAACAGACTTATTTTGATGAATTTCTTTAAATAACCTTTCGAGAAGTGTTTATTTCACGTCACCACCGTTTTGCTGTTTTAAGGCAAAAAGTAGTCTTGAAATTTGGCCATGTCTTAGTTTAACGTAGACGTGTTAACAAATAGCATAGGTACTTTTAAAATCTTCCGCTCATTAGTAACTTGCAATGTTTAAGTTAATTACTTTTCGATATTACAATGGTAGCTCTGTTTTCACTCCATACGTCTAGTCCAGTATAGTAAGTACCTAGACGTCTGTTTTAATTTAATAGTGACATGTATTTGCATATGTATTCCTTTATTGCATAAATAAACAACTGTAAGATTATCCGCCATATTCCCATTCGTTCCACTTGTTCTCTTCTAGAGAGTGATAGTAGTTTTTTGTTTAGATTGTAAACTACTGCCAAAAATGGGCCAAGGTACATGTATACTCTCATTTAATGTATTGATATAAATGGGTTGGGACACTTGGGACAAAAGCGTAAAGGCTACGTTTTCTAATTCTATCCTATGGACACAAGCCCATTTTACTATAGGATGATACTAATGGGCGCGTAAAGGATGGGCTGTTTGAGGGGATCCCCTTAAAATGCCGACACTCATTTAATTTTATGTGTCGTTTCACCGAATTTCATTTCATCGACTGTTAATTTCTGCTGAAATCTTTTTTTTAAAGGTATCATAAGCATGGGTTATCTAGGTTAGATTAGGCTAGATCTGTGAGTGCTACCAGCGGAGTAGGCGAGGGAGCTAGTAAAGTTCCCCTCCTTAAGGCGGCCCACAGGGCACTTGCTATTGGGGGGCTACATTTTGGCGCTGTAGCGGTCCCGCAGCCTCCTCTTAAAGCGCTAAGTGGAACGCCCCGGGGTTTTAGTTCGTGCAAGCCGGACATAACCCGCCCTGGCCCCCGTCGGGGTGGGTATGCAAAGGCATTCCCCCGGGACAAAAAAAAAGGCCAGACCTGTGACCACCAAATAACTCCTGAGCCTATAGCCAAGATGTGTTCGCTGATTACCGTGTCGATTCGCCTTGTTTTTAAACCGATGGCGTCACTGGGAGATCACGTCATACGAAAAGTCACGTGATCTACCAGTGACGCGATTGGTTTAAAAACCTGCTTGTCGATAAAATGAAAATTCGGCAAAGTTAAACATAAAATGAAATGAGTGTCAGTGATTCAAGGTTGGGGATAAACCCCGTTCGAGGCTCGTAATGCCGCGAGAGGCCAAAGATGCTTGTCGTCGATCAAAGATCATGACTGTTCCACGTTCTTACGTTCATTTTGTATACCAGCTGTGACTGGGATTTTGTGGTTAGTTAGATAACTGGTCTAATTATGTATTTTACCTAGACGATTCCTATAAGTTACATATCCTTGAGATAACTTCAAAATCCTAGCAGCGACGTTATTGGTTTTAACCGGTAAACCTAAGTTTTTTAAACCTCTATAATATGGGGCGCGAGACGTGGACCAAGGTGTTTAAAAGCCTATTTTAAAGGCGTTTATTACTAAAGATTTGTGGTCATAAGAAGTAACCTACAATATAACGTTTAAAGCAGCTCATAAGCGCCACAAAAGCGTTTTAGAATAGCTAAACGCAATGTACAGTCGAGTTACACTTTTGGACCTTATCTGTGCATACATATTTAAGAACTTGACTGTACATTGTTAAAGGCAACCTTTTTTTTGTCCCCAGCTGTTCTTTCCTCCACATACGTATAGTCAGCCAGTATTGTTTACATAAGTCATAGTCTAACTTTCAATGTTTTGCCTAGATATTTTTTAACATTGATCTGTCTAAAACAGAAAACAATGCTAGCTTACGTAACAAAGCATTTAAGTTAAGGTCAAGTTCCTCTAAAAATGTATTTAGATGAAACCATATTAATTTTAAGGCTTTTTGGAAAATATGGGACAGTCTGTTTTTTTGTAATCTGTTCTTTGGTCGCACTGACATTTCTGTCCTGGTTGTAGGTATCTACCTAATGAGTAGAAAGAAGAAAAGTTATATTGTATTTAACTATTAGATTTCGATTTTTTCAAATACCTATGTCATAATTTAGAATAGATATTCCAGAAAAAAGGCTAGTTGTGGCCTTCGGCTGTTTTCGACAACTTTTCCACCAACAATGTAACGTTGTCTTTTAGGTATTAACTTGCTTTTAATTTGATCAGCAACATTACAGTCCATTAAACAAACTAAAAATTTGCTTAGCAACAGGTGGTCCGCCTGCTCGTGTATAGCTATAAAAAAGACAAGATTGGGACAGTCTGTATTTGCTCGATGAATATGATTTTTGAACGTCTGTTAAAATGGAGATGAAATATGACTGCCTACTCAAAACAATAACTTCATGAAACAAGAATACATTCTGGGCCTTTTAAAAAGTGTAAAAACAAATTGCCGCTTGCGTAATAAAATGAAGACGATGACTGGCATGTATTTAGAAACTATCGTTACTTAACTAAGTATGTGTAAAAAATGCAAAATTATAGGTAGATAGTTAACAAATTTGTATCTAATTTGTCCTGCTCGTGTAGGATTTATTAGGTAAGTAAGGAAATAAAAAACTTATATCGTGCCTTTCTAAATCATATATTATGTATGTTTACCATATTATAATTTTTTACAAAGATGTCTACTTATTTTTGCTACCTTTTTAACACTTTCACATGCAAGAACTCGGCTCCCAGTTTTTCTATGACATTCCCGACATGCGGAGGATACGTGAACTGAGTTAACCAATCAGTAACCAACTTAATTTCGGTTATTCCCACCTGTTACCACTGGTAACCCCTTGCTTTTTTTTTCTTATCTTTTACGAGTGGTAACTAATGGGATTAAAAATTCCCAACTGTCGCCACTAACTAAATACTGGGTTTTTTCCCATTAGTTATCAAAAAATATTTTAGTGGTAAGGTGGTAACAGATGGGAAAAATATTCCCAGTTGTTACCACCGAGTACTTTAGTAAAAGATAAGATAATAATTCGTGGTAACAGGTGAGAATAACCCACTTCATTTTAGCCCAACCCTAGCTTAAAACACCCGGCTACCAAGTACAGTCAAGTTCAAAAGTATGTATACACTTTAGTACCTTGTCACTTTAATCGCTTGGATAATTTCATATGGCAGTTTAAACATGACGTTAAATAGACAAGGTACTAAAGTGTATACATACTTTTGAACTCGACTGTACCTACTCGGACAGCTGGCTGAGTTTGTTTCTGCGCGGCCGCGTAAATGAACCCGGCTTCAGTCTTGTGTATATTATGATGAAAATATTTGCCATGCTGCCATATTGACATTGACTTGAGCTGGGTCGTCAATGAAGATAATCATTATGTGCCAACTAACAAAAGTTTTAAGTGACAATAAACGCGCCTGAGAGCGAAGGCGGCACGTTCCCGTACAAAACTGCTTCAAAGTATGGAAACGGGAAGTCTCCGTTCTCAAGGGCGTTTAATACTACTTAACATACCAGGGGACAATCTTTACAAATTACATCCACACAGGTTTCGCCAGGTAGGCGCTTAAACTAGGACACTTTACACAAAAAGCCTTACTAACTACTAGATAGGTAAAAATCAGCAAAAAGTTTTGTTATTTATCTACAAACACACACACTAATACCCAATCGATTGAAACTAAGCCTTGTCTAATGGGTATTAGACAGAAAAAGCATTCATTCGTGACAAACGGGGACTAAGTTCTGACATAGACAAAAGGTCTATTAAACATATCTAAGTAGATACTTAGATCTATACTAACACTTAGAATTTAATAACAGAGTTCGAGTTAAATACATGACTAACAGGTATTCCATTTCACGTAATAATTAGGACTTGGTAATTCACAAGTTGCTTTTTCTTCTGGCTAGGCATATTGACTGGTATTCATTCAATAGACCATATAGTACTCGTACTGTCCGCCTACATCATTGATCAGAGATCATTTAGATGGTTAAATCTTAACTCTATTAGCCTCATCCTTTTCACTCGTGACTGAAACGTTAGAAACGAATAGAGCTAACGTAACTTCGATTTTTAAAGTAGAGTGCTACAAAGATACCGTAGGTCGAGCTGCCTTAGGTGCTTAATGTTTACTCAACTAGTAGGTACATCATAATTTTTACTTATTTGTCTATATAAGTAGTTGTACTTATTTATATCTACTTAGTTTTAAAGGGTAACCCCGCTTCTCCATACATAAATAAGCCGAATATAAATGCATGCATTTAAATGTTAACTATATAGGAACCCTTAGTTTTACTATGTCCGTTCGTCCGTCCGCAGCCTAGCGCAGACTCTTAGTACTAGAAAGTGGTAATTTGGCATGAATGTAGATATAAGTTACGCCAACAAAGTGGTACAATAAAATGTTGTTTTTTTTTTTACTGTAAAACACTTTCTCGGTTAAAGAATTCGTTTAGGAAATATTAAGCTTTTAAAGCGCAAATTTTTGTTATACTAAAGTTTCCCCCCCTGCAGCCAAAACTACAAAATACAAATCAGAAAAATCTTGAATGAAAGCGCATATAACGAATTTAAAAGGAAAAATATAACGAACATCATTGGTTCTTGAGATACAGGCGATGGAAGTTTCTATAGCTACTTACTAAAATCATCAAAGACGGCACCAAATGACTTTAAATAGAAAATTAGTTATTACTTGTTGATTTTTATGTTTGTAGTACTTAACGGCTTCGGAACCCTACATTGAGCATATTCCGACTTGCTCTTGCCCGGTTTTTTTTACCTATACCTACGTGGTACAAGCGCCACCTAAGTAAATAGCGATAGAATCGGTCGTTGCTCGTATGTCGTGTAAAGCATCGTATAGTTTTGGTAATTATTTTATATTATTTTGTTGGCGTGACTAATATGTATAATCATGGCAAATTACAGCTTTCTTGTACTAAGAGTCTCTGCGCTAGGCTGTGGACGGACGGACGGACGGACATGGCGAAACTATAAGGGTTCCTAGTTTGACTACGGAACCCTAAAGACTAGTAGGTATCATGATTTGTTTCTTTTTCTTTTTTCATGATTTCTTGACAGCACTGATTTAACTTTTTTTTCTGGTTAGTTACGTAACTAGATACTCCAGTTTTAAAACAGTTTAAAAATACATATCGAGAGAATTGAAGAAAGGACTAACATTATTTTAATACTATCTAGTTAAGACATTAAATTGAGCTTTGAAAATGCAATAGGAATGCTACTGCATTCCCAGAGCATGCAATTTTCAAAGCTCAAAGTGTATGCAAAGGATCCTAGTATACGTACTTCCGTTTAGGTAGTATAAGCACTAAAACTCAATCATACTTAAATACTCAATCATTTATTGATTTCCGTAATGTATAATAAACAAATAGGTATTATTTAAATAACCAAAAAGTTCCTTTACTATTTAGTTATTTAATGTTTTTTTTACACTATACTGCCCTCCTAAGCAAAAAAGCAGTATCTCAGATTTAATGGCCAAAGCAGATTCAATCCTATACCCTTAGTAATAAGGTAACACTGGCTACAGAAGTTTTGTCTGAGATACTGCATTTTATGTTAGAAGGGCAGAATAATACACTCTATATACAAAAGACGAACTTAATGCAATAAGGCATTCTCTAGCAGATAACCTTTGGGCGAAAGGTAACCTATACACTTACATTAAAGTTACTACTTATAGATTAGTTAAAATTTAAAATTTAATAGAATCCTCCACTGCTCTGACTGCGTTGTGATATTTTGATGTTGTATAAGGCTCCATACTTAAAAATGTGAATGGTCACCGCGAATCTCAATGATCCTCTTTTTCAACGTTCTAACAGCAACTGGGCACCTCTTACTCATTCGCTTAGAGCAGTAAAACGTACTCCGATTGTTCAGGTTCGTAGTCTTCGACGAGAATGTGTTGTTGCCCATATGCAGTAAATACCTCCCGCTTTGAAGAAGAAGGAACTCGCCATCTGTAATATGTTAGTGCTGATTATTACACGCGATGTAAACCCGAAAACTGGTTAACTATGTCTATTAGCAAGCGCGGAAAAACACATTTGTTTTTTCAATACCATTTTTATACATTTGCTGCTTGAAAGCTTGCTCATCGCCGGGTTCAACTGGGATCAACGACCCAACTGTCCTTAGTATTACCTTATAAATAGGTTCTGAAGCTGATTGAGAAAGCAACATAAATACCTACGACAAAATGACCAGTGACGTAAATTGGTCAAGAAGCGAAATGTCAGGCGTCATATTAGAATTTTGGTCCAATTTACATAACGTCTACAACGCAGAGTAACAAAATACCAGGAATTGAGAACTGTCAAATCTTTTCCAAAGCAGTTAGCCCAACTAGCACAATGACCAAAAAGCAAATCGTCCATAAATCAGAAGGGGTAAAAATAACTGTCTACGAGTAATGTCAGTAATTTAAGTGTTTAGCTTTGTCGTCGACATTAGGTAATATGCGTATTGGCCTTTTGAATGTTTGACATTTTACATACTTAGACTTGTTGTTATCTAGCCGTGTCACTTTATGGACTATATGCGAATTGTGTATTTTACGATTCAAAATGGTCAATTTACAAAATTGACATTTTGCTTATCGGCCAATTTGCGTCACTGGACATTTTACTACATAGAGGATTCGGTACTGAGCCAAAGTTCTAAGTCATTGGTTATTCGATTCATCTGTTTGCGCCCAAAGTGAGAGCGACCGAAAATTCAAATGCAATGGACACTAGTGAACGCACTCCCATCTAGGTAGTGTACCTAAGTACTTAAATACTCAATTAAACTCGAATACACAATAAATAATTTATTTCCATAATATAACTAAAAAGCTAAAATATATTTAAGTGGCCTCTAAAGTCGGTATCTGTTGACAACGGCACTAAATGTTTGGTTCTTATATTAGTCTGACATTGTTGAATAATTTAACCTAGGGTAAAATTTACGTGCAGGCGGGCCTAAGCGCGTTGTAATCTCTTATAGTTGTAAAATGTTCCATGGTCACTAGTGCGAGTGGCTGCCTCGAATTAACATAATACTCTTCCGCCACACTTTGACCGCGACTGGGCATTTCCTACGAATTCGCTTGGAGCAGTAAAACGTACTCCGATTCTCCAGGCTTTTAGTCTTTGACGAGAATGTGTTGTTGCCTATATGCAGTAAATATCTCCCGCTTTGAAGTCGAATGAACTCGCAATCTGTAAAAGTTACACGCGTGATAAATCCGAAAAGTAAAATATCATGATTTCACAGAAAATAAAAAGATAAAATGGAGAGAGATAACTTTATTAATAAAACTTAATGATATTGTTTCCATTTAGCTTGTTTGCATAGAACTACACATGTGCCTGAACGAGGGTGATCCTTTAAGTGTTATTAGAAGCTGGAGTTCACTATAATTTTAATTAACTCGTACACAAATACATCTAAAAATTAGAATTTAAAATTATTTTACACTCGCTAGAAGTAACATAATTATACGTAATATTAATAACATAACAAATAACTATATCTAAGGAACCAAACCTTGATAAAAGTAGATATAGGTTTACAATTTTGCTGAACGAAATTACAACCTGTAACTGTATTAGGGACCATCAGTTATTTTTCTGTATACTCGTAGGACTAGTTTTCGAGAACTATTTATAGGACTTTTTTACATTCAACGACGCTTCGATGATAAATGCATAATATTATATTCTATTGTATAGACGAGGATCTAAAAACCCAAAAAATCTCGTTGAAAAGGCAAATTTAGTTCCTGTGAGTTGTGAGCAAACTAAATCTTTCCGCCTTTTGTCTGTTATCTTTGGGTTATAGGGAACTGTTTTGTGTTGTTTCAATATTGAGTTTAATATAAACAATTGTCTAACAGTTAATAATTTACAGGACTTCTAGGTTTGTGGGATACAGGAAGGGCCGGAAAGTGGAAACTTTCGGGATGGCTCGTTGTGCTCTCTCTATTGTTATTAGCAAAGAATTTTTCACATCTTAACAATTGTGTAAAAGTAATTATTGATAAAGTCTCCATAAGTACAAAGTTGTGTATATGTATTATCTGCGCTCTAGGACACTACAACTCCAAAGATTAGCCCCCTGTTCCACAACCCTGTACAAGTTCAGGATATTGACAACTTTCTATCGTACAATATATTAAATGAAATTGGACACAACAACGCACAGTGGGAGATCGGAGGAAAAAAGTCCCATTTCGCTAGGTTCTAAAACTGCATTCCGGCCATAATTTATGTGAAATAGACCCCTTGACTAAGTTAATTCCAAAGTATTTATCTAACAGGTTACTTATAAGAACGTTAATCAGCTGTCTAACTGGACTAGACTGCGCGCGTTGCATTTTATACGAAATTGTATGGTTATTTTGGAATGTGAAATCACTAGTAATAAGGCGATATTAATAAAATAAAAATAATAACAATAACAAACCATGTTTTGTACTATTGGAAAAGTATATTTGCGTTCGTGAAAGGCCACGTGTTTTTTTATTGTGTAATTTTTTATGTGGTTATCGATTTTCATCAGGTTTTTGTAAAATAAACGCTTGTAACTGTCTTGCCATCCACTGCCTTCCAGTGAATTGTGTATCAAAACATTCTTTGAAGTCTTGGCTATCATAATCTATTAGTATTAGCTGCTACAAAGTGCAACTTTAAGAGATATCTTAATTACAACTAATTAACCTAATAACTCCTGTTAAAATGCATGTTTGCGTAAACCTCTTTAATGACGGTAATTGACTAATATATCAATGAAAAACATTAAAATAGGGTAGAAAAATATATTTATATTCATTTCCGGGTGTCACATCAAGAAAGTAACATCGAATTTAACCATGTGTGGCAGGGTGGGTAAAAGGAGACAACCATGAACCATCCAGGTTAATTCTTTAATGAGACTCTTTAAAAACCAAGTGCAAACACACGAGCGCGCAGGCTGTGACATGTGCCAGGCTCGTTCGTTATTTAACTAACCCCCGCGCGGCGCGAGCAACACACCTCGAAAATATTAAGACCAAGTACTCTGCTCTTGTTGATGATGATTTGGAGCAAGTTTATCGTCACCTAAGCCTGCATTTCATACCTGCGTTTTCAAAGAAGTGGAAGCAATCGGCCAGAATTAAGGCTAAGTTTTACAATAAAAATGAAGCCTGGTTGCAGCTGGCATTTACTTTGCCGGCATCTTCGGCAGCAGCAAAGAGTCCAGAAGAAGAAGAAGGCGAGCCTGGACCTTCGAAGCGGTCACGAATGGGACGTCCAGAAAAATCCTTTCAGGAATGCTGCGACCGCACAAAGCGCTACAAAGTGAGGACTTTATGCGACAATTACCATCAAGAGATGATTATGAAGGCTGCTAGCAATCTGGAAGAAGAAAAATTAGACTCCACCAAGTTTTCGCCAGAGCAAGCATTGGCATTGTTCTTGGATGCCTCTTTGTCGAAGCATCAATACGAGATTATAAAAAAGCGGCCAAGTGCGAGTCGGACTCGCCCATGAAGGGTTCCGTAGCAGCAAGTAACATAATATAAAAGTTCGTTGTAGCTTTGATCAATGTTTTTATGACGTATTAAAAAAAAACTACTTACTAGATCTCGTTCAAACCAATTTTCGGTGGAAGTTTGCATGGTAATGTACATCATATATTATTTTTACATTTATCATTCCCTTATTTTAGAAGTTACGGGGGGGGGGACACACATTTTTCCACTTTGGAAGCGTCTCTCGCGCAAACTATTCAGTTTAGAAAAAAATTATAATAGAAACCTCAATATCATTTTTGAATACCTATCCATAGATACCCCACACGTATGAGTTTGATGAAAAAAAAATTTTTGAGTTTCAGTTCTAAGTATGGGGAACCCCAAAAATTTATTGTTTTTTTTCTATTTTTGTATGAAAATCTTAATGCGGTTCACCGAATACATCTACTTACCAAGTTTCCACAGTATAGCTCTTATAGTTACGGAATAAAGTGGCTGTGACATACGGACGGACAGACGGACAGACATGACGAATCTATAAGGGTTCCGTTTTTTGCCATTTGGCTACGGAACCCTAAAAAGCGACGCAGGACTGATTGGACAATTAACTGAAGAGGCGCAAGAAGCACGGAACAAGGACTATTGCCATTACAGGTTGCATTATGCCAGAAAGTGCTCTCGGGAGAGTACCAATAATGATGTTATTAACATGCTGTTGACTTCATCTGATCCTTTCATATACAACTTAAGAAAGGAACCAAAAAAGAAACATTTTCCCTTAGACGAGGATGCAAAAAAACTACTCAGTGACGCCTGAACGTCAAGTGTTTAATTAATTATAGTATGTATATAATGTATTTTTAAAATATAAACTTTTTATGTTTTCAATTCGTAGAGCTTTAATTTTTAATAAAATATACATTTACTAATTACAAATGCATTTTTTCTTATTTTAAGCCTTTACTTTCATAGAAAACCCATTTTTTAATCACTCCACTGACTGATAAACACTAATGATGTTAAATCTTATTATAATCATTTAGTCCTATCATAATATTATCATAACACTAATTATTAACAGTAATAAACAACCGTAAGGACTTTTTTCCGCGCGCCCATACACCGTCTCGCACTGTGCAACGGGTTGGCCCAAAGCTTTTCGAGAAAAGCTTGGTGAGATTCGTTTTTTTTAAAATACCTTTACGCAGTTGACATTTCATCTAAAACGAAGCTTCATCTCAAGTTGTACGAAAATTGAGGACAGTACTGTTACGATTTTTTGGTATTTTTTTCGCAATTCTGTAGAAGTATTCACAATAATGTGTCGTGATATTCGTGATTAGGATAGGATCGAAGGTCGCGACATGTCTAAAGATAATATAGCTTGCAGGTGTTTACTTTATACGTAAGTATACTAGATAAACATAATCAGGCGGCTACCTGTGATTTCTTTGTGACGTAATTCCATTGGGATAAAGAGTTAATACATGTCTTTGAACTCGACTGTTTCTATAATCTTACTCGTATTGTAAAAGATAAGATTAAAGTCGATACATGTGTGATAAAAGAAGCTCATTGTAACAATGCCTACTCTTCTCGCACAATGCCTAAACAATATGTAGCAATGCACTCTTGTTTAATTTTCCTTGCCAAAGTGAGAAGTTTCCTGGCAAAGTAACTATCATTTTATGTTGATGGTAACTGACGGGAAATAGTTTATAAAAAAATTAAATGGTGCTACAACATTTTTTAAATAACCTCCCGGCAACTATTTACTACTGGGAACAGAGGAAATAAAAATCTAGTAGATAAAACTCCAATCGACGGGGAGTTAAGACGTGAGATTAGTCCGAGAAAACGATATTTAGTAAGTAGTTTAAGTCCTGGAAGTAGGGTAGCGGGGCGGGAAGCGACAACACGTACGTTTGCTAAAAATATTGTACCTAGCCGAGCCACACCGGTGGCGTGTGCAGCACGTATGCGTCGACGTAAGCATAGACGTGTGCAGCACCCCTGTCACACCGGGTTATGCGCACGTTTACACGCACGCCACGCGTGCTGTAGAGAGCTGCACACACCACGCAGCCAGACGCTGCAACTCTGTGGCGTAACCAACCAGCCACCATTTGCAATTTTGCACGGGACCCATGTCTGATGCTTATCAAAATTTTCTAGAATCTAGAATGAATTTATCTATCACATCACATAACTTCATGAACAATTTTAAATTTGGATAGAATTTAAACGAAATATAAAAGGGGCCAGGAACGCAAAAAGGAGGTAGTAACGACCTCGTTACAGCGTTACGCGCAGGTGCACGTGCATGTCACGCATGAGGTGTGACATACGAGTATCGTATCAGGATTCATACTATAGAACGCAGTGGAACGCCCACGCGCGCGCATGTCTACGCGCACATGTCTACGCGCACGTTTCCGGTGTGGCTCGGCTTTTAAACGCACGTGAAATCGCCAGCCTACCGCCCCGCCGCTGTCGCCCAGTGCTGTGCCAGCTTGGTGGCATGATTCCGATGTTGTCAGCGACCGCGACCGGCTACGGTGACCAAATCGCTTGCGTTTCAGTTAGCTACAAACGAGTATTAATTCATACAGCAGATCGCGCGACCCGGTCGCCACCATCGGAATCATAACTTAACTCAACCAAACTACGTGGAAACATGTATGCATCTCAGCTGACTTACTTATTTAAACACGCGATGAATAATATAGATGATTGACAAGTCCATAAACTTGTCAAACAGGAAAATACCGGTAAACATGAACTTTGGAATGGCTGCAAACAATTTCATGTGTTAGTTAGGTAATACCAGCATAAGAGTGCGTAATGCCATAATTACCTAAGTTTTCCTCTTCGTAAATACCTGCGCTTATACTCGTACTATATTTATGATTATAGGTGCTAATTTATATATCCTCAATATAAATGTTCACTGGTACCCTAATACTAAGACTCCACTGTCTGTCTGTCTGTCCGTATGTCTGTTTGTCTGTGTGTTTGGGTGATAGCTAGACAGTTGAAATTTTCACAGATGATGTATTTCTGTTGCCGCTATAACAACAAATACTAAAATAAGTACAAAATAAATATTTTTTGATCGATATCAATAACGGTAACATGTAGACGCTTGAATATTTAGTTGTGCATTCACTTTAAAAATAAATAATTGAATTAAACTAAAATAAATACTTAAGCGGGGCACCCATACAACAAACGTGTTTGATTTTTGCCGTTGTTACAAGATTTGGTTACAGGTTGGGACAGGTGGAATAAAAAAAGGTTAAGAACTACTTTTATATTTGCCTGAACACTGTTTTGTTAGGAGTCATAATGTCTAATGTTGCATAGATAATGGTACGGTACCCTTGGTGCGCGAGTCTGACTCGCACTTGGCCGGTTTTAACCAATTAGGATTTACCCTTGAATAATCGACACTAATTTCATATAATGTTTACTTCGCCGAATTTTCATTTCATCGACAGGCATTTCAATTAGGTTGGAAGATGAGTCGGGTGCTAGTGTAGGATGCTACATGCCTTTCGTATTTTTATGGTAAGTACCTAATTAATTACCGAAAATAAAGCGACAGAAAAAAAGAGCACACGATTTATGTCTGTTCCCAATATCGTCCCTTTACATTCTCAGCGTCGTATCGCATCTAATTGATTAGTAGGAAAAGCACTCATGTGTTTAATAAGAATAAAGACTACTTTTCTATCAAACTATTTGATCAGATGCGAGGTTGAGAAAGTAAAGATATTCAAACCGCCCGCGGAGAGATAAGGCTACATTGAATTAAAATTTGACACACTCTGCAGGTCAAAATTCTTCCAGAAGTAACCTTATCTTTATCTATCCGTTTGAATATTGGGAACGGACGTTAGTGATCGAGCGCTGACAGCGTCTAAACAACACCGTTTTATTATTCGGGTTAAAGTATTATACATATAAACCTAAAATTAGTTGCGTAGTTTTAAAGATCTAAGCATACATAGGGACAGACAGCGGGAAACGACTTTGTTTCATACTATGTAGTGATGATAGTAAATAGCGTAAATAGACTAAAATATAGTTAAGTAACTATATTTAAAGAGATACTTTAATTCATGAATTATCCATACTAATATTATAAGTGTGCAAGTAACTCTGTCCGTCTGTTTGTTACGCTTTCACGGATAAACGGCTTAACCGATTTAGATGAAATTTGGCATGGAGATAGTTTGAGTCCCGTGGAAAGACATAGGGTACTTTTTATCCCGAAAAATTGGACGGTTTCTGAGTAAATAGCGATAAACAACTTATTCGCGGAAGGAGCCACGGGAACCACTAGTAAATAAGGTTAACAATTACAATAGTTGAGCCACTATAGAACACAAGTAACAAGATTATTTCTTCTAAATAACTTATTGGCTTCGCTACGAGTGGGTTCTATAGTGGCTCAACAAAAGTAATTAACTGTAGGTACCATCTGGGGACCGTTTCAAGAAAGATTGCTTGTATTACAAGTGGAAGGCTCTTTTCAACCCATATTGTTGAAAAGAGTTTTTCGTTTGTAATACAAGCTACAAGCTTTCGTGAAACAGAGTCCAGGTCCCTGAATAGGTTGTTATTGTTGCTGAACGAATAAATTTGCTATTCGAGCAGGTACTGCTCCATCATCCATCATCCATCAGTTTCCCGCGATCTTCACCAGAACGTCGGTCTACTTGGCAGACCTGCCGACACTTCACTTCCTGGTCCGCGCATAAAACCGTTGTGGAGATCATTGGGGAAAGCCCATGCCAAAGTATAAGTACAGGAGGAGTAGTTCATTTTCACGCACACGAAACGACATCTTCCCACTGACATAGTTTGAAATCAGTAGCTGATACCTACTCGTAAAATAAAATTTATTTGTCTAAAGAAAATTACAACATACGAGTTTCCGGAGGAACCCAATCTAGGCAGAGCCTGTATCTTGGGACCTTGATTTTGATAAAATTGTTGAACATACTCGTATTATTAGTTTTCTAAATATAAAATACGATGTTAAATGTTTGTTAATCGACTGTTAGTTCACACATTTTGACAGCTGTTAACACTTTAATCGTCTGCTAAGTGGTTGGTGAAATCCGACATTAGTGTTATTAAATAATAATCGGTTTGTTATAGTTAAAATAAAACCTACACAAGCAATGGCATGGCAACATTGCGTGTAAGTCGGAACGGATTTTTTTACTTTAATGGTACAAGTGTACGGGGTGATATTCGTGTGTAGCTCTCATGTAGCATTTTTGGTGCAGTGCTAGGGTTAATTAAGTAAAAAGTGTAGTGTTTCATTTTATTATATTAGTCAATCATATTATACACCTCGACAGCCGTAGGTCTCTGTCATATGTCATCGTGACGTTATTGCACCGGTTTTGCTACAAAATCTACGATCACTGCTCATAATTATATACCCATTTCAATAAGGCTACAAACCATTCTTAGCCCCTATCATTTCACCCAGGAGAATCATCTTAACCAATGTTTTTTTAGGTTATCAATTCATCTCATTCTCGAAGACTCGAAGAGGGCGCCCGTTGCTAAAGATTGGATATCATCAGTTCAGCATCCATAGTGCAACCGGAGAGAAGACCAGATGGCATTGCTCCAAGCAGAAAACCGGCTGCAATGCGAGGGTATTGACCATACAAAATGAGGTCGTTAAAGAGACAGGCGCTCATACTCATGGTTGAATTAAAGCCAGAATCCAATATTTTTTGATCAATCCTTTATTTTTCAATGATTTCTATGTTTAGAGACCTAAGTGTTTGTAAAATATTGAATGACAGTGACATTAAGGATGGCCGCACATATCGTAAGTAAGTTTGTAACCCCTGAAACGAACTTGACAAAAGCGCGTGAAGCTAACCCTAAACATGTGCTTCTGTTTAGTCCACAAGAGAAAATCGACGGTTCTGTGACTCAACCTCGTATATTTAATTTTGTCCAGTATAAACTGACACGCACTAAGTATGTACTCGCGTACTTAGTAAGTGTCATTTTATACTGGAAAATATTCTATATACGAGGTTGAGTCACAGAACCGTCGAAATACTCTTTTACCGAACAATGTCCTCGCGTGTGATATCCATGACCTTATTTCTCTACTAAGTCCGTGGGAGTGTGTATAAATAACTCGACATTGGCGAAATACACCTTAATAGGAGTGGAAGCCATGAATTAAAATTAGTATTAGAATTAGAACTTATGAAAAGTTCGTGGTGAGGGGCCCAGTAAAAATCAAATAAGGCTGCGAGGGCAGTATGTCGCATAGGGTATTTGTCTATTGAAAACACGAACCCCCTTAAACAATAATCATAAACGCACAAGAAACCTATTTTAGTTTAAAGTATGTTGGTAATATTCTGTCAAATTCAAAGGATCAGCTTTACAATATCTGACATCGAGTAACTTATTAGAAGCCTGCTCATTCAATTTCAAGTTGCAGAAACGCATGGTTTGCGAGATTTTTTAAATTAAAGATTACATTTAAATTTTCCATTTCCGCGTTGACACGGCGCCATGACACCTGAATCTGACGTCATACTCATAGACGCGACTGGGGTGCGTTCCGTTGTAGGTACGTATTTATTTTGGTTATCTAATGGCGTTATTATTTTGTTTCGTTGTATACTAATTTAATTTAATTTTGTAGACAAATCATGTGTTGCTTGATCAGAGTATTTAGTTTTGAGCACAGCTTTAAATAAATATGGTGTTTTGTGGGCTAATAATTACAAAATGATATGGTGAGTTGTAGGGCCTAAAAATATAGTACACACAACAAAAATATAGTACATTTTATTTATGATCGCTCGCAAATATTTTAGTTAGCAAAATTAACTTAGCAGTCAGTAGCACTTTCTTTCAACCAAGTTCTGTAACACAACCGCCAAATTAAACGTCAAAACGAATGTCAAGTTATTTTTTGGGTTGCGTTTAGAAACGTCTTTATTTACCAAATTTTATGCCACGAATTTCGAAATTATATTGTTCTTAAAAATAAAGTATATTAGCGTACTTCATGTCTTTCATATATTATAATACTATATACATATTATAGTAAGGGTAGCAACCCTAGTTGTAGCATAGAGTAGTAAGTTCTTCTTGTGGCTTGGATTCTTTATGTAGGTACCTATTAATGATGTACTCGGTCTCATCGAGGTTTAAATAAAAATGTAGGTAGTTTATTAATAGATTAAATAAAAAAACGGTTTATTTTCAGCCGCAGTAAAAGAAAAATTTCCTTCTTCGACTGATGAAAAGTTTTAAAGGGCAATCATGCTGTGGTCCCAACATGGGTGCACCCGTATAAAAAGATCCAAATAAGAAGACTGGAATAACGCACATATTCAATATTCTCACACGTAAGACGAGGGACGAACACGCGTAACAAGTATATAAATAACAGTACGATTAATTGGATTTGACTAAAGTGGAAATAATCGTTCTTGTAACAAATCATCTCTTGGCAGATGACCAAATACCTACTTATTGTTTCAGGTATTATAAATTATAATCCAAACGGAGAAGTAAAAATCCTAAATATGCACATGAAACGATTAATAAAACACGATACGAGACAGAATAAAAATATTGCGTCATGTACAGCCTGCCGAATTACCTCATTGAGATCAGTCTACTAACCTGTCAATACGGTAACAGGCAAAAGGAATCTGGAAGTTCTCTTATGGATTCATCATTTCTAAGCTTGATGGTCATTCTACTTGCGCTGTGCTATAATAATATTAATCTTCCCTGCTGAGCCAAATTGCAGTATCTCAGACAAAACTCCTATAGCAAATGTAACCTTATTACTAACGGGAAAGGATTGATTCTGCTTTAGCCATTGAATTGCAGATACTGCCTATTCGCTTACGAGGGCAGTAATCAGCCTTCGTCTTTGCTTGACCCACAACTCTTATGCGAAGGAATAACTTTTGTATGTATAATTATTCCGAACTATAAGGAGAAGAATATGTGACACATTATGTTCATAATTAAATACATTTGCCAGAAGCTGTCACCAAATTTGGGCCCATAGATACGAGTAAGTTCTCTGCGTCCAAATTTGAAAATCATATGACTAAATTAAAAAACATGTAAGGTCTAAGGACAATCCCTGGGAACAATTTATAAATAGATATCAATATTTCTTTATTTAAACAACATGTCAACGAAGAAAACGTAGGTATGTCCCTTAAAACTTTAAATTTTATATCAAGAGCCTCTAATAAGTAAATGACAGATTTGTAAAGTCTCACAAATATTTGATTTCATCAAGATCATGATCAAGGTTATCTTGCTTAGTGGGGGGTTACACTATTATTAAACGATTGCTATGTGTAAGTACAGTTTAGGACGTTCATACTCGTACGTCATTTTTGATCTGCGCGGGCGTTTATGATAACACTAATAACGACCTTGTGTTTCAAAGGTCGAGCGACGTGCGTAGTTTCTACATTGTGGTTTATAAATACCTACACGATAACTGTTGGACTTTGATTTTTCTTTGTATTTCCGTCTGTTTGTTTAAGAGGCCGTACACGAAATTTTGGTGGTTTTGCTTCTTTATGAGATTTTACAGTTAAAATACTGCTATTCTATAAGTTTGAATGCACATCATGAAATATCATTTTAGTTCTAATCGAATAAATGACTTACAAATAAATGAGGTACTTTTTCAGATTTGTCGAGTACTATAATGCGAGATTTAGGTTATTTTAAAACATTATATGTTGCTATTTATTTTTCATTTTTTAGATGTTTTTTTAATGTAATGGATTGATTTTGAACTGAACTTTATTACTGTTGTTTTAATTTTATGAACGATAGTTTTAAGTAGTCGTAATCAAAAACAATTGCCCATTTTCTTTAAAACTTTACCAAGTTAATCATTTTTTTACACAATAAAAATATACGAAGGTGGTAAAAAGTAATTCATACATTTTTTAGACAAATTTTACAGCAATAAATTGTAATTTTTTCATACCTTTTAGACGTCAAAACGATTCGTGAATATGCGATATTCTAAACCTCTTACAGCAAAATTCACAAAACAGTCGCCGGTTTCAGGTCGATGAATCAGTATCAAATAATAAAAACAAAAAAGTAGCTCATACATTCGTTTAAAATTGAAATTATCTTTCGTGTTGCGCATTAAAATTTGTAGAAGTAAAGTATTTCAACAGTAAAATCACGTCTGTAAAATCAGGTAAATGGGCGAAATCGGCAAAATTTCGTATACGGCCTCTTAAGTAAATTGCATAATTGTACAGGTGTTTTATATGAGCAAGTCGTGTAGTTAGCACAGTTCTCAGCCATACATACTTTTGTTAAATAAAATAAGTACTAATCAAATACATAAGCGGTTCCAGGGGTACCTATGTACAAAGGCCTGGGGTCCGTTTTTTTGTTAGAAAAGGCATCATTTTTCCAACCTTAATTTTGCAAAAACGTATTTGTAAAGCTATAAGCTGTATAATACTGTATATACCTTGTACTTAGTTAAGAGTTGATAGAAGTGGTTAGGGCAGAAAAAAAAGCTAAATGATTAGGTGAGCCCAGAGTTCTACCCAGCCACCTGCCTGTTCTCTAATTATAATAATTTGACACTGGAATAAATCAAAACGTATTTTCATAAACTAAGGTTCCGTAAATTTTACTACAAAGAACAGTACCTACGATCACTGCGATCACTTGGAGCTGACGTGCGGGTAAAAAATAAAATGTCTGAAAACTGTAATAGGCTAAATTTGGGAACACATTAAAAAACCGCAAGAAACACCTTCTTTTAAAATGGTAGGTAACAGGTCAGTCCACTGAAGTCGGCTTTTGGTTCTAAATGTTGTGGGACGCCGACTTTTTGAAGGCGTATTTTGTATTTAAAACATTTATTTTATTTCATACTTTTTAGTGATCAATATGATCATAATATACTGCTATGTAGTCCCATGCCTACATTAATAAGAAACTACATACACATACATACATACTATCACGCCTTCATTCCCAGAGTGGGGTAGGCAGAGCTACCAGAAATACCAACAACTACAAAAAGAGTTGTTGGTAATAAGAAACTAATAACATTTTTTTTTATTAATAGTCTTTTGGTGCCGTCTTAGATGATTTTAGTAGGTATAAACACTTTAATCGCCTGTATCTTAAGAACCAATGATGTCTTAGTTGTGATAGTTTTCCTTTAAAATTCGTTATATCCGCTTTCATTTAAGACTTTTTCAATTTTTTATCATTTGGAGTTTTGGCTGTAGGGACGACGACGACGACACTTGACTCTAACAAAAAATAGCGCTTTAAAGCTTAATATTTCATAAACGGATAGCTTAATCGAAAAATATTTTTACAAACTCGCAATATTTTAATGAAAAACCTAACTAAACTATAAGGGTTCCTATTTTGACTACGGAACCCTAAGAAACTGTCGGCGGCAAAAGCTACAAAAACTTATTAACTAACATGGCTATGTTTATGTGAAGGTGGCAGGCCGCGGGCGGCGGCAGCAAAAAAAGAACATGGAGATGTATGAAACATGTTACAAGTCGTAGGGCAAACTCTTGCCTATAAGGTTTTCTTACTCTTGATGTTGTGAGATGAATTATGAATATACTTAAGGTATGTGCGCTTTAAAAAAAGCACTTGCTTTCATTTTGTATAAGAATACCTTGCGATGCGCAATAGCCCGATGGACGACTAGCCGAACAATATTATCAGAACTAAATAAAAGTTAATTTGAAACTATTAACTCTATCGTTAGCGTTATCTTAACTATGAGGAACTATTATATGTTATTCAAGGTTAATGTTGTGACATTGTGTATTGTAGTTTAGAACAATTAGGCGAACAGATTACGGTCCTTTGTAAATCTCTACATAGTATAAAACAAAGTCGCTTTCCTCATGTCTGTCTGCATATCCGCTAACTCCTTCTTAACCACGCGACGGATTATGACGTGGTTTTCACCATCAGTTAGATAATTTATCGCGGAAGGTTTTAGTTTATAATAAATTCTGATTTATGTACCCCGTACATAGATCTCACAAGAAACCGAAGCGCAGCGAGGGCGGGTCGCTAATCCTCGTGTAATGGCAACACTACCTACTTAATATAAAGAACTCATAAAAAATGGGCTTGTAACTGCCACAAAAACTGATGTTTGGTGGATTTATCTTTTAATACATCTGTGTGTTGATAAGCAAATAAACTATTTTGTATTTTGTATTTTTGTACATAAAATTGTCGTGTCACAGTGTTAGTTACCATACTCCTCCGAAACGGCTTGACCGATTTTTATGAAATTTTATATGAATATTCAGTAGATCTGAGAATCGGCCAACATCTATTTTTCATACCCCTAAGTGACATGAAAGAAAAAAAAATGCAGCGGGCGAAGCCGCTGGCGGGTCGCTAGTATAGTAGTTAAAATCATAGTTGTTTAGAGTGACCCAAGAGACGTTGCCATGGCAATAGGTACAGAGAAATGTTGGTGGATCCTAATTTATCAAACAAAAACATCTTGAAACTCTTTTCTTTTCCCAAGGAAGGAATTGCAAAATATAAATGATGTAATTCGAGATTATACCTAATTATTACTGTACTGACTGATATGCGTTGGCGGCAGTGTGTGCGATAAGCAGGTAAGTATTCTCCTTTTTAGGGTTCCGTAGTTTAACTATGAACCCTTATAGTTTCGCCATGTCCGTCCGTCTGTCCGTCCGTCCGCAGCCTAACGCAGAGACTCTTAGTACAAGAAAGCTCTAATTTGGCCTAAATATACATATTAGTCACGCCAGTAGTGGTATAAATAAAATCAATAAAATATTTTTTTTACTGTTTCAATCTCCCGTACACGTAACGTGGGGGTGTATTTTTTTATCGTCTTCCCCATAGTGTCGTTGAATAGGTCTCTTTCAAAAATATTACGGGTTTGTGAAAATAATTTTTCGATTAAGGGATCCGTTTATGAAATGTTAAGCTTTAAGGCGCAAATTTTTGTTAGAGTCAAGTGTCTCCCCTCTTTACAGCCAAAACTACAAATACATAAAATCTGAAAAAAACTTGTAGACATCATTAGTTCTTGAGATACTTACTAAAATCATCAAAGCTGGCACCAAGCCACTTAAATAGAAAATGAGTTACTACCGTGTTGATTTTTATGTTTGTGGTAGGTACTTAACGGCTTCGGAACCCTGCAATGAGCATGGTCCGACATGCTCTCACCCGGTTGTTATTAATGTTGTTAGTTTATCTATTCTTTCCTCACATGACATGTAACTTTATTTACAATCTTTATCCCAACTCATTGACCTTATACATGTTGTAAGTAAACATTGTATTTTGTTGGATAAGGCCATATTAATTACCTATAGATAAGCAGACTAAGAAGTGAGAAAGCAAATGTACCTACAGTTCAATGATTCACTGCATCTGTACAGTACTCTCGGCTTAATAACGTTCCTGATTTTCGCTATCACACGAAGATTATCTAACCACAGAATAGATGATAGTACAAGCACAGAAGGCACACTCCTTTGATCTTTACAAAAGCTGCCTTTTTTCTTAGCCAAAACATTATGATTTATGGCCCTCTGACGTCGTCGACTCCAGCGCAAGCCAAACGGAACGTTAAGGCTGTGTTCGAATGGTGAAAATGAATTGGATCACTCGCCGCGTCGCCGAAAGTGAGGGCTGTCAACGACTAAAAATAATAATAATGTTTTGCCCTAATACGATCTTTTAGGTGTCTTTTTATTCATTTCAACAGAAAAAATGCAACACAAACAAATGAATGCGGCACGTTCACTTGCGATATATTACGATTTACGTAAGCGTGTGCGCGCGAAATAGCGTGCGCGTGCGATCCGATCCACAGCGTGGTAGCCACTGAATAGTACCCGGAATACGGGTAACCGGCATGTACTTGTATCGATGAACGTAAATCGCGGAACGGGCCGCGCCTGCTATATATTATATAACTAATAAGAAACTGTTCTTTTTTTAATGGACCTTTGCAGTTAGTGTTAAGGCATTGAGGCATTCCATTAGTCCTTCCTTAAAACGTATCTATATTTTTTTTAATCAAATAAGGAAATGCAGGTCAACTTTTTTGACCGTAAACATACTTACCATTCCGTCAATTAATATTTTAACGACACTGACCTATAATTATTTAATCTCTTGTCTCGTCTTAGCTATAAATATTAAATTCGAATTGGCAAAATTAATAAAAAAAAATGTCAGTCTGACAGTTCGCGCCTTTGGCAGAATGCGCGCTGCAAATATTGTTTGAAACATGCATTATTAAACTAATTGCTAATTTCCTGACAATAACAAACACACTAAAAAGAATTAGCGAAGTCGGTCCAACCGTTTACGCGTGATGCCGGGACTAAGGGAAATAGGAATTAATTTTTACACGATATACTAGTTTAGATTATATTTATAAAATTAGCTTTTATGATTGTATTTATTTTGGAATTATTGATATTATCATTTCTATGATTTGTTTTTAATGCAATTATGTACTTAACACGAATGACAATGTAGGGTGATCGAACCAGTAATGGACAAGTTCCAATGATGGACACTTGACTCTTATTTTACAGACAATAAAGGTTATTCATTTGTTTTGCAACAATCAATTTATAACCTTATGATCTTTGAATTAAGTGTAAAGTGTCCATTATTGGTACCTGTCAGCTTAAAGTGTCCAACACTGGTGCGATCACCCTATAATCCTTACTGAAAATTTAAATGTCCATGGATTTCAGACCCCACTTTTTACGATTAGGTGTCATGTGGGCTCGAATGGCTTCTCCATGCAATTAAAAAAAACTGTATTTTAATCGATATTATATATGATACAGTTCTTTCAATAGTAAGATGGGGTGAATAGCGATTCGCAGGGTGAATAGAAATACAGTCTATAATAAATAATCTAATAATTCGTGACTAATAAGAACCAATATTAAATTGACGATTCTATTGGAAAATTACGTTCAAATCTCAGTCTTACAATTAGTAGAATAATAGAAATACAGGCTAAAATTTCTATTCACCCCATTTTACCGGTACATCGCATGATCATTTTGACTATACGTCAATAAGTTTGTAGCGAATCGGAATGACACAGGTAGTTATAATAGGCATGAATAATCAGAATAATTAATGATCATCAGATCGTTTCATTAATAGCGGCCAAAGTCTAATGCTTCATGACGTTGCATATTGTACGAGTGGTATCAGTGATTAATCAATCGATTATCCTTCGTCGTTACTTTATCTGGGCTGGGATTCTACACGGTAATAACGATATCGTCTTTAACGTGTTTCCGTATTGTCAACGTTTTGATAACTCTTATGTCATTTACAATAATGGCGTCTGTGACATAAACGATTCCAAAACACGTCAAACGCGACATCGTTATAACGCAGTAGAATAGAGGCCCTGGGCCTCGTATTATGGTCGTCTCGCGATGGATAAAGCAAGCATCCGTCACTATCGCACTTACGCACTGTTACAAAGTGACGGATTTTATGTCCTCGTCTATCCACATCGATAAAAAAAATAGGTCCTGTACTCACTGAAGCATAAATAAAAGTTTGTCTAAGGCCTTTTCCTGACTAGTCGGTATGCTTGCAGTAAAACACGGAATCGGCAAGGGTTTCCACGCAACCAGTGGCATCTACCAATCAATGCGCAGCGTTTACCGCGTTATAACGATATCGCGTTTGACGTGTTTTAGAATCGTTTATATCACAGTCGCCATTATTGTCAATGACATAAGCGTTATCAAAACATTGACAATACGGAAACTCGTCAAATAAGATATCGTTATTACCGTATAGAATACCAGCCCTATACGTTTTACTGTGCCAAACTACAGTACAGCAACACCAGAGTATTAAAAAGTAGTACTCGTCTGTGTATCCCTCACACTCTTTGAGCACGCACATCATTTATTTACTAGCTTGTCGCTCAGTACGTCTCTATCGACATAGACGGTAAGAAAAGGATATCCGAGCGACAAATATATCGCGGGAAAGTTGTGCTGTATAATGCTGTGTAGTCCAGGGCCCGTAGCATGGTCGCCTTTATCGATGTGGATAACACATCTGTCACTCTCGCACTGACATACTGGTCAGAAAGTGACAGATGTGTTATCCACGTTTATCCACATCGATAAAGGCGACCACGCTACGGGCCCTGGTATAACAAATCTGGCGATGCCAGAGAGAGTGTGACAACGACATTTGAGTGCTATACTGCCGTAATAAAAAGAAGGCGGCTAGCTGCTTAGTAATAGTGTAAGCATTATAAAATTTAACGTAGTTACCAATAGAGAATACATGCTTCGACCGCTACATTATAAATAGCTACCTTCTTTAGTATTACGTCAGTATAAATACTCTGGTTTTAGTGTAGATAATTAAAGTATTAAGGATAGTGGTTGAACTTGTATTTTATTTTAATTGCTTTTAAATCTCGTATTTGTTTTTATTTTTATATAGTAATAGTATTGTTTCGATTGCTCTCTATTTGTGTAGTTTGCTCCAAAACTGCTTTAAGACTTTTCGGCTCTAATTAAAACATTAAGGTCCAAAATTGGTACAGGACTTTTCTTGGTTAACATACTTATTGATTACACACACCAATTATAACGCAAGCGTCAGGTTTAGGTGTTATCGTAAAGGCGGACGATGGATGCAATATGGTGGCAAAAGCATAAGCTGGATAAGACTTTTATGAAATTTCGAGTAATATTTATGTATAAAATATATGCAGATTTTTAGTCATATCCATATTAAGTTTATTGTTTGACATAATTTTGACGTAATTCGCATCCGTCGTCCGCCCATTAATTATTAGTATGCCAATAGAGCACTTATCAAGATGCACGCTGCTAACGAAGCGAAGCGATCTGTCATCAGCTTACGTCAATCCTATACTTTTGACGATTTTCGCACATCGCTAACTTAGCGTTCTGGATCAAGGCGTGCTACCTGACTCAATGTAAATGTCACGATGCAATAAAAACTATTATGTGCAAAGTAATTTTATTGCAATAATCAGTCATAGATAAAACGAGTAAAGACCTACAAATATTAATCAACCACTTAAACTTTCCCTTTATGTTTTACTAAAATAAACAGTGAATTACAATCTCCAAATATCTATCGAAGTAGGTACAGTCAGCAAAAGTAGGTCGACGTCGAAGATTTCAAACTAGTTATACTTACACACGCTCTCATTCTGGCGACAGTTAATCGTATATAGATAATTCTTCGACTGTCCACCTATTTTTTGCTGCTGATTGTACTAGTAATTTAAATTAAGAATTTTATTAAGTATTTACAACCTTTAACTGCTCGAAAGAGCTACTTTGTTCTAAATTCGCCTTATTTTACAACGGAAACTCTTCTTTTTATAAAGAAAATCTAAAAAGGTTTTAAGTGCGGAACGTTTTATCTGTGCTTCTGTCACGCGATTCTTATCAACCTATTGATAACCTTGTTTGGTTTTGAGTACGGGAAGTCAAGGCTAGATGGCGGTGACGAACTTGCGTGGTCGCCATAATTCGTCACATATAGCAAATTTGCGTATATGCACTTTGATTTCGTATAACAAAATGACGGAATCCCCACAAAAAAGTAGCTCAATTAATATACTAATTTTCAATTGTGGAAAATTCAAATCTTTAAATAAAGCAATATTGTCATGAATGTGAAAAAATCGTACATCCCATCAATGCTTTAATGAGCAAAAATATGTAAACTGTACGAATTTGGCATTGAAGCAATATAATATTTATGATGTTTTTTTTTTTAAATATGTATAAATAAAGATGTGGCACATAAAAATAGGTAATGGATGCTAGAAATATTAGGTTGGTTGACCAGGAGGGTTATTATGACATAGCTACTCGTATGCATGCAGTTTACGAGCGTAAAGGACGGAGCTGTCCTTTACGCTCACCGTAAACTGAACTGCATAGCGAGGTCTTAATAACCCCCTGAGCTAACTTTTACCCTCGGAAATAATTCTCCCATTAAAATATTTAAAAAACGAGGAAAATAAGACTATTCCCGACACCACAATGCAGGCAATGTTAAACCCGACTCATAATCAGTAAATTAATGAGATTAGGGTCGTGTTTAAAGTCAGGAAAACTGCAAGACTCATGCTTTGGATGCAGACTTTACATCTTGTACAATTTCAGGATCATTTACCACGACCAGCCAAGGGACGGCGCTGTCTCATCACATTTCGCCGGGGCATTGTTCTAGCCAAGTTAAGTTTATACCAACGATACGTGGCGGCCAGGCAATATTGTATCAGGGTCGCAAATTTCATCACAGGAAAGATTATGTCAATGGTAATACATTTTGGAAATGCAACCATAAATCCTGTGCGGGTAACGTCACACTTGACAGCAACAATACCTTAGTGAAAGAAAAGATTCATGACGTCGGCTGCGTGGTGCAAAATCGGACCTTGAATAGAAAACGAAAAAAAATACCAATTGCGTCTTTTCAAAATTAGTATATAATATTGTATCTGATTTTCTGCATAAAGAGGTGAAGAATGGTGCCAAATGTATAGAAGAGTTAATGCAATGCAAATCAATTTTATTATATATCTAAGACATTTTGCATGCCGTAAAATGATACATGTCGGGACCTCTTAAATGTTGCACCATCAATACCCATGTTCCCATGTCCTTTAGAATACATAACCCACTTTCAAGTTATTACCTACAACCAATTTACTAGTAAAAGCTGTAACACCATTTAGAAATTCTAGGCACTGAACAAAAATGTCAAGGTGACAGTTACAAAAAAAAAATGATGTCTGTTAGTTAAACTGAGAAAATTTTCTACCGCCCTGTGCTGTTTGATTTTCTTAAATTCGTATATACATATATATATAAACATACATTAATTGTTAAGACGACGGTGACTGCTTACTACCAGGAGCTTAGGTCCGTCTGCTCGTTATGTGGCGCCTAATATGGCTATAAAAAAATGAAAAAATATAATAAATACACATTATAAACACAAGAAATGTTTTCCTTTTTTTATTGTGCCCCCTATATAGACAAACTTTATAGTTAGGCAATAAGAAGCACACTTTTTAACCAATATACAAGAGTAAGTATTAGGTAATCGTTAATCAAGAAGAAATTTCTGTATAGTCCCGAAATACAAACGTTAGTCACCAAACTTAGGTGCCTATTTGTTCATACTACTTACTTTTGTTACTGTACCTTATCGATAAATAAAATAAAATATGATAATTATCACCCTACTAGTGTTCACAAACCTACTACGGGTACCTAAGGGTTTTGTAGGGTAGACAGGCCGCGGCCTTTTAATTTACGTTGCAGGTTTATTCTTTAAAAAAAGGACTAGGTATTTTGATGAAATCGCCGTCTAAAGATAAAGAGGAGGCCCTCAGTAGCTAGCGACACGACGCCTGCCCCACATCATCATCACACCACAAAGGCTGTCGCAGCAGTTGGTTACTAAGGAATCACCTTAATGATCACTTCCAAATTATTCAGTAGGTATGAGACAAGCGAAGATTGTGTAAAACGCTTTTCGTAAGAGGATATTTCCACGAAAAACCCGCTTATGCGACCTTAAGCGAGTTTGAGTTCCGTTGGATCAGGTTTTTTTTTACTTTTTCAGGGTCGTATATAACGACCAGCCAAGGCACAACGCTGTTTGAGCACAACGGGTTCACTTACTGGAAGACCAACTACGTCAGCCAAAGCAATAAGATGCGGTGGTACTGCTCCTCCAGGAAACGCCACAGCTGCCCAGTTGTCCTCTCTTGCTATGGGACTCGCATCATCAGTGCGAACGGGACGCACAACCACGAGCACCCAATCATGCATATTGATAATTATGGGAGATATTATAGGATACATAATAAAGCTGCGCAGAATATTCGGTAGTTATTCGGCATATTCACTATTTTATAAGTTCATATTCGCTTGAATTATTTGGTTCAGTCGCGTAAAAAATAGGAACTTTTTAGAAATCAGTAGTCTTTTTTAGTAATCGCTAGGTATTTCGGTGAGCTGTCTCCGGTATGATCTCATACGAACGAAAACCAATCTCCAGGTAGTTCTCAAATTGACGCAACATTTACAGGACCAAAAAATCCTTTTTTTTCCCAATTGGAAAAGCGCTATAAATTCGGCAGCAAGTAATTCCTGGTGAATAATTTGAATTTTTCGACAACGTTTATAATTAAGTATCTAATATTTATGTTAATTAGTAATTGGCTAAATGATGTACCTACTATAGTGATTTCCCTAATAATCAATTTAATTTATTCAAGAATCAATAAAGATTAATCTAAAATGGCAATGAATTGCAATATTTTTGTCACTTTCGTTACCACTAGCGCCATCTATCGATCCATCTGTAAACTAGCGGCCTTAGTGCATGAGACAAACAGTAAGTTTTCGGTACTAGATTTTCGTAGCGCTTATTAACTTTTTTAACATGGTATTTTTAAGATTATTAAGTAAATATATTTTTAGATGCGGAATTCGGGTTATCTCAAAGAGGTAATCCTTTGATCAAAATTGGAGATTTTACGTTCTACAGGCAGCGGACCCAGGGGAAGAAAGTGAGATGGTGGTGCCAGGCTGCACAGAAAGGATGCAAGGCAGCTATTTATACCATAGACGATAAAATCTCAAAACGCGTTGGAGAACACAACCATGGCCCGAAATCTCGGCCAGCCGCGGCCGTACAACTAATGTCATCGTTATGGAACCCGTACCATACGCAGTACTTTTGAATTTAACTTATAATGGTATTTATTTATCCTTATTGTATTGTAGCTAAAATACGGCAGCTTCTACTGTGGAACGCGACCGATGTAAATTTATTTAAACATCCTTGTGCATGAAATGCAGCGATATTACGTAATATGTAAGAGTATTAAAAGATCTTAAACGGATGATCAAGGCACTTTACGTGTAATATTTGTAATCTTTACCGTAAAGTTACATAACTCGGCCAAGTAGGTATTTGTCAAAAAAAACAAGTGTAATGAAAATTAAACCTAAGATAAAAAATGTATGAAATACATAGCTCTATGATCAATAAAACATTAATTCAATAAAATTTAGGGGTATTTAGATTTAATTGAGTTTCCTGTTAAAATTCTATTTTTTACTATGTTATCATGTTTACAAATATTAATAGAGTGTTGTTTGAACGGTTGTATTTAGCAAATCTTAAAAACAATCGTTTCATCTTCAATTTTTCAGCACCACAGCTGCGACGAGTACGAGGATTCGATGAAGAAAAGCAAAAACTGAGAAGAGAGCAGAAAAGATTAAGCATGCAACGATTTCGCGCGAATTTAGACACTGCAGCGATAGAAGAAAGACGCAGGAAAGATAGGGAGAGGTATCGTAGAAAAATAAAAGGGTACATACCTACACAGTATATGTAAGTATGTAATAAAAAAAAAATAGGTTCCTTTATAAATTTTATTTCGCTTACAGCACACTACTCTTATGAAATGAAGGATAGCTTAGCAAAAAAAACGCAGCCATACTCAAAAACATTTCAGGAACCATTAACCTTAGGTACATATTTTTAAATTTAGGAATAAATCGTCGAGTGCGGCCGATAGACGTAGTGACAAGGAGACTTACGATATTGTTGAGTGGTAAGCACCACATTCAGCGGCAAGCATCATGTTGCCAAAAAATCACTCCGAACATTAGCGTTTTCATTTAAAACGTTTTTATTAGCTCCCTTTCTTGACTGTCTGTTTGAAGCCTGTTCAGTTAAAAAATTACATTTGAATTTAAATTAACATTCTAGTACATTAGACACAAAACTTAAGTCAGGAATTAAGTTTAGAATTGGATGACATAGCAATAATATGTATAGTTACAAAAATAAATTTTATCATAGTACCTACCTGTTTAAAAAGGAGAAAAAAACTTGCGGCTGAGTGGTGTAAAATAGTTCTAGTTACCAATTTCGTCTTTAAATAAAATTCTGTTAGAGAAAACTGCAATTAGAAAAAAGGGCAAAATAATATCAATGAGTTTTATTCAAACCTTTGAACAATATACCCCCGATGCCCCGTGTGGTTGCCGTGTTAGAATAGTGCCACTCCATGTCTTCCTGTGGATGTCGTAAGAGGCGACTAACGGCCGAACCCTATATTCAAACCGCGGATAGATAAGGCTTACTTCGGGTTGAAATTTGACATTTGCCCATACAAAATGTATCAAATTTTAATCCGAAGTAAGGCTATCTGTTAGCGGTTTGAATATAGGGTTCTACCGTAAGGGAATAAGGGCTTGTTACTGTTAGGCGATGGGCTTGCAACCCGTCACTACTAAATTAGTAAACTTCTTGGCCTAATCATGCAAAATGTGGTCAAAGAAATTTAAACAAGTCTTTTTAGAGTTGATGGTATTTCTGTAGCTCTGCCTACCTCACTCTGGGAATTGAGGCGTGATGTTATCTATATATGTTGTATATGTTGAACAAGATATTGTTATTTTGTGATATCTAGTCTACTATCGTTAGCTACTTAATTCATATCCGCGCCATCTATACTTTCTTGTGGGCAAGACGCCACGCGTTCTTCTCGAACGCGTCAGGTTTTACTTAAAACTGTGAAACGGAACGCACGCCTAACGTCAACGTGACAGGAACTGTCTGTTGCGTCACATTCGCATTCATTTTCTGTTTTCGTTTTCCCACCGAATATGTTTGTTATTTTAATCTAGAGTGCCTAAACTATATTTCCATTTCATCACATAACGGTGAAATGAAGTGTTTTGTCATTGAAATTAATATCTCAACTTTCGGTTTATGTTAATGTGACGAATAAAGTTCATTGTTTACAATATCAATCTATCTAGAAAACATTAAAAATACTCAGTTTCTTCAGCAGAATTATGAGTTTAAAACCTAGTGTCACTTCAATTTAGCTGCAATATGCATGTGGTATATAGAATAACGGTGTTTAAACGTTTCAGGAGAGGACTTGGTTCAGTGCGTTCCGACAAGGAAGGGCCACCAAATTTTGTACAAAGGTTACACTTACGTGTTTAAGAGTAGGCTGCAATGCGGTGCCGAGCAATGGTGTTGTTCGTACCGCCAAAAAACAGGTTGTATATCCATTATAAACATGCAAGCATTTGGGGTTGAGGTGGTTAGAGATTTTCATAATCACCAAAAACCATTGATGACAGACGGAGTGTAGAATTGATGTGTGTTATACCATAGCTATTACTTGTATCTTTAATAATTGCTGTTCAAAATGAGCCACAATACCAGATAAATGCACTAATCATGTGAAAATGATAACAATTTAAAATTGCATTGTCACTTGTTAACCGTGTTGTAAGCGGGAGGTCAAAAAAATACCAAGTTCTTTTCTCTTCTGAGTACGACATAGACCATAAAATCAATCTTAAAAAATACAAGTACATATCCAAATTTTGAGCGCATATCGGTGCTTAAGCCTCCTGGGTTAATTAATCATGAACCATCTTTCATGTCACTGATATTTATTGGTTGATAAAACAGTATTTAAAGTTATTTAACATTTGTCCAGATTTAATATAAGTAAATAAATGTCTTTCCCTGGTCTCATAATAGGGCCCATATCAGAGCCTGTTAATGTTTTTAGCTAGATTATTGTGATTTTTTTCAATATTATAATGCAATAAGGGTTGTCAGTTCACATGAATCAGAAGCTACAACACTCTTATATCAGAACTGTATTATGTTTACCATAGTAGCGCATAATTGATGGGAGCAGAGTTATTGTTTTTTAAATATTTATTAAGAGATTTATTCATCTTTCTTGTTGATGGATATTGTTACGGATAGTACAATCAATACCATTTGAGTAACAGGTTTAATAAGGTGTTAAAATACAAACTTTTCTGTTACAAAATATTACACTTTATTTGCTTTGTACATTATGTGGTACTTCACTATCCCGAAAGAAAAATCCTAAACATATTGTAATGGTTGGAGGGCGACAACTGCATTTTATACTAAAACAATGTGTGCAATAATTAAATAAGTATAATCGGCAACTTTTTTCTAATGTTAGCTTAGCTGTTAACCTTTTTCCTCTTGACTGATAATAGGTATTAAAAGTGTGATTTTTTAATTAACTTTTTATTACAGTTTTTATTGTATGGTAGCCATAACTTGTAGATTTTGTGACTATGATAACTTCTATCAGTAGTTTGCTATATTAGGGTATAGTATTTATTTTTGTATTAAGTTTTACTTCTACATCAAACAACCTAGAGTGCAATACGTCTTAAAACAGCCCAAGGGTTTATACTTCTCTCTTACTCACTCTTATTTTAGTAGTAAGTGAGTTTATCATGTTTAAATGTTACCTTTAGTAGAAAAAATATAGCAACATATTTATAAAATTTCCGATCAATATTCAATATGATGATGATGATGATGTGCTCCTGTTATCCCTCATTAGGGACATAGGGCTCGCAGAAGAGTTTTCCATTTGGCGCGATCTTGCGCGGCTTCTTCCAGCTCTTTCCAACTCTTTCTTATATTCAATATGACATTTTGAAAATAAATAAAGTGTATTCTGATGTGAGAGTTTTATTTCTTCATCTCATCCTTTCTTAAATATTATGCATAAGATATTAAAAATTTGTTCATGAATGTCTTTTATTTTCCAAATTTACATTTAGTACTAAGCTAATTTAATTTTATTGATGCCACCATGGACTACTTACTAAACTAATATAATTGTTTCCAGAAAAAGAACTACCGGAGTGGGTGTCTATATATTTCCTCAAGAAAAATGACAATGATTACCGATGCAACATTTGTGATGCCGCCATTCAGACAACAGAAAAATCTTTTGAATTACTGGAGCACATAAAAAAAAGTCACGAAGAAGTGATTGAATTACATAAAAACCCAGATTCACCAGTGGGGTTTCGCATAGAATTCCTTCAGTTAAATGTGCTAAATGAAGATGATGGAGAAGAAAAAAGAGACCAAGTTATTTCTGGGGAAGAATGCGAGGGCCCGACAGAAGAAGTTGCCAGTACAGTAAGTATGAAGGCTGTAGTGGCAGTAACTGATCCAGCGGATGTCCAGTATGTTCTGATACCCAGTAACAAGAAATATAAGAGTGGTAAGCAAAATCTCAATTTAACTTTATATTTCGTGAAGCTCAATATCCAAAATTCAAGTGTTGGGCAAACTACACTCATCAAAAATGTGTAACAATTAAGAATACTTACCCTTAATTTTTTTTGTATGTTGCAAAATTATGTAGAGATAATTTTGATCTGTGTTGTGATACATTGCGAAATATAAAAACTATATGTATATTTTTGATCCTTAGACACTTTTGATGGAAGTAGTTTGCACAGTATCTTTTAACAAATAATTTGCAATTACTTCATAGTTTGCATTGTTGTATTCTGGTGTCTATGGGTCTCAGATCCGTCGGATCGTATGTGTGTTTGTTTCCCTGCTCTTTGCCACAAAAAAAGTACACTGGTGTAAGCTTTAGACTTGCAATCTTAATATTAAGAGATTGGGTTGGCGGCCCTAAGATAAAATACCTTAATGTTAGTCCTTTCACCGACGTATTAACACCTTCAAACAAGAGAGGAAACATTGCTGCTCGATATGATTATTTTTATTATTATATTCCAGAGGCCAGAAAACGCAGCTGGGTATGGAAATATTTCGATAAACTCAGCAATATCATTTTCCGCTGCAACATTTGCAACGCAGTCCTCTCCATAAAGGGTTGTAATACTAATAATATGAACAGACATGTCCGAACAAAACATCCGAGCATATACAGGTCGGAAGTGGGCATTAAAGGGGAGAATGAACCGTTGCTGGACTTGGGGAGCGAGGTGGAGACTCCATTCGCTGTGAAGACTGAAGAGATCAATCCAAGCGATAAGGACTATGACGAAACCATTATAGGTAAGTTTTCATTTATGAGCTCTTAGAAATTTGGAGGCTGAAGCCATTCTAAATTAGTTTAAACTATACTGTTGTGTTAGGCTGATCGTGAGCCAAAAGAATACGAATACACACTTTAGGCTAATTAACACTCATCCTGCCCACGGTATTTTTTAATTTTATTTCGATATTTCCCAAAAGTTCACAGTTGATTTGACAAACAATTATAAAAAACATTAAAAGTTATCTATGATGATAAAAAAACGGTGGTAAAAGTTAACATTTATTTTCACGGCTAATTATTCTTTCTTTCTTTGAAATATGGTTACGAGATAACCGAGGTCCCGGGGAAGGATATATTATACTTTTATCCCGAGAAATTGGATAGCGTGGGAGTGTCGAAACAATGGATTTGAAGATAAATAATAAATAAATATCAGCGAACACACAAGTTCACCTAGTCCCAAAAAAGGTCTAGGCTTGTAGGTATGAGTACCTACTATGCAACGAAAAATACGCATAATGGTAAAACATTCACGACAAACCAATACACGCGCTCATCGCTCGAATATCGTTTGTATGTCCACTAGGTTACCGACCAGGGGCCCAATTTATGAAGCCCACCGACGAAAAATTAAAATTATATGTAAGGTGGGCCCGCTCGTAGGTTAAATCGCTGCACAAATTGATTTTAAAGTTAGTCATTTTCCGTCGGTGAGCTTCAAAAATTGGCCCCCCGGCTAACTAACTCATGAAACTACTTTAGTTTTGGACTGTGGTCAACTTTCGACTGTCTCATTGCAGTGGAAGGGGAGAAGCGAGGCCGCCGCAGCTGGGTATGGTCCTACTTCAAGAAGCTGACCGGCACTCAGGCGCAATGCAAGCTGTGCAGCCGGAACATCACGCACGGCGGCAACGCTACCGGCAACATGAACCGGCACATTAAGATGATCCACAAGGACGTGTACGCCATTGGCGACCAGAGTTCAGGTGAGATTTTACAGGGATTTTTTTCACATCACTTTTCGAGGCCGAAACTCTTCATAAAAATATTTAATACTAATGATCGAAACTCATATCACTACATACCTTATATTTACTTATAATAATATACCTGGGTCATACACACACTTAAAACAGAAGTCGTCTCTCCTGTGGTCAATAGTTAAAAGGTTGTGTGCATATAAGTTTAGTTTTTATATGATCGGTCTAAAGCAGTCCTGACGGCGTTTTTGCGGGTATGGGCTTAGGCAGAAAATTAAGCCTTAAAAACGTTAACTTTCGGTGTGTCGACAGGTTAGACGGTAACCATAATCTGTGTATGACCCACCTTGTTTTTTACAATGGTCTCCGTTAGGTACGACGACGAGCGAAGCGAGAGTGTTAGGTAGAACTGAGTTCAAACATGTTCTTATTAATGACAGCATCAAGAAAAAATATATGATAACTGTCTGTTATGAGTTCCGTTGATAGTAATAAAAAATTAAGAACAAAATAATTATGAATAGTGATTTTTTTGAATATATATCGGTAGTAAAACCAAAAAATAGAAATACGAATTGTATGTGAGCCAATATGGACCCGGTGGAATGACCGGGAGACTGATCGACCGCCTGCATGCTCCGGCCGGGCGTCCCCACCCTTCATCATGGTTATCAGACACGTTCCTTTTAGGGATTCGAGATAGTAGAGATCATTTTCAGCACAAAAGAAGATGTAAAAGATCTGTCCGAATGTAAATAACTAAATAAATATTGGGGCAATGTCACAAATTAACCCAATCACAACCTAAAAACTAGGGTACTATAGTAATATTAGAAAAGGATAAAAAACACCTAAGACTCATAATATAACACTCGCGCTTATCACACAATTACCTAGAATTTGAACCCGGGACCGCTGGCTTCGTAGGCACGGTCACTACCAACTAGGTTAACGTCGTCATCAATTAGTTACTTAAATATTTATAATTTAGCACTGGCTTCTGCGCGGACTTCGTGTAGATTTAGTAATACAACCACGGGACCACTGTTTTTTCCTTTTCGGGAGTTATATCTAATCCAAATTTCATCTAAATCCATCCAGCCATTTCAGCGTGAAGCAGTAACAAACATACTAATTCACGCACATACACAGACTATTTCATGTATATAATATTTGTGTGCAATTACTCCGTATCCAAGAACAATAGTTTCAGGGGAGCTCGTTTTGTCCAAATTATTTTCGCCCTGATGCATCGCGGGTTCGAATTATTATTGGTTTTGTATAACGGATAGGACAAGTAAAAAAAGGCGGCCAAGTGCGAGTCGGACTCGCCCATGAAGGGTTCCGTAGCAGCAAAACGATTTATGACGTAAAAAAAACTACTTACTAGATCTCGTTCAAACCAATTTTCGGTTGAAGTTTGCATATACATCATATATTTTTTAGTTTTATCATTCTCTTATTGTAGAAGTCACAGACAGGCACACATTTTACCACTTCGGAAGTATCTCTCGCGTAAACTATTCAGTTTAGAAAAAAAATATATTAGGAAACCTCAATATCAATTTTGAAGACCCTATCCATAGATACCCCACACGTGGGATTGACGAAAAAAAAAACGAGTTTCAGTTCTAAGTATGGGGAACCCCCATTTTTTTTTTCTATTATTGTGTAAAAATCTTAATGCGGTTCACAAAATACTTTACTTACCAAGTTTCAACAGTATAGTTCTAATAGTTTCGGAAAAAGTGGCTGTGACATACGGACAGACGTAAGGGTTTTGTTTTTTGCCATTTGGCTACGGAACCCTAAAAAGTAGGACCAATCAAAATTTCCATTATGGACCCTTACGGACCCTATATTGCTAAAGATCCTACTTGTAACTCTTTAGCCTCTGAAATTGTTAGATGAGTCACAATTCTTCCACAGATGACCACAACTGGGTATGGAAAGTGTTCGAGAGCGACGAAGATGACTTCTACTCCTGCAAGATATGCCATTTCAAATGTATGAAGTTCGAAAGCATGAACAAAAGCATCGACTGCATACGCAGACATCTCAAGGTAGATCACGGCGTGGTTTCCGGAGACCAGATCATAACAAGCGTTGATTGTGACACTGAGGACCAACCGGTTGTGTGAGGATAGTGCGGTGAACTTTAAATTGGTGTAGATGTTTTGGTAATTGGACATTCAATTTCACGCGTCAAGTGTCTAAGAAAAAAAATGGGCAGCCTTATTTGATGTTAATTCACGCAACATCATGTGTATTGCATGTTGTATTGACGCATTCGCTGCCGCCCCTTTTCCCAAATAAAAGCACTTTTATTCGTTGCCGGCAGTGAATGCGATAATTCGGTCGTTTTAGGGTTACAATCTAATGGTTGAACATGCGAAGTAAGAAAAGATTAAATTAACCGATAATCGGCGGTCGACCGAATGGTGTGATTTATTGTTATTCTCATTGCCCAAGACAGGAAGAGCATGACACGATTAACATAAATATTTGATGGTCCTTTAACATTTTCTAACCTTTGCTGATGTTTATATAATATAGTGGGAAAAGTTTAATGTAAATTTTTGTTTTCAACGATCGATTTTGAATTCTTTAAGCAATACTTTCATGTTCTCTAGAATATAAAATAAAGTAGGTACTTTAGTTTTATGACTGATTCTTTGTATAGCAGATATCACGTGTCTAGTTACTAGTGATTGTAATCATTCATTAATGTATAAATATTAGCTACTTCACGGTATGTGTTTAGTGTATCAATGTGAAACTGTTTAAAGAGAAAAGCTTTTATCATTTGGAATGGCCACCAATTATTTAAGTTTGTTATTTATTAGTATTATGTTTATAACATAATGAACATAGCTTGAACTTCTTTAAAACACGCTGTACAATAGTTTTATTATATGTAGTATAATTCATAGGGTGAAAGGTAAAAGTAAATTGTATATTTTAAAGAATACAAATAAATACAATTGCATTTCTATTGTTCTTGAATGTCCTTTCAACAAGTTCGTTAAATGTCCTTCATCATAATAATATTTAAGTGTGAAAATTTACGACTAAACTTATTAGCATCTTGTGGAATACAATAAGTGTCATATTTTATCCAAAAAATTCGTTTAACGAGGTCGAATAGAAACTGAGATTTTGCAAAGCGAAGACGATTGCTGGTTTCGATTCCCGGTCAGCAGGTACCATCGCCCACTCTGTTAACTGTTCATAGGTACCTTATGCCTTTTGTAATAAGGTCCACCGATGAGCAGTTGTTGCTGTTTGTACCTAATATCTCGATTTTGAGAAAGGAAAAATCTGCATTTAGAGATTTAATATTACTGTTTTTTTCTTCCATATCGAATAGTTTCTTTAACCCTTAGCCAGGCAGAGACCACATAGTAATAAAAAAAGATAAACATTTACTTCTTTATAACACTTTGATGGCTTATTGATGTACCAAAATTCATATTCAATAGACAAATATGCTAGGCCGGGCTAGGGGTTAAAACAGATTACTTAACTCTTATTCGTTTCCGAATCTCCCTTAATGGCCCATTTCGATTGCTCACCTGTATATCTATCTCTCTACTGACATAGGAATACTTCATTTTCCTTGGCTCGTTCAACAGTTCTCCTATTGGTGGAATTTTCCTCGCGCACCGCTTACCCTAAAGCCAGCTTTAGACTGGCAATAAACATTGCAGAAGTTGATTTCTATCTTACTTTATCATCAGTTGTAGAGCAAGAAGCACAATTTTGCTGTCTTCTTTTAACTTAAAAGTTAGAGCAAGACAGCAATAAACTTCTGCATTTTTTATAGCCAGTCTAAATCTGGCTTAACAATCGTCTGTCGGTAAGGTAAGTAGCAGAGTTCTTTGGTAGTTACATTTGGACCCATCTAATAGCCGTCTCTCCAATACAAACCTATCCAATGCCAGAGGTGAGTCAATTTTACCTTCTTATAATTGTTATTTCATTCGTTTAGGTGTTAGTTAGGTAACCAATTTGTACGCTTTCATAATATTGCTGTTGTAATGAAACTGGTGACAGCTTAACAATGAAAAAAAGATTTATTTATTTATCGTATGGCTTAGTTTACAGTAGATAATTTCAATTTAAGTAGATTAAACTTAATTATGAAATTATAGTAAAGATAAAACCTAAATTTATATTACTGAATGTACCGCATATTAGAACTAACCTGCGCAAAATCGCACTATTTCTAATTATTTTTTTAATTAATATTATTTCACGATTAACATAATAAATAATATTACTAGTAAGATTATAACAACGAATCTATTTTATTGTTAACTTTTAATTATTTTAACTATACTCGATTTGTCTTTGGAGTTAAATAAATGTAAAAAATACTTTAACGAATCGGGCTATCAAAACTGTTTTATACCACAAATCAGAGGCCCTTGCCAAGATGCATTCGCTAACTAGCGTTTCGTTTTGATGGTTAAATAACAAATCGAATAGAAACGCTAGTTAGTTTACGCATCTTGGCTACGGCCTCTGCTTCTAAAGGCTGACGAACTATATCGCAGGTAAGTACAGTAACGTATAGGTGGACTGTATAAACACGTGACACTTTTGACGGAAAGTTCGTATTTATCTTCTTTCCCAATCAGCTTTAGTACCCATCAATAAGCTTCATTGAAAAAGCAAGACGAATACGAACTTAACCAATAACATAATTATGTATGTTTATGTACTATTAGCATTTGCCCGCGACTCCGTCCGCATAAAGTCGTTTATCGCTGATCTCCCAGGAAGTCTATTTTTTCTGTGTGCCAAATTTCATCCAGATCCGTTCAGCCGTTCTGGCGTGAGTCACAAACATTCATCCATCCAAACTTTCACATTTATAATATTAGTATGATACGGTTACACGAATTTATACGGTCAACTGTTTACAGATATTGAGAATGTGTACGCTGAAGAAGACTTACTCCGAAGATTTACTTCGTCCATGCACTCTATCATGAAATTGCGACCAAGACCCGGAAACACCAAATC
Organism: Acleris holmiana; assembly: GCA_949316455.1. Classification (NCBI taxonomy): domain Eukaryota; kingdom Metazoa; phylum Arthropoda; class Insecta; order Lepidoptera; family Tortricidae; genus Acleris; species Acleris holmiana. The sequence continues at coordinate 15,078,396 of OX438771.1, read as the reverse complement.
AGCTCGGAAACGATGTGCGATTTGCTATAGGAATAAAAAGCGAACTGACGTCACGACGTATTGCGCTGATTGCCCGAAACAACCCGGGCTGTGCATAGGCAAATGCTTTGAGGAGTATCACGAGAATATAAGGCAATAAATGTATAAGTTGCCATTTAGAATGCCCAAGATTATAATCGTATTCATTTGTGACGCACCGGGGTACCATGGGCGGTGAATGCGTTGAGTAATGAACTAATGATGCTGAATGCAAATATTTTTCCATTAATCTAATTACCTTTTAAGTTATACATTTTAATGATTGTTAAAAAAAACAGTTAAGTGTTAAAAGTTATAAGCTGATAGTATAATTTATTACCTACTAGTTTTCGTTAAAATGTTAAGGTTGGTAAACATTTAATATTGTTTAACGGAATAAAATATTTCTAACCCATGACAACTTTAAATCAAGTCATTTAAGATTAGGAATACCTTATATGTTACTGTTTGATTGTTCAAGAATGCAATTTAATTAATCTTTATCTAAAGTCATAGGTAGTTTGTTTAACATTAAAATTGGCTCTTGGGTCGGACTTCATAATTCTTAATATTTGCTTTGAAAGCAAACATTTAGGAGAGAAATATTTGTTTTTGCCATCTATAACGTATTAAAATCATTTGTTCTACTAACTTTAGTTTAAGTGCTTATTGATCGGTTCTAGTTTCGGTTTTGTGCAGTCATTTATTATAATATTACTGCTCAGTTTATCATCAGGTGGAAATAAGTGGTCACTGCCTAACCACTCTGGGAAACAGGTGTGATTTAAAGTATGTACCTATGTATGCATGGTCAGTTTAAACATGAAATAATTACAACAACATGAACTTATCACCCTTGCCAATTCTGTCATTGTATTTCGTTACTTTAAAAAACGGACCCTTGATTTGACAGTGTTTATCACAGTTAACATACCATTAACCCTTTCGTTCCGGCGGACGAGTTTACTCGTTTTGTGCGATGAGCTCAGATCCGGTTGACGAGTATATCTACTCGTTTTTTTTTGTCATTACATCTTGGATTAGGGCAATCAACAGTCACTTGCACAACCGGACACATTTCCGCCCCGTACTCTTGGTCTCGAGTAATACTTGCTAGGTATAGTTACGTGATTTTGCCAACTAGTTTGAGAGTGAAAAGTGGATGATCGTATTACACGATCAATATTCATTACGTATTTGTATCTTAAAATGTTTCGTTTTACCTAGCGTAGATAAGTCGTCTATCGGAAGTAAGAGCATCATTTCTGTTAACAAGTTAACTCATCTATAGGACCGAGGCACAATTTATTATTTCACTGAACCTGACATACTGGTCAAATTTCCTGTACGACTTTGCCGGAACGAAAGGGTTAATGTTTACATTTTTTGTGCAAATTTTTCATGCTTAGTCAAAATCGAAAAGGTTTTGAATTCTCGTTTTTTTTTCTAGATTAACGGTTAATAAATAAGGTCATGGCGATTTCCAACAAAGTAGGTGCACGTGACTAACAGAACAAGTAAAAATATACGATTCGATTTGGCATCATTTTAACTTAAATGCTAAGTAAATTCTACTGAAACCTTAATGTTTTCAGATTATCTTAAGCATGAGTTACGTACTCGTAGGTTAGGTTAGGTTAGACCTGTGACCACTAAAAAATAATCTGAAAATAGTAAGGTTACCTACAGCAGAAATTAGCTTTGTATAAAATTGAAATTCTGCGAAATTATACATTCTATGAAATGAATTTCTGTAAAACAGTGTACAACCGGTATTGTTGCTCAAGAAAAAAATGTAAAATAAACAAAAGTAACGAAATAAACGAGGTATTTTCTATGAGTAGTGATGAAGTTTGAGACGGGTCCTCACATGCCAGTAATAAATAAGAAGAAGAAAAACAAGTATATTTTATGACACGCACTTATTAGGTACTAAATGTTAAAAACACTTAAACGTTCTATAAGGAGGCCTAAATATAATGATTTAGAGAGGAGCCATTTGTAGTTTGGCACAATAGTCGTAATTTAATGGTATTTTGTTTTCAGTCCTATTCAGAACATATAATTATAAAATACATTTCTAGATAACTATGTTTTATTTAAGGATATTCAATGCAATATGATTTAATTTATTTCATGGAGTCCCATGAAGTATGGGAGGGGGAGGGGGGGGGGCATAGTGGGGCACATCAGGGGGTAGGGGTACTTTTTTGGAAAGGAAGAACGGCATGGCCATTTAAATAAGGGCCTGTGATTGGTGTTTAGTCAGCACGTGGCCTCCGCGAGCTTCGCGCGCTGCTGCCGATTGACGCCAGTAAGAAATATTTTAAATATTTACAAAACCTGTGTACCTTTAAAATATTACTGATATTTAATTCGCAAAAAAATCCTTATTATTCTATATTCTATAACTTTATACTGTAGTCGTGAAGGATTTGTTTTTGAGATTTATGGCTTGTAAACCGGACAAGATGGCAGGGGTAAATGTTACGACGTGGGATTAAAGTGGGGTTAAATGGATGGGGCATAGTGGGGAAAGCTTAATAGGTACCCCACTTTTCCCCTACGTGCTGTCACATCGAATCAGTTATAAGAATATGAGAATGATGAAGCCAATCATGTCTGTGTAATATGCATTGATGATTAATTGTGATTTATATCTTAAAATTAACTAATGTTCCTACAGTTAGGAGTGATAGCCTTTGATAATAAATATTTAATTACTTTATAGTATTCGTTATAATTCACTACTCCACAATGCCCCTTTTCATACCCCACATTGCCCGTTTTCGTACCCCAAACTGCCCCATTTAGAACCCCGCATTTATATACGGGGAATAGCGAGGCAAATATCACTTTTAATAAAATTGATCATGTACCTAAATTGAATCATATTTAAACAATAAATTATATCCTAGCACCTTAGATACCAATAATTAAATTTAAATTGGAATGCGTTTCAGTTATATAGACGTATCCGAATCTAATTCCCTCTGTTGCTTTGCTTCCCCGCGATGCCCCCCCTAATCATACTCTGGTCCAAATCGTGGTACAGTGACTATCCTAAATACATATATTATGACTAATTTAATAATCTAATATTATTTAAGAAAGTTAATTCAAAACGTATTCATTTAGAGATCAACAATCTGACTTTTGACTTTTATTTTTAGACCTTTGCCTATTTTTGTCCTCTCTCCATTTTTTTCTCCGCAAATCTTTTTCCTTTTCCGTCAATTCACTTATCCTTTTTCGTGTAATTTTCAATCTCGCGAGCTGTTTGATTCTGAATTCTTCATATTTCTCAGGTCTATGTGCCTTCAAACGTGCTCGATATCTTCTGACTCTTTCAACCGCTGTAAGTGCTTTACGCGACCTAATACCTAAAAATAAATAAAAGCGTGCTTAATTATTCCGTTCTATTTGTATTCATTCTTGAGAAAAAGACAACAACAATATTACTATACGTTTTAATAGCAATTTTCACCATTAAAAAGAGGTGTCCAGCGTTTTGAATTCATACATATACTTAGTATTTTCTTCCATGACATCCCGCCCTTAGTAAATTACTTAAATTTTCATGCATTGCGAGGCGTGCCGTTCTGGATTAAAGATACTATAGTATGTAAAGTTCTTGACTGACAGACAGACAAACAACCCGCAGCCAATTATCAACGCAACTTTAAAATTAAAAACCAAAGACAATTACTAATGACACTAATTAAGAACCACCTTTTTAAGAAACGTAAAAATCAGTTTTTTCCCAATACTTTTATTATAGAACCACTTAACTCAAGTTACACTACACTTTATAATACCAGCTGCCTATCGCAGAAAACTTGTTGACAATACTGTAAGGTTTACCACTTGTAAAGTTCAACACGGGACGATCCGGACGTGAGGATATACAACAAAAACATTTGAAAACAATAATAACTTGTTAGAACCTGTTAAAAGAGGTGTTTATATAATATTCTAGCCTGTATCCCTTATAGTGTAAGGGATACAGGTTAGTAAAATATTATTATTGGCAAGATCGTGCGTTTTAAGGGTACATGATACGATCGTACACGGGTTAAATGTCACTGAAAATAAAGTTTTTTTTAAATGAGGAAAAACAAATTAATTTAAACATTGTAAACAATACAATAACATTCCTATTATCTATTAATTAGAAAGATTCAATAAAATTCAATGTCATTTTGGACTTGATGCTTGAAGTTCGATCTGAAAGCGGTATGAGTGTCCCACTGTTGTGCCCCGTTGATCTCCATTCTCCATGTCCAGTCGACGTCATAAATATGTTTACACTTTAGTACCTTGCCACTTTCATTCACTGAGACAATTTCATATATAATTATATGTAAATGTCTGATAAGCTGTACATGAAATTTCAAATTTCGAATATCAATACAGTGTATCGCATACCTGCAGCTTGACAACCCATGTCATCATTTCTAGTGTGACTTTGTGTCCACACGAGAAGATAAAAGAAAGACAATTTTCAACAAAAAACTTTTTTCCTGATTTCGTTTTATTGTCGTAATATATTATATTAAAGATACAAAATCATATGTTAAAATTTGTGCAATGATAAAAAAAATACCCTGTATATAAGTAACCCCTCGTAGACCCCGCTGGGGCGGGTATGGTTAAACATTTTCCGACACAAAAAGTTTTTTTTTGGAAATTGCACATCTGTAGGTTACCAGAAACGAAAAAATAAATAAGTATCAAAATACACCTTAACAGGTGCAGTCAGTAAGGTTCATTTTGCATTTTATTGTATTTGTTAGTTACGCGGTTTTGCAGTATCACCGACGATATCTAAATAATAAAGTATTTTCTTGCTACTCGTAACTAATGTCGTTTTATCATCTTAAGTAGTTAGTACTATTTTCATATATAGTATTTATTTAATTATTTAGATCACAATCTATATTCTGATTTTGATTTTGTTAGTTTTTTAGACTTTTGTTTAAGTTTCTCAATTTTTTCTCCGCAAACCTTTTTTATTATTCCGTTATTTTATTCTTTGTCTTTCTTTCACGATCTGTGTAGCACGACACAGCAAGTGGTTCAGTCCGATGCCGCATTGGTTTGGTTCCTCGAGAGCCTTGGGGCGGGGTAAAGGTACTCTTACTTCATCAGTAAAATATGACTAGACTAGTTGCCTTGTGATGCGAGATGATAGGGAGTTAAATATCTGTGAGTAACAACCTATCGGTCGAAGCACGAAGTTTATAAGGCTCAACCCTGCATGCAGAAAACTGGTATGACTCGGATTAATACAGGGTGCTCTGACGCAAAGCCGAGTCGAGGGCGAGACACTTCGACCCGCGAGCCAGCGTGGTAAGTATACTATCTTGGTAAGTATCCACTACTAGTGAATCTGTTTAATCGCATATAGTGGTACTTACAATAGTTTTACACCTGTAGTACCGAATGTACATTCGCGTTTAAACGGACTCGTTAACACTGTAATTGTCAGGCCAAAAACCAAGACAATCGCTGTGCCAGCGTAAAAGTATTATTTGGTCCAGTAATTAATTTGGAGCGACTGCTGCTAGACATAAAAATACCGATAGTCGGCGACTGAATGTGACATTGAATGGGAAGGAATAAAATTAAAATAATATTTGACATATTCATATTGATTTATTGCACCTATGATATTTACAAAGATAATGAGGTACTAAACATGTACCCTGCTATGGTAAAGTAAATAAAATAAAATAAAATAAAATAAATATTTGTTGCAGTGAGAATAAGTAAAAATTAAAAAACTACTGGTTAAAACGAACTCTACTAATACAACAGAGTTTGAATATTTAGCTACATCTAAGGATAACTAAATATTTTATATTAAATGTTTCATTGACAAAAACATTCAATAGTTATGGAAATCAGGAAAACATTCTAAGCAGAGACCTGGTGCTGAAGGACATTTGACACATTCGTAAAGGGTCTGTTTTCTAATTTTATGTGTATCCCAACATTGTTTGCACCTTTTCCGTTTAGTACGGCTGCCGTTAGGTTTGGGCAAATGGGAAGGTACATGAATGTTGGTTGTAACCTCCCCATTTTCGTTTGTATTTTTTTTCGTAAATAATCGTCTATTGTCAAAGCGATTACCTGAAAACATGGTTGTTTTATTAGTCTCATTGCAAACAATTAATAATAATAACGTACGTCACAATTCTAGAATACATAAGTTTACATCTACTGTTGTTTACCGTCTTTTGCTTTGATCTATAATTTCTTGCATATTTGTTTATTTCAAAAATGTAATAAATGAAACAGTAAATACAAATACCAATACGTTTATACATTAAGACAGAAAAAAAAGTAAATATAATATGTTAAATAATTACACAACATATCTACTGACCAACGGACATATAACAATTTAAATAGCATTTTATCTTTTCAACAACAATAATAACTACTTAATATTATACTTACGTTCTTGTTGTCTTTATGCTTTGTACCCTTTTTTCCATCTCCTAAAGTCTTCCATATATTTATCAAAATCCATCTTCTCCGTTTTTATCAGGTTCCGTTAGTGAACAGTGATCTAAGAATCAAAATGAATCCAATCCGAGGCAAAAATCAAAGTCTAGTACTAAAGGAACAGGTCACAAATAGGAGTCAAAAGGAAAAGCATTAGTTAGAAGGAAACAACACAACGCGCGCAAAGGCAAAGAGAGATAACCCGACACATCGAATGCACTACCTAAACCCAACCCCACCCATTAGCTTAAATAGAAAATACCATAGGTACTAAAACTGCCCCTATAGTGGGCAAACCTTTTTGAAATGTAATTTAAAAAATGAGCTTTGTCATTGTAAATTGAGCCACCTTGCCTAGACAGGATTATTTCTTTCAGTTTAAATCGATAGTTTACCGTTGTACTAATCAAAATATAGTTTGCTTATAGGACAATATACTCTAAAATTAACCATATATTTTAAGATTCATCACTTTACCTAGTACACTGTCTTTAATTCAGAATAAATTAGATAGGTAGTCGTAAACTCACAACCAGTGTCTAAAATAATTGCTCTATTTAATAACAATTTGATTACTAGTAAAGTTTACATGTAGATAACTATTCATTGAATGTCTTACTAGCGACAACTCTGCCCATCCAATAACTCCCTAGGGAAGTCTGTTGGCGTGGCCTCTTATAACTAGTGTAGAATGAACTCCCTCGGGAGTTGCCTGGCATGTGATCAAAGTTATTGAGAACTTCTGTGGGCACAAAACCTGTTAATAAATGGTAGAACAGGTAAAATAAAATAAAAAACTAATTAGCTATATTTATGTCCGTAATAAAAAGAAACACAAATGACTAGTAAGATTTATTTTTCATAGAAACATCAAGTCACATTATTATAAGATACATCTTCTACAAATATTCCGCTTATATTGCTACATAGGTAAAACTTCTCTATAATCGATCGTCTTTTTTGTTAATATACAAGATTTAAATACACAACCGCATATTATATAATTTATGTCCAGAGGTAGATTTTATATATTGTTTAAAACAACAATTGAGTTTTCACTGCAACGTAACTCGTAAGTAAGTTCACGAGGCAATAAAAAATGACAATTTCCTATATAATATCGACTTAATCTTTATAATAACTAATTTAAAATAAACAAATTACTTCTTGAGTATTTTCGACTGAAATTCGATGTAAACAATATCCGAACTTAATAAAACTTTTAACAATAGAGCTTATAAGAAACACCCTGTATTTGATCCTGGTTTATTTGCCTGTTGCATTAAAATAAGGATATTGAAATTTATTTTAAAATCACGCTCTACATATACATATGTTATTTAATTTACAAACCTACGAGTTACCTAAAGGATTTACAATCCAATAAATATTTAGAAATACTAAAAGATACCTACTGCTAGAAGCGTTGTAGTGAGGAGCTTAACATAAAATCATACTTTTTTTCTTAATATTATCACGTCTAAAAAAACACACAAAAAAATAACGAAAAGTTAACACAAAATTACATTAGTAATAAATACATAAGTTTCATGGGACAATCTCACACCAATTGACCTACTTAATCTCAAGTTTAAGTCGATCGGATGAGGTGTTGTACCGTGTAGGCGGATTGAACAAACAAACAAATTATTAAGGATGTTCAGTGAATTGGTTAGGTACGTTATCTTTTGTTTTTTTTTTTATTTTATTTTAATATCTATTTAAGGTATAAAGTAAAACTGATGGAGAACGATATGCTCCATTCCATAGTGTTATATGGAAGCAAATAAATATTGTTGGTTGTTGCTTGCCAGTCTCTTTTTCTTATTGTGCCCCCACTGCTCTTGGTGGGGGACAGTTGGTACGTAAAGGCTCCCCATTACCTAACTCGTAATTGATAAGTATTTTTATATAGGTTGATATATTTTTCGTTTTCATTACAATAGACATCGAATATTCACTAAAGTTATGAGTTACGTACACAATCAAAGATCATTTACACCTAACTATATATTATTATGTAATTATTGTTGATAACATCGATTTATTGCTTAATCATAGAAAAAAACAGGACGGGTAACTATTGAGTTTTCACAAAATAAATTATTATCATTTTTCACCCACTTTACAGTGGATATTTTTTCCTTATTTAATTTGATATATTTGATTTTAAATCTACATCCTAACAAATATGAGTAATAATAGTCTTTGCTTGTTCTATATTATACAGTTAAAAAATCTTAATATATATTGCTTTTACAGGCTGTAATTTGGCACGGCGTTTATCATTTTTGTACTGTTTTCTACCCTTTAGTGGATTATATATTATTAGAAAAAAACACGTACAAAATACATATAAATATTAGTAACCTTACATGGTAAAATTTTTGTTCTCAACTATGTTATTTGTCTGAAAATTCATAAAATATTTTTTTCCGTAAATTTTTCAAAGATGACATATTGATATAGTTAGGTGAGGTTAGTTTTAAAAAACCCTGGAATATAAAACGGATTCGGAAATAAATGCATTTCTAACTTATGAAAATTTGGGCGAAATGAAACAATTCGGAACGAAAATTCAACCTTGTAAGGTCGTCATAAATATTAAATATAAACGTTAATTCTTTTAGTTGCTACTCAAAATACTACATTTAACACACTAAAATTACTTTATTTTTACCCTACTCATATAAGCACTCTAAAATAAATAAGTAAAGAAGCGTTCAAATATATTTAAAAATGTAAAACTATACTTAAGTCGGAAATACTCCAAAATATAATAAAATAAAACATGTTAAAAAAAAAACAAAAAACCTACTTAATATTAATACTTTCAGGACTGTCCCAAGGACTTTTGACTTTTTGCGTCTACTAAAGTATGAACTAATTTTAAACAATCACAATGACTTCACTAGACATAAACATACAATTAGATAAAAGAACTGATTTCTTAAACAGATTGAGAATTTTCCGTATTCCAAGAAAAGATAAAATAAAAAGATAAAAAATATTAAAAGATAGTTCCAGATTTCGAGACACAATTTGAAGCATGTTGAATTATTTTAATCATTATGACCTTTTTAATACAAATGTTTAGGAAACACGGGAAAGCACCTCGGTAGTATACAAAATGTCTGATCATGCATTGATTTCAAGCTTACTTAAGGGTATCTGGAGCCACCTCTTAAGGCATTACGACAGAACCGATTCAATTCGCTGCGGGCGGCTTTGGCCCACAATTATGTGTGCTCTGTATATAGACGATCCTTCCCCTATACGTGTGCAGTGCAGCTTTACACCAAGGCCCCCTGGAACACCTCCATCGGATCTTCCCGTTCCTGGCACATCCGTTGAACCTGAACCTATAACCTCCAACATTGATGCCCATCTTCCCTTGTTTGCTGAGGCAGTAGGAGGCAAAGCAGTCGATACCGGTTCCGATGAGACCCACTGTAACAAAGCACGATGTTAGCAATGTCATGGTTTCTGGTTTGTAGTCTTAAATAAGCGCATTCAATTAAATATAGAGTCTTCATCGCATCTAGTAAATATTTCACTTACAGACTTGCCACTCAAACCGATCAGAAAATCTCTAAGCAACATATTGCATACGAGTATATAATTTACCAATTGTAGAAATTCACCTTTTAACAATAATTTAAGAATGCCTTTGTACAATTAACATCCATTGGCAGCACTTAAAATATTTACTTCCAGATATAATGTACATAATTTTATAGTAAACTCGACGGAGGTATATAATGTACATCGTATGTATGTACATCTATCGAGTTCATCAGGGGTTCCTGACCCTTAGCACAGAATACGTGACAACTACAAACCTTTGCTATAAGTCATCTTACAGCTATATGCTCAGGCGTTGGTGATGTCCTGGATGTTTGATGAAACCTTAAAAGACCTGTCTCTTTCTTCATCGCATGTCTCGGGTAACTTGACGATATACGATTTACATTTATGTAGATGCGCCAGAGGACGGCGTGCCGCACTTTGGCGCATCTATTTTTGCTGTCTGTAAACTCGTCTTCTGCTGAATACTAATGAAAGCGAATGCTGGTAGTGTGGTGCACCTTATGAGTATGGCGCAACGTTGATTTACAACAGTTTTCTTTTGATTTGTTATAAAATAAACATACGTCCTTATTGAATTTCAGTCCGCTTTGGGCACTCCAACCGTGGTCAATTAATGGTCCACGTGGGTGACCACAAGTTTCACAAACACGACTGCCATAAGAACAAGATCAGATGGACATGTATTAGAAAGATGTACGGATGTAGAGCTAATTTAACTACTTTGAAAAACAGCACAGTAGCGTATGGGCATCCAGCTATTGTTAGATCGTTTCTTGTTCATAATCATACAGAGTCCTGATTGAAGTCAAATGGTCAGCTACAAAAATGGGTAAGAATCTTAAAATTTATTTTATGTACATTTAAATTTAAAATGTTAACACATTTCTGCAGTATTATGTCCAGGCGACAATATTGTGAGTAAGTACTTTGGATGAGTAAGTACTTTGGATGAGTAAATAATTTTGTAAGGATATTAAATACAGAGTATGAACGTCACGTTTTTGCACTGACTAGATGTAGAGTGGCACTTTTGAGAATGGAGACTCAGACAAATGTATGTACAGATTCGATTCTTTTTTGTTATTTATTACCTAATAGTGACTAGGTAACTATATAAATTCCGAAATCAGTATTAAAATGTTTTAGCGTCTAAGAAATACTGTGCCTTATAATTCTTATAAATAATAATATACTCACGGACAAATAACCTGCATCAGCTTACGAAGAACTTTAAACAAATACACGAAACATAGAGGTACACAACAGACGCTAAAACGCGGTCTGTTCCAAATACTTTGGATAGCAAAATCTTGAAAAGATATAGCTGGGGAAAAAAATACATTTTAAGCTTGTTACTAAATAAATAAAATGTTTAATCGATTCCTTTTTGTTTTCTTCGTCACAACAAAACCTTTGATACCACTATGTTATTAGTAGATTCAGGATCAGTGATGAATATACAAAATGTTTAGATATACTTCAAAGAGGAAATGTTTATTCCCTGTAAATTAATGTTTTTATTCTACTTGCAGCTCGCTTCGGTCTCTCGAATCGCGGCAACGTGGTGGTGTTCGTGGATGATCACAAATTTATCAAGCACGAGGTCTACAGAAACAAAATCCGGTGGACATGTTGCAAAAGGATTCAGTTTGGCTGCAAAGCTAACCTCACCACTACAAATTGCAGTACAACGGAAGACCCCGAGATTATTAGATCGTTTTTAGGTCACAACCATTCGTTCATTTGATATTTGCACGTTACAGTTACAGTCAGCATTTTAATAATGTGACATATTGTTGCTTGTAACCTATACAGTACAGAGTCTCTTACTCCTCTTCAGCTGGAGCAGACACTTCCAGTTTCTGAATTACCAATTAAATGAGTAATTATCTTGTTTTCAAATCCAAATAAACAAGTTGCCAATATCAAATATAATAAATAATACTGCTCTTTATAAGGCTGACACTAAGAGCTATCATATTGTTAACTACATAAAAACAATTTGTTTGTTAATAAATAATTCAACACGTCGGTAAAACTGCAATACCGCTTAACTAACAAATTGAATAAGTTGGAGAATACTCATTAAAAAGTTCCCTTACTGAAGGCAGGTGTAAGGCACATTTTGCAACTGCTTGACTTTGTTAGTTATGGGCTCTGGCAGTTTCATCGATACAGTATCTTAACGACATTGTTACGGATCCTTTTATATACCGCTTTTTTGTGACACTAGCTAGTACTTAGCCGAGAAATTGAAAAGAAAAAGGGACAAACATAGTAATATCGTAAATGATATATTTTATTAACAATATGAAGAAGGTAGACAAAAATAAATAATATAGCGGGTTATCCTCCTAAGACCCACCATACAACGAAGATTGCCAATGGTATATGAACCTATTACAAATGCAATAGAGTCCATTTTCCAGTTCGATAGTCCCTCATAAAAACAAAGGAAAACCTATTTTATTTCATTTGCAATAGGTCTATTTTCTAATGAGCGTATTATGTACATTTTTTTGTACGAGAGGTCTTGGGAGGTTAAGTTAGGTTAATAAGACAATCAAAGTATGTAACTTTGACTCCACTTGGTAATCCTAATCAATGACGCTTTTTAAATTTTACGTGTTCCTTTGAGGTGCCCCACGTATGAGTACCTCGACACCTCAAGAGTGTTCTTACATATTTTTGAGACCATTTTCTGATTTGCCATAATGGTTGACTGTAGCTACGACGCGTACGAGTTTTGACATACTTTTAAGACATGTGCACTAATGTGCAGTGTTATATGTTGTTATAATGTTAATTTTAATTATAAGTGTGTCAAAGTGTACCATCGACAGCACACATCATCGTTGTAGAAATTTAGTTTTTAACTGTATTAAAAAGCGTGAGTTAAGTTTAATTCCTTGTCTCGATGCTGATGGCAGAACTAAAAACCTAGAAGCACTTCATTTCCCATTACATCTCGTATAATTTTTTAAATGATATAACTATATTTTTACATATTACTTTTTAGTATTGTATCGGTATAGAGAACCATACCGATAATATAGACTACCTGTTTGGTTACTATTTGTTCAATTCTGATTAGCTGATATTTAAGTTATAAACAAGATTATGTCAAATAAATAGTTATGTCTTAACCTTCATACTTAAAAAAAGTGCTTAATCGGGAACCATCCTTGACTATGTCAATAAACTAAGGTTTTAGTTCTGAATTTTATCGTTCATAATTTCATGTATTCCATACATCTTTTAACGGTGTAATGATAAATTTATAAGTATCAATATCGATCTCTTACCTTATAATATTGTAAACACTTGACGTGGGTTGCCTCACGATACATTTAGTGCCTTTACGCTATTTGTGCCTTCTAGGAGTATATTACAATGTTTTTGCACTAGGTAGATGACATATTTATATTGAAATAAGTAGTAGATAAGTAAAATAAAACATATTTTTAAAAAATATTTTGGCTTAAATATATGCTTTTGTAAATCATGTGAGCGAACATCATCATGACTTTATCTCGTTTGTGTAGGTACTTATACATACTTCGAGATTGTAGCTGATAAAATAAAAACTATTTTTTTTAATATTGTTTTATTTAAATTTAAATAACCTAGTAGTTAGGAGTTGCTTCATCTCACAAAAGTGGGTGACCCATACTGCCCTCCTTACGCTAAGTGCAATAACTAGGTTCAAATTACCCTCGAGTTATTACACTTTGCGTAAGGTGGGCCGCTTACTTGTGAGTAGATGCGCGTGCACGTTGTCTCTAAGTGCGTAGCAGTCTACGCTAAGCGTCGCCGTAGTGGGCGTCTCTATATGCATAACAACTACAAGTATTTTTTTAAATAAATATGTGTCACTTGCGCGAATAGCTTTAGCAAAAATGATAAGATCTAAAATAACTTTTACCTTCTTGAATTAACAAAGGGAAGAAGTTAATTTACGGTCTTATACGTCGATCTTATTTTGATACTCCCTGAATAGCAAGGGAGTATTGACACCAACATTGATGTATGGTAGTGAATCTTGGGTATGGCAGAAGAAGAATGAAAGCAGGATCAATGCAGTTGAAATGAGAGCCCTAAGAAGTATGTGTGAGGTTAGGATGATAGATAGAGTAAGAAATAGCCAGATCCGAGAAAAATGTGGATTGAAAGAAGAATCATCCATTAGTGAAATAACAATGTTCAATGATTCAAAAAGAAAGAAAAACAATGTAGGTGTTTTTCTGATATTTTAATGGCAGTGTATTATGGAATTATATTATTATAATTTTACATTTACAATTTTGGGATTTTTAATTGTAAAAAATCAAAAAATCAAAAATGTCCTAAAAAATAGCCCTATTGTAATTAAAATTTCTTTCCTTTTCTAGTATAGTGGTGGCTATATTATGACTTTTTCAAATAACTACTATTCTTAGTTATTTCTTCAATACTATGAAAATTTATCAAACTATTGTAGCGAAATACTACATTGATAACGGGTTCTGCACAGTACAGAACAATGACCGTGAAAAATCAAGAGTGAGAATGGATAACTTCTTCTTGTGGCGGTAGCAGTACATCTTCCACAGTCCTCACCATAGCCTTGCACTTTGCACGACGCCTTTGCCGACAGTACCACAGTTGAATCTTACGCTGACGGTGCGCGTTATGTGGTTTGAAGAAGTGTTTTTGGTAAATCAACGTGGGATAACCACTGCCAAACATGATTTCAACTAAAAAAAAATGATAACACTTAGGTAAGGCACTACTCTACAAAACCGAAATACCAAAATACAGTTTAGTTTAATAATGGTTGAACCGATATAGGTTCGTACAACCACAAAAAGTAATGTCTTTAATGTTCAGATAGCGTCAAAACTAATCTTTCAAGGTCGTTAAAAATATTTTCTCGAACTCGCGCTTTTGTTACACCCTTGAAAATAAAGCTGTCCACCACACCAAATGCAGACTTTTCGAGGCTGACTGTATCACAGAAATTGCAAGTAATCGTCTGCCTAAACGTTATTATTACCGTAACAGCACGGCTAGCACATAAAGGCGCGCGAGTTACGTCGCGCGCGAGATAGACTACCCGTCTTTGTCTAATTAGAGCGGTCAGAAAAAGACAGGTAGTCTATCTCGCGGGCGACATAACTCGCGCGCCGTCATGTGCTAGCCGTGCAGAAGTGTGATTAATTGAAATGAAAAAATAAATTAAAAATAATTTATTTGGCCCATAAAAAATCAGTTTACAATCACATTATAATTTCTTGACCTATTTTTTAATTATGGCCAAAATGGTCTCCGCTCAGCTCATGTCGTCACATTAAGTGACGCTGGTTTTTAGTGAGTCCAGGATAGTATGGCGATAGCGTTAAAAATAAAAAATCGCTACAATTAGGAGATTATTTCAGAGAGATCAATGACAGTAAAATTAAAATAAAACCTATCTTAGTATGCCAGCGTGCGTGTGTGTTTAACTTTGTGTGTGAGTAACACAAGTACAACTGCCTATGGACCAGATATTTGGGAAGCTGATAAATAATCCCTGAAATAGTGTTTAAAGTTCTACTGATTTAAAATTTCTGAATACCCCCAGTATATCATTCCAGTATTTTGTGGCAGCAAAGCGGAAGCTACCACGGAAACCAGTCGAACAGTGTGGTGTATATAATAAGCGTGTGGGATGTCGGATCTCGCGCTCTGAAATTTAAAGTTTATCATATATAATTGAATTGAATTGAACCGGAAGACAGAAATCGTGTTTAAGTAAGGTAATATTGATAAATCTCTAGTATGAATTGATATCTTGATGATACTTTTCAGCACTGGGGCGCAACGTTATTTCAGGCTTCTTAACTTTTTAGCCTATCGTGTATGAGGTTAGAGACCGGTCCCTTACTTAGCTTAAAAGACATATTTAGGATGTCCTTTGACGAATAAAATTACAAGCATTTTTCCAAATTATGTTTTATTCAATGCACTAGTTTATTATTGGAATAAACAGGAACAAGTAACAAAAATAGTAATAACACTTAAATACAATAATGGTACAGCAATAAAACTTACAATCTGCCAATTGGACTATCGTCCTGATATATGACAGAATCGTTTACTTTTTTACTTATAGCTAGGTTATATTGTACTTACGCCTACAGCCACGCATGTCTTTGAACCATTTACCTTTATACCTATCTATCTTTTTAAACATGGCAGTAATCCAAGCCTCACCAATGTCAAACGTAGCTAAAAATGTTCTCTTGCATACTAATACTAAATCCATTTCATGCCCCACTTTATCCTCATTCTCTTTAATTATTGTTAAATAATAATTTAATGTCCATAATCTTCGAGACGGTCCATGCACCTTAGTCACTTTCTTATTGACTCTTTTAATAAGATCAAATATATAACGCGTTTGTAACGCATGGTCACCTATTTTCCAAAATTCATCAAATAGTTGTTGTCTTCTTTCTTCAGTAATTTTTTCCTTACAGTTCCGTTTGCAATGCTCGTGGCAACCAGGCTTAAGTGACTTCTTCTCAAAAAATTTCCCTCTAGCACTAACATATGCCTGACCGGTATTTTTCTTTCCTTTTAATACGTTGCGTTTCCATAAACTAGGGTCGCATCCTTTCTTTTTCCTTTTTTTAACACGGGTACCTGGGAATTGCAACAACTTTTTAAATATTAAAATACTGTTAACTTGATCACCGTCCACGACGCACTAGACGCATCGAGGGTTCTTACCAATGACGATAATAGGATGGTAGTAATTTAATGCACTTTGCATATTGCATATAACATAACCTGGTCCAGGGTTGGAAGTGATTGTACGCAGGTACCAGGAGCTAATATTATATCTGCAATGTATACACATCAAACATGTCTATGGATCAAAAGTGTCCCAGACAGAAACTTATCAAATATTCCAGAAAATTACGACGAATGAAACTGCTCTTAGGGGACACATAAGAAAAACAAAGGAACAAAAAAAATCCTTTAATTATTTTCATATTTTGCAATGTATCGCAACGCAGTAGATGGCATTGATGTGTGTAATTCTTCATACGCTTCGGGCCTATTTAGTTCGTCGGCATTGTCTGGTATTTGATTACTTCATGACACGATGAACCGGTAACTGTAAAACTAGTCTCGTTTTCAATAATACAATTTATATAAATATCAATTTTATCAAACAAATTACACGAAGTTGTGAAAGTTTTTAAAGCAGTTGCGTCCATTGCGCAAGCACAGTGCAGTTTTGCAGAAGGAGCATCTGATCTTGGTTTTGTAGGCGCACTTGGCTTCGCGGCACCGCTGCTGCTTGTCTAGCATCTCTGGCATGTGTACAGCTGCGTAGGATCTCATTAACTTTGGCGGTATCTCGGTTTTCCGACGCCGACCACCTAGTCGGATTTCTACAAAAAGATCGAATATAAGTATTTTTTCGTCTTATTTACAGGGTTTCCCAGAACTTGGCGTAAATATTAAGGGGAAAGTTTCTTCTGTACCGGTTCAGAATATTTTTTCAACTTTTCATTATGTTAATTAGTTCAAAAGTTATTAAGGTTTCAATGAAACTGGTAAAAAACGCTACCTTGCGGTACACCATTGTCTTCATTATTTAAAAATAGTTACGATTTGTGAAAACTTGACCTAATCCTCAATAACGTAGCGATTTATTGAATTACAACATAATTTCAAAATATAAACGCATTTAAAATATATCCATACTTTCCATATTTTCTTAAATCGCGTAGCTGTCCAATTGATTTCCTACAAATTTAGCTCCTAAAACTAGGTTTGTACGTTTCTTTTTCTTTTTTAATTTGTTTCTTGAGCAATATTTTGTTGGAAAGGAAAACGTACAGACCTAAGTAGTGTTTTTTAATATCTGTAACGAGTACCTATTTTTTTTATCAAACCACCTTTCAACAAACGTATGATTACGCAGAATTTTCATTTCATCGAAAGGCATTTCACGCCACATTATTTTTTTGGTAGTTTATAGTCTAACATAACCTGTGATTAATGTTTAAAATATTCTGAAAACATCATGGTTTCAGTAGAAAATGGCGTTCAATGAAATAAAAAATTATAAAATGAGCAGTAACGTATTTAACAATCATAAGATAATGGGAGGGTAACGTCTTCGCCTTAATAGTAGTAGTGTTAATTAGTTTAGGAGTTATTAAGGTTTTAATGAAAACATATTCGAAACTGAAAAACATATTCTGGCCAGTTAAAAAACAGGCTTTCTTATGATGTATCATTTTTGCCAAGTTCTGGGACACCCTGTATAACAATATTTTTTGCCAACTTTATCTATTTTTTGCGAACAATCTAACAATTTCAAACTTGGTGGGTTCAAGTAAAGCGGAAACCCTGTTGCCACCTCGCGACTCCATCATCAGATCAGCTTAGACATATTGTACTGTTATTTGGTTTTTATATGTGTACCAAATGGGAGCCCGTAATTTCCCATATATTTTTTTGGTCATAATAAAAAGGTCTTTGTTTACATAATTATGATAGTCATAATTTTTGTATCGCTGGAACCATCAACTTTTCCGAATTTCGTATACCGGGTGTGGCCTGTAATAGGAGCAATAAATTGAGGGATCGTTTCCACACCACAAACGTAACAACATTTATTCTACAACTTTTGGAAATAACTTATTGTAAACTTAATATTAATGAATTTAGATTTTCCATGCCAGCAATGTATTGCGAAAACTACGAAGTTTGTAGGCTGACAGTAGATGTCAACTAGACTATTGGATGGAGTACATTGAAAATCCTATTGAAGTTGTACAACAAATGTTGCTACGTTTATAGAGTAGAAACGATCCCTCAATTTATTGCTGCTATTACAGGCCACACCCTGTACATCCAACTGGTAATAAAAATGCAGTAAAATCAACGATCTCTTAAAAATATGTTATGACTTGCGATAATTATGACCTAAAACACCCTATGACTAAAAATAATTATGGCAGGCAAGACAATATACCCGAAGAATATGTCAGTTTATTAAAATAACGGAACTGGTTTATAATTTGTCTTTCAATTTATTTCAAGAGCTTGCAAGTAATAAAAACACGACCATACTCGACCGCATTTGTCTTTAAATAGTAATAGTAGTTAGGAGATTAAAATAAAGAAACAAGTCTTAAAAGTAAAATCATTTTCTATTTCTTATAACTACAACACTAACTACAACTAAGGTATATCTTTAATTACATGATTTTTATAAAAAAATGCTGCTAATAACTTTAGTTAAGGATCAGAATTGGGTGTCTATCATTTTATCGAAACACCTTTCATCGAATCGAATCGAACGCTATTTTCTGCTGAAACCATAATATTTTCAGGATTTCTTAAAAATCAAACCTAACCTTACCTACGTAATTAATGTTTAAGATACCCTGAAAATATTACTTATGGTTTCAGCAGAAAATAGCGTTCGATGAAATTAAATTCGATGAAATGATACATTCTATTCATTCTAAGTGATGAGTTACCACCAGAGTTACCATTGGGCACCGTGTTTCAATTACACGTTAACAGATGAACATTTTAAGAAAACCTTTCCAAAACTCGCATTCAAGTTTAAATCATTATCTAGTTCAAACACATTTAATAGAATATTTATTAAAATACAAATGGACTAGTAAATGGCTTTTGGAGTTACAATTTCATTTATAGGTTTGTGTTTTCTTCCAAAACTTGTTTTTTGTCGCTTGTCGCTCAGAGGGCTAGCACAAGTTGCCCGCGACTTGTTTGTCGCTCTTTCTATTTAGTTTGTAACGATAGAGACGTACTGAGCGACAAGCGCGAAAATACAGCTTGTGCTAACCGTACAGTGAATCTTCCGTTGTAGACTAAAAAAGAAAAGTGACTGCGACGACAATCTTGCTCACTCAAAATAAAAACCAATTACTTACTATAGTTACTTATTATTACATCTGTTTGTGACAAAATATGGCGTTTTCTACATATATTTTATTACGCTCAGGATTCAGTAAAAAATGCTATGCACAAGAGGATTTCAATTTGTTTTATGTTTACCTACAAGTTAGTAGTATACTACTACTATTAATAACCTATTGTATCTTAATGACTACTCTTATCGCAGTAAGTCCGACAAAACTTGCTATTTCTTAGCACGTCTCTTTCTCACTAACAAACAACCGATATACGCATAAACGACTTATTGAAGAATATTTATATTTCTTAATATATAATGAAGGTATTGACACTATCACCCAGTCAAATGCTTGACCACTGATAGAAAAGAAAGTACTTACTTCAGCATTATTGAAAAAAAAAACGATATTTGAAAAAATAAAGTACTTATAACTGATTCAGGAAAAAAGTGATCTCCAAAGTATAATTTCAATATTTATCATAATCACCATAACTTAAACAAATCTTTGAAGACTTTCATTTATTCTTACATATTAATCAACAGATTAAAAAATGCAAGACAATAGGTATTAAATAGAAAACAATAAAAGTACATTAAAAAAATACAAAACTAAAAACTTTTACAAGCACAACCATAAAAATCAAGTGTAATATAGAAAATAACATAAAACCGCCTATAATATTAACAAAATGTAAAACTTGGATATGAAATGGTAATTGTTGTTAATGGTTAGGCGTTCAATTATTATAAAGTTATAAATTATAGTTTTCGATACGATGCATGATTTTTTTAACTTACTTACTTTTATATTATTTTAGCAAAATTTTTAAAGTATTTTCATTTACGCAAGATTTTTAAAATACAGCCATTACTGCGTGAAAACATTTACAAATTACTAACATTTAAAAAGGCATATACAAATTACTACAATAATTTCATAATGGATCATTTTCTTTACATTAGTATTTAGTACAGATTAGAAATATTACAAGTAGGAAATTGTTAACATGGAAGCAACTGGTAAAGCCGTCGGTACGGAGGAGAAAGGCTTAACTTAATCAGTGATTATGAAAATCATTGAGCTTCATGATTTGGTTCCCGTGGGTAATGGCGATGGCCCGGCACTTGTTGAAGGACTTGCAGCAACGCCAGCGGGTTCGGCCTTGCCTGCTGACGTAGTGCCTCATGAAGCGATTGTTACCAATCATGAGAACTCTTCTACCGTTTTGCTCCACGAAAGCGACAAGGCGAAGACCTGAGACAAAATTATAACCTGTTAATATCCGCTGAGAAAAAGTGACGATAAGAAAACTACGATGTATCGCCTTAGAGTACATAACCATGTTTACCTAATTAAAATAATCAAATTGGGTACCTATATATTGAAACCATAGTCGAAAAGAAAACAAATGTTTTAATATATCTCTTTATAAGTTAAATAACTTAAGGAAAACAAGTAGCTTATAAACAAAAACAATATTTAAATTAATATTCATGTTTTCAATTTTGGAAAAATTTACAGTCCTTTATACAGACATTTAAAGTATCTTATGTAATATGATAAATAAATAAATATAATCATATCATATTTATTAAGTATTACGTAGTGTCTACAAAACATCAGTTTCTTCTTTGTGGTTGTGTTTTCCAGTTACTTTCTTCAATATCGATCCAAAGGTCACTGCCGACACTTTGCAGCCTTTATGTCTTTTTACACATCTCCACGAAACCCTTTTCCCATGACAGTAGTCTTGGCGAAACTTGTATCTGTCATAACACAGTACTATCGCTCCACGCTTGCTTCTTGTCAAAATAAAGTTTTCGTAAAACTGGCAATCTGTAAACAAGTCGACAACAATTTGTTCAAGTAACTGTACACCAGCTTTAAACGTACACCTTACAAAATGCACAATGAAACGCCAGTAATATTTAAATTTTAGTTTTAATGGGAAAAATGAAAACACACAAAGCTTTAACCAAAATTAATCACAATTTTTATCTTCTATCAATTTGTTTCTTTTTTTGTTAGTAACTCAAACTACTTATTTCCATCGAAGCTAATAAATACTAAAGTATTAATATCTTGAATATAATTTACTTTAATATTATTCAGTACAAAAATATTTAGCCATCTTTTTCTATAGGTATTTCACTGGGCACTTGGTCATTAGGTAGATTTTTGGGTTGTTCTGGGGAAGGTGATTGTAATTTATTTTCAACTGTATTAGGCGGTTCTACACTTACAATTGTATCATTAATGCTTAATTTATCAACATTGACATCGGAATCTGACAGTGACTTCTCTTTTGAAGTCTCTACAACGGAAGAATGAGCTATAACGGGAACCGTTATGGCTTGAATTTGTAGAGGGTTAGCCTCAACGGAATTATTAACATTTCCCTCGCTGGTTATTACAACATTTATGAGGGGATCATCGAGAATTGCACCAGTGTCCATTTTCTCGTCAGTTTCCTTTACTTCCGAAATCATAAGAGACGAGAAGTGGAAATTTTGCGTGGATATGAATGATTTAATTTGTATTTCCTTGTTCCTTGCAATTTCGAGTTCTTCCCCGTCGGACAAAATTTCAATGGGCGCATCATCTATTACAACTTCGATAACATCATCGTCAGAATCTTCGGGATTGCCTCCAGAGGTAATGTCACATATCATCAGGTTTAATCCCTTATCTCCTGAAACAATATATACAGTTATAGAAAATATAGTAACAATGTAATTGGTAGTGTTTAAATCTGCGACAGCGCGCCCCGCTACTTATTCACGCAACCGAGCGAACGTCAATTTGAGT
Source organism: Acleris holmiana (assembly GCA_949316455.1). Classification (NCBI taxonomy): domain Eukaryota; kingdom Metazoa; phylum Arthropoda; class Insecta; order Lepidoptera; family Tortricidae; genus Acleris; species Acleris holmiana. Next base: position 15,055,528 of record OX438771.1, on the reverse strand, counting down.
GCCAAGGCGCTGCTGACGTATTGAAAACACTAGCCGTACTATTGCTACTTATGATTATGTGAGTTACATCCATAGGAAGAGTATTCGAGTTACAATACCTGTTAGTTTCCGTTGATAAGTAAATCAACCCCGCAACTGCCTACAAGTATATTTTTTAATTAATGTTGACGTTTTCTTGTAACACAGGATATAGAACCGTTTTACGGCTGTACGTGGGGACATGTAGGAAGCATCAAATAAAAAAAATACATTTGAATCCAGGCAATTCTTAAGTATCTATTTATAAAGCGCTAGTGGGTGTTTAACGTGCGTGTGTATATTTCTGAGGCGCTGTAGCTCCCAAACGCCCTGAGCCTATAGCCAAACCAATCCAACTCACTACTATTCGTGACGAGATTGGTTTAAAAATTAAACGAATAGAAACGCTCGTCAGCGAACACATCTTGGCTAGGGCCTCTTCTGGTTTGTATAGAGGGTGAAGTGTGGCCGTTAACGACCAGCAGTTGAGGCCTTCGACGGATGAAGGTCGATAACCTTGATGAAGAAATGAAACCGTAGTACACACAAAAATCTATCAAGATCAAGATTATTATTGTAAAATAAAATGCCAAGGTATAGTGTTAGTGGCTATGTTGTCCTTTTATTGAAATAACGTGAGCGCCATGTGTTTTAACTCTGACTTTGCATTTGTCCCTGCCGTAGTAACTCGTGCAGATCCATGAGGTCTTCGAGTCCGCGGGGTCTATTGATGTGTAGTAACTTTTGTTGAATGTGTACCCCCCGATGTGAAGAATTACCCCACCACGTCGAGATGACGAAAAAAATGCCCGTTTTCCTAAAACATAATATTTGTTCATGTCTGGTTGATAAAGATGAAAGTATTGAGCTGAGTTGATGAAAACGCCCTTACGTAAAAATACCTTTTGGAAGGTTTTTCGCCTGAAGCGAAAGGAACATTTTAAAACAATAAATTGCCTTGAATAATGCAATATACTGTTTTATGGCATGGAGAAGGCAAACGAGCACACTGGCTACCTGATGGTAAGTGGGATAATAACCCGTAGACATTTGTATTCTCAAGACTATACAATCTAAAGACTGCAATTCTAAGACCGCAAATGCTTTACCAATCCCGAGGGCTTAATGGAATGAATGTATCTTTGCTAGTAATTTCACTGGATGGTTTATCCTCACATCGGAACACAGCAATGTGATCATGCTTTGCGGTAGGTTTAAGGATAAGATGGTGGTAGCGATCAGGACAGACCTTGTACAAGGTCCTACCACCCCTAGAAACTTACTTATTTAACTTGAGTTGAAATACCTATACTGCTCTTTCAGGATCGTAAAAATTACGGTCGCCCAAGATTTTATCTTTCGATGACGATATAATAAAACAACATTTTGGTAATGACTAGACCATTATATAGTTCAATGAAAACGCTAGGTTTTGCCCTCAGCTCACAATACTTAACTTGATTCAATCATGATTGTGATCCTTTAAATGCATAACAATTCTATCATGAAAAGTTACCAACCCAGCTTTACAATGTAAATTCACGTCATAAGCTTTAGAACAGAACCACCTGGCATTTCCGGGTATGGCGTTCTTTTGAAGTTGTTTCTCATGATACCGAAAACTTCCAAGATTGAGAACTCTTTTCCCTCGTTGCGACACGGTGAAGAAATACGTGTCTGAAAACAGTTAAATATTAACTAGACGGAAATGCTTGACTTTTAACGTGTAAAGCCAAAAACGTAACCTCAGCATTGCTTATTGCTGGTTATTGCTGCTTGTTTCTTCGTTGAACACGGAGTAGGTAAGCTTCTGACATTTTAAATCTTCTTCTTCTTTATATTATATCAAAATATAATCAAAACAGGTAAAGAAAAGCAATTAAACTATGCAAAATAACTCTCAGACTCACACTCAATTGCATTAAGGATTTTAGCACTAATTTTACTCAAAGGATATCTTTTGCCACTTTTTAATTCGCCACGTTTTAATTAGAAAGTGACATGGTGCAACTACAGCGACAATTAATTTAATTAACATTTGTGTAACCAAAGTATAAATACAAATGTAGTTCATATCCGGGCCTTTAACAGTTTGAAAAAAGAAAGAAAGAAAGAAAGACGCACGCAACCAATCGTGGCAACGGCGCGGCCCTGACTAAAGGTCATCGCACACTACAACAACGCCCCGGCAAAAAAAAATAATGTCAGGAGGACAATCTCACACAAATTGACCTAGTACCAAACTAAGCTCTAGGCTTATACTATGGGGACTAGACAATTCTAAATATACTTACATGAAGAAATACATATTTAAATACATAGAAAACATCTAAGACTGAACAAATATACTCGCACTCATCACACAAATATCTGCCCTTATCGGGAAGATTTGAACCCGGGATCACTAGCTTCTTAGGCAGGGTCACTACCAACTAGGCTAACTTGTGTTAATACAATACACTTTTACTGGACGACGCGAAGCCCATAAGGTTTAACTTAAAAAAAAAATTGTATTAATACAATTCTTAAGCTCACTTCTCAATGTTTCACTTTGAGCTGATCTGGTGCCAGGGCGTTGAATTGTGCGATGACCCGGGGTCGGAATAGGCGGTGCCTATTTGCCTAAACTTAGTGGTTACAACCACCAAAAATATTTATTTATTTTTACTTAATGAGGGATTTCTGTTTTTTTTTTTTAATAATACATAAATGTGGAAATTGATACTAAACTCAATATCACAAGTTAAAAACATTTATTGAATCAATTCATTCAATTTATTTCGCGCACTTTCTTATGGAGCGTCCCTATTATCGGCAGGGTCGCATAATGCAGGTACTAAGTACACGGCTAAAGGAGTCTCGATAAAATGAACTAGGTATGTAAACAACGTAATGAGATAAAATATTATATCGCACGTTTATTTCGAGAGTACACTATGCAAAAAAGGAATTTAATTCAAAAGTAAATTACTTTTAACCGCAATAATGTCACTATTGAAATGGTTTTGTTTTTAGTTAAGTATCACTCTCGGAATTAACGTGCGATATATATTACAAAATACTTTGTTAGTTTGTTAACATTAGAAATAAATCAGAATTTGTCATTTGATCATGTAAAATTGTATACAATAAATGTTTTTTAAAATGTGATATTGAGTTTTAGTATCAATTTCCACATTTATGTATTATTAATAAAATCCCGGAAATCCCGCATTCAATAAAAAGAAATCATTATTTTTGGTGGTTGTAACCACTCCTAGTTACGTACTCCCGCAAAGTTTAGGCAAATAGGACGTAATACCGGCTTGTTTCGTCCTGTTGAGTTTTGAAGACATTGAAGATTAAGATTTCGATTTACCTTTGTTTGAACACGAATTAATACTTGTAGTGTGGTGGAACTGAGCAAAAGCGTTGCTATCGTGATATAATTCAAAATAACACAAAAAATATCGATAAAAATCTATTGGCACCTTTATTCCATAAAAACCTATATTGACTAGAAAAACAATTCAAAAACGTTCGCTTGGTGGTTGTGGGTGTTGTTCAAGCTGACGATTTGGTCTTGGACGGTATGCACTTTGGCTGTGCAGTCGGAGTGGGATGCACACTTCCATATTTTCTTGATGTGGTTAGCGCAGTACGTGCGGCATATAAAACTAAAACCATCAATGACCAGTTGTCGTTTTCCCCTAGCCGAAGTTTTGTAGAATACTAAAAGGTAAAAAAGTTCCTTAGACAATTAACAATGGAAGTGTAGAACATGTCGTGAAACGTTATATGGGAAGTGTTTTATGAAACTCAACAGATATTTTTAACAGTTTATTAGGGCTAATCATACATTAAAATTATATTAATCAAAATTACAACTAGTATTGCGAGCATTCTAAAACTGCTAAGATTCTGTATTTCACTATCCTCGGCTATTACAGTTTGACCCAATCGGCAGTATTTGTTTGGTAGTACTGAGGAGGGTCATGGTCATGAGTTGCTTTTACCTTATAGTTGCTTCCACGACTACTAATGGAAGCATTACATCCTTTGTTCCTATTGGTGCAGTACCAGAACTTGCCACCCGAAGGGGTCTCGCACTGCCTTCGATAAGTATACTTGTTCAGCATCAGGAGAGGATGCTTTCCTTGGCCCCGGATAAAGATCACTAAAATGTAAAGGAGTACTGTAGTATACCAATAAGTGGTAGGGTACTTGCCCAAAATGTTATATGTATAATTATTCTAAATGTTTAGAGGCTTCTCTAGGGTATTTATTTAAACGAAACGCACATTGCGTTAATGTAAAAAAAAATCCATATCTACTCTATTTTATTTCTCATCTTTGTATCTCGTTTTGTATTAAAACCCTTAAGTAGAGTATTGTTAAAAAAAACGAATAAAAAATAAAAATATGTAATATAATAATAAACACAAAATCCACAAGAATAAAAATACGGCGAATTTAATTGCCGCAGCTAGGACTCCTATACAGAACCTTTCTCAAAATGCTCTTTCAGTTTTAAAACTATTGTGACATCTGGCTTTAGCATCAAATCGATTACATCTAAAACATCTACGTTCTAGATCAAAACGCTCTAAAAATACATTTGTTATGTTTCTACTACCTCACACTTTATGCTAATTGTATTACCTAATAATAAAAGTCTTATTTTAAAAACTACGTTTGACTCGTGAAGTCGAGTAAGATATTTGTTCAGTTAATAATGTAAATACGAGTATTATATTTTTAGTCTGCATAATGTCGGGCATCACGAAGCTGTTGATATTGTGACCTTTGCATATCCATGATTTAATGGAGGACTTGTTGAAATCCAGTCTGAATTACGAGACCTTGGAAATCTCCTTTAATCCATTTGCCATCGAACGTTCGATGATATTGTGGCTGTAAATGGTTATGCTCTCCTTTGTATGACACCAGGCCCATTTTAGGATTTTCGTTCTTGCTGACGATGGTAGCCTTGCATCCCTTCAACGTCCCGGAGCATCTCCACAGAACTTTACCTGACATCATCTTGCAGATGCGCTTGTAGGTATGCCCTCTGAACAGGACCAGTGGATATTTTCTGCCAAACGGGATAAGGGTAACTGAAAGTAAATGCAAGAGTCACAATTAGTATAATATTGTTGTTTCTATCAAGTAAAATGGTAAGGTTAAAAATTACACCTTTTTTTCGTGAGTGAGTTGGTGAGTGTATAAGCAAGCCTTGTCTAGCAAAATACACAATAAACATCTAGGGCCTGGAGGCCTTTATGACGGTGGATAAAGAAGCATCCGTCACTCTCGCATTTACATACTTGTCAGAAAGTGACAGAAGTTTTATCCAAGTTTAATCTACATTGATAAACACGATCATACAGTCCCGCAGAGCAATATAGAGGTATTCTATTTTCGTCATAACGTCACATCCATACCAAATTCGTAAATCTGCACTTCGATTAAAAATAAGAATAGCAGATTCGTTACTCTACCAAGTGGCGTTTCCGTCATTGTCTTTTGAAGTAATAGTGCTGATTCGCGACTTTGTTATGGATGTGACGATATCATAGATAAATTAATTATTATTCTGATTCAGAAAGCATAATTTTTGATGAACTGATTATTATTTCTATGATAAATAACATTAATGTCTTTTACACCAGTCTTGCAAAAATGCCTGCGTTTATAATACCAATTAGTTCTGTACAATAAAACATGAGAATAATGTAATTATAAAATTCAAATATATATATCACTAAAAAAACAAAACATTTCTTTAAAAAAAATGTATGGTTGAAAAGGCTTCAGCCATTTTTCCTCCACATATCCTTGGTTATCTTATGCCGTATATTGCTAACTAACATCATACTTGTCGAGATCGTTTTCTGTTTGGTATTTTATTGCATTAGTCACCATTCAGTAGTTTTTGACTTCTGTGACATTTCAACTTAATTTAAATTAGTTTTGCTAAAATTTGGTATCTGCCATCTGCCTGATTTAGATCTGCAGTTTGGTGGGTCGTGGTTATGTTCGTTGCCCATGTCGATTTCGTCGTCATCGACGAGACAGTATGCTTTGCAGCCGGTCCGATGGATCAAGACGCATCTCCAGAAGACTTTTCCCGAGGAATTCTGTTTCACTCGTTTGTACACGTGTTTTTGTAACATCATTACGGGATACTTCTTGCCGGTCGGTAGGTACTTAATATCTGTAACAAACAATTATTATTGCTGCAAACAATGTAACCCGCGGTTTTTTCTTTAAAAGCGGTTTTTGTTTGCATATAAATAAATAAATTTCAGGGGACAGTGTCACACACATTGACCTAGTCCTAAACTAAGCTCTAGGCTTGTACTATGGGTACTAGATAACGATAACCATACTTATATAGAGAAACTAGCAACCTGCCAGCGGCTTCACCCGCTTTTTTTTTGTTTCTTTCATGTCACTCAGGGGTATGAAAATAGATAGTAGCCGATTCTCAGACCTGCATATTCAATGCATATAAAATGTCATAAAAATCGGTCAAGCCGTTTCGGAGGAGTATGGTAACTAACACTGTGACACGAGAATTTTATATATTAGATATATACTGAGTCATGGATGTTTTCTAATACATAGAAAACAACCATGACTCAGGAACAAATACTCGTGCTTATCACACAAATATCTGCCCTTACCGGGATTTGAACCCAGGACCGCAGGCAAAAAAAAAAACGCTGATAAATTGGACAATTGGGTAGTGAGGTTAAGTTAATTAATTTTTTAACCAATAACCAACGCTTATCCCCGCAGCAAGAATAAATCGCAGAATTTACAACTTTTTTAAGGAATAATAAGTATAATTAGGAGGAAAGGTGTGAATAAAATTAGGTACCCAACGTAACGAGACGGTCGGTGAAAGTTAGGGCTTTGAAATACACTTTTCTAAAACCGGTATATTTATTTACACCGAAAAAATACACAATTAACGGTAGAAAACCGTTTTTAATAAGTTATAAATCATAATAATGCTAAAATGAAATACCCATTTAACTACTTTATTGATGTTTAATACTTTGCCTAAAATAATTGTAACGGGCTTACAAATACTGTTGTACATACGCGTAAAACTAGTTAGGAACTAATAGTCATAAATAAATGCTTAACTTAGGGTTATATTGCTTAGTGGTTAAAGCTTGTGAAATAATTGATTTGTGGCAAATTTGTGACATTTTAGGAGTTTTTTTACATTTAATTAAATGTCATTCATATTAGTTTCTTTACATACTGTATTTGGAAGACTCACTGCACTGTACGGGCTATTCCTAACTATTCAGAGCCCTAAGTCACCACTGGAAAAAAACACCCACACATGAAGAGTAATTTAAGAATCCCTACCCCTACCTATTCCTACTTGTTTTTTAATGGTGACAGCTGAGAAAAAATCGCCTATATAGAGGAAAAACGCGCGAAATTACTAGGAAGTTCTTTTAGCCCCGGCAACTTACGATTTTTTTGGAATATATCAGGCTAAATGTTTTGTAAACAGTTATAAAGCGTTATTTTGACATAATTTTGTTTAATCCTCCAAAATATCACAAAGAATCCAAAAAGAAATATACTTTCTTTTTTGTTTTTTTTTCGATCCGGGAAAATAAAAATTATTAACAGAAAGGGGCTAATTGTTTACATAGTTGAAATTATTTTCAATTATCCTGTTTCTTTTTCTGTTGGATTCAATTCAATACCTATATGAAAGCGTGTATAAAACGTTAGCACACCAAAACTGAGCCGATATTATTTAATTTACTCGACTTATGGCAATTAATTTCAATTCAATATTTTTTGCGACGCAGGAATAAAAATACGTTGATTCTGTATGTTACTTGAAAGAAAATGAGTTAATATAGATATTTCTGAAGAAAATAATACTTATAGCATTTTTGCTCTATTTTCACAAAATTGTCGCGGCCATACATTATGGTGGATTAGTACAGAATGTGGTTATGAACTTGCCAAACTATATTTGACATGGTAAAATTACTGTTTTGAGACTGATAGAGACTCAACAATGTATCTAGTTTATACAGGGTTACAGATTAAGTTGTCCTAGATCCTCGAAGGGGTAGTTGTTTCCATAATTTCAGACCGCTATAACTATAAAATACTATACCTCATACTTTACCGTTTTGGGGTAATTGAACTTTCAAGATAATTATTTTTAAGTAACGATTTTTTGTTTATTGACATCCTTATTTTGGAATTCTTGCATCTAATTTATTTGTTTATGCAGTAGATAAGTTGCTTCAATATTCTTAACACCGGAATTGCAGTTAACTGAAGAATATAATCGAATTATACGAATACGAAGTAGCTAAAGAAGGAAATAAATTCTCACGATTTTATTTTGTAATAGGAATATTAAAAAAAAGGCTAAGGCAGTAATATGTACTAGGTTTCTTCAGCTATTTATTTTGGTAATTATCAGAATTCATACAAAAAACTTAGTTGAAAAGCTCCCAGTTAAAAGTAAAATTTAATAGTGTTTATTACGTCGTCAATGTATGACTTGGTCCTAGAAAACAAATTAAAACAATCCAAGGTCCAAAATGACGATTATTTAACATTTACGCTTACAATTCATGTTCCACGTGTTCGCCTCTGTTTATAATGGTGTTTCATAGTCAAACCAGTCAGAAATGATGGAAACTACAACCCCTTCAAGGTTGGAGGATCCAGGTCGACTTAGCCTTTAACCTTGTATATTGTAGTCTCCATGCAAAGAAATCGTAATTTTCCTTAGTTAGTGAGTTATTCCTTTATACAGACGAAATAGATGTAGCTCTATAAAAATACGTTTAATGTGCAACTTTGCAGCAACGGCGCCATTTAAGTAGAGCCGTGACCATCGCTGAATATTTTTGGGGTGTGAGGCTGTATTATGTATTGTAATTTGGATAACCTGCCAAGTTCGAGGCAGTTATAGGGGAAGATGTTGTACCAGTCATATAGCTATATCCCTTTTGTTGCGTAAAACTCGTATTTAACAATTCATAATTCGGAGGCAGGAGACCACCAAAACCTCGACAAGCTGTTCAGTTTACGATGGAAAAAAGGAATAACACTATACAATTGCTAAAATTGACACAGTTTATTTCAACGTATTATTAAGATTGTTGTAGAATTCCGAGATATTATTATTTAACTGCTTTTTACTCATCACTTAAATAATAGTTATTTTGCATACTCCACGTTAAAAAATATCAGCTGGGTAGATCTAAATCCCACTTTCAAATTGATTATTTTATCTTAAATTTGATAAACATTTAAATAGAAGTACAGTTAAACCACAGTATTAATAGTACGCGGCTGTCTATTGCTGTCACACTCTCTGGATCGGCAGTACATTTGCAATGCCAGAGTGTGAAAGTGATAGATAGTCGAATTTATATTGTGGTTTTAGTGTATCTATAACCAGTTTCTAAATGGCCGTCTTGTTTTGTTATGAAACACGAGTGACAAATATATTGTCACTTGCAAGTGCAAGACCGATCAGCCGAACGAACTTTTACCGTACCTACGAGGCTGTAAAAGATATAACTCTACCCAGTAGCCCCAGAAGGACCTCTCCAACCACTCTCTATACCCTATTTTTATACATTAAAAGTGCATAAATATTTTGCGCTATAAAACTAGAGATAAAGGCTAATAATCTCTTAATACCAAATTTTTATCACCTACGTCGTTCAGGAACGAGTAATAATGTCAGGCCTACTTGTGTAATCTAGTATTCATTTCAACTTCATCTAAACGATGTAGCAGCCTAAACCCAAAAGGGACTGTCAGATGATATGCTGAAATGCATAATTGTTGGAAACATAAAATATTGTTAATTTCAATTCAATGGGGCCACTGCACTCTACCTATAATTTTGCTCAAGTAATTTTAAGATTTATATCTGTAACTGAGTGGTAAGTTCATTGCGAAATCTACATTTTGAGATTATAATATCAATTTTTTAATTTACATTACTTCATTAAAATACCTACTAAATGTTAAACGCTTGAAACTACCACGCATAGGATATTATTTATTGCTTTAGGTCATGGAATGCCAATAAATACGTTTTTCCACTTAATAAAAAGTTAATTTGTCATAATTATACTTATTTAAAAAGATTTACAAAAATAAATAAATGAGTTACTGAAATATATTCGAAAATATGCGCACACTCATAAGCTTAATACCGAAAATTCGGTGTAACAATATTTGAAATAGGCGCTGCTTTCGTACCAACATTAGATAGATGCCAACAAAGTCTAATTTAAAACTACGCTTCTACTAGCCTCACACCATTCTATAAACCTTAGCAAACCTTCATAGTTGTATATGTATTATTATAATCTGCGGTCAGTTATTGCATACACCTTTATCAGAGCTTGATACATAGGTTTCATGGTTGATTATGACAATAGCTACGAACATCAGATATCTCCGATTTCCCCATCGTGATGCTAGGAGGAGCGTGGTCATGTAGGTTGGTCGCGTACACTTCTGTTCCATAGCTGATGGCAGACGCTCGGCAACCCTTCAGTCTTCGAGAGCAGTACCATGACGTCCTCCCCAAAGCATTCTCCTTCTGGTAACTGTACGTGTATCCGCCATACAAGAGAAGCGGGTGCTTACCTCCTCGTTTCGTCCAGAGAAATTTTCCTGAGGAAATACAGTTGGGTTAGAGCAATTTTGTTACAGCGTGCATTTTATGGGTATGCCGTATTTGTTCCATGGAACTTAGCATTAGGTATGAAGTAATACAAAATTCGTAGTTTTCTTATGCAAAAAATAGAATTTCAGAATTTTGTATAAAAAACAGAACATCACAAACTATTATCTCGGATAGGAAAGAAGGGATGAATTAAAGGGTGGAATGATTGATGTCAAGACGACACTTGGAATAGTGTGATCTGATTATTAATTAGTTTACCGATACCATGGTAGATGGATAGAGACTGGGTATACGGATAAACTTTGTGTATAGGGAATAGTTGCAGTAAATAAACACCTAAAATACATTACTTTTATTACGTTCAACGAATACTAAAACTCGAAATAAGTACAAAAAATATAACTACGTCAACATTTATTTAAACAGTTAACGTGTCATAAAATAATAAATGGTTAAAACGAGCTTTACAAATATTATCTATTTCTTTTAAGCATCTGTTTCCACTCACATTTGAAGGCAAAATAAGTGCTCGTTATTTTGGTCCGTAGGAGTTACAAGGGTTATAAAGATGTAGTGAAAGTTCCTATTCATCTTGTTCTCTCAATTAGTTTATCGATACATAGTGAAGTCAACTGATAGCGAGATAAATAAGAGGTGATACGACTTTTTTATTGACTACATCTGTACTCACATAACAAAACATTTCGGGTCCTAAAGCTTGCCCTAAGGTACTCCTAGCTACTTTCCGAGATTACCTTGAAATTTATTCGGAAGTTTAATTGCACCCGGGAATAAATATCACTTAATGCAAAATGTTGACCAAAACGATACAAATTTAATAAGTATACCTAACATTTATTACAATGCCTGAATTAAACAAGCAATAAGAATACCAACAATCTTATTAAACTTCTACCAGTTTAATAAACTTTTTAGACTCTTTTAAGCAGTCAATATAATGATAAACATAATTTTATTCAGTCTATGTATATAACGGTATCCGTTATACAAATCTTACTTCATAACAATTATTTCTAAAATATAACCAAAAATGCGTTATAAACTCGGAGTCAAAAATATCGCACCTTTTAAATTTTTCAAAAGACCCCTTACAGTCATACCTTACTTTAGATGAGATATGGTTTATATCTGCGTCATGTCAAAATTTAAAAAAGGTGCGTTTTTTTTGACGCCGAGTATATTTCGAACTTAAGTCTAGCAGATTCCAATTCCATGTGCGGTTGTTTAACTTGGCATATTTACTAACTTTTCACGCGAGCGCAATCTGACAACTAACTTAAAAAAAATATGTCTTTAAATAATTTTGCTAAAACATCTTTACTGTTTTACATTAATTAAAAATTGTTTGTCATTCTAACTCATCAATCTCTCCATATTACGACTTTTGCAACGAAACTTAATATAAAATAAGGAATACACTGCAACATCTACAACTTAAACAGATTAACGGTCTGACTCACGTGTACATATACCTATTCGATTTATGTTTAAATTCATTGATTTTAAATAAATGTTAAACAGTATTCATATGCATACATGGTGTCCCAGAACCTGACGTAAATATAGAATTGGTGGTAGCGTAGAAAGTATGAATTTATTTTTAACGCGTTAATATTTTGGAATCACGTTGTGATTCAATACATTTTTACGTCATTGAGGATTAATAAAAACTTTTTGAATAAGAAATTACAGCAAATTTTTGCCAATGGAGCCAAAGATGTGTGCAAGGTAGCGTTCTTAGTCAATATCTATAAAACCGTAATAACTCCTATACTAATTATCATATTGAAAAGGTAAAACGTTATTTTGGACCGGTGTAGAAGGTGCTTTTTTGTTCTGTAATATTTACGTCAAGTTCTGGAACACCCTGTAAAATTTGCCAGGACTATTGTAAATAAAGTACATACTTTATAGTGAGTTGTCAGCTTGCTTGAAAAGACTTTTGTGGGAAATGTAAAATTACCTTATGCCCCATAACCCATCTCATGTGAAAAACACGATAACGTTTCGTTTATATCTCTGCACGCACATAGCAACAGTCTAGCAAAAAAAGTCAGTGTCATCACAGTAAGTAAATAAATAGATTTACACCGTTAACAGCCAATCAGTACAACTAGTGTAGGGAAGGCCTTGATTCTAAAATTACTTACTTTTGAACAAAACTTAAACTTTGGTCAAATCTGACTTAAGTGTATTTATTTTAAAGACAAAAGAGTTCATATCAACTTAAACCGGTGAAATTACTAGCATAGAGGCATTCCATCTTAGTCCTCAGGGTTGGCAACGCATTTGAGGTCTTAGGATTATAGTCTTGAGAATTCAAATGTCTATGGATCTCAGATTCCACTTACCATCAGGTGGCCTGAGTGTTCGTGTGCCTTCTCCTTAACATAAAAAAGACCAGGGTCTAAGGTTTAGCATTGATGTAGGCCATGTAAATCACGTTAGCAGCTACTGGCTGTGAGGCGTATAAAAACCTACTGTATAAAAATCATAAAAATGATCAAGCGAAACCACTGGTTACGTTAGGTTAGAGACGTAAAATTAATAATCACATAAAAAACTACCAGTAGTATGAATAAGTTAGACCTCATAGAGAATTCACGTCAAATTGGAAATATAGAATATCGAATGGTCTATACAGAAGTGTTACAATTGCATGAAAGAGGAGCGTTATTTAAGTTTTTAACCTATCAGGTATCGAGGACCACTGCTATATTTATTTGACCCTTGATTTAGCTTTCTATGGAGAGTCCTTGAGGTGATCGTCGAGAATTTTTGCTATTAGACCGTTCCCTGTACGGTTAGCACAAGCTGTATTTTCTCGCTTGTCGCTCAGTACGTCTCTCTCGTTACAAACTAAATAGAAAGGGAGAACCGAGCGACAAACAATTCGCGGGCAACTTGTGCTAGCCCTCCTGGAATAACAAGGATTGTCTAGTCAACATTCCGGATGACAGTTACCTCGAGCGCTTAGACAAATTATTATTATTTAATTGTTATTGTTTCTAGATCCTGCGTGTGGATAGACCGTGGGGTAGGATCTAAACGTTGGAAATAGGTCTTAAACACAACTTTATAAAAAAATAGAGGTAAATTGATTTCGCAATCGCGTCAAATTGACAATATTTTTCATTCTTAAATTCGAATAAACAGTCACGTCATATCTAACAATTAAGGACGGTATATTTCATAATAACGATATAATACACACCTATACGTATATGTCGATAATATCAAAAGACAGTATATTTGACAAACGAATAACAGCACTTTATACATATATGGATATTGTGTATAACATCATATACTTAGTCACTTATACTTAGTCATTCGTGTGGAAGAATTGCGTAACTTAAATTATCATCAACATTTTCAAACCCGCAAAAGGTGTCCCGAGCTCGCGTTCAAACTTCGACTTTTTTCTTATGGTCTATCAGAAAGTGACACTTCATACATTTATTTCTCCAATGAAGCCTTTTTATAATTTAACACCAAAAAAGGCGATCCATGTTATACCTACGCTATTTTAAGTGGTGGTATTACTTACTTAGTATATTATAGTAAACTCCATAAAGAAAAAGCTGCAGATACGAGTATACCTTAAGATTGTAAAAAAATATTGAATGATTTAACAAAAGCTACCGAAGTCACATATATACCATTTTAACTACATTTCGATCCCGCTCAAACAAACACCTGAACAGGTTAAGTGGATCAATAAATCCTTACAAGAACATTATTGCGTTTCACAAACTGTGGTTTTCTGTGGCAGTGATCCCCCATGAAGTCAAGAACTTGGTTTGATTCCCCTGTGAATAACCTGGCGGTACACCGCTTCGCTGTCCCAGGCTGCACCATTGTACACCGCCATTGTCCAACGCTGTCTTTTGACTTCTGAAGGCTGTAGGAATACCCTTGGAATATCAGCAGGCGGCCACCTCTCTGAGATTGAGCGAACGTCACTGTAAAATTAGTCTTATTTTAACATTGTGATTTAAACTGCTCAACTTTGTAACACTGTTACAGGCACACATGATTGGATTGATGTGAACAAAACACGAGTTGCAATCAATACTTACAGAGGCAATTAATGTTTATCATTATTTTATTAATGTAATTGGGAGTCTTAACGCGCAGCTTAAGAAATAATTGTCATTACAACAAGAAACTATTAACAAATTTAGCGGTTTCGGTCCAGAATATAATTTTATTCCATTCGGTGTCGAGACCCTTGGTGCGTGTGATCTTAGCGCTCAAAGCCTCTTTAAAGAAATTTCGAAGACGCTCTAACAGTTGTAGTTGTACACTTAGTACTAAGACAGCAATATGACGTTAATAACATAAGTCAGCCAGTCTAGGCAGTAAAATAGGGGTGCCTTTTGCCTTTACACAGTTGCAATCAATATCAGTTAAATACACTGGCTAATTCTTGAAAATCTTCCATTAATACCGAAACACATTTAATTCACATTATATAATGTCCACTTTTAGATATAATATATCTAGGCCGGGCGTGGTGATGCTGCCCCCTGGCCCCGAGTAAGTATCCCTCCGGCGAAATTTTAAGCGTGGCTTTGCAGGCCTTTGAAGAGAACTGTCGACATCTTAAAGTCTCTATTCCCTCTTTTGTTCTATAGGACGTAAGGTAGACATAACCATCGTAAATGTAAGCCTCCTTAGCAGAGTTAGCGATTTGAATTTTCTTCAAGTCTACAACAAAACAAATAGGTTAATCTATGTTCGTAAAAATAGCAGCATTATTATATTAAGTTTTGGTACGCATGGCAATGCTGCCCCTCATCTGTAGAATAAATAGCAGCATAATACATCACAATCTTTTGCAAACTTCGTTAATGTAGACGCCCTCCCCATCATCACCTATTTAAATAAAATAACATTACATTTACTTTCATATAATGACCAATTTTTTAAACATTATGCTACGCATTCGAATGCTGCCCCTTGTCTGTAGAATAAGTAGCAGCATAATACATCACAACTTCTTGCAAACAGTTTTGCTACACATGGCAATGCTGCCCCTTATCTGTAGAATAAATAGCAGCATAAATACATCAACTTCTTGCAAACTTCTTTAATGGAAACATCCTCCCTTTCAAAAACCTAACTAAAATTACATTTAATTTACTATAATAATAATTAATGTACTTTCATTATAATGCCTATGATTTAATAAGATATAGGGTGATCGCACCAGTGTTGGACACCTTGAGCTGACAGGCACCAATAATGTACACTTTACACTTAATTCGAAGATCATAAGGTTATAAATTGATTGAAGCAAAACAAATGAATAACCTTTATTGTCTGTAAAATAAGAGTCAAGTGTCCATCTTTGGACCTTGTCCATTACTGGTTCGATCACCCTAGTTTGGCCACGCTTTGCAATGCTGCCTTTTAGCTCTGCAATAAATAGCAGCGTAATACAATGCTACTTTTTGCATTTCTTTATAATGTAAACGTACGTTTAGTCAACACCTAAAAGGTGTTAACTTAATTTCATATAGTGTCCATTGCTTAATACAATATATTGTTGCCGTGTATGGCAATGCTCCCCTTTAACTCTAAGGAACTTTCCCGAGTTCGACACTACAATATAAGCTCTGCAGGACTTTGAAGAACACTGGTTGCACCTCCAAGACGCCCCTTTTTTCATTTTATGAGAGAAGCAGAAGACATATCCATCGTGCATGTAAAGTTTCTTTCCACTATTCGCCATTGTGATTTCTTTAAAGCCTGCAACAAAAGAATAACATTTAAAAACCAAGATACGGGATACTAGCCAGCTAGGTTGTTATTAAACAATCACAAATCAGATGCCGAGGATGAGAAAAATAGAGATACAAGGCGTTGTATTTGATAAGAAAGTGGCGAAACTTTATTACATGTACTTACTCTCCATGCTCGTACAAGTCTAAAAACTAGTTTTCACTAAGTATCAAAATGTACATGATCCTAGTTATAGTATTTACTTCCATTATTAAGTGTATGTACTAAGGACCGTATCGAAAAGAAAGTAGACAAGTTAAAAATGACATAATTTTTATTCTGGATGACATTTGGAAATAAAACATAAAATAAACTAAAATATTAAAGTATTCATTTTAAGAAAAATGTCGTTGACCTCCTATTTAGCCTGCAATCTTACTTTCTTTTTGATGTCCTTCATTAAGTTTTGGACGACAGTATTTGCTATTTTTCCTGACACTGTTCCACTTTTCTTTAAAGTCCTCGACTGATGTTGCAGCTTTGACATTCTTTTGGAGCTGCCGCTTCATAATAGCCCAGTACCTTTCGATAGGGCGGACTTCAGGGCAGTTGGGGGGGTTCATGTCTCTTTCGACTATATCAACCTTGTGGGCCTTATGCCATTCCAGTGTAGCTTTGGCTTGATGCCAAGTCTGGCCAAAATAAAATAAGGTTGCTGTGCATTTTAATGAAAAGCAGTAGTCTTTTTTTCAAGCACTCCTCACGATATACTTCAGCGTTTAAGTTACCTGTGGTGAAAAATGATTTCGAACGCATGCCACATTGACAAATTGCTTGCCAAATTAGTATCTTTTTATCGAATTTCTCAACACTGATGGCTTTATCTTTATGAGAAACCTTTTTACCAGCGGGTACAGTAAAAAACTGAGGTCCGGACAATGTTTTAAAATCTGATTTGCAGTATGTTTCGTCGACCATAATAATACATTGCGTTTTCTTGGTTAATACACGATCATATATTTTTCTTGTTCGTTTTCTAACGGATGCCACTTGCTTTTCGTCTATTCTAGGTTGTTTCTGTTTTTTATAAGTCTTTAAGTTACATCTTTTTTTAATTCGCTGAACCATTGATGGAGAAGTTTTAGCTTTTTTAGCAGCATCTCGGACAGAAACAGTTGGATTTTGTAAAAAAAAACGTACAACTCTTTTTTGCAATGCAGGGTCCCAAGGTCCTCGTTTTCTGCCGCTCTTAGGCAGGTCTTCCAAAGTTAAGGTGTTGCCGAACTTATTTATCAACTTGTTTATTCCTGCAGGACTGACAACATACTTTTTAGCAAGTTTTCTTATTGTTATACCCTTAATTTTGCACCAGTCGTCCGAAATCTTTTTTCTAGTGTCTAAGTTAATCCGTCCCATTTTGACAATCTGTTAAGAAAAGACGTATTGCTTTTGACATATTATCGTACCCAAGAATAAGGTTTATAACCTACTAAAAACTATTCGTAAATCGGAGTTGCGTATAAGTATTTATAAGACCCTAAAGTTGTCTACTTTCTTATCGATACAGTCCTTAATTTCAAATACAATTATTGATCATGAATTAATGTTAACTTTAGTTGAGTTGAGTTAAATCTCAGTCACGATTTCAAACGTAATACAGCTTGAAATAAACGAGATCCTTCCCTATAATATCATCCCATTGTTTCATAAAAAATACACATGCCTTGGTACTATTAGTTGGCTGACGGAGGGCCAATGTCGATCGTCCTAGGTCTGATGTAGGCATAGGATATAATATATGCTGAGTGTGGGCGCGATAGACGTTAATTTATAAATTTAAAAAATAAGTTAGGTATTTAAAATTATTTAAGATTGAAGCGATTTTCTGTTACTTGAGATTGTATACTATACTGTAATTCTATGGAACTTGCTAACTATGTAAACAAACAATATATTGAAATTGACATCTAATGTCAATTTTAGTATGGCGGCTTGTTTACATAGTTAGCAAGTTCCATAGAATGACACTTTACACTTTAATCAAAGTTATATGGTAAATAAAACAAGACACTACGTATTTACAATTAGTTTTAGTCTACAAACAAACTAAAGTTCATTTTCCATCAACCGATTTTCATATAACACCCAGTTTTCAGCACCATATATCTATCCCTGGGATGGTTATGCTGACCCCGCGCTCTGAGGAGTGTTCCCGAGCTCGAGACCGTGATATCTGCATTGCAGAACTGTGAGTGAAGTTCTCTTTGAACAGCGACAAGTTGACCGGTGTTTCACACATTTAACCGAACAACAGAAAAGATGGCCATCGTACATGTAAAGTTCTTTGCCAGAATTCGCCATTCTGATTTTCTTTAAGCCTACAACAAATTTACAAGATAAAAAACAGACAGTTTATTCTCAGTTTACAAAATTAAAACTAACTTGGCTCAATCATGTTGTGTTGCCCAATGGTAACTAGTCCATCACCATTGGGAAAATTTAAATATTTAAGACTTAAATTCTTAAATTTAAGTAAGCTTTATTAACATGGATAACATTAAAATGGATGTATGTCTGAAATTATTATTATCCAATTCTCATATAACACCCAGTTTTTAGCACAACATATCTGTCCTTGGTATGGCTATGCTGACCGCGCTCCCTGAGTAGTGTTCCTGAGCTTGAGACCGTAATATCAGCATTGCAGGACCTTGAAGTTCTCTTCGTACATCGCCAGGTTGAACGGCGTTTCGCGGTTTTTTCCGAACTATAGAAAGTATGGCCATCGTACATGTAAAGGTCTTTGCCAGAAATCGCCATTGTGATTTTCTTTAAGCCTACAATAAAGATAGCAAAATTACATTCACACCCTCGCAAAAATTAGACATTGGAGGTTTCTCGTTTTATAGCATTGGAAGAAAAACATGAAAGCATTAAAGGCGTACCTACTCGTATATCAAAATCGGATGCTTCTGATGACTATCATCATTTCAGCCCACTCAATCAAAGCCACTTCAGTTTTACTTCACGCCGATGCCTATCTATACGTCTATATTAATTACAATACATATTTAGAGGTTGGGAATCTATGTTAAGTGCTGTTATACAGTAGTACAGGAGCAAACGTTATTTTTAACGGGATTTTCACCAGGGTTACTGGATCCATGATGTTACTACTGCAGGGAAAATACCGTGAGACGCACGAGGAACAATTCGATAAGCCAGTTGGAGTCTAGAAGGTTTAGCCAGCCAAAACCGTTGCCCGGGGTGAACGCGAGGTAGTTCTAGACAAATTCAAATTCCCACCCCTTAAACACCGGTACCACCTGAATGAGGTGTGGCGTGTGGAGTGGGACCTTTTGCTGGTGCTAACACCACCCTCGTAACAGACCCCTCGATGAAATTGCCTGGATTCTGTGCCGACCGAAAACCCTGGACTCGCTTGAATCTGTTTAGGTCTAACCACGGGAAAACAAAGCACCACCTATTCAATAGGGGATTGAGGAAGTCACCACAATGCGTCTGCGGAGCACCTGACTTGATTGCCCACTTCACTGTTTTCCCGGTGGCATGGAAGAGCTGCATAAATTTACGCCCGTCGCAGTAAACTGGCTGAAACACTTGGACTTTGACGTCTGATCCATGCGGGACGAGTGCCTTAAGAATTGACGATGATTACGATTAGGTACTTCTAGATTTTATGTGGAGCTGTGGCTACTTTAACGCAGTTATTTACATGTGTCACAATACGGTAGGCTAAATATTCTGGTATCCGTTCATTTTTCATATCTTTATTAGTACTAAATTAATTTGCTATAATTGTCACGCGAAAGTTTAAAAATTGCTATAGCGTCATCAATAAAAAAAAGGTGGTAACATTTGTCAACTTTTTATTGGTTGGCATTTACGTCTTAACATAGTTACCATTAGCCAACTGGAAATACGTAGGCCTCTCATGGTTATGTTGGCCCACTGTGCCGAGGAACTCTCCAATGTCTGAAACTGAAATGAGGGCTTTACAAGCCTTTGATGTGCATAGGACGCATCTCCATCGTTGTCCCATCTTGGTTTTACGAGCAAAGCAGAATACGTATCCGTCGTACATGAAGAACTGCTTGCCGGAATTCGCCATTGTGATCATTTTAAACTCTACGACAAAGAACAGTTAGATAAATGCATGCATAGTATTTGATCAGAAAGTGGAGGTGATAAATATCAATATGTGTAAACATGTAACCATAGCAATGTACATGTTTACCTAAAAACTTAATAGGTCAATATCACATGCTCCACTAATTATACTTATTATTTATGCAAGGTAAGGTAAAATTTAATTATGTCACTAAAATAAAATGTATTTTTCACTTCTCATGCTCGTAAAGTCCTTCTTTATGCTGGGTATAAGGCAGCAAAAAATCGCATTTTATGCACTAGTGCATAAAGTGTTACCGTCATCTAGACTAAGAGAATTAAAAGCCCTACAGCCAGACAAACGAGGTAACTGCATTAAATAAACTAGTTATTTGAATACATGTAAGTTTATTTATTTGCCTTCTATATTGCATCTATTAAAAAAGAAATTTATTTAAAATAAGCATAATTAATGAAAACATTAAACAATTAACGTATGACTTGGCTGGCAGTATTGCGTTCGACCTAAGTTAAAAATCTCATGCATAAAATTAAAAACAATATTTAAAAATAAATACTGTGGCGGGAAAGAGGTTTTTGTCTTGTTTTAGACTACTAATTAGTTGTTTTCTTTACAAAATTTGTTGTGTTACGGAATTTAATTAAAATATCGTCAAGTGAAGAGGAAATAATGCTCTCACCTAACACACTAATGGAAAAAGTGCGAAAGATCATATTGAACAGACATTAGGTAAATTCAAGAAAAAGTGTTTACATTATCACTGTTGTATTTCCTCGTAATCGAAGTGAAAAGCAGAGTGTATAACGCGGTCATAAAACCCATTTTATCCAAGACTTATCGCATCCATCCGAGCCGGTAGGCTTGTTTAGTGTAGGTTTGTTTTATGCCCTTGTTGTACATATGAACATACTCGTAAAATATTTAAATCTACGGTAGCACGGTAACTAGTCTGATTACTATTACTGTGACATCATCTTAGACTGCATTATAGTTAAATTATAATTTTAAAATATCTTTAACTAGTTATAACTCATAAGCACGGTCATCCATAAGAGACGAACGTTAACACCAAGTAAACGGCACACAGTGATTATAGTAAATATTCTAAGTATAATTATAACTTAGATTTCTTGAAGTAGTTATTAAGTTTCAATGATTGAATAAAAAAATGCATCATTCTGTGGCAAATAACATTAATTGAAAAATGTAATTCGCAGGCGGGTCATGTCCTATATTTCAACATTGTTTAATCTTTAATGTTTTCCAACAGCATGGGCATAAATTATTATATCTAAATACAATTTTGTATTTCTTTCTGGGCCTCTATTCAACTGCGTTATAACGATATCGTGTTTGACGTGTTTTAGAATCGTTTATGACATAAGAGTTATGAAAACGTTGACAATACGGAAACACGTCAAATACAATATCGTTATTACCGTGTAGAATCCCAGCCCTGTATAATTAATTGTATTTGCTAATCGAACAACAAGGAAAGTTATAAAGAGCCTTAATCAGTTTTAACATTAAGCAATACAATATAAAATTAATGCTCATTTATTTGAACTACCTCGACATGACTGATCCATTGACCACAGACTGTTAAAGTGACATCAATGTACAGTCAAGGATTTTATCTGTTATGCAACTATGGAACCCTGTCATAATGACAGCGTCAAACCACATGCAAGAAAGCTAAAATTAATGACTAACGCTGTCATTATGACAGGATACTATAGTCTTATTAAAGTCCTTGGCCGTACTTGAGACGGAATTGCAGTGATTTATAACATTTCTAAATGGACTTGGCTGAAGCACGTGGAGCTAACCATGTGCTTCTGGTTAGTCCACAAGAGAAAATACCATTTTACCGCTCAATTGTCCTCGCGTATGATATCCATGACCTTATTTCTCTACTAAGTCCGTGGGAGTGTCCATAAATAACTCGACATTGGCGAAATATAACAGGAGTAGAAGAAGGAATTTTAAAATGTACTTTTTTTTTTTTTTTTTTTTTTTATGTTAAGGAGAAGGCACCCGAGCACTCAGGCCACCTGATGGTAAGCGGAATCTGAGACCCATAGACATTTGAATTCTCAAGACTATAATCCTAAGACCTCAAATGCGTTGCCAACCCTGAGGACTAAGATGGAATGCCTCTATGCTAGTAATTTCCCCGGTTGTCTTATCCCCACATCGGAACACAACAATGCGAACACTGTTGCTTGGCGGGTGGTTAATGGATAAGATGGTGGCGATGGTGGTGACTTTAACGAGTACGACATTAACGCAACATCCACAAGAGTCTAACGTTAACACCCATTAGGTAAACACAAGATAGTTACAACAGTGTTGTAAATGTTGACTACATTTCTTGAATTATTAAAAGTTTGATGATCCATACAAAAATTAAAAGACGTGCCACAAATACATTTATGTTATAAAAATACGACACTACTAATCTTTTCTTTACTCTTCCAGTTACGGGGTGTTCTAAATCTGAAGCGATAAATAGCTTTATTGTATTCCTTATAATTCGGCTTATCGTGACGTGAATAATAAATAAACATCAGTGGGCGACAGCTCTATATATATATATATATATATATATATATAGAGCTGTCGCCCACTGATGTTTATTTATTATTTATTTAATCTTCTTTGCACAATACGAATAAATGTAAATACGAACAAAAGGCGAACTTAATGCCTCAAGGCATTCTCTACCAGTCAATCACATGTTGAACAGAGAAAAAACCGGCGCAATTAGAGAAATTAATAGTGTTAAAAAGCAAGTTAAATCTAAATGGCTAGTTTACATTTGAAACATATAATACATAAATGATATATATGTTTATATATTACATAAACAATACTTAAATACATGCGATGAAAACAGTGTGTGATGAAGATGATGACATTGATGACACTTACTTAAGTTCTTGTTGGAGGAGATGTTGGCAAAGCTTAAGTTTAAACACAAACTTGCTGGACGCTTGTCGTATTTCGAATGGTAGCGCATTCCAGAGACGGATTGCCTGAAGGGCGAAAGAATCGGACATAAACCCAGTACTGTAAAGAGGAATTTGGAGTTTTAGGCAGCGGGATGTTGGCCATCGTTACCTGGTTAAAATCGGTCGATGAGCAACCTGAGCACAAAAAAAAAACTTATTTATAAGGTCATTTATTTATTTTTTATACATAAAAACAAGTACAAATGGCGGTCATAATTGCATTAGGTATGACAAGAAAAACAAATTTACTCGAATTATATGATTTAATTGTTAAATTAAGTATGTTACAATTTCTAACCATTTAAAATGTACTTATATAGCTGGTCTTAACTGCAAGGCTCCAAATGCCTCAGTTTCTTAATGTAAACAGAAACTTCACATTATTTCTGACATTATTCACACTTTACAGTTGTAGGGTAAATTACCGACCAGGAAAGTGATTTTCAAGAGTTGATGAATCAATTGGAAACATAAAGGTTCTGAGGCCAAAATACCTCGTACTAAAAAGTATTATTTAAAAAAAAAAATAAGTTTACAATCTATAACCATTATTAACTATATGTTTCAATATTTCCCAGTGTCTGGTTTATAGAGCTTAGGTACAGGGTGGTTATGTTCTCCGTTAGCCAACAGCAGGGTACCATTAAAAGAAACAACTATATAAGCTTTACATAAATGGCTGCATGTACAGCGCCATCTCTCGTCGCTTGTGCGTCGAAAATGAAAACCGTAAGAGTACCCATTGAACAAGTAAATTGGCTTGCCATTACTTTTAGTTATTAGTTGCAAGTCACATGTACCTAGAAGAACAGGTTTGGTAATTCTATTAATACGAAACAATACAAACCCGCATAAAAATGATAGCGATTGCTACCCAAAAACCTAATATTATAATATACATACAATTAGACATGTGCGCCGATGGTCAAATGACCGGCGGCGGCGTCTGGTCAAAAAAAGATCGGCGGCGGCGGCGTGATCGGCGTGAAATCGGCGTGAGCTATAAGTATAAAAGAAATGGCTAGGAATATGGGAAATTAAAGATTATTTTATAATTTCGCATTTTTAATTAAATATCAGCAAATTCGACTTAAAAATAAACAATTGAAAATAATCTTGAAATTTTGTGGTTATAAATAATCAGTATTTAAAAAAAAAGATGGCACATAATCAAGTCTTTAATCGAGAGTGTAAAATCAACAATGAAACTAAAAAGAATATAATATTAACTATGATTAACGTTATTTTAAACACATAGTAATTAATCAACAACATCAGTAATATTTTAAACAATAAAGTTATTACAAAACCGTAAATAAAAATAATAGTAGTTACTGTCATAATTTAACCTAATATAATTGACCAACACACATTAGCTTTAAACGTCTTTAAAATCAATAGTGAAAAGATAAAATATATTTTTATATTAACATCGATAAAACAGCAACAAAATATATTTTTTAGCATTAACATGAAATATAGATTATGGTTTACATAAATTGTAATTGTCGTGAATAAAAATAATTTTATTTACTCTACTTGGACTTAGTCTTGAACGCTTAGCAGTGACTACCATGCCAGCTATAGAAAATACTCTCTCACTAGGGGTACTCGTTGCTGGAATTGAGAGTATAGCTCTTGCAATTGTATACAACCAAGGGAAAACATTCTTTCTATTCCGCCAATATTCGAGAATAGTGCTTGATGCAACGTCCACAGCCTCAACGCTACAGCAGTATTTCCAAGCTTCCATTTCAACAGATGAACTGAAACCGGATACGTCTGTGCTGTGTTTGCTTGCTAGTTGCATTAGAACCGATGTTGAGCACGGGTTTTTTGATGATGATGCTTCTTCAATTGTAGTGAATGTTTCGTGGTTGGCATTTTCACGAATTCTTAATACGTCAGTTGCATAGTGAGCTAAATATTCTGCTTTTGTCATATTTTTGCTTTCTAAAAAGTCGTTGACTATCTTTAAATTATAGAAGCGTGGGTCGAGAAGGGACGCGACGACCAACAAATCTGTTATAGGAAACCGATGATTTAACATTTTCTTCATTTTTGTAGTCATTGCAACAACGGCTAAAGATGTGCCATCTTCGTGCGAAGAGAGAGCTTCTTCAATTTCACTCCTCAATACCAGTGTTATATTTACAGAACAATAACTTGCAGAACTTAGTATCTCCACACATTGTTTAATTTTCTTCAATAGTTTGATAAGATCTCGTATAATTTTCCATTCATTCTCATAGAGTTTGAGGTGAGGTTTGCCAACTTTCCCTAAAAGTGTATTTACTGGACCTTTATTGATTGGGTGCGAAATACTTTCTAGCATAGTTAAGGCGCTGTGCCACCGAGTAGAAGTTTCTGTTTTTAGAGTTGGTGCTGAGCTTGATGAAGTACCAGGTTCTTCTTGGTCTTCAAGACATTCGTCATCACTGTCGATGTCATCTCTACTGGAGTTATCAACATTTAATTCTTCGTCATTTAAGTCTTGTATTGTCATTAAAATCTTTTTTTGCTCTTTATCAGTTTCCAATTCTAGTTCTGGAGCCCTATATCTTAATGTTTTAACGATTTTTTTGCATTTCTTTATGATATTATTGATTTCCGATTGGTTTTTAATACCGTCAACAGACACCAAATTATGCAAGCCGTGGCCAAGGCAAAAATGGCTTTGAACATCAGGCATTAACTGCGCGGCTTTTTTTACGTTAGACCCCGAATCAGTAACTAAAACAATTTCCTTATCTGAAATTCCAAAGCGCTCTCTTGTTGTTTCCATTGCCTCCTTTATACGTTCGCCAGTTTTCTTACCTGTCACCATAATAGTTTCTAAAGTAATGTTCATAAGATTCATTTTATCTCCGTTATCGTCGATAAAATGAAGAGTGAAAGTGATATAATGCCGGCGACGATAAGAATCACTCCAAAGATCTGTAGTCATTGCAACATGTCGAGTGTTTATTGAAGATATTTGCTTTTTCACTTCGATGACCATTGAGGAATATATATCATCTAAAGCATCTCTGGATATTGTTGTTCGAGTTGGGAGTTCATCTTCAGTAAAGACCACGTTATACTTCTTTAAGAAATCGACCATCGCATCGTTGTCAATGGTGTCGAAGGGCATGAGTGAACGAGCAAACCATAGCGCAAGATCTCTCGCTAGTAGCCATTTTTTTCTAGATGGCGTGTTAGTTAATGACGATGGTCTGGAGGAAGTACTTGGACCGAAAAACTTTTTTATATTTTCAGTATGTTTTGCAGTTTTGTCTGATTCTTCAATATTATGATCTTCCTTAAGATGTCTAGTTAAATTCCCAGTACTTACATTTTTACTGTATGCTTTGATTTGTGCAAGGCCAAATACTGCTTCTGGGTCCTCTTGTAATGCATTGGACAAGCACACATTGCAAAATACTTGTTCAGGCAAATCGTGTTTCTTTTTTCCATCTTTCACTGATACTAGCCTGCCAAAATATTGCCAACATTTACTGCTCTTTGATTTCGAATGCAGGGGCAGTATCTCAAACTTATTAATTTTTTCTTTCTTTATATTGACTTCACGTTCCGTCGTTGTGTTCATTTTTTTAATATAAAATCAAGTCAGTTCACTTTCAACACTTCACAAAATGATCCACTTTCCATCACAGTCAAGGAAACACTGAAAGTGATTATTTTTTGACATACATATTTAGTTAGATACGATTGGTAACCAATCCTAGGATGCCTCATTTATGACCTGCTATTGTTTTCGCCAAAGCTTGCGGTCGCGTTGACTACCTGCAAAATTGCCGGCAGTAGGTAGTAAAAGTATTGCTTTTGTTTAACCGCGACGAGCGAGGGTAATAATAATATAAACGAGTAGTTTACTGATTACTCACTCACGGTTTAAGAAAATGTAAGTGAAGAGATAACAATAACATGAACATGAAATCTTGTTAGAAAGTATATAATTATTAAAAATCAACCGATTATACGAAAGAGTAAACAGTCTGTTATGATGGAACGGTGATATTTTTTCCACGCCGATTTTACGCCGACGTTTGAACCGGCGGCGGCGGCGTGAGTAAAATCATCGGCGGCGGCGGCGCGGCGGCGCGGCGCACATATCTACATACAATATAAATAACTGTAACAAAAAAAAACAGATTTCTAATCTGAAGCAAATTTATTATCGCTCGTCGGGTTGACATCGATGTTTAGCATACATACATTTTAAAGTAAGAAAATTAAGGAAATAACTAGGCCTACCCTTAGACGTAATTATTTAACCGTATACCTTAAATGTACTTTTCCTATTTATTACCGAATAGATATTTAAAATATACAGAAAATATATTGTCACCTAAGTTCACATTTAAGATTATCCGTAAACTAAATTAGCAATTGTGAACGACATCTATTCCAAAAATTAAAGCTATGTTGGGGCTGCCACATATGTACATTAACCGCACAGTTATAATAACATCATATTGCAATCGAAAACCTTCATTTATATTTAACATATTTTCCAGCGCACGTTCTGTAGTACATAGGGGCAGAGTGGCTGTGTTCTCCATTAGCCGACAACAAGTCGCCATCATTGGAGACAGTTATAGAAGCTTTACAACTGTACGTACAGCGCCATCTCTCGGCGTTTTGGCGGCGAAAATGAAAGCCATAGGTAAAGCCATTGAACATGTAAAGTTGCTTGCCATTTTCTGTTGTTATTAGGTGTAGTTGATCGATACCTGAAAAATATATTATATGTAACGAATCTTACGTTTTCTTCACCGGAGTGATGTGACTTATTTGTATTTGCCCATTACGACGGTTAAAAAACCAGCTGGCCTCTTACTGTGGTCACGTGTGTAAAGATAAATGTGGATAAAACATCCGCCAGCCGATGAAATTTCTCATGGAGATAGGTTAAAAGGACAAGGGAAGGACATGGGGTACTTTTCACCCGCGGAAAACGACTTCTACGCGGACGGAGTCGCGGGTACCTTGTAATAAAATAAAATTGGAAATACTTACCTACAGCTTTATATATTTTCCAGTATTTAACCTGTGATATTTAGGGGCAGGGTGACTGTGTTTCCCATTAACCAACAGCAGGTCGCCATCTCTGGCAGTGAAATAAGCTTTACACGTGGTGTTAGACGTACAGCGCCATCTCTCGGACTTTTTATTGCGGAAATGAAGACCATATGTATAGCCATTAAGCATGTAAAGTTTCTTGCCATCCGACGTTGTTATCTGTTTGAATTGCTCGATATCTGAAAAAGGCACTAATAAGTAAGAAAATCCATCATCCATCAACGGGTTGGCTTCTTGTGCCTGCGTGATCCGTATTTGGTTCAATCATTACATTTATACCCACCATTTTTCCTGCGATACACATCGGAAAGCAGTTGGATATTAAAGCTAAACATACCTTCATTTAATTTGCCCTTACCTGTAGGTATATCGTTAATACCAGGAACATTATTAATGTTGAATATTGTATGTATATGTAGACGACTGACTAACAGTGATCATTATTCGTTACGCATGTAACTGCGTTGACATATCGACAACTCGACAACGAAACGAAACGTTATCGCTGTCAAAATCCCGCTGATGAAGTCTAATGTAATCAATCGTGAATTATTAAGAACTAGATATTACACATAAAGGGTTCAGAAATCAGCATTGTGGTAAAAAATACAGTCATTAAATAAATTGGTAATAAATTATCAAATAAACCTGACTGCAATAAAAATATCAACTGAAAAGGTCTCATCATCGGCCTGCGGCAGTCCACTGCTGGACATAGGCCTCTCCCAAGGCACGCCATTTTCCTCGATCTTGAGCTTTGAGCATCCAGTTGCTGCCAGCCACCTTGCGCAGATCGTTGCTCCATCTAGCAGGGGGGCGTCCAACACTACGTTTGCCTATGCGCGGTCTCCACTGCAGAACTCGATTACTCCAGCGTTCATCAGTTCTGCGACAGATGTGACCAGCCCACTGCCACTTCAGCTTGCTTATTCGAGTAGCTATGTCTGTAACTTTAGTTATCTGTCGAATTACTTCATTTCGGATTCTATCCCTTAGATATACTCCAAGCATAGCTCTCTCCATAGCTCGCTGAGCAACTTTTAGCTTGCGGACCAGTCCCACCGTCAGTGTCCACGTTTCGGCTCCGTATGTCATCACGGGTAGGACGCACTGGTCAAAAACTTTTGTTTTTAGGCTTTGAGGTATGGGTGACGAGAAAACATGACGTAGCTTCCGGAATGCCGCCCAGCCCAACTGAATCCTCCTATCGGCTTCCTTCTCGAAATTGTTCCTACCTAATTGCAGGTTTTGTCCAAGGTAGACGTACTTGTCGACAATTTCGAGAAGTATCCATCGACAGTTATCGGCCCGGGAATGACATGCATGTTGAACATGACTTTCGTCTTGTCTAAGTTCATACACAGGCCGATGCGTCGGGAGGATTCATTTAGGCTACTCAACAATACCTGAAGTTCCTGCAGTGATTTCGCCATAACAACAATGTCGTCTGCAAAACGTAGGTGTGAGATGTATTGGCCATTTATATTGATGCCTCGCCCAGTCCAGTCAAGTGTCTTAAAAACGTCCTCCAGTGCACTGGTGAACAGTTTCGGAGATATGACGTCTCCCTGTCTCACACCCCTCTGAAGCTGGATTGGTTTCGTTTGATTGCCTTGGATTTGAACGGACATTGTGGCCAACCTGTACAAACATCTCAGCACCTCGATATACCGGCAGTCGACTTGACATCGCTGCAGGGATTCCATAACAGACCAGGTTTCAATAGAGTCAAATGCCTTTTCGTAGTCCACAAAAGCTATGCACAGGGGCTGATTATATTCCTCCGTCTTCTGTATAATCTGCCTCACTGTGTGGATATGGTCTACGGTACTGAATCCTCCTCGAAACCCGGCCTGCTCCGGAGTTTGAAACTCGTCAAGTCTTCGCGCAAGCCGATTCGTTATGACCCTCGAAAACAACTTGTAGATGTGACTCAGCAACGAAATGGGTCTATAGTTTTTCAGAAGAGTCTTGTCACCCTTCTTGAAGAACAACACCACAATGCTTCTGTGCCACGCCTCTGGGGTTCTCCCGGATGACAGAACCGAGTTGAAAACACGCTGAAGCTCTATTAGGACAGGACGTCCACCTGATTTTAGGAGCTCAGTCGTGATTCCATCTTCACCCGGGGCTCTCCCATTTTTAAGTTGTTTGAGGGCCAGCTCGATCTCTTCCGGGCTAATCTCTGGCAGCTCGTCGGTGTAGTGGCGGGTCGGCGGTGCTCGTGGGTCATTGAGTGTGGGTGCAGGTTGTGGGGCGTGTATGGCGTATAGTTTACCGTAGAATTCTTCGGTCTCAGCCAGAATTTCGGACTTTGACGTGACAATTAAGCCTTCAGATGTTTTGAGTTTTGTCAGGTGGCTCCTTCCAAGCTGCCGTGAAAATACCTTGGAGCCTCGGTTACGCTCTATCGCCTCCTGTATAAGAAGCGTATTGGAGCTTCTGAGGTCTTTCCTAATCGATTTCCGCACCATCCTGGTAAGAGCCACCCGCTGTTCGGCATTTGTCGTGTTACGTCTTTGTGGCATTAAAAGTTTCGTCTCTACTGAGAAATGAGACTCCCAGCCCGTACGTTGCCTCTCACAAAACCTGTTACCCTCTTCCCTTATGATATTGACTACGCCTGTAAGGTCCTCATCAATATCCGCAGCAGGCATAAGGGCGTCGAAACGGTTTTTAAGCTCCAGTTGGAAGCGTTCAGAGCCAGCTATGGACTGGAACGGTGTCGGTCGGAGCGTGGACTTCATCAGACGGGATCTTTCCAGGTTATAATCGATATCCAGAGTGCCTCGTACAAGTCGGTGATCACTACCAGTATTAAACCTGTTGATCACTGAGACATCTCTGAATATATGCCTTTTATCCGACATAATGAAGTCGATCTCGTTCTTTGTGACTTTGTCGGGGCTGATCCAAGTCCACTTCCTTTGGGGCTTCTTCTTGAAGAACGAGTTCATAACGAACAGCCCCTCGCTCTCCAGGAAGTTTACAAGCATCTGCTCCCTATTGTTCCTGTCTCCGAAACCGTGTGGCCCTACAACCGTGTCGACGTCCTTGTGTTTACCCACCTTTGCGTTGAAGTCCCCCATTACAACACTGAAGTGGGCCTTTGTGGTGTTGTGCAAGGCTTTGGCTATGTCCTCATAGAGGATTTCCACTTCATCATCTGAATGTGTCGAAGTCGGCGCGTATACTTGTATTACTTTCAGAGAATACCTCTTAGTGAGTCTTACGACAAGATACGCAACACGACTTGACACACTGGAGACCTCTTCAATGTTGTTAGCGAGGAGCTTATGGACGAGAAACCCTACTCCGCCTTGGGAGAGGCTGTCACCTTCTCGATAGTAGAATAGATGGCCAGATTGTAGTGTCATTGTGTCCTCACCCTCTCTTCGGACTTCGCTGAGCCCCACAATGTGCCATCGTATACGCTCCAATTCTACCTCGAGTTCGTGGACGGACTCATCCAGCCGCAGGCTGCGCCCATTATACGTAGCCAGGTCTAGTTTTTTATGGTAGCCGTTCCTCGCCCGGGGATTCTTAGCACCCCCTACCCCATCGTTACCATGGCCGCTACCGTGGCCAGGAATAATAGGGCGGCCGGGCACTGGGGGCCGTGGCTTTACTGTGTTATCCATTGGGAGGGATTGCCCTTAATCGCCACGCTGGGCAAGCGGATTGGCGATCGCAGTGGGGCAGAGGTTCAACACCAGGATGCTGCTGCCCATCCCTTGGCAGGCATTTTCCTCTGCCACGATTGAATGGTTTGACCGCCATTTATCGGTTGACTGACTGCGCCGGAGCCAAAAGGTCTATAATCTATATAAAATTGCAAACTTATAAAGCTTGAATATTGGAAAAGTTGTGATATATTTTCAGACATCCATGTACCCAGTGACACTCGCGCCATCAAGACGAATTTAATGACGTACGAGTATCATTTTATCAAATTCGGTTGAGCCGTTGAGTAGTTACGAGCGGACATAGAGACCGTGATACATATATATATACATACAAACAGGTCAAACATATAACCCTCCTTTTGGGCTTCGCCGCAGTCAGGTAAAGAGGGGTCAAGCGCTGCAATTGGACAAAACGGGGCAAAAAACATAAAGTTATTTTGAAACTAAAAATAGTATATTCATTTTAACATTTAATATATTTTCCAGAATGTGTCCTGTGGTATATAGGGGCAGCATGGCAATGTTCCCCCTTAGCTACCACCAAAACGCCATCATTCGTGACGGTAATATAAGCTTTACACTTGGACGTGCAGCGCCATCTCTCGCCGTTTCGCCGTTGGAAATGAAAGCTATACGTATAGCCATTGAGCCTGTAAAGTAGCCTGTCATTCATTGTGGTTATTTGGTGTAATTGATCCATATCTAAAACAAGATTTCTTCATTAACTACATATTTGATGATTCAAATTTTATGATAACTATGAATAATAAACTATTTAATTTCCAGTAAGAATAATTTATTAACATACAAATATAAACAGGCGTTTTCCAAAAAAAGTGTACACCGTTAAGGACAAAATTAAGAAAATTTAACTTTTTCCATTTCGTCACGGAAATCAACGTATCTAAATGTATGGCTAATTGTCGTGAAGAAATGGAAAAAGTTAAATTTTCTTTATTTTGTCTTTAACGATGTACACTTTTTTTACCTAATTCACAAAAATATCCGGTGAGTAACAAACTAGGCTGAGCCTGAATAAGCCTGTGTTAATCTATTTGAATTTAAGGATATATATCCATTTTTGTTAAACTGCAAATAAATTAATTTCATTGATATAGCCAAGTTAGCAATAAATGCCAACCCTGCGTACGAATTAAATGAAAGGTTAAGGAAGTTGTGGCTAAATCCAAAAGATGAGTGTTGATCCTTGTTGTTGGTTTTAATTACTGGTTACGTGTGTCTTCTCTTGTTTCAATGTAAATTTGTTTCTGTATATTTGTATTTAAACTTCGTGGAAATAAAATACTTTTTATTGTATTTATTTTATTTAAAAGACGGTTAATAACCGGTTATTTGCATTCCCTAGTTAACAACTGCGGTGCTCGCCGCACTGCCAGTCGCCTCATTACAAACAGTGCGATGTCCAATCTCAATCGCTTTGCGGATCTTGCGTGATACAATAGTAGATTATTGCCCAGGCCTAGAAACAAGGGGATTGGTGAGGCCTGCTAAAATCCGAGTCAGGTAATCCCCGCTATCGCATAAAGAATTCTTTCCTCAAATAATGCGAGAAAATATTTGTAAAATTGTGCATTGTTGGAGAAAAACACAAGAGCCTGGGCCGGAACAGGCAGTTGCTGGACTCGTATATAGGTAACTCATATTCGTCCCGCAACGACCTTTTTCCCGGTCTCTACACTTTAACTGGACAGTCCACTGGCGGCCTGTATTTACAGTTGTGCAACAGCACCCTTAAAAGCTACAGGAAACCACAATCAAAATTTACATATAGAAAATTTTGGTTAATAAGCATTTTTATTCTTATATAAAACAAGTAGCAAGATTTATTTGTAAAATCTCTTATCAAACAAAACTCATTATTTCTTAATTGTGAAGCAAACAGGCAAAAATAGCACACATGTAAAAATAATTTCGACAATTCTTACGCCAAAACCGTTACTTATAACTAATAACATTTCTGTTATTGTTAATGTTGTTGTCATTATAGATTTGTTATAATCCTTAGCTAAAAATAAATTTTCTTTAACGGTTAATTGATTTTCATTTTATATACCTAATTTAACATATATTCCACTTTTTGTCCTGTGGTAGGTAGGGGCAGGGTGGCAGTGTGCCCCATTGACCGACACCAGAACGCCATCATTGGAGACAGTAATAGAAGCTTTACACTCGGACGTGCAGCGCCATCGCTCGCCGTTTCGCCGCCGGAAATGAAGGCTATATGTGTAGCCATTGAGCATGTACAGTTGCTTGTTCTTCGCTGTGGTTATTTGGAGCAATTGATCTATTCCTGAAATAAAGATTTGTAAATTAAACTTTTACCTTTATGATAATTATACACCGTATTTTTTTTGATTTACGATAACTTCGGCATATTGTTAGGTACACGTATAGAAACTACGTGGTACATTAGATTTTAAAATATTGCAAAAAAAAATAAAAAAAAATTGTTTAGAACAAAGTAGTTAAATGTTGTGTCTTCAATCATTCTAAAAGGGTCTTTAGAGTTAACTCATAGTTAGTGTCAAATACGTCAAGTCAGCGTGACATACACACACACAAGTAAAGATAACACTTGACAGGTGCACGATTGCTTGACTTGGCGGGAAGAGAGAGAGCCTTTTACATTAGTTTAACGTGATTAACTGATTAATTTTAATTAATGAATATCTTTATAACCGTACGAGTTATCATATGTCTGTCTTCGGGAAATTAGCTTAATTTGACTTGAAGAACGTGCCCTTAAAGTTATCGTAAATAAAAAAAAACACGGTGTATATTTAAGATCAAATGTACAGAACATTGTTTTATCGACTGTTCCAGTTATTAATATTGAGTTATCAGTGTCACCACTGTTTTTTGCATGTTAAGTTGGATCCACATGCTTGGTGTTTCCGGAAAAACTGCAGGACGCAACTATACTTTAGAGTGAGTTGGAAATACATCGTGCTCACTCTAACATACAGTTGCGTCCTGCAGCGTTTGCGGCAAACACCAAGCATGTGGATGTGGCTTAAAAAGGGCTCATTATAATTTGGGTTTAGGAGAGAAAGGGGTAATGTGAGTCAGGGGGCAAAGGTGGTCAGCGTTCTAACATCCAGACAAAAGTATAAACATACGAATATCGGCCTACTGCCCAGTCGAGAAAGTTAAAGCTGCCACGTAACGAGTCTTAAAGACGATATTCCTTTGTACATAATTTCCTCTGCATGTTAGAACTTAGAACGCTGACTACCATTGCCCTCTGAAACCCACCTACCTCATACTACACTACCCATTTTTGCCATACATACCTACGCACTTCACCTTATCCTACCGTGATAACTAAGGCGGCTAACTGCATACTAATAGTAAAAGCATTTAAAATTCAATATGCTTACCAATAGAGTACCTATAGAATGTTTTGACTACTACATTGCAGTTACCCGCCTTCTTTGGTATTACGCTAACATAGACATCCGAATGTTCCTGAAGATCCTTTTAGAAACTCACAGAATCTATTTGCAGGGAATGTAATATCCTTGTAACATTTTCAAATAAATGAATCAAATTGATTTAGCTAAATTCGCAAAGCATACAAAGCTTGCGCTTCGGTTCGATCCTTGGTTAGAGCAGATATTTGTAAGATGTGCCTTGGACGGTATTTGTGTACCTATTTAACATTATCGACATCATTGCCAGATATTTCCACACCATAGGTTGAACGCCAAGCTTGACTTTACTTTTAATTTTTTCTTAAGAGTAACTATTTTTTAATTGACATGACGTTAAATAAGTCGATAATAATAATTTACGCTTTGACCCTCACTCGACAGCATTTTATTAGGAACTTGATATAAAAATCCAATTTACGATATCCTTTCATATTTCACATTTTAAAAGGGAATTAATTTAGCCACTTGGAGTAAAAAAATAAATCTAAATTAAATCTTTGCCGCAGCTAAATGTAGGGAAAAGTTAGTCTTAAATCGAGATTCAAGGCTAAAGCTCGATTTAACGTTTTTTGCAAGAAGCCCTGAAGCAGCAAAAAGGGCGTTATTAGAGTAAACACGTAGGTTAGATACGTTAAAGTAGTCATCACAATATAAAAAAACGAGTAAGATATATAAAACCGTGTATCTTAATATTGTATACACTGTTTACAATTTGACACATTTGACTTAGTCTACTTTTTTGTACTCGCTTATATGTACTAGCGACCCGCCCTCGCTTCGCTTCGGGTTAAATTATTAAACATATAAAGCTTTCTCTTGAATCACTCTATCTATTAAAGAAACCGCATCAAAACCCGTTGTGTAACTTTAAAGATCTAAGCATACATATGTTAAGTGTGGATAAACGCGGATAAAAAAATTCTGTCACGCTTTGTCCAGCATGTAAGTGCGAGAGTGACGGATGCTGTATCCACTGCGATAAAGGCGACCATAATATAGACCCAATCTTTAGGATGATAAATGATTCTTGTTTTAATTCTTATAACATTATTCTTCCGCTTCATTATCAGCGTTATAGATACATACATAACATCACGCTTTCATCCCCAGAGTGGGGTTTAGTCCATTCACCGGAAGTAGGTATATAAACATACATATATACTATCACGCCTTCATTCCCAGAGTGCTTTAGGCAGAGCTACAGAAATAACTAAAAATCTAAAAAGTCTTGATCATAATTCTATAACCACATTTTGCACAATCAGGCCAAGAAGTTTACTAGTATTAATGACAGTTTGCAAGCCCTTCGCCTAACAGTACTACAAGCCCTTATTCCCTCAGTCGCCTCTTACGACACCCATCAACCCATGGGAAGACATGGGAGTGGCACTATTCTACCCGGCAAACACACGGGGGTTTTAACAGCGTTATAAAATTGAAAAATCACTTCATATTCATTATGCCATTGTAAAATTATCTTACGTATCTTTAGTAGGCAAGTTAATGAGATCAACTACGAACCAGCAAGTAGATTTGCGTGGTGTATTAAATAATTTCACACAAATGTTCTAGTCAGTCCCAAAATTCGCTTGTAGGAACAGGCAACACAGGACTGAATGTTAGGCCGCTTTCTACTCTTCCTAATTTAGCTGAGTAATACACACTGGATATACGAGTATAAAAGACTAAACCCGATTTGCATTACACGGCCAAATAAGAACAGTGCCAAGTGGCTCAACAACATACTTATATTGAGAAATATTCACATAGAATACCCCCAAGACTCGGGAATAAATACTAGCGCTCATCACACTAATATGTACCCATAATGGAAATTAAACCCGTGATCGCTAGTTTTGTTGGTAGAATCACTACTTTCTAGGAAACTTATTATTACTTAATACAACAGTACAAAATGGCCGATCGTCTTAATACCCATGGCATGTGTAGAAACACACACTCTATATTCGACTTTCTGAGTTACAAATAAAAAGGATCCGATATGGAGATTCTGGCACTGTAGAGAATAATACTGATACTGGCACCATTTTAATAAATCTCTGTGATATATTTCGGTATCCGGCAATAGTCTATAAATAGTAAAGTAATACAACCAACGGAAAAGAAATCAGATAACTTATATCACAAATAAAAGTTTAGTTAAATTTTGTGATTGTTATAAATCGGTCAATCATGGATCGATTTAAAAACTTCTGTATAATTCTTAGTCGATGCCAGTTGATTATCGATATCGGTATTTTGCTATAACACGAGATAAAGAGATATATGCGTTTTATAAAATTTGCTATTCTGTAGTCTTGTCTTCCTAAATATACTTACGGAAATAGGGATTTCTTTTATTAAGGGATTCTTAGGCATAAATCCGTTTGCTTATGCGGCACATAATATTTCCCTTCTCTTGTCAAAATGTAAGTTTTTCGAATATGGGTGTGCACCCCAACCGCTTTAACCAGTCGTTTGTCTTCAGTGACCACTATGAACGCGCTACAGGTGGATGTCCTGTCACAACGCCATCGGTGGGCCGCATTGCTTCGGTATTTCAAAAAGTATGAATAAGAATATCCATCGTAGATTAATCTCGTTTTTCCATTCATCAAAGTGATTTCTTGAAGTACTGCAAATAACAAGAATTGAAAAACCTGGATATGTATCTACATATCATTATTAAAACTTCACATATAAAGAGGAGAAAAAGAAATATATGTTTCATCAAGATTGCTATTATTGTAGTTTTGTCTTCTTTAATATACGGAAATAACCAGTTTTCCCCGCGTCTCGTTCCTTCTGCATTTTCCTCTAAATCATTCTTAGGCATAAATTCGTTTGCTTATAAGGGGAATAATATTTCCCTTCTCTTGTCAAAATGTAGGTTTTTCGAGTATGGGTGTGTACCCCAACTGCTTTGACCAGTCGTTTGTCTTCAGTGACCACTATGAACGCGTTACAGGTGGATGTCCTGTCACAACGCCATCGGTGCGCCGCATTGCTTCGGTATTTCAAAAGGTACGAATAAGAAAATCCATCGTAGATTAATCTCGTTTTTCCATTCATCAAAGTGATTTCTTGAAGTACTGCAAATAACAAGAATTGAAAAACCTGGATATGTATCTACATATCATTAATAAAACTTCACATATAAAGAGGAGAAAAAGAAATATATGTTTCATCAAGATTGCTATTATTGTAGTCTTGTCTTCTTTAATATACGGAAATAACCAGTTTTCTCGTTCCTTCGGCATTTTCCTCTAAATCATTCTTAGGCATAAATTCGTTTGCTTATAAGGGGAATAATATTTCCCTTCTCTTGTCAAAATGTAAGTTTTTCGAGTATGGGTGTGCACCCCAACTGCTTTGACCAGTCGTTTGTCTTCAGTGACCACTATGAACGCGTTACAGGTGGATGTCCTGTCACAACGCCATCGGTGGGCCGCATTGCTTCGGTATTTCAAAAAGTATGAATAAGAAAATCCATCGTAGATTAATCTCGTTTTTCCATTCTCCAAAGTGATTTCTTGAAGTACTGCAAATAACAAGAGTTGAAGAACCTGGATACATATCCATTTAGATATATACAAATCAATTTAATCCATGTCAATGTCATTATTAAAAGTTCACATAAATGTTGCCACCCAGTAGTTTTACATTTTTTACATAATATTAAACTAAGTCGCTTTCCGTGTCTGACTGTTTATCGTCTTACGGAAGGTTGTTA
The DNA here is from genome assembly GCA_949316455.1 of Acleris holmiana. NCBI lineage: Eukaryota > Metazoa > Arthropoda > Insecta > Lepidoptera > Tortricidae > Acleris > Acleris holmiana. The sequence continues at coordinate 15,015,937 of OX438771.1, read as the reverse complement.
CATATAAATTCTGGTTTATGTAAAGTCGACCGATTTGATTTCTAGGCCACTAAGGACTATGTTAAACTGACGTTGTCAAACAAAACGTAGGACACTTGTTATAGTTTGGTTTACAACGTCACGTTGACATAGTCCAAAGTGGTCTAAGAGTCAAATTGGTTGACTGTAAGTGTGTTACAGAAAACTGAAATAAACGAAAGCGAAGCGAGGGCGGGTCGCTAGTTAATGATAAAACAACAATGAATACAAAATGTATTTATTTAGTTAAATATACCAAACAGTTAACTTGATTTAAGATGTATGAGTTTAAACAAATGACAAACGGTTTACTTCAATACTTACAAAGCTCAGAATTATTACAAGAGCAAATAAATAAAACATATAGAACATTTTGATGCAAGTGCGGAAAGTTTGTCATTTTACACAAGTCCCGAGGTGTCTTGGCCCAAGTTGCAAGCGAGGGGCAAGACAGTTCCGCGCGTGTATCAAAGCACGTTTTTTAATACATTTGCGAAAAAATATTGATACAACAAAAATAAATCAGTAAATAAAACTATTACAAGAGATAACTTACTTTTAACTGTCAGATACTTTATAACATGGCAACGGTTGTGAACATTAAGCCAAATAAAAGAAAAAAAAAGTCACACAGTAGGTCATTTAACTACCTATATTTAAAAATCAAAAAGCATAAATTAAATACTCTATTAACCAGCGGTAACGCATAAAGGTGGATTCACATTACGCCGTGCTGGGCTGAGCCCGGTTTCGGCATGGTGTAACGTGAATCCACCTTAATACTCAACAATCTGATCATTCGTAATACTAATCCAGATTCAGCCGTCTTGATGAGAGCTGTTTTTTTTTAAATATTTCCTACACAATTTTGTATTTATGTAATTTGAATATCAGAATTGAGTTTCATTGGCATTGATAAGATTTAGGAGTTTTTTTTTTAAAAAAGCATATAAAACGCAATACACTAAGTTTTGACCCGTTTATTAAGATTTTATATAGAATCAAAACTTGTTAAAATCTTAAATTTTCTTTAATGTCTTTATTGTTTTTTTTTATTTACGTAATATTTGAATTCAACGATATTGGATTAAACATATTAATTTACGAAATAAATGCAAATTTCTTTATAAGGTCCTCATATTTTAAACATGGAAAAACGGCTGTGACGTCATTCCTGTCGTCTATTTTGTATAGAGTGCTTTTGCAGGGGGTCTGAACTCTGAACTATGACTTTTTATAACTTTTTATCTTATGAAAAAATTACACGACAATTATTTCGCGTATACAGTTATTCCTCTCTTTCATAGAACTTTCTAGAGACCGTAATAAATAAATTAATGTTTCCTATTACATCACTAATATGTATGAATAGTTTCATTGCTAAATGACGTTATCAAAAACTGGTTGATCATTCAAACTCTTTGGTTGGATGCACGTTTTGGAAGTTGAAACAATACTAATGGAGAAGTAAAACACACCAGTGCGAAATATCGAAATTTCCGCACAATGTGCAGCTAAGAAAAGGAAAAAGCACTAGTTCGAAAAAAAAACAACTTTCCGAACGATATACCTACAGCTATGAAAAGTAACACTTTTTGAGTAACTGTATTGAATAAAGTACTTACCTATATAAATACAACGGCGCAGGATATCTTTAAAAAAAAAACAAACAAGTGCGAGTTTGATTTGTGCACGGAGGGTTCCGTACCATTATCTATACAACGTTAGAGATGAATAACCTTTTTTTTAGTTTCACCTGTCTCGGTGTCTGTATTAACATCGCGAAAAAACCGGCAAAAAGCTCACGTTTATGGTTCGTAAACATTTATATATATAATCTGTTTTATAGTATTTGTTGTTATTGCAGCAACAGAAATACATCATCTGTGACAATTTCAACTGTGTAGCTATCACGGTTCATGAGATACAGCCAGGTAAGAGACAGACAGACAGACGGATAGCGGAGTCTTGGTAATGGGTTTAAGGGTTCCGTAGTCAAACTAGGAACCCTTATAGTTTCGCCATGTCCGTCTGTCCGTCCGCAGCCTAGCGTAGAGACAGTACTTAAAAGCTGTAATTTGGCATGAATATACATATTATTTACGCCAACACAGTGGTAAAATAAAATTTTGATAAAAAAAGTTTTTTTAGTGTACCTTCCCTATACGTAACGTTGGTATGTAGTTTTTTTTCCTCGTCTACCCTATAGTGTAAGGTGTCGTTGGATAGGTCATGGATAAGGTATACTTACTTAATTTTTACATAGTAAGGTCAAAAACGACAAAGAGCTAATGATTAGGCGACGAGGCAACTGACCCTAGTCATGTAGGTACAAACCGTACCCATAACACTGTCAACAGCAACCTACTCGTTTAATTGTTTTTTTTTTAATAGCTGGTGAAAGCCAACGAGCACACCGGCCACCTGATGCTAAGCGGGATCTGTGATCTATAGACATTCGTGCGACTAGTATTTTAAATCTGCAATCCTAAGACCGCGAATGCGTTGCCAGCCCTGAGGACTAATATGGAATGCCTCTATGCTAGTAATTTCACCCGGAACCTAACAATGCGTACATTGTTCACGTGTAGGTATCGTTTTTGTAAAGGTTTCATTTCTAAGGCGATCTGTATATTAAGAGTGTGAGTATCTTGATTGTGGGTTAGCCATACAACTCAAAGATGCATCCCAAAAACACTACTCAACAACCATAAAGAAATGTGCCTAAAACATTTTCAAAGCCTTATCTTATCTTATCTTACAGATGGGCCCTTTCGGATACACTTCGACCCCTTTAGGATATTTTGTGCAATTACCCTCTTACACACTCAGCTGTTCCAATGAGCAGGCTTTCACACGATGTTCTTCACCGTAAGAGCAATGCACTTTAGTTAGAAAAACTCATTGGTACATGGTGACGGCGGGGGTTCGACCTCGGTACCTTAGGATCAGGACTCGAAGCCGACTCCCTAAGCCACTAGGCCACCGATGCTATTTCAAAGCCTTACATACTGATTGCCTTGCGTTCTTACATATTTACTAGGCTCATGCGCATGGCACCCGAAGGACTTTAACAGTGTGAGCCCCGAAACCATGATGTGGGCCTTGCAGAAGGAGGTCCTTGTGCAACGCCATCGTTGTCCTTGCCGCAGTGTGTACTCAAAGGTGTAAGTGTAGCCGTCGTACAATAAATACCTCTTTCCTCCCACAAGACACATCTCTTGAAGGGTTTCTGGAAAGGTAAAAGGTGATAATAGAGTAAAGAGATACAACATTGTCAATAAACGTGCTACTAATTATACATGTGAAATTTTGTATGCCTGCTTTGATGTTTGTACGGCTGCAAGAGTTTGAATGAAATTTAGCACATAGATAGGCCGTGTACTAGATTACATTGGGTAGTTTATATCTTGAGACAGTTTCCGAGGCACACGATAAACGAGGTCTACGCGGATAGAGACGCGGGCCGCTCGCAAGTTTTTTAAAAAAGTGCGTAGATTCCAAGGGTAGGTTGCAAGGGTAAAATAGTGAACAAAACAATCCATATTCTTATTCTCTTTACTTGAATTCAAATAATAACCAATGCTCTTAAGAAAATTAACACAAGTTCAGTCTTCGTTTAGAATAATATTTGAAAAAAAAATATATCTATGAATACAACCATAAGTCCTATGAGGAAAGGCTGGGGTGATATGACTTACATTTTTGGTGATAATGGTGAAATGATTGTAATTTTTTTATGACACATTATTTTGAACGAAAACTAGGATACCTTGACATACTTCCCAGTTTTTGTTAATATGTAGACTGGTGGTGTATGGTTGTGGTATGGTGGTGGAGTCAAGAGCTTTTTGTCATCATCCAGTCTGATGGTAGCTCTGCAGGTTCGAGTATTCGTGCAGCGCCACGTGTATCGACCATGGCCGTTGGTAAATGTATACCCGTTCACCATTAAATACAATGCATTACGAGATCGACCGCCTTCTACTTGAATTTCTCGAACTGAAAAAAGTTCTGTCAATGTTAGATGAACTGTATTAGTAAATATAAATTTAATTAATCAATGTTTAAAACTAATTTTAATCATACAAGTAGAAAAAAATACCACTATTTTATCAATGCCATAGACTTAACTTCTTATTCATAAACACGCAATAGCTTGCGTGCTTAAAATATACTTTGTCCTTCTGTCATGATGACATTAGAATTTGACAGAAAGTGACTACGAATAATTGTTTATGATATAGGGTGGACTCGTTCATAGTTCATGTCTTTCTGCATGTGTTACAGAAGCTAATAGTATTATAGTACCCGGCCAAGAAGCAGTCAATCGTGCTACATTGCACAACCAAGGACTTTCTGAACATTACAACAAAGGTGCGTGAAGCATTTATAAGCATTAGCATTGAGTAGCATATTGTTATAAGTAAACCAATTAGTACTTTACGTAGCGTGGCGTATTTATACCACTGTAATCGGCAGATTTTCGATCTACCTTGAGAATTAATGATGTATCATCAGCAAAAAGCACAATATCGCAAAGTTTATCAGTTTAGTTAACCGTGGGTCATTAATATAAACCAAAAATATTATTACCAACCCGTTGTACCAGCCTTTGGTCCGATTTCAAATAATTATATTTTCTATTTAAATGACATTAAAAAGTCGATTGAAAATATTCGTGAAAGTGTAACAAACTACCCAAGAAACTACTCTAGAAAGCGGCAATTCTAAAAAAATATATAACCAATTTAGTTTTTTAAAAAGACATAGAAAATGAACTAAAAGCATTGTTTCAAAATATATTTTCGGTTTTTTGAAGAATAAAATCAACAAGAGCTAAAACTATTATTTAATTCTTCTCTTTGAACAAGAAAACATGCTCGATTATATTTTGATGATTATTTTAGCCACCTCTGTATTTCCTTACTAACTTGTAGGTACTTATTGTATGTAATGTAAATAAAAATACTTACCTAAAATTAAACAATTTTATTATAAATCATTAAAAAAACATGAGAAAACATAATGGAAGGCATATAATATATTTAACTTATAGACATTTTACTTCTTATAGACAAAAACTGACATTTTCAATTAGCTACACCAAGAGTGCGTATGGGTAAAGTCAGTGAGTTGCCGCTTTCAAAGGAATAATATTTGACGATGCTGGCCTTATATTACAGCCAAGTAAAGTCACACTAAACGAAATAATAACCAAGAGTTAAACTTACAAAAACAAATAAGTAGCAAATAATTTTAAACAAACAAAAACACACGCAATTGAAAAAAAAAGGTTTTTAACACGGTTAGAATATTGTCAAGTTCCTGATATTTCAAGTTTAGTTTCACAAATAATTATAAACCACTACAACGGCCTGCAACTCCGTTCAAACCAAGTCTGTACGTTGGAAAGAAAACAAACCAAAAGCGGAAACGTACAAGGCTGGAATTCTACAAGGTAATAACGATATCGTTTTTGACCTGTTTCCGTATTGTCAACGTTTTGATAACTCTTATGTCATTTACAATAATGGCGACTGTGACATAAACGATTCTTAAACGTGTCAAACACGATGTCGTTTTAATGCACCTGAATAGAGGCCCTGACCTAGTGTTTCATAATATCTATAACATATTTAAAAACCATGGAAATTGGATTAGATTTAGCGAAACGTTATCGCCTGGAGCTTTTGTTCGGATTATTTTTGACCGCAACGCGATTTAAGCATCGCTTTACAATCGTTTAAATCGTGAAAGCGTAACAATAGACACCACATTTTCAACATTAGTATGGATGACTCAAAACCTACAGTACTGTCCATTAGATGTTTTATGCAACACTGGGGGGTGGTGGTTGTGTTCTACGTCGCGTTTGGTGATGACTTGGGCATCGTTAAGGTGCACATACGCTCTGCACTTAGAGTACAGAGTGCACACCCACTTGCAATAGTCACGGCCCTTGTAATGTTTGTAGAAGGTAAAACCGTCGACGTACAGGTTCTGCTTTCCCGAAGTCATCGTAATAAGTTTACCTGGAGCAGAAAGCGTTGAATTTTATACCATAAATTTGTACACAACCTGACTGCATCGTCATCATCTTAACGCCATGTTTAATGTGTTGTTTTACTTGTCATAAGTTTTAAAATGTGTTGCTGTACTGTTGAATAAATTCTTTATACTCTATTTTATTATATTATACACATAATTGCGTTTTGCAAGGTGCCTACAGTTCGATATATAAAAAAAACGGCCAAAACAGACCCGCGCTTGAAGGGTTCCGTACAATTATATATGCAACATTAGGCACTATATATAACCTTTTTAAAAAACAAATTGAATCTTGGTAAAAACTTTTTATTTGAAACATATTTATTTATTAGACTATTTATTTATTTATTTTGTACAATTAATACTTACAGTCAAGCCAAACATGTTAATTTCTGATAAAGATACTGCACAAGAAAAAATATTAGGTAACTATAACACTAAACATAAATATACAAAAATACATAGGTACAGTCGAGTTCAAAAGTATGTATACACTTTAGTACCTTGTCTATTTAACGTCATGTTTAAACTGCCATATGAAATTATCCAAGCGATTAAAGTGACAAGGTACTAAAGTGTATACATACTTTTGAACTTGACTGTACTAATACATACTAGCGACATGCAAAGTTATCTATTTAATTATAATTTTGTTTTACAAAGTTTTTGATGACATACGTAATAATTATTGACGTCTTGCTACTCTGAAATACTCATAAACATTAAAAAAACGTGGATAGTGAAGGGCCTTTGTTTTGTTAATCGACTGTAGCTAACCAGTCAATGTATATTGATTACATAAACCTGTTGTTATAGCGGGAATAGAAACACACACAGTGAAATTTCAACTTTATACCTATTAAGTTCATGATATTAGCCCGCTGTCAGACAGACAGACAGAGGAACGGACAGCTGAGGTTTAGTAATATATTATGGTCCCGTTGGCACCCTTTAGGTAATAAACAGAAAACGTTTTTTTTATGATAAGGAGAAGGCACACGAGCACTCAGGCCACCTGATGGTAAGTGGAATCTGAGACCCATAGACATTTGAATTCTCAAGACCGCAAAAGCGTTGCCAACCCTGAGGGCTAAGATGGAATGCCTCTATGCTATTTATATTCTGAAGTATTTTCCCTGACTGGTTTTATGGAACTTGGGGGCAGGATGGTTATGTGCATAAACCTTTTTCACTAAAACATGATGCTCGTTTAGAAACACGTACGCCTTGCACTTGGAGTGGGAGGTACAGGTCCAGCGGAAGAGGTCACGGCTTTTATAATGTTTGAAGAAGGTGTAGCCGTTTAGGTAGTAGTTCTGTTTCCCGGACACTGTAGTTATGAATATACCTGAAACAAGAACAATATTAACCCCTCTGGAGAAGTTGTTTATCTTCATCTCTTCCTATACTTATACTTTTCCTCAGGCGTGACCTTGTTAATGTCGCTAAGTAACCAAAGTGTGAGGTCTCCAGTCTAGAAAAATCGAGATTTCTTTAGAAAAACTATACATTTACATTTAGGTAGATATAAAATAATACGATTTTAAATCTTAATGTATATTCCACCGTCGGTTTTATGTAACATAGGGGGGCTGTGATTATGGTTAACGGAACGTTTAACGATAACGTTGTCATCGTCAATAAACACATAACATTTGCACCTATTGTATGAGGTGCAGACCCACCGGCTGCAGTTGCGAGATCTATATTGGAAGTAGAAGGTGAAGCCGTTCAAGTAATAGTTACGTTTGCCAGTTGATGTTGTAATATATTCACCTGAAAGCAAAACAGTCATCGTATAAAAATATTATAACAAACATTCCGTCCGATTTATGTGTAATTTAAGAATTTTCAACTATTCCATAAGTACTACTGTATAAAACGGCATATAGAGATGATAGATATAATCATATACTCGTTTTTAAAATAAGGTAACTAGCTTTAATGAAACCTACTTAGTTTTAATTGAATCTATACAAAAATATGATTTAAAACTTGTTGCATCTCCCATCGATAGTTTTATGCAACTTAAGGGAGCTGTGATTATGGTCAATATAAGGTTGAACAATAACATTATCATCGTCAATAAACACACGAGATTTGCACCTATTGTCTAAGGTGCAGGCCCAACAGTTGTTGTTGGTGTACCCTTGTTTCACCGACACTCATTTTATATAACGTATTGTTTCACAGAAATTTCACTTAATCGAAAGCTATTTTCTGCTGAAACCCTGTTGTTTTTAGGTTATCTTAAACATTAATTACGTATTTTGATAATTTAGTAACTAGTATTTCCGTTGTGTTTATTGCGTTGGCGTTTTGAGCTACTACGACGAAAACCGCGATTATTTTACTTTCTTTAAAACAAATCAAATTAAATTGAGAACATTTTAATAGATACTTAAAAATAAGTAACCCTAAAGCTTTGAATAGGTAAAAATAAAAACAGACAATAATAAAATCTTTATATTGTAATGACATAACATCAAAACTATTTAAAATTTGTAATACTTTCCTTCATCAGTCCTACCGAATCTAGGGGGATTGTGGTTGTGATCATTGACACGTTTGACGATGACGTTGTCGTCGTTAAGTAGGAGAAAGGCCTTGCATTTAGAGTAGGAGGTGCAGGCCCAGCGGTCGTAGTCGCGGAGGCGGTAGAGTTTGAAGTAGGTGAACCCATTTAGGTAGAAGTTCTGTTTACCAAACACTGTCGTGATTAATTCCCCTGAAGGCAGACATCAGTTATCAGTTACTTATAAAACGTCAGAAACAGTTTCTTATTTACATCTAACTGTGCCATTTATAAAACTACTGCGTATTAAAATTACTGACGGACTTTTCTTAAGTGGGGAAATAACCCTTTAAAGGAAACCATACCCAACGCGGCTCGTTACTATTATGTAATTGTTTAAGTACCTTAGTTATTACATTTCAATACAAGTACTAACGTATCCAGTCATTGCACCAAAAAACTTTTCACAAACAGATTCATTTCACAAACATATCATTTGGCAAACGGCATTTTTTTCCGAAACTGTAAATATTTCAGATTTTATTTCAGGACCACCGTGTACAGAACCCAATAGGTTAGGTTAGGTTAGTTTTATAAAAACCTTGAAATATTTAGTCTCTGAAAAAAATGCAGTTTGCCAAATGATATGTTTGTGAAATGAATCAGTTTGTGAAACGTTTTTTGGTGAGACACTAGTGAACCAAGTACTTACACTGTTAAAGGTGAAATATATTAATTTAACGATGAGACGGTATATGTATGAATGTAAGTATATATACATTCAGAATACAAGCCTTTGATCACTAGAAGTATATTTACGTCAAAGTCTGAGTTGTTTAGAGTGATACTATACCGGGTGTTGCCTGTAATAGGAGCAATAAATTGAGGGATCGCTTCTACTGTATAAACGTAACAACATTTGCTCTACAACTTTAAAACAATATGTAATTTATTATTTGGGATATTTTCGAACAAACTAAATAGTATTTTCAATGTACTCCATCCAATAGTCTAGTTGACATCTACTGTCAGCCTAGCAACTTCGTAGTTTTCGCAATACATTGCTTGCTTAGAAAATCTAAATTCATTAATATTTAGTTAACAATAAGTTATTTTCAAAAGTTGTAAAATAAATATTGTTACGTTTGTGGTGTGGAAACAATCCCTCAATTTATTGCTCCTGTTACAGGCAACACCCGGTATATACTTGCACTTACTCGAATACATCAAATAGGTTTATTTTCTATTGACGAAAAAAAAAATTGACCACCAAGATTAACGAACACAAAATTCATTCATTTAATCCAAATATAAATGTACAAAACAATGATTCAAATCTTGTAGTACCTCCCGTCACTAGTCGTATATAACAAAGGGGGGTTGTGGTTGTGATCGTTGACACTTCTCATAATGACGTTATTATCGTTAAGAAGCACAAAAGCCTTGCATTTAGAGTAGGAAGTGCAGGACCAACGCCCATGTTTGCGACATTTGTAATGCTTGAAGAAGGTATAACCGTGTAGCATCAGGTGCTTTTTTCCAGCCACTGTCGTGATATATTCACCTAAAGACACCAAATAAATTAGAAATCAACATCACCATAAATAGGCCTTCCCAAATATCTCTACCACGATCGGAAATAAGTATAAGGATAAACAACAATTATTAAAATACTTTAATTTTATGCAGGTATCATTTTGTGGATGGAAAATTACAACATGTGCATTTTAAAAATAAAGAAAAAATTGCTTTGATACATATTCACTTAAAAAGCAAAGAACTAAGAGGTTTTTACTGTTACTGATATATATATATATATTTAATTTTTATTAATTATTTTATAATATAATGCTAGGTTAAGTTCTATCATTGTCATTTAAAAAAAAATGACTGACTGTCGAGTTTCTTGTGGTGCTTCTTCTCAGCAGTGGTTTCCTCTTGGGAAGCGCTGGTAGAATTTTGACGTGTAAAAGTGCCCGTGCGGCCTACTTGCTGAATAAACAACATTTATCTTTTTTATCTTTATCTTTGCTTTCAACAATCCATTGGTGGAATAATAGGCTTTTTGACAAGTTGGAGTACCTACCTATTACTGCTACTATAGTGGAAGATGCTTCTAAAATATAAAGGAAAGATTTGCGCAAGCTACACATGTCTGTGCAATTTCAATATTCAAAAACTTATGCATCCCTTTTTTTAATTGTGACTGATTTGAGAGCAAAGGACGGGGTAAAACGCTCATGAGATGCTGTTACACCACTTTCCAAAAGGTAAAGCGTTTTGCATCCACCAAGACGGACCCCTCTGAATTTTTCGCACCTACATCATCAACAATTGAATACGAAGTAAAAAGTACAAAAGTCCTACTTCAAAATATTGTTAGGTACATTTATCACACACACACACACAGGACAACGTCACACAAATTGACCTAGTCCTTAACTAAGCTCTAGGCTTGTACTATGGGTACTACACAACGATAAACTTACTTATATAGAGAAATATATACTTAAATACATTAAAAACATCCAAGACTCAGAAATAAATACTCGTGCTCATCAACCAAATATCTGGCCTTACCGGGATTTGAAACCAGGACCCCTGGCTTCGAAGGCAGGGTCACTACCAACTAGGCTAGGTCGTCAGCTTTAAACTAGGAGTATTTTCCTACTTTTATATAACATCCATTATTTAATTGCTTTAATTTGGGCTCCTGATGGATATGATTCAGTTCACTTCTAATGATCTCGTTGTTTTTATTGACCACGAGGAAAGCTTTACATTTAGGATACGATGTGCACTTCCAGTGTGTGACTTTTCCTTCATAGAACTTGTAAAAAGTGTAGTTTTTGAACCAAAGGAGGACTTTTCCGTTAGACATGGTAACCAATTGCTCTGAAAGTAAAAACAAAATAATATTTATAACTCATTTTTATACGAACATCAAGGAAATTAATAAGTAAAAGTATTTGGAACATGGTTTATGGCATAAGACAGAGTTAAGAGAAGAATAGGAAAAAGAAGAAAACCATATTTTAACACAAAAAAAAACTAAACGAATTGCGGCATCAAAAAAAAGGTTCCATTTCAACATAATGCTGTCGGGGGACCGTAGCGCTGGTTTTCGGTAGGCACCTTTTGTTTACCCATCATTACAGTTATGCTACATATACCTTGTACATACATAACATCACGCCTTTATTCCCAGAGTGGGGTAGACAGAGCTATAAAAATACCAACAAGTCTTAAAAGACTTGTCGATATTTCTGTAACCAAATTTTGAACAAGTAGGCTAAGAGGCGTAGAGTAGGGTATATGTAATACACTGGTAAACAACCAGTGTATTACATACATATACTTGTATCGATATAACATACTTAACAAATTCATCAGCGAATTAAAAAATATCTCTAACAGATACTATTTTAACAGAAATCGCTACGGACATAGTAAATTAACATAAGTGATAAATACCTATACTTACCTAACACGCTACCAAACTGATTGCCAAGCTGTTTTGAGACGAAAGACGGTCTTTCTGGCCGCATCTGCATATATTTGCGAATAGTTGTATTTTACAGTTGTATTTACTGTACAACAAAATACAAATATTCTTTATAGAACACAAAAAAAAACAGAACACGGAACAGTACATTTAAATCATAGGTATACAACAGGCGGTCTTACCGCTAAATAGCGATCTCTTTAAGACAACCTTGTTAAATTAATATACGAGAGCTAATTATTTAGGGAAATGCTACAAAAAATATTAAATTTAAAATGTCATTCAAGTAGGCGCCAACAATATATTTCCAGAGCATAAATCAAGTTTATCTTTAGATATTTCCGTATGTTTGCAATTTTGTGAATGAATAATACTTATATTATAACGATCACCGTATTTCTTACTTTTAAGAGAATTTACTAAAGTAAAAGCACTTCATGCGTAGATTGTCACTAGATAGATATTGCTTTTTGAGGCATACCTACTCGTACTTAAAACTCAATTTAGATAAGTGAGTCGTCCGGCTGACCGATATTAGTGTCATAAATATGAGGTAGGCTTAGGTTATCCAACTGGCCCAGAGGGCCAAAAAACCCAAAAAAAGGATCTCCGCATTAGCGAAGCTCGGTCGACACGGTTAAATATGATTTTGAAATAGAAAGATTCAGCCATCATCATCAGTGAGTCATCATTTCACACATCGTGGACATGGTATATACTTTACATGGTACTCTTTTTTAGTTAAATATATTGATTTTGTTCAGTTTAAGGTATGTTCGGTCACGTTTGATTAGGCTGGAAGTTGTTCGATCTGGTCATAGTCTGGTTTCATTTCCCATCTTCATAATTTGTTGTAAACTTAAAATATATTGCATAAATTAAAATTGTCGTCAATTGGGTTATCCCATAATTTTGTAATGTATAGTGATTCAAAAACCATTTCGAGAAAAAGGGTTGTAGAACCATTCCCTGTTATCAGATTATTTTACAAAATTAGTATTAAATAGTTATTTCTAATTTATCATTTGACATTATTTGACCTGTAATCTAGTGACGTCACGATCTTCATTGGTAAGTTGTGTCTAATCTGTGATTAACCATAGTACTGCATATAATATGAGTCCGGAATGCAGTAATAAATAAATAATGTATATCGAATTTTGTCTTATTTATTTCTGTTTTATTTTAACGCTTATTAAAATTAAGAAAATTTTTAACTGTATATAAACATGACAAGGTCAGATCTTTAAAAAAATGGTATAATTAAATTACAAGTCCGTTTTGGAACCTCCGCCCGTAGGCTAGTCTGTGGGTGAAATTGTCAAACTCAACAAACTAAAAATAAAATTTCGGTTTGTTTGGTGTGCAACGTATAACTACTCGTTTTCTGATTTTCTGCATTTTAACAACATTACTTCAAATTCTACGGAATCTGACGATCCTGCTACACATATTGCCCATCGCCAGATCTTGGATACCGATATTCTTGCTTATAATGACGACCAACGCTGTACATTTATTAAACTTTGTAAGGGCTGATTCCACTAATCTACCCAAAGTGGATATAGTCAGGATATTGACATACTTGGGAGACAGCTCCAATAACAACGTAGCTGAAATACGTGGAGCTAAAACTCTAATGTAAGTATGATTTAGGTATAAGAATATAACGTTCACAATACTATTAATACTTTAGTTTACCTATATTGACATGACTTGACATTGACATTTTACGTGATCTGACAGAAACGCGTACTCTCAAACGAATTCAATAGTTTTAAAGCATTTCTCAAACAAACCAGCTTGTAGTGACGTCATAAAAACATTTTCTTTAAAAATTAATATAAATTAATATATTGATTTAAATGCAAAAACCGTGAAATTAGTGTCTTCAATTAGTCTATTTTATCGAAAAAAAAATTAAAAAGTAGTGGTATTTTTTTTTGGGATAACCCTATTTGCGTTTCAAAGATGTGTTAATTTTATTTTGTTGGAATTTAAATAAGAGATTATTATTTAAGAAACTCTGTGATTAAGTTCATGAAAACAAGGCATTGTATCTCGCTCAGTACACGTCTATTACAGTTTTACCTGTATTTTTTTACTTCTTCGTCTGTTCTGTTCTCTCCACTTCAATTTAGCCTGCATATGTTCATTTGGCGTCATGTCTTTTACGAGTTTTTTCTTAGCATGATGATAGCGTTCTAGACGTTTTTTCTTTCTTGCATAGATTTTATCTGCCATAGCTGGATCATTGTTTGCTCTGTAGATTCGTTGTCTCTCAGCGTCAATTATCCGTTTTCTTATTTGCCATCTTATTCCTGTTGCAAAATATTGAAAGAAAAAGCTTTTGCCATCAACATTACAATAAATTCCTATGATTGATAATGATACCTGTAACTAAAATTGTCTTAAAAATAGGTAATACTTTTAGACAGTACAAGTAAAAAATAAGTAGTAAAATGGATGATAGGTGCTATTGTTTTATTCTAATAAATGGATTAAAATATCAATTTATAAATTACTTTGCTGGTCTTGAAGTAACTTTGAAATACGTTTCACCTGCTTATGAGTTTTCTGGTACAGAACCCATCACTGTAGTCACGGATGATGACAACAATGTGATGTGTTCGTTACAAGAACACTTGTAACGAATAAACGTTGGAATAAGTTAAGGCAAAAAAAAAACACATTTTTTATTACAACATCGCATGTTTATTTAATAGTTCTTAACTATCATGTAACACCAATGCGGACGAAAATATTTTTTAATCTTATTCTTAATCAGACAACAAATGCGCAGGTCAGAAACGTTCATTACATTGGGAACTATCCGAATCCAACTCACTATTTCCACCCACGACTATTTATTTAATTCCGCTTCCATCCTTAATTCTACCTATCCGATCTGTGACGTAAATATTATTTTTGCTTTCGTATTCAACCGAGTTTCGCTTTTGACCCATAGTAAAATATTGTGAATGATTCTGACAATCTTCCCGTTTTAGGAAGGTCATGATTTGTCAACGGTACAACATTTCATAGTAATAAGCTATGGGTTGAAAACGGATCTCATTTTGGGTAGAATACGGAGTGTAAATTAATACTTATATCGTGGGTCGAATAGGGTATAAAATGGAATTTATTACATTCGTAGGTACAAAATGTGGGTTGAAAACGGAAGCTCCTTAAATTGTCATTGTCACTTGGTATCTAGGCGAAACCGAACGTGACAGGCACCCTATGGCACAGTAAGAACAGTAGTTCGTCTTTAAACAAAGGTATATCGCGCGGCTTGCATGCGTGCGTGCTTTGATTGTACGCGGCGCGATCACTAAGGGGCACATTAGTGCCAGGCTATTGTGAAACTGGCCGAAACTCAAATCACGCTCGGATGTATCTTCCATTCTTCAACTGAATCATCCCTCTGCTGGCATGGTTATGTTCAAGCATCAGATCACTCTCGTGTAAATTAAATTCCGAGTTAACGCTCAAATAACTCTGACACGCAGGAAACGACGTGCAACACCATTTGTCGTAGAGTTTCCGTGCATATCTCTTGTAGTACGTGTAACCGTCGAGGAGAATGAGCGTTTTCCCGTTGTGCATTGTAATGACTAAAAAGGGGACAAATAAACAAAAATAAAATACAACGCACGCAAACAATTATGACTAGATACACAAACAATTATGACTAGATACACAAACAATTATGACTAGATACACAAACAATTTTGACCAGATACACAAACAATTATGACTAGATACACAAACAATTATGACTGGATACACAAACAATAATTATAGACCTAGGCCTTTATTCCATATTGGCCTGGTTACGACAGCTCTTAATTATTTGACAGTAATGGCAGCCGAGATAAAAACAATACGATAACATGTCAAAGGCAATACGGTTTTACCCAGTGGAATAGGGGCCTTATTTTGAGATTAAATGTGAATGACTTCTAGAAATTATTAAAACTTATTAACGATACCTAATTACTATGATATTTTAGGTGTACACAAACTTAAATAAGTTTGTTTTAAGGTTTACTTTTCACATCGTCTAATCGGTATATTTGCCATCAGTGCGACGTACAAAATTTGTCTTGCTATGATTGTGATCCAGCGAAGATTTAAGGACCCTGAAACTCTTGTGATCATCAACGCAGATGTAAGCCTTGCATCTTGGAAAGTGGGTGCAAGCCTACTTGAAACCATCTTTGATCTTGTATCGGAAGAAGAAAGTGAAACCCTTGTAGTAAAGACTGGCCCTGCCGCTTACCATTGTGATCATATAAGCTGAAAAGATAATTCAGCTGCTATAGCAAAATCACTTCCCGTTGATAAGTTGATATTGAAGTCATTTCATTACTTCGAACCAACTAGGATACTATGTCATTTGAACAACAATACACACAAAATTATAAATAATGTAAACAGTCTTAGGAATAATCTTTAGGTGGGTGTTCGATGTTTAACCTTAATATTAGATGTATATGTTACCGGCCAAACCCGATTTTAGGCCAAAACCATTTCATCCTTTATGCTATAGGATAAACAGGTACAGATAAGGCTAAACTGGTCCGTCCTATGGCCGAAAGGGCCAACTATACTAGAACGGTTTAGGTACTTAACTAAAAGTAAACAAACAAAACCACGTGGCTCTGTTCAACAGCCAATCAAGACTGTTTTGTCGACCTATGACGTATCGCACGTATCAGTATTCTGCTTCTATTGGCTGCTGAACAGAGCCACGTGGTTTCGTTTGTTTACTTTTAGTTAAGTACCTAAACCTTTCTAGTATAAGTAGTTTAACCTGGGCTGAACTTGTTTAGCCAAATACGAATTATTACAATTCAGGATAAACTGGTTTGGTCGTTAAAAACATATTGCTTTTATCATGTTCCATATCTTTGTCTTATCTTTTATCCGCTACATACAAATTGGAAATACATTTTTTTTTACGAAAAATTTGACCATGTCGAATTAAGCAAACATGTTAAAACCATTGGTTACATACAATAAGAAATCAAAAAAATACCCTTTTCATTGTACCATTATGATGATGACTGATGACTTATTAAATAATTATAATTTACAACACACTTTATAGTATTGGCCATCAGGGCGTTGGAAAAAAATTTTCTTGCCATGATTGTGTTCCAGATGAGATTCGAAGATATTGAAAGTCTTGTGATCATTGACGCAGAGGTAAGCGTGGCATCTTGGATAGTGGGTGCAAACCCACTTAAATCCATATCTGATCTTGTATCGGAAGAAGTAGGTGAAGTCCTTGTAGTAAAGCCTAGTCCTGCCGTTTGCCAACGTGATCAAATAAGCTGAAAAGAGAATTTAGCTACTATAGCAAAATCACTTCACGTTGATAAGTTGATATTGACGTCATTACTTGGAACCACAACATAGAATTATAATTAAAGTTGACAGTGGTTTCGATTAAATAAAAACGACATTTAAGAATGATCAAAATTATTTTTAATAATAAATAACGTGGACAGTCTTAGGAATAATCTATAGGTACCTACTCGTGTTTACACTTAATATTAGATATGTATGTTACCGGCCAAACCCGATTTTAGGACAATCTTGTTTTTCTTCGGGCCAAACCAGTTCATCCTTAATACTATAAGATAAACCGTTACAGACTAGGCTAAACTGGTCCGTCATATGGAACAAAGGGCAAAATTGTTTATCCTAGGCTGAACTGGTAGAGCCCAATACAAAACTTCAGGATAAACTGGTTAGTACTCGCTTAGACATTTTTGACTACGAAAAATTTGTCTAGACTAGACTAAACCAGTGTTATTATTCGCATTAGGCTAAACGAGTTCAGCCAGGTTTAACTAGTTTGCCCTATCGGCCATAGGACGGACCAGTTTGGCCTAGTCTTACTACTATAATACAACTCGTTGTATAAAACCATTCTGGTCATTTTATTTCTGGCTCTTCTATTCTCAATTTTAAATTTGAGCTCTTTTAAAATTTTACGTTCGCCTGCGCGGACGGAGGTCAGGCGTTGATGAGCTCTCAATCAGTTACCATCTGTGTCTAGAAATCTTTAAACGGTGAAAAAAGTAGTATATTTTTATTTGTGTACTAGAACGAACCTTGGACAATCCTCATTTTTGATCTCGACCACCTAAGGCACTATTTGTGCCTTATACTTATTTTATAATTATACATTTTATAAACGTATCCTGCCCTGGGGATCTTCTTTTATTCTGTCCCTTCCCGATAACCCGTGACAGTCTGTATCCGTTTATACTATCGCATAAAGTCTGAACTGGTTTGGCCTAGGAAAAACTAGATTGTTTTAAAATCGAGTTTGGCAGGTAACGTCCGAGTTTATATACCGGGTGTTGCCTGTAATAGGAGCAATAAATTTAGGGATCGTTTCCACACCACAAATGTAACAACATTTATTCTACAACTTTTGAAAATAACTTATTGTTAACAAAATATTAATGAATTTAGTTTTTCCAAGCAAGCGATGTATTGCAAAAACTACGAAGTTTGTAGGCTGACAGTAGATGTCAACTAGACAATTGGATGGAGTACATTGAAAATGCTATTTAGTTTGTTCGAAAAAATCCCAAATAATAAATTACATATTTTTTTAAAGTTGTAGAACAAATGTTGCTATGTTTATAGAGTAAAAACAATCCCCAATTTATTGCTTCTATTATAGGCAACACCCGGTACACATGAACATGATTATATAAAATGTGTTATTTTTTCTTATAAATTATAAGTAGTGTTAGTGATATGGAAGGAAGGTAAGGTACCTACAATACCTACTCATGTTAAATTTGTAATAATAGCACCATTAAAATAACGCACATATAAAAAAACATGTTTTCTAGTTAAACTATTATTAAATACTATCATACAAAAAAGATTGTAATAATAATATTACACCATCAACGTTAGTATTTGTTTTATTTTCAGGAGGAACAATTACTATATTACAACTTCAGGAGCGACCCAGTAAGTTCCAATACATAATACTTAGGGACTACGTGAATAAAATACTATAAAAAATTACAAAAAACTTGAAACTATAGTTCTGAAACGTCATTTTGCCAATCAGCTTTACGGGGACTCTATTAAAGTCGTTTAAATCATATTGATTTTACCATTTTATCTTACTGTCAACGTTACGATAATTCTTGTATACGTGACAGCAATGGCGGCCGAGTTAAACGCGATAGGATAAAATGTCAAAAGCAATATGGTTTTACCGAGTAGAATAAGACACCAGCCCCCTATTTCGGTGCTCATGGCGCAGCTAATATGATACCTAATGTTGTATCGGCGTGTTAACTTTGCAATGTATACCGAATTGTCACTTG
This sequence comes from Acleris holmiana, assembly GCA_949316455.1. Classification (NCBI taxonomy): domain Eukaryota; kingdom Metazoa; phylum Arthropoda; class Insecta; order Lepidoptera; family Tortricidae; genus Acleris; species Acleris holmiana. The sequence goes on along the minus strand of OX438771.1, from coordinate 14,996,475 downwards.
TCACGTGTCATTGTCAAGGTGGTGAAATAGGGGCTGGTGACGCTTGTGTGCAGTGGTTCTTTTTACAACATGATCGGAATAAGGGAAAATAGTTCTTATGCTACGGATACATCTGCTTAATTCAGCCAATATTCCTATATTGACGTCCCCTTCATTATTTACGTAAAAGGAAGAGACGCTAAAATTCGCCATCTGGCAGATGTGGCCCCAACACAACGAACCATATAGTTGTCGATTTTTAGAAATACTGCATTAATAAAAAATACATAAAACCAACAATCGAACTGGGCGAAAAATTTTTTGTCAATATAAACACAAATAGGTACTTGTAGGTTATAAGTTGTATAAGGTTTTTTTTTGTATTTTTGCGTGTTGCGTCAAATTTTGTCAAAAGTTTTATATAATGCAGTATTTCGTGATTTTAAAATCCACGAACATGTATCCATAGAGCAAATCTTACCTTATGGCTTGTGTCTTCCCCTCAAGAGCAATGTGAAGCTGTAAGTTTACATACAAAATGCGATAACGCTTCTTTTCCTTTAAACCTAGTTCGAATTTAACAATTTTTGAATATGTTGTAGATATTCTAAGAAAATATTTACTTAGAAAGAAATAAATTAAAGTAAACAAAAACGGGAACATACAAACCTGGTTTTTCATGATAACTAAAACATATTCAAAAATCGTGGAAACTGGACTTGATTTAGGGGATGAAAAACGTTATCGCCCGGAGCTAAATGTGTATGGTTTTTTTTTGACAGCTATGCGGTTTGAGCATCGATTCACGATCCTCTGAAGGAGCGTCCCAACTGAGAGCATTTGCTGGTGCGCTCCAGTTCCACACCACTTGAATATTCGACGCCGAATGCATTACACACGAATTCTCCCAGTGAGGACAGGGCTGGGGTTCTACAAGGTAATAACGATATCGTTTTTGACCTGTTTCCGTATTGTCAACGTTTTGATAACTCTTATGTCATTAAAAATAATGGCGACTGTGACATAAACGATTCTTAAACGTGCCAAACACGATATCGTTTTAACGCACCTGAATAGAGGCCCAGTACGCTCCATTACTGATAAAATTTGATCGTTAACCCTTTTGTCACCATTTACTTTCAACAACTTAAGCTCACGTTGCATATAGGTAGGAATCAGCTAAAACTGTACGTGATAGCGCACTTTGTATTTACATTTTCATATATAATCCATTTAAAACGGGTGAGTACCGAGGCCTTTCGTGGGTATGGTGCGGACTTAATCTAATTATAGTGGAGTCGTCAAAAGAAACCATGATAAAGGCATTACACCCCTTTTTCTTGCTTGAGCACCGCCAACGGGCGCCCCTTCGGAAATTCTTGTCATTTATCTTATGAAATGTATAACCTTCATACATTAGCAGCCTCTTGCCGTTGAAAAGTGTTATGAATCTTGGTCCTGCAACAATGTCGTAAAATTAAAACTTTACCTGATGACTTGTATTACATAATTATTTTAATACCGAGGTTAGTCGATAGAAATTTTCAAAACCAGGAATAAAAAACAAAACATATTTTTATTAAAAATTCAAATATTGGCAACAAAAAAACAGTAAATTATTTGTAAAAACTGTAAGTATCTAATCTTTAAAATGAATACCGTTAGAGACTTTGAACTGCGGCGGTGGATGCGTATGCGGGCCTTTAACTCTGAGTAAAGAGTCTGCATTACGGCTTAGGATCACAAAAGCATTACAATTGGCGTAATATTTATGGCGGCGGGATGAGCACGTCCATCGGAACCCCCCTCCGTACTTGGTGGCGATCTTGTGGTAGGTGTAACCATCTACCATAACCAACTGTTTTCCGCTCACCAAGGTAATAAGTTTAAATTCTGCAACCGTTACTTAATGTTAAACAAATTCAACTTTAAGAAATAAAACAATAAATTACATTGCAGAATTGAAAATAAAATATAAGCATAAGTATAAATGAATATACTAATTTTCACAACATAACAGTACATTTTACGTTTATTTTGTACTTTAATTTTGTTTTGCTCCGTCCGTATTCTTACATATAAAACTATTGGCCTGGACATACGTAGTATATTGGCGATATATTGTTTTGGTGGTTTCTACAGTGCCTGTCCTGTCTCTAAAAATCTCCGACAATCCTTCCAAGTAACCCAAACAAATCAAGGATACATATTCAATGATGTCAAAGTTTACGGTACCTTTATGTAACGGCTATCTCCCTAGTAGCCTTTTTAGTTTGGCATTTCGTTGGGCCATTGATCACTGAATGGTTGGACACCGTTGCGAGTGAAACACCTGTTTTCGGTAAAGTCAACAATGTCGCCCAACGTTGGGCCTACTATGATGACTATGTTAGGCCAACCACAGTTTCCGGTTGTAGGGTCATTTAACATTTGCAACATAGGGCCTACAACAACATTACTACGACAACTATGTTGGGCCAACCACAGTTTCCTACTGAAGGCCAACCCACAGTTTTTGACTGTAGGGCCAATATAGATTTGCAACATAAGGCCTACAGCAACTTTGCGTAAGAAGGTCCTTTAAAATAAAAGCACTCTGTACCGACTGTAGAATAGCCGTTGGCAGTCAGTGGGGTTAGGTACAGTTGTTATCTCACGAAGGCGGGTTGGTCTTACTTTTGTACAATATCCACCGACCGGTCGACGCCGGGGCGCACATTGTATGTGCCAAAGGACATTGAAGAATCTCTGATGTAGTTAAATTTCATATTTGCGCAACTTACCACACAGTCGGCTACTCGCGCGGGCAGGTGGCAAGCTGCGTAAATTCCGAGCAAATATGGAATTTAACTACAGCAGAGACGTTCAATTTTCATGACACGAAGATATACTAGATGCATGAAATCTAATAGGGTAGTTCCACCATTTCGTGCAAATCGGCAGAATTTGGGAAAAAAAAAAAATTTAATGGTTTTCTCATGTTAAAAGTAAGAAGTAGGAAAAAGAAACGCTATAGTATATTTTATTATGAATTATACGCAAAAATTACGGAGATATGGGCAATTTAATTTTTTGAAAAGGAATGGTAATGAAGTACGGAATATGGTAATGAAAATGCGTTGTTGGTAATGAAGGAATGGTAACGAAGTACGGAATATGATAATCATTAAGATGTTATGGGAATAAAAGTTCGATATTGGTAATGAAGGATTAAGTAAAAAACCGATTTAACATTATTTTTTAATATCTTAAATGGACAGAAACTTATCAGCAATACTATCATGATCAATTAATCAGCCTTAGTAATTATTGTACAAAGTAATTAATACCTACTTTAATTTAACGACATTAATCACTATGTAGAGTTGTCAATTAATAATAATGGTTTTCACGAAAAACTATACGTAGGCATAAATCGACATTTACCTGATTTAAAGATCTTCTGCATGTCTTCTCCACATTTTTTTTTAGTTTATCATATACTTAGACTTTGCTAACAATAAAAACTGTACGTATTATAAAAATCTTTTAAATTTTGATAGTAATTCCGTACGATTCAACAACAAAGTATCACTTTTAATTTTAAACTGTTTTATTAATAGAAATCAATATCACAAACATCATATCGCTCGCAAACATCATATTACTAATATTATAAGACTAAATAATTTTAAAATGAGTGTATGTTATAAAACAAAATAACATCATAATACAGTTTTTGCTGTTAGTTTTACTTACTTAAAACTATTTAATTAACAATTAAACGTCATATCAATTGACTTCAACATATTAGAAAAGGTGTGCTGTTTACAAGGTTAACAATTTGTGTTCGGTGTCTCTTGTACTTGATGAGATGGACCTGCGATAAGATCTCCTTGAAGAACTACACCGAACTGCGTCATCTTCTTGATCACTTGTTGGCGGTGTGCCTTCAATCATCAATTGTTTTATTCTTCTACTTTTTTTCTGTTTTTCTATATACCGTTTGCTATTTTCTTTCCATTTTTTCCTCTGATATCTTCTTTGCCTTGGTGTCATATCAGCCACACTCTTAAGTTTATTGTCTTCCTTTCGTTTTAAATATCTCATTCTTTCTTTTTCTTTCTGTATGGCATATTTTTCAGGATCATTCTTAATTTCTTCATATTTTTTTCTCCTATGTAATTTTGCTTCGAGCAACTTTTCCTCGTGAGTTTTTTTTGTTTTTGATCTTGCCATATTGATATCTGTAAATAATATGCATAGTGATATCATGCTCTATTGGTAAAAGGAAAAGGGTGCAAGATATAAAAAAAATATAAAACTGGAAAATTTACCGAACTTTTGTTTCTGCCCAATATGTAGTTATTTTTTTTAATTATAAGAAAACTTAATCCAACTTCCAAGCCCCTCCAAATTTCATCCAAATTCGTCTAGCCGTTTAAGCGTTCAAGAGACAAACATTGTCATAAACAAAGCTACAGTCGATGTCAAAGATATATTTACACTTTAGTATCTTGTCACTTTATCCGTTATCCGCTACATATCGTTAAATAGACAACGTACTAAAGTTTTAAAATATCTTTGATGTCGACTGTACACTGTAAGTTTTATTGGCATTCAAAGTAGCCTATATGTGTTAATTCAGGGTATTAAGATATCTCCGTTCAAAATTTCATTAATATCCGTCAAGACGTTTTAGCGTATTGGAGTAACAAATTAACACACACACACAACTTTAGCATTTATGATACCTAATTTATTAATGTAGGATATAATATGTACATACAATCATCAAAATCGGTTCAGTAGATAATCAAAAAGAGTAACGGGAAGAATAAAGGGTTTAACAACTTAATAATGAAATCCATTACCATCGTTTTATTTTCATTACCATTCTCCTTAAAGTGAACGGTAAATTGTGGTAATGAATTTTAGTGGTACTTGTAAAATAATAGTTCTATTTGCTCTCAAATCTATAGGTACATTTATGTTATGAACGGTAATAAATTTTTGGCATTTTATAAAAAAAATACATTAATCTTGCAATAATATAATAAATTTCCGTGTGGTTGCCGGGTGCCACTCCATGTCTTCCCGTGGATGTCGTAAGAGGCGACTAAGGGAATAAGGGCTTGTAGTACTGTTAGGCGATGGGCTTGCAACCTGTCACTAATACACTGGTAAACTTCTTAGCCTGATTGTGCAAAATGTGGTTACAGAATTATCAACAAGTTTTTTAGAGTTGTTGGTAATTCTGTAGCTCTGCCTACCCCACTCTGGGAATAAAGGCGTGACTTTATGTATGTGTATGTATATAATAATTTTTAGATGCAAAGTATACCTAAATACCTAACACAACATATATATATATATGAATTTAATTTAGCACTTAATGCATGGTTTTTTCTCTACGAACAAGTGATTTGCACGAAATTATAGAACTACCCAATAGAACTTGAGTTACTATGCCCACATTAAGCGACTGTTGCGAAAAGAACAAAACCAGCGCAGGCCATCTGGTGAAAGGGTAGTCGCCCTGTGGAACGTGTAGGTACCCATTGGTCATCAGCAGTTGTCTACCGCTAGTCAAAGATATATACTTACACCCCATACCAGAGTCAATCAATAAACTTTGATGACCGCGGGAGTTATTATGACATGGCTATGCAGTTCAGTTTACGGCGAGCGTAAAGGACAGAGTTATATAAATGCTATAGCTCCATCCTGTGCGCTCGCCGTAAACTGAACTGAAGCTCTAGCCAAGATGTGTTCGCTAACTAGCGTTTCTATTCATTTGGTTTTTAAATCAATCGCGTCACGTGACTTTTCGTATGACGTGACGCGATTGGTGTAAAAACAAAATGTATAGCAACGCTAGTTAGCGAACGCATCTTGGCTAGGGCCTCTGCATAGCTAGGTCATTGGTCATTATAACCCCCCTGAAATCGTAATAAGAGACAGATGTAGTGGTCAATTGCAATAGCAATATCTACGTACGGTTGTGTGGTGACATCTTGTACACCCAGAAGAGATACTTAGCTTCTGAGATTACTGGGCTTCCGCAAAAGATGAGTAGCACAATTTACAGCAACTATTTCATCTTAGCAGGCAGAGATTGCATATAAGTGATTGGCGTCACTTGCAAATCAGCAAATTTAATTCATAAGGGATGAACATAAGAAGTAAAATGGTTATGAAATGATACATTATTTTTTACAATTATTAATCTAATTTAATTTAACCTAAACCAAATATTTCTATGACGAAATAACAAATTATTAAACAGTAACCGTTTGAAGAATAAAAACTACTATTATCAGACTGCCACCAATTATTAACAAGATATACCTAAGACCCGGTATGCTATAGGAGGTACATAATCCAGGCAATTTAGTTTAAAACTATATTTTAATGAGTACAAAGTTCAATTTTATTTGATTCTAAATTGAAATTAACAATTAAGAGCAAACGTAATTGAACTTTATTTCCTTGCTGGTCGATTCAAATTTCTACTCATAAATATCATCGCGACGCGAATAACCTTCGATTTATTTAATACTCCCGATATTTCAACAAAACTGTGTCATGGTCAAGCTTAGCTCAACTTGAGTTAAGCGTTGAAATAGTTCAAATTTGTGTACTTTAAACAGATTAACTTTTTTCTGTGTTCTGTTTATGCCGTTTAGAATTTGAAAATCCCTCTCATCGAATTGTTCTTATATCAATATAAGATATCTAAGAACAATTCGGCGAGAGTGATATTTAATTCTAATATTAATATTATGAACTATAATTCTGCAGAAATTTAACAATCAGAGCAATTGTAAGATAACGTGTTTAATGAAATTAAAATAAAAAAATTACAAAGGTGACATTTAAATTAAAAGGTAAAAGCGGTCAATTACCCCGCAAACAATGTCTAATAAATGTTCAATTAATCGTTAATCATTGAAAACTGAACATTTACACCTTGAAATATGTACCATCGCGCACCAATGCGTACTTAGGAGGTTTGTGGTTATGTATTCCTTTGATTCCAACTACAGTTTCCAAGTCACTGAGCATAACACACGCATTGCACCTGCTCCATTTTGATGAACACTGCCACCTTTTGTACTTCTTATAGCCGGAGCCCTTATGATACGTGTAACCGTTCACCATTAGCAACCGTTTACCGTTCACTAGATTTATAAATTTGATGTCTATGTTATCTGTAAGAAGCACGATATCTTTAAAAACATATTTAATTGTTTACATCATGCCGTTGCGTACTAGCATCAAAGTCACAGCAAAAAAACTTTTTTTTATTTAAGGGAAAAAGTTGGGATTTTTGAAAGTATTATATCAAATTTTTGCTTCACATTTAGCCTCGACGGGATTAATTTCAATAACTTCTTAACAAAATAATAGATGCACAAGGCACACCTACTAATAGTACTTATTTATGCGGCAATTTAACGTAGTGACCGCCGTCAATTGTTACATAGCGTGGCGGAGGGTGGTTATGGCTTAGTTGTCCTTTGATGAGGTCGGAGTCTGTAGAGAGAACAGCGAAGGCACTGCATTTGCTCATTTTCGCCGAACATCGCCACCTAAAGCCACCCATCACAGTCTTGGGGCCTTTATGGTATGTATAACCATTAATCATAAGCAGTTTACTTCCATTCACCAATGTTATAAACTGTAATTCTGTAAAGAGAACAATTAGAAAAATTATGTAATTCAACATTTAATACCACCCTAAAAGGCCTGTCAAGCAACATAAGTACATGATTAAACGCTAATTTACCTTTAAATAAACAACAACGTAAGTAGCATAAACTTTAATGTAGATAAAAACTATGTCATGCACTCATTTCTACTGTAACAATTAATATTCTTTGAATAAGATTATTTTTTTGCATTGTATTATTTATGTAATCTAAAATACTACGGCTATAATTGAAATATTTCTATGCATAATTCTGTGACTTTTAAATCCCTACATCAATGTTGTGAACAGTAAATCTGTAAAAATTGTGAGATCAATCATTTAATTCTAATAATTACTTAATAACATCAATACTTATAAATTTAAACTCTAATATTATATATTTAAAAAAAAAACAACATAGTTCATCAGGAAACCTTGTACCAGATAAAACTCTAAGCCATATACTATATCTACTCATATCTTCGGTAACAACTAATGTACTTTTAAACAGATTAACTTTTTGCTATGTTTTGTTTAATTATGCTATTTACGATTCTACAGATATGATTTGAAGATATCTAAGAACAGTTTTGTGAGAGTGACTTTTAAATCCTAACATTAATATTATGAACCGTAATTCAGTTAAAATTGAACAATCCGAGCAATTGGGAGATACAATATTAAATACTTAAAGTGACTTTTAAACAACGAATAATACAACTACATACATTTATAACATCACTTCTTCCCAGAGTGGGATAGGCAGAGCTACAGAAATACCAACCACTTAAAATTACTTGATTATAATTCTGTAACCACGTTTTGCACAGTGTAACTATTTGAATTCTAATTTGCGTAAAAACACTAACAAAGTACCTAGGTAGGATCAGGACACTTTATAGCAGATAAAAACAAGTCATCATATCTTCTGTAACAATGAATTTACACTTTTTTTAAAACATTATTGTTGTGTCATGCAGCTGTAATTATAACACAAAATTGTTAGAGCAATTTATAAATCATTCAATTAGTTACCAGGTTATCACATGGTAGAATAAATAATAGAAATAAAAAACTTATATGATAAATACAAATACAAATTCAATATAAACTAAGCCTAAACTTGAAATTTGTAGGAAATATTCTTTTGATAACCTATGGGCACTGGATTTTTGAAGAAATAAGCGGGAGCAGCTGGAAACTAATTGTACGCACGAAGTCCTGGGCGCCCTTTACTGTTTAACGCCCTTGGGTTGGAGACAATCTCGTACAATTGACCTAGTCCTAAAATAAACTCTAGGCTTCATCATCATCTTGCCCTTATCCCAATCAATTGGGGTCGGCGCGTCTTTTCTTCCAAACATCCCTATCAGCCATCATCTATAATAATTCACTCCCTTCCCTGTTTTCCGTAGCTAATCACAACATTCCATCCATTTTTTTTAGGTTATTTCTTTTATAGGTATCTGGTCTTCTATAGCCCTCCAAATTCATATTTAAAACTCTTCTCGTCACACAAGTAAAAATAAGCTCTAGTCTTATAATGTAGATACCAGACCACGATAGATAATTCATCCATACATAGAAAACACCCATGACCAATTCACAAATACTCGCGCTTATCACAAAAAGGTTCAGTTCAGAGTGTTCAAAAGAACTATATAAATTAAAACGACACATTGAGATATCACATTAACCTAAACGCCCTAGAGAATTTTCTGAGCTCTGATCAATCTCCTCATTCGTAAAATGTGCAGTTGCCACATGGAAAGTGTCCAGTTGGATTTTTAACTCGTTTATAAGCACCACTAGAAGTGACTTGAAGTATCGGGCGTGGATGGCAGTGTGTCCCAGAGGTCCGCAACAGCTTGGTCCCATCGACACTCAACACCACGAAAGCATTGCATCTTACGGGTTTCTGCATTCTAGCGGAGCATCGCCACCTGTGCCCTTTTCCGTATTTACCGGAGATCTCGTGGAATGTATACCCGTCAGCCATGTACAGTCGAAGTCCGGTGGTCAGATGTATCAGCTTTCCTTTAAAGTAAATAAAGTACAATTTAGAAATAATTCAGGAAATGTAGATGTAAGCTATTGACGATCTTTAATGGTTATTCTTTCATACTTTGTCTTATCGAATATTCTCAGTAAAATTAGAGCTATAAGTGTACCTGGTACGCGTAGGCGAAAAAATATATTTGTGCCCTTTGACGATAGTATGCTTAGCACTAATTTGTTTACTCATATTGTTTAATAGAATGTCTTAGTATTTTGAAATAGGACTTGAAGTGGAAATTAAAAGATTTATTTGTTGCACTTTATTTATTAATCGCCAAAAGGACGTTTGTTATTAAAAGAAAAGATATGCTTAAATCTAAGTAGAAATACAAACATTCACAACACTTTTGGTATACAACCTTACTTCTAATAAGAGATCAAGTTATTTGGAAATGGAATGATAAAATTACACTAAATTATAATATTTTTTTGTAGTTTGTCTATATTTGGTTCTCGTTCATGATTTTATACATTTAGATCATACTTCAATTTTAGGTTTACTTGACTAGAGCCAGCTACGCCAATGAAGGTTCCTTTCAGCCAGCGTGACACCCAAATAATTAAATACACTGAATTTAGCTTAGATTTTAACGTAAGTACCATACTTGGTCTTCTTGAACGCGGGTGGTTCATGGCCATGCTGGTGCCCACTAACCCTAAGCAGAGACTGGGCATCACAAGTGAGAACCACGAACGCGTTACATCGCCCACTCTTGCTCTGGGACGAAGAGCATCGCCACCTGAACCCTCCGGAGTACATCTCTCTTGATATCTTGTGGTACGTGTAACCGTTCATCATGAGCAGCTGTTTTCCGGTGGTCAGAGTAATGAATTGCAAATCTGAAATCAGCAAACGTTCGAATGTTACTAACACTTCCAATTCTAAAATAGCAAGTATTTGTCGCTACTATATCTACTATTTTTCATTTTGTTTGTTATTAATAATAAGCAAAATATATCGAATGTAAATTATAAAATGAGGATTTTAATAATGGTCAGTGTTTATCAAAGATTTTAATGCGGTAAGTCACAAAAGAACACACAATTATTAAAGTATAAATGTGCATTCTGTCATTCCAACATTATTTAATAATTTTCCAATGCCAAAAGCTGGTTTTAGATATTTTCAATTTATATGATGTGTTTTAAGCTTTCACATAGAACGGCCCCGATTTTACGTATCTCGGTGGTTCATGGTTGTGCTCTCCTAAAAATCTGATCAGTTCGGAGGCGTCCTTGTCCAGGATGATGTAGACCGGGCATCCTCGAAACCGATAGGAGCAGAACCACCTGATCCCTCCACTTCTTCTAGCCCCGTTTCTGTGGAAGGTGAACCCGTCTACCATCGTCAGAATCTTGCCGGAGTGCAGTTGTATTGTTCTTACTGAAACGTGAAATAAATAATAATGCAAATAACAAATCTTTATTTCATATACTTCTATATCACAAATAACAATTTTACAATAGTAACGGAAGAAACACATTTTTCGGACAACACTGTAATTAATTCGTCAGAAATTAATACAGTTAAAGTCACCCACACTATTTCACTATTTGCGATTTGCATGCCGGTTAAGTGACAACCAAAACCTTATAGATCGAGGTGTTAAGATCCTTGTTTACAGCAGAGAGTATTGAGCTTCCAGATCTGCGCAGCCATTCCCAGGACGAAGCTACTCACGCTCTGATGACGGCACAGAAGTCGGGAACCCGTGCCTCAGCAAACATGCTCGCTAGCATCTAGACAACCTCATCGGGAAAGTCGTCATTGTATTGTACCCTAAGGGTATTGATCGCTTTCCTTGTGAAGTTGGTCCAGAGCTAACTATTAATAAAAGTTCTGATAGTAAGCTCTCAAAAGCGTCGGCTTTATAAAAAACTTACTTTGATTTCAGCAGTGTAGCGCAGTGTAGGGTTCAGTAACCGCCCGTCACAATAGTATACTCTTTTTTTCATTATATTATTTTAAAACTAAGTCGGTGTGATAAATATTTGTAACCATATCGCTTTGTAGTACCAAGAATCTGTTAAACCGCGAACGACATGTATGGGTTCAAACTAAAATGTTACGGTTTTGTAATTATTCAGTTCTGTTGTACTTGCTATGGCAAGAAAGTAAAAGAGGTTATTCCCACCTTCCAATCTATCCCACCCAGGTATATATGAGAATTTCCCCAGTAAAAGTGATAGTCGGTGTACGTACAATATCGGTTGTTAAAGCTGCAGCAAAATGCAAGCTGAAAAATGAACATTTGTTTTAACTTTGATTGCACTTTGCAGTTTAGATCTAATTTTTTAATTTATGTACTCACATCGAAGTTATGGGAATTTATTTGATGTAGGTTTAGGATATACTGCTCAGAAATACTATCACGGGAGGAAATTAGGTTTAGTATAAAAATCTTCTCTACTTTCTACTCGTACCTCTTCCCCGAAGTAAAAAATAACCTTTATCCTTGCCAACTAGTTGTATAAGAAATTGAATGAAACTTGTAAACGTTAAAATAATATTTAATTACAATATGCACTAACGTTCTAAATAATGTACTCGTATATACTAGCCAAACCATAGAGGAATATAGGTATTTAACCTACCTAACTGCATTGATACTAAGCAGTAGTGCATCGTCAACGCAACATTTTAACATAATAAAAAATCGTGTAAAGTAACTTTAAAGTAATGGAAGTAATGGACAGACATCAAAATAAAAATGAAATCACATATGAAATAATAATCCACATTCGTTAACGAAAAACCGCGGGGGTGGATGGTTGTGGTCCGCATTAGCAAATATGAGGCGGTTCTCACGCGAAATATGTAGGTAAGCCTTGCAATTTTTAGCTATTTTCGAGCAGGCAAACCTAGTCCCGCCTTTACTGATCCTCGAGTTTCGGCTGAATAGGTAGTTATTCCATACTGCGATCACAGCACCCTTGCCTTTAGTTGATCTTACAAATCGAACTGAAAAAAGGAAATGATTTAATCCACCGTACGAGTACAATCGCATCAGTGCCAGATTTTTGAAAATTACCGCTTCGAAAGAAACTTAAGTATGTTTGTGGCAAGGGACAAAGCAAAGATACATTTTTCATCACGTTTCTCTTAGCGTCATTTATATTCAAATGTTATGTTTACATTTATGTTACACATGCAGTCATTTAAATAGGCAGGTTTTCCCTTACCGTAAGAGCATCGGCTACGACAGCAGTCATGGTAAGGTAAGGTCAGAAAAACTCAAAGGTACTGAGTGATATTGGTTATCATTAGAGCATGAACTGACCCTGAGCCACGGACGCTCTATCAAATCTTTTCAGGGCATTTTTTAGAATAATATTCATACAATCAATATATCAAATTGAATAGACAGAAGCATTAACCTTTACCGGCCGGCTTTACTATTTAATCGTGCAAACATTAACAAACAATTCATCACCGACTCAGAAGAAGTGTTTTACAAAAATATAATTGTAGTTGCGGATGTATGATAGTTATTATGCGTATACTCAACATCAATTATTTAAGTCGTGTTGTTGCTATTCGGATTCGAGAACATATGATCCTAGATTTTTTATGGTCAATGGTTATAAAACCATTACAAACCATTAAAATCGACTACAGTCCCTCCCCACTCAAGGTGTTCTTAAAAACTATGAAATTTCCTACGCGATGTTTTCACAGTACTATTACATGTCCTCCTTTAACCGCAGCTAAAACGAGTATTCACTGAAATTCAGCGACTTGGCTGTGTTCTGGGTATTTTTTTTTGACGATTGTTGGCGACGGTGTCTGCTTACCATCAGATGGCCCTCGTGCTCGTTTGCCATTTATGACTAAAAATAAATAATTTTCTGATACTTTTGAAGATCGTGTACATATTTTAACGTGCATCTTTGAAGGCTGCATTTGCTTTTGCCGATGCATACCTAATAGGGGGATGTTGGTGATTAAATATATTCTTCACAATGAAGCCGTTCTGGTCCACATAAGCATATCACCTGCGCCGTCTGCTGTTCCAATTGGAGCATTTGTATCTGAGCAAGCCGCTGGCGTGCACCTTATGACGGGAATAAGTTCCAAAGTAATGTATGTTGCTGAAAACTACACACTACATCAATTCTTCTACTTTTTAATGTAGGAGTATACATGGATGAAAAAACAAAAACGAATTACAGAAAAGATGTAACTTACGCATAAACAGTTTCTGTCGCGTGCCGTCGATAATTTCAGAAACAGATCCGAGACCCCAAGGAAATAACACCCGAAAGAAGATTCTTTTTTGTTTTCGAAAAAAGAATCTTCTTCTTTTTTGTTTTCGAGAAATTTTTAAAACGATGATTCTTGCCAAAATCGTAGAGACAAATAAAACCAGGAAATCATGAGATTTCTTTAAAAAAACACGTCTGGATCGGTCCATTCCTTTAAGACCTAGTATGCTACAAACCACACACAGACTCTCAGAAACACATATATAGTTTATGTTATAAAAGTTAAACGTATAAGACCCCTCTTTTTTGTCGGGGGTTAATTATCAAAGTATGGCTGTCGAAAGTCATTGCATATAGAATGTGAGCTTTTCGGAATGCGAGTTCTTCTTTCCTTTAATAATTTGTATGAAATGCCACTTTGAGACGCATTATTACATCTGTCTTTCATGCATATATCCTGGTAATTGTATAATATTTGTCTGATACAAATTTACTATACATAGAACTTCTTGCAAAAGTGTACTTATTTATCTGATTGTAACGTGTACATTTCCTGATAACGACTTCGCATTAATTATAGGAGGGTGTTGGTGATCTAATATGCTCTTCATAATGAGGTCATTCTGATCCACGAAGGCATAGGACCTGCACCAACGGCTGTTCCTACAGGATCAATGGTATCTAAGCAGGCCGCTAGCGTACACCCTATAACGGAAATAAGTATATCCTCCGATGTAAAGTAGCTTCGTTCCTTTTTCTATGTTATGTATGTTGCTGAAAATTAGGTACATAATGCATATTAATTCTTCAACTTTTTGATAAAGGACGACAAACATAATTTTATAAAGACGAAGTAGGTACAGTACGGATGTGTCCACACTTTAGTCACGTGCCTAAAAATACACCTAAGATTTTTTTATTTACGCACTGCGTCTACATCGGAACCAAGACCCTGTTTCGGAGATTTTTTTACAATAGTTTTATAAATCGAATACGAGTACGGTGAAGGAGCGGCGACAAAATAAAACTCGTGAGTGTAACAAAGAAAACACTTGTTTTATTTAGTTCTACAGTTTTGCCAAATTATGAATATGCCTTTTGACTGTAAGTAAATAAAAAATGTATTTATATTATTTTGTATAAGAACCAATTTAGGTTTGCGTGCATTTTTTGTATTGCCTGACGCATTTCAATAGTCTCCTTCCCCTTGTTTTATTTATTTGACATGCATTTATTAGAATAATTAATGTACATAGAACTTTTGACGAGCATGAAATAATTTTATTATCCTAATTTAATGTGTATCTTCCCTGATGCCGCCTTGGCATACTTAATAGGGGGGTGTTGATGATTAAATACATTCTTCACAATGAAGCCATTCTGGTCCACATAAGCACATGACCTGCACCGTCTGCTGTTCCAATTGGAGCATTTGTACCTGAGCAAGCCGCTGGCGTGCACCTTATGTCGGGAATAAGTATATCCTTCGATGCAAAGAAGTTTCGTTCCACTTTCCAAAGTAATGTATGTTGCTGAAAATAACACACTACATCAATTCTTCTACTTTTTAATGGAGGAGGAGACATAGATGAAAAAAACAAAAACGAATTACAGAAAATATGTACTGTAACTTACGAATAAACAGTTTCAGTTGCGAGCCGTCGATAATGTCAGAATCAGATACGAGACCCCAAAGAAGTTTTTTTTTGATTTTCAAGAAATTTTAATAACGATGATTCTTGCAAAAATCGTAGAGACCAATAAAACAAGGAAATAATGAGATTTCTTTAAAATAAAACACGTTTGGTTCGGTCCATTTCTTTAACCCATTCGCTTTAAGCATCTGCGAACGAACGCTTCATGCAAGGCCCATATAAAGTATTTTTCGATTAAAGCGTTGACGCGACTCGTGCGTCATGGGCCCGGCTCGACCCGTAAACGGACCGCCGCTTACGGCGGTACAGGTAATGGGATGATTTCATCCAAAAAAAATTGGTAACCACGTCATTTTACAAGCGTTTATTTTACGAAGTATATACTTAGTATGATAAATTATAGTGTATTCGGTAATTTACAAGACAACGATTTAGGTACTTATACTAATAAATAAAGTAATTTATTTCGAAATTCCTTGGTTTACCTAAAAGTACACATTGGTATTAAATAGTTTTAAAATATATGGTAGGTATATATTTTGACTTATTTAGCGTGCGCCACGCACTTGACGGATTATTTTATTGGATTTACTCAATAGCAAATTATCAGTTCAAAATTAAAGGAAACAAGTTACAAAAAATACGTCCTATTAGCTATATCCGCGGCAACAAGTGGAGAGTCAGGTCATAAGTCACCGGAATTGTGCTATCTCTTTCGCACCTACACGGCCTTATGGAGCGGGACTCCCAACCGTAGTGCAAGTAGTATTAAGCTTACAAAAGGAAGGGAACTGACTTTACCTACGTAACTTCGGTGACTATGCAATACTACTAACTTTTATGATCAAAATTAAGACTAAATAAAACAAATTTGTGAAAAATATATTTACAACGTAAATCTTAATATTACTATATATCTTTTTATTTATTTTTATCTATAAGTATGTTGTTCTTAACAACCCACTGTACATGTTTACGGGAAACCACTAGGGGCTGCAACACAGTGAAAACTAACGCAGTCTCCATGGCTTCAATTAAAAAAAGATGTGTCACTTTTTTGAACAACAAAGATTATTATTATTATTATTATATAATATTATAAAATTTGCCTTAAATATAATTTAACATTTTGTCTCAATATAATACAAATGTTCTTATATTACTATGATTTCGTCCGGGTGCTAGGCTAAATCTTGAGTTGATCATGGTATTCTATGAAACATTTTCCCTGACATAGACCTGGTTGAGTTGGGCATTTGGGGCAATAGTCTGTCGTATCAACCCTTTTTTTATTGTTTCTGTAGCACATCACGCATCTTTTTCGTTTTATTCTATTTTTATTGTCCCGAGGCAATCTGAAAGATGCGTGACGGAGACTTGGAAGGTTTAAAACGCTTGCCGGCAGACTATTGTTTAACTCGCTTGAAACTAATGCCCTGATAACAGTTTGTCTAAAATTATATAAGGGCATTGGTTTTTCGCCAAATCTATTGTATAAATTATGAGCATTACATAACATTGTACTAAAAATATGAATACCCAACTTTTTATACCACCTCAGAGTCTTATGCTCAGGATTATAGTATGCCACCATCTGATCGTATCTGTCGATTCCACCCATGTATTTATTATATTGTAATATTACATTTGGCTTGCATTTTGTTTCATTATTTTTTGTTGTATATTCATGCCATTCGTCGTTATGCTCGGATGAAATCATTATAACTTCGCGTCGGTCGTTATATTTCGTAATACTAATCCCATTTTTAGAGTAGCATGAACATTTTTCTTGACGGGCTAATTTTTTGTTTTTTATTTGCGCGGGGATGCCTTTCATATTTGGACGCAAGGTACCGGTTACATGTGTGTCATTTTCAATTAAATAATTGGCTAATGAGATCGAATTATAAAAGTTATCCATGTAAACCGAGTGCCCCACGCCCAATTTTCCATTTAATAAATTTTTAACAACCTTCTGTACATGATTTTTACCTCCTACCACAACGTCGGCCTTCCCTCCAGACACAATAATTTTCATAACACATCCAAATTGGTCGGTGAGAAGATATAACTTTATGCCATATTTTTGGGCTTTCCCTTTTATGTACTCACGACACCAAAGTTTGCCACGCCAAAGGACAAGTGATTCGTCAATACACAGTACCTTGTCAGGGTAATAAACTGATGCCATAATCGTATTAAACTTATTAATTAGCCCTGATATTTTATTGAGCCGGCTCTGATCGTCATTATTAGACACAAAATTCAAACATCTAAGAATTAAAAGAAACCTGTTTCTAGACATGTTTTTTGAAAAATATCCAATTTGGAATTGATCGTCTGTGCTCCAGAAATCTACTAATCTAGCTAACTTAATTGTACCCATGTGGAATAAAAGTCCTAAAAATACTCTGAATTCCGGTATGGTCACATGTTTCCACCTGGTTATCCTCGCGTGAATCTTATTATTGGCGTCGAGAAGCTTTGTTGCACACAAATTAATATTATCTATTAGGTGTGTAAGAAACGTAGTATGAAATAGAAGGTCAACATACTGAATTGGTGTTCTTGGAGTTTCTTTTAACAAACCGGTTATTCGGGAGAAATCCGGCACTTTGCTCTGCTGCTGGTGCTGATAAGACCATTCGGTGGGTTCGTTCTGCTGTTCTTCTCGACCCTCTCCTTCTGAAGGAATGGAATCTTCATCACAGGACCCCGAATCAGACAACTCGTCTTCAGACCCACCAAAAATGTTGAGCAGTTCCGCGTTCGTCAGGACATAATTCGGGCCATCTAAAATTATTATCGATTATTTTAATAATGTATTCACTTGTTAAACGTAAATTTAATATTTTCTCGTATTTCTAACCTAACCCTTTCCAAGCATATTTTCTCTATAATCTATCTATTTTTAGAAAATTCTATATAATAAGCTTTTTCGAAGATTCATTTCTGAAAAAATATATAAATTGCCATCAATAACATGTATATGCTATAATCACACAAAAATGCATTGATTATAAATTGGTGCACATACTTAATAAATAAAAGATTATCAAAAGAGTTCTAGTAACTGTCAAAATCTTATATACATAGAACAATAAACCACGATATATACCTGTAGAACTAAGGAGTTTGTATTTGAATATAGATGGAGATATCTGACTGATATCGACACGCTTTCCAGAAAAAGATAAGCATAAAGTATAAGGAAAGTAGGAAAGGACTACCTTTCCTACTTTCCTTATACTCTATGCCAACCCTTTTACCAACTAGTAAGTGACCCTTACTAGTTGGTTCGGTTGCAGTTTCGTCAAAGGTATTCATCTCCTTCATCGCTGCCAGATAAGGATGCATAGCCGTGTCCAGTCGAAGCAGGCAGGTTCAGGTTTCCAGAATTTGTAGCCAGGTCGTTCGGTAAAGCAGGTGAGTACGTATTCCGGTAATCCATAGCCAGGTCACTAAATACGCTCAATCACACAACACACGGAGGGTAGGTAGAAAGGTGCCAACGAGTAAGTCGTGACTAAATGACTTACCCTCACTGACATTGTCTCAAAAGTCGACTTGTCCGGTAGAGTGGGAGACGGTCATAAAATAGCACTAAATACTTACGACTATTTAAGAAAAAGTTTTAACGAGCTGATAATAATATAATAGTATCGTAGCCTCTCAAGTGCTTATTGTTTGTAGCATTTATTATCCTGATGTCTTCTTGAAGATAAAGGCGGTCAAATTCACTAATCAGGTAGGTATATTTTTTAACTCGTAAACCTACCCTAATAAACCGCAATGTTGTGGTCAGGAACCGAATATTTCTATTTCACTTCATAAAATAAAAACGAATATAAGGTTATAACATTTCTAGGTTTCTCCTATTATTGCTTAGTGACATCCAAGTGTCGTACAAAAAGGCAATTATAGTAAAATAAACGTTAATTCAGAGTAATAAGGTTTATTTTGTCCTGTTACGAAAACACGGAAAAAAATACAGTATGTACCGGGCCGCAATGACGAGAACCGTGCGTCATGCTAATATCTCCTAAAATATAAATGTAAATATATATTCTGTAAATGAATTCACAAAGTGAAAAAGTAGAGCCCATAATATTTAACTTTTCAGAATAAAGGTATTTTATTTACATAGGTATAATAAATAGCATTTCATTTTTCTATTGGGCTGTTTAGCAGAAAAAAATATGCAATCATTTTTATAAACCAAAACATCATATAAAAATGGTCTTTAAAATTGATATAATAATTTAACGTATAAGACCCCTCTTTTTGGTTAGGGTTAATTATCAAAGTCTGGCGGTCGAAAGGATTGCATATAGACTGTGAGATTTTCCGAATGCGAGTTCTTCTTTCCTTTAAGAATTTGTATGAAATGCCACTTTGAGACGCATTTTTAGGGTTCCGTAGTCAAACTAGGAACCCTTATAGTTTCGTCATGTCCGTCCGTCCGTCCGCAGCCTAGTGCAAAGACTATTAGTACTAGAAAGCTGCAATTTGGCATGAATATGCATATTTGTCACGCCAACAAAGGGGTACAATAAAAAGTAAACAAATATTTTTTTTGGTGTACCTCACCTACACGTAATTTGGGGATGTATTTTTTTTTCTCGTCTACCCTTACCGTGTGGGGTGTCGTTGGATAGGTTATATAAAAATATTATGGGTTTGAAAAACAGTTTTTTAATTAAGTAATCCGTTTATGAACTATTAAGCTTTAAAGCGTTTTTGTTAGACTCAAGTGTCGTCTACAGCCAAAACTACAAGTACTAAAAATGTGGAAAAAATATTAAATGAAAGAGCATATAACCAATTTTAAAGGAAAACTATCACAACTAAGTATACATAATTGGTTCTTGAGATAAAGACGATTAAAGTGTTTATACCAACTCAAATCATCTACGACGACACCGATTGACTTTAAATAGAAAATAATTGATTACTTGATGATTTTTTATGTTTGTAGTACTTAACGGCTTCGGAACCCTACACTGAGCATGGTCCGACATGCTCTTGCCCGGTTTTTTTATAACTGTGTTTCACGCATATATCCTGATAATTGTTTAAATATTTGTCTGATACAAATTTACTGGAATTCAGACTGTACATAGAATTTCTGGCGAAAGTGTACGTATTTATCTGATTGTAACGTGTACATTTCCTGATAACGACTTCGCATTCTTTAAAGGAGGGTGTTGGTGATCGAAAATGCTCTTCACAATAGTCAATCTGATACACATAAGTATAGGATCTGCACCGTCTGCTATTCTGCCAAAAAGCCGTATGTCAAATTCAACTACCAAAGCAGTTTTAACTCTCTTCTATTAGTAATAAAGTTGATATCGCTACAGGAGTTTTATGAGATACTGCCCTCTCGCTTTGGAGGACAGAATTCCAACAGGATCACTGGTATCTTGCAGGCCGCTAGCGTACACCCTATAACTGGAATAAGTATAGCCTCCGATGCAAAGAAGCTTCGTTCCTTTTTCTAATGTTATGTATGTTGCTGAAAATTAGGTACTTAATACATTAAATTCTTCAACTTTTTGATGAAGGAAGACAATAAATATACAAAGACGAAGTAGGTATATATAGTACGGTATTGTCAACACTTTAGTCACGTGCCTAAAAATACACCTAGGTATTTTTAATTTACACACTGCGTCAACATCGGAACCGAGACCCTATTTCGGAGATTTTTTTACGATAGTTTTATAAATCGAATACGAGTATCGTGAAGGAGGCGGCGACAAGATAAAACTCGTGAGTGTAACTAGGAGAACACTTAACACTTGTTTTATTTAGCTCTGCAGTTTTGATGAAAGTCTGGCGGCCGGGAAACTGCGTTTTGACCGTCAGTAAAAAAATATAAATATTGTTTTGTATAAAAAAACAATTTAGGTTTGCGTGAATTTTTTGTATTGCCTAACGAATTTCAATAGTCAATCTCTTTCCTGTTTTTGTTATTTTTTGTTATGCGTTTATTAAAATAAATAATGTACATAGAACTTTTGACGAGCGTGACATAGTTTTAAAATCCTAATTTAATGTGTATCTTCCTTGATGCCGCCTTGGCATACTTAATAGGGGACTGTTTATGATTAAATATATTCTTCACAATTAATGGAAATTTTCAAGTATAATCCGGAAGGAGTTTTAGTATATTTCGCAGGAGGGTGATTGTGGATAAAGACATTCTTAATAATGAAACCATCTTTGTCGACGTAAGCTAAGGCCCTACAGCGCTTGATTTCAGAATTTGAGCATTTGCATTTCCTGGAACCACCATTGGTAGTAGTCTTATAATAGTAAGTATATTTTTTGATACATAGAAGTTTAGCCTTGTTTCTAGTCGCTTAAGTGATATATCGCGCTAAAATATTAATAATTAAGTATTTTATAGTTCCTTGTTGTGGTTTATTTAATTATTTTAGGTATTAAATAAGGTGCATTCTGTTAGGACGTCGTTTAATAATATTTAGGAAGTACCCCAAGACCAACTTAGTTGAACTTAGTTACTTATGTACCAGAAATTAAGTATAATCCCCAAAACTAATTGGTTTTGTAATTCTCTACAAAGGATTAATTAAGAAATAAAGAAATTAATAAAATGTATTTTCATAGTAATATTGCAAAATACGAATAATTTTATTTCGCATAATATGGCTTATTGACATAAGATGGCGATAAAGTTGTACAACTTTCGCAAATTCAACCAGAAAATGGCATGAGAGATTTCCTAAGAAGTCAAATAAATTCTAAATTAAGCTGAGACTTCATAATTAAAACGAATAGAATTAGTATTCATTTAACAAATCAATAATTCACATGTCATAATATTTATATGAAATAGTCAAAATATTATATTGCATAATAATCTGTAATTTTCTTTAATTACAGATCATTTAAATCACTAAGGCCGATCTGTTTGATCAGATGACTGAACTAATGGTTACAATTTGAATAAGGAATCGAAAATTTGACACATTTCGTTGAGATTTAACCATTAAGTAGATACAATTTTTAACAATTAGTTAAACTGCTAATCAAACAACAGGCCCTTAAGACTATAGATTTATCTTGGAATTTGTTCTGTTCAAAAGTGTAAGAGACCTACATTTTAATAACTATAAATTATATACGTAAGCCTTGTTTTATTTTTACTTAACCCTTTACTTAGACGCTCAAGCTCAAACATACCTCCACTGCTGTTAAATGGCGTACAGTTGCGTCGAGTACATGAGGTGAAGTACCTTGGGCATATTCTACTGTCGAGTATGAAAGACCACCAGGACATAGAGAGACAGAGATGAGCTATTGCGGTACGGGCGAATATGCTAGCCAGAAGGTTCGCCAAGTGCAGCGAAGGTGCCAAAAGGCAACTGTTTATAAGTTATTGCACAAGCGTCTACACGGTGGAATTGTGGTCTCATTATACCTGTGCTGCGGCGAGGGATATGCGCGTGCAGTATAACGACGCGTGTCGCGCCATGTTCCGGCTGCCACGCTGGTGCAGCGCAAGCGCCATGTTCGCGGAGGGGCGCGCGCCAGGCTGGCCGACGCTGCTGCGCGCAAGGAGCGCTACCGCTAGAAAGGCCATCAACATCTCCCCCAACACTCTGCTTTCGGCGGTGGGAGTGGGACGCGAGCCCGCTTCACGAGCTATGGAGGGGCTACCACAAGCCTGTCATTGCGGGATCGGGGTGACCCGTGGCGCCCCGCCTATGAAGTAGCTGATATTTTATATTTTTATTTTTATTTCTTAGTATAGTTTACGTTGTGCCGTTTTTTGTATTAGTATTATTTTATGGAACCTGTTTCTGGAATAAAATCATACTTAGTACTTACATTATAACATCTTTCGCTTTTTTATTTACATTCGGACATATAAACCTGATTGAGTTTTCTTGTACTTAGTAGGAGGATGATTGTGGTTTGAACTATGCATCAGTATGACGTCCTCTTTGCTCACATGAGCAAATGCCTCGCAGCGTTTGCTTCTTTGACTCGAACAGGTATATCTGGAGCCGCCATTTCTGATCATACCACTAGCGGAGTAGGTATAATCGTTGATGCTAAGAAGCTTTGACCCTCGCAGCAAAGTAATGTAAGTCGCTGAAAATTGCAAAATAATCTGTATCTCGTACCGTAAAAGAAATACGAACACAAGCCAAAGTGAAAAAGTAAGGGTTTTGATATCAATAATTAAAAAAAAAGTGTGCGCTGATTTGACTGTTTCTGTTGAGCTGTGGAAATGTGCGGCTGTCATACTGGCAATTGTTAGGTATACATCAGATGTCATTATTCTTTTGATGATGCAATAATCATTTATTTCGATGCTTGTTGACCACGTCCATCATAACTTTATGATTCTTATCAAACCAATCCTTATTATATTTTCTTTTTTATTTTCTGTTTATGGCAATGGGAAGGCACACGAACACTCAAGTCACTTGATGGCAAGTTATCATCGGACCCATGAACCCAAAATAATGAAACCGATTATGGGATAATTTTTACCTACTGCTTGGGGTGTAATAACATCACAATTTCGTTTTAACGTCATTGTAGTATCAGTGAAGAAGTCCGAGAGAAATAGGACATCAAAGAAAGTTATGGAAGGTTAATTTACTTAATCATATAAGTATAGATTAAAGAAAAAGGTGATTACAGATGGAACCCGTGTGGTTGCCGGGTTAGAATAGTGCCACTCCAGGGCTTCCCGTGGATATCGTAAGCGGCGACTAAGGCAATAAAGGCTTTTAGTACTGTTAGGCGATGGGCTTGCAACGTGTCACACTGGTAAACATCTTAGCCTGATTGTGCAAATTGTGGTGACAGAATTATCAACAAGTCTTTTTTAGGGTTTGGTGGTATTTCTATAGTTCTGCCTACCCCACTCTGGGAATGAAGGCGTGACGTTATGTATGTATGTATGTGATTACAAGTTTTGTTTACGACAGCTCTTCAGATTTGTGTGATATTTTAATTCTTATTGACATCGCGATAATAATTTTCATTATTTCCGGGAATTTAGGCAATTTAACTTTCCAAATAACGTCACCTAATTATTTTGTTTATTCACTCCTATAAATTTGCTACCTGCTAAGGCCCAAAGTCCTACCCATAGTACTTATTAACTTTGTCATTCAGACCCAGCTCCTTCGACAGTTGTGTAGTCATAGCGAACCACGGTCCTACCAGTAGGACGTACTGGAAATCCTACTGGTAAGACCGTAGTACGCTATGATTACACAAGCACAATAACTTAAAAAAAACGGTTTTTGTCACAATAGAACAACAAAATGTAAAAAAAACGTTTCTTGTACGGGACTTTTCTGATTAACCGGTTGTTAATTAGGTACGGTTGGAAAATAAGCTAGGCTCTTTTAAGGTAGTAAATATGGACGGTAAAGGTTGGGAGGCCCCAAAAGACCCCCAAATAATAAGCTATCACGTCCGATTTGTTCAAAAGACAAAAAGAAAAATATCCGTGACAAACAACAAAGAACAGGAATACGCACAAGAAGAATGTAGGTAGTCACGAAATGGTCCCAACTCAGCATAATGCTGCATTTTGAATTATTTTCCTGGGTTTTGCAAATGCATAAAGTGAATGAGTATTTTTAAATAAAAAACAACGTGTATTTAAAATATTATTTGAATTTTACGTGGTTATTGACATACCTACCTACACACGTATTTATATTAATTTTGATGATAAATCTAACAGTCTTCTTAAATTTAGAAAGAGGATGCAAATAGACGCCATCTTTGTTCACGTGGGCAAATGCTAATTTAACTTACAACTTGTTACTATGTCTCAAAGGAATACAGTAAAACCAGACATTTGTTTGTCTATTTGTCCTTTTCCTACTTGGCTATCTATCGTACTTTGATATCTCTCACTATATTTGTTATTTCGCTCTATTCGGCTCTGTAACACCATATTGCTTTTGAAATGTCATCATATTGTCAACGTTGTTATAGCTCTTATTGACTTTCCAGTAATGGCGGCCGAGTTAAAAACAACATGATAACATGTCAAAAGCTATTAGGTTGATGACACGCTGGCCTAGTTAGTAGTGACCCTGCCTTCAAAGCTAGAGGTCCTGGATTCAAATCCCAGTAAGGGTAGATATTTGTGTGATGAGCACGAGCATTTATTCCTGAGTCTTGGATGTTTTCTATGTATTTAAGAATATATTTTTGTTTTTCGGTGTCTAGTAGGTACCCATAGTAAAAGCTTAGAGCTTAGATTGGGACTAGGTACGGACAAGTAGTGTGATACGGTCCTGTGATATTTTACCTAGTAGAATACAGCCTCAGAGTGTGAAAGCGATAGACAGTCGAGTACTACTAACTCTGGTTCCACTGTACAGTCCAAGTCATAAAACGTTCACACTTAAGTTCGTTGTCTATTTAACGTCAATCAAACTGTAATATATGAAATTGTCACAGCGAATAAAGTGATAAGGTACTAAATTGTAAACATATTTACATAAAAATCTAGGGCCGCTACATTTCAAGGCGTCACTGACTGAATAAGTTATAATTAAGTCGCTAAAAATAGTTAAAAATTAAATCTAAATAGTATTTTGAAAGTGTATAAAATGGGAGCAAGCCTTAAAATATAGCATATTTTTATATAAATCTTAATCTATATTACAATACATGGTTTCGTTACAAATTACAATCCATTATCTACAAAATATTATAAATGTGTAACCTTTTCTGGTCCTCTATTCAACTGGCCAAAACCATATTGCCTTTAACGGGTTTGTTTTTAACTCGGCCGCCATTACTGGCAAGAAAATAAAATGTGTCAAAACGTTGACAATATGGAAACACGTTAAAAGTAATAAGGTTCATCCGTCTAGATCCTTAGCCCTGTTTGTTATGCTTTCACTATTAAACCACTGGACCGATTTATATGAAATTTGGTGCCCGATGGTTTGAAGCCCGAGATACGATATAGGTTACTTTAGGTTTGTTTGACGGAGTCGCGGGCAACAAATAAGCAAGTTGCAAATTCTCTATTTTGAACACGACAAATATAAAAACAACAAAAGTACTTGGCCTTCCAGACAGCTTTGGGAAATATTCAATACTAAGTAGGACAAATATCCATGGCAACCTTAGCTCTATTTAACATGCATTTTTCGTTTAATTAGTTACAATACTAGTTGTTTCTCCGTTCGCGTAGAAGTATTTTATCGCTATTCCCTCAAGAACCGTCCGTCAAAAAGTAGCCTATGTCCTATTCCAGACTATAATCTGGGCGTTTTCCAAAAAAAATGTACATCGTTAAGGAAAAAGTTAAGAAAATTTTACTTTTTCCATTTTCTTAATTTTGTCTTCAACGATGTACACTTTTTTTGGAAAACGCCCATCTATCTCCGTGCCAAATTTCATCTAGATCCGTTCAGCAGTTCCAGCGTGAGTGATCCATACAAACTTTCGCATTTATAACATTAGCGAGATTAGTTATTAATTTTAACGTATAAACCAGAAGCCGTCTTGGCATAACGACTAGGAGCGTGATTGTGTGCATTATCCGCCTTGAGGATAACATTGTCTTTGGTCACATGAGCGAATGCTTTACACCGCTTGCTAATGGAACTGGAGCAGGTATATCTGGAGCCGCCATCACGGATGGCACCACTGTTGAAGTAAGTGTACTCGTTGATGCGAAGAAGTTTAGTTCCTCGAGTTAAAGTAATGAAAGCCGCTGAAAATAATAACGTAACGCACATGAAAACGTGTTAATTTCGAACAAAATACAGCCACAGAATCAGGGTTGGGATTGTCCACGGTAATAACGATATCGTATATGACGTGTTTCCGTATTGCCAACGTTTTGATAACTCTTATGTCATTTACAATAATGGCGATTGTGAAAAACGATTCTAAAACACGTCAAACGCAAAATCGTTATAACGCAGTAGAATAGAGACCCTGAAGCTGTTACTTGTCCCTTTTTACCAATAACCGGCCTTCTAAACCAAAAATCATATCTGAAATTCAATAACCAAAGCAGTTTTAATTATCTTCTGTAATAAGTTAGAAATTGCTACAGGAGTATTATTTGAGCTAGTGTCTATTGGTTTACGGCCGAACCCTATATTCAAACCGCGGACAGATAGCCTTACTTCGGATTAAAATTTGACACATTTTGTATGGGCAAATGTCAAATTTCAACCCGAAGTAAGGCTTATCTATCCGCGGTTTGAATATAGGGTTAGGAATGCAGAATAGTAGAGAAAGAATTCCACTGCGGCGCACCTTAAGCTTAAGCACTTGGGTATAAATACGCTCTGTATAAAAAAATATGTAAATTCTCCTACAGAGGCACACGCACGAAATGAGCGCGGCGCCGCGCCGCAGTGGAATTCTGGAGGTTTTTAAAGTCAAATGTATACCTATTTTTTGGCGAATTGAATAGGCAGCGGTTCAAATCAAGTCCAGTTATGGTCAGTATCAAAATGACATTAACTGAATGCTTTTACGTCGTGGTTAACCATCAGGGAGAATACCAATACAATACCAATAGGATACCCATACAAGAAACTTTAAAAAATACAACTTTTATACAGGTATTTTTTATTTTGAATAAATACTGTGAGCCAAAGATCAAAATTTGTTGACATTCTTCATTTATAATAAGGCCCTTAGAACGGAAATGCTTTGCCAACCCTAATGACGAAAGGCCCATTTACATTATACAACTTTCTTGCACATTCCATACAATAAAATT
Source organism: Acleris holmiana (assembly GCA_949316455.1). Lineage (NCBI taxonomy): Eukaryota > Metazoa > Arthropoda > Insecta > Lepidoptera > Tortricidae > Acleris > Acleris holmiana. Next base: position 14,968,133 of record OX438771.1, on the reverse strand, counting down.
GAGGAAATTAGGAAATAATTGCTTACAATTGTTGCCGATTCTTGTACGAGAAAGTTGTATAATGTAAATGGGCCTTCAGGTGGAATTCCTCTGTGCTTGTTGTTTATTTTTACATATACATTTAATACTTTTAACTATCATAGTAGTTATATTAAGTCTTTGTATAAATAAATAAATCAAGTAAATAACATAAATAAATATCAGGAAACAATATCACACTAATTGACCGAGTTCCAAACTAAGCTCTGGGCTCGTACTATGGGTACCATACAACGATATAAATACTTATACAGAGAAGTAAATACTTAAAGTACCCATAGTACATAACAACCAATACTCCGAAAGAAATACTCGCGCTTATCACAAATATTTGCCCCCGAGACACAACCAACTAGGCCAACGCGTCGTCGTATACAAACATTTTTACACAACCACTAAGTCTAGAGTAAATCTAGAAATTCCTTATTGCTGCAAGTGACTTTTACTTTGAGGTTTGTTTACTTAACTAGATTTAACTAGATTAGATAGACTACATTAGATAGACTAGATTTGATTTAACTTTTTCGCACAAGCGCTTAAATATAATATTTGATGTTTTAAAAATCTCAATTTTGTATTTTGATATATAAACCAGCCTCCGTTTTGACAAACGTGCTAGGCGGGTGATTATGTATATTGCTAATCTTACTAACTATGTTCTCTTTGGTCACATGAGCAAATGCTTTGCACCGCTGGCTTACGTAGCTCGAGCACGTGTATCTGGAGCCGCCATTACGCACGGTGCTACTTTTAAAGTAAGTGTATTCGTTGATACGAAGGAGTTTAGTTCCTCGCGTTAAAGTTATGTAGGTTGCTGAAAATCATAAATAACATATTAAAGCCTGACTAGATTCTATTTGGCCCTATTTCAATACAAATTTATATGGAAATAGAATCTTGTTAGGCTTTATATGAAGAGAAAGAATTAGGTCATACGCAGTAAAAAGCTGTCTACCCTGGTAACACAGGTAAAGACTTAGGTTAGCATATATTTTAAAAGAACGGTTGCCTTATTCGATAAGTGCCCCTTTTAACGATTTTTCGGTCGGTTCGCTTTCAGAATTAGAAAAACAAATTGTGCAGTTTTTGTACATTTAGTTTATGAGTACATTATTAAGAAAGAACAGTCTTCAGATGACAAATTTTAATCAGGTAAACTTAAGTTATATGTAAATTGCAACTTATATGCAGAAAAGAAATCTGATACCTTTTTTCCTATTAGTATCTCTATAGGTAATTAATGAACAATCAAGGATATTGCAATAATGTAGTAGAAATTAAATGTTATTAGTAAAATTTATTTGAAACATTGTACTAATTTCATACAATAAAATAAACTTAATACTTTACGTGCAGAAATGTACGTAACGTTATTTATTTTTTCTGCAATTGAACTTGTCTTTTCTTTGTTACTTTTACATATTTGAAAGTTATATTTTGACGTATAAGCCTGAGGTGAGCAACTTATACCTTGCAGGAGGATGGGTATGAGTGGCATCAAACTTCAATAGGACATTATTCTTGCTCACATGAGCAAATGCTCGGCAATGCCTGCTTTCACAGCTCGAGCACTTATATCTGTATCCGCCATCCCGTAAGTGGCCACTGATAGAGTAAGAGTATTCATCAATGAGAAGTAATTTTGAGCCACGCAGGGTAGTGATGAATTGAACTGAAAATTAAAAAACAATTGACAACATGGGACCCTGGTCAGCAGATATGAAAAGTTTCATTAAAGTCCTGTTATCCCGGCCAGAGCCGGTGCTTACCTCTCTCAAAGGATCGGGCTAGCTATCCAGAGAGGTACCTAATGCATCAGCCAGTGTAATAGGAACCACGCCGCAGTTGTCCTTTAGGATTGTGATCCATACAAAAATAGCTTCGGGCGATAACGTTTCTCACCTCCTAAATCTAATCCGCTTTTCACGATTTTTGAGTATGTTGTACATATTATGAAAAACGTCTGTACGATTCCGATAATTTTTTTTTTTCTTTCTTTAATTTTTTTCTTTTTAAGGACTACGTTTAAGGGAACAAAAACGTTATCGCAATTTGTATGGTGTTTTTCTTCACAGTCCTCTTAAGAAGCTTAGTAAGTTATGTTTGATTAATGGGCAGTTAAGTTTTTTTTATATTCCTGTGCAATTTAATAATTGTCAATAAAAACAAAAGAACTAGATACTCTTTACTAATGTAGAATACAGTTAATTAGGGTTACACAAAACCATTTTCGACGCCAACGACTCGTATATCAGCACCGCAGGTTAAACTCCAACGACTGATATATCCGTCATGGTTGATAATGTAAAATGGACTTGATTGTCTATGACATAAAGTTGACTTTAGTTCTGGTGTTGAGCTGTAAATGGCGTGTAAGTGACAACTTTTGCATCTGAAATAGCGTTGAAAATCGATATTGAACCATACTGACATAAAACTGACCTATTTCATTCGTAGCTACTCGAAAATTTGCAATCTTATTATAATGATCAAAATACAGCATTGCCTTTTTTAATTTGTAATCAATGACTCATCCGTTTTTTACAGATACTTACTCATATTTTAAATGTAAAAGTAACTTAGTAGATGAAACTGTTTGATAGAGTAAGGAATGACAACATCAGAGAGAAGTATGGACTGAAAGAAGATGTTGGGACTAAGATTATAAAGGGCATGCTTCGATGGTTCGGTCATTTGGAAAGGATGGATGAAAAACGATTGACGAAAGAAATATACAGTGCGATAGTGAGTGGGAGGGTCGAAAGGGGCCGCCCTAGGCGGACTGAAAAAGGGCCGAATCGTAAGTACCCGAAACCGACGTGCATGCATGACTCGATGTATGAATGTGGAAGAAGCGAACGAGATTTGTCAGGATCGTAGCAGGTGGAAAGAAGTGGTCTCTGCCCTCCCCTCTGGGAAACAAGCGTGATTTATGTACGTATGTATGTAAGTAACTTTTCTTGTTCATTATGCTTTCACGGAAAACAACTGAACTGTTTTCGATGAAATTTATTATGAAGATAGCTTGAGGCTCGAGGAAGGACGTAGGGTACTTTTTTCCGAGGACGAAGTCGCGGGTAACAGCTATTTTAATACAAATTAACGTATAAACCGGAGTAGAGCTTCTCGTACTTCGTAAGAGGATGCCTGTGATGAGTAGCCTTTAAAAGGTCGTTGGATTTGCTCACATAAATGGCTCCGCATCTTTCGGTACATCTTTATCTGGCACCTCCATTGCTACCACTAAATACGTAGAGGACCACATATCGAAAACGTGTATTCACCAACGAGCAGCAGTTTTATGCCTCGCAGAGTTGTGATGCAAGACATATTTTGTAAAAGAAACAACCTCTGGGGCTAGACAAGTAGCAGTCGACAAACGTTAGCGATAATGTATGGAATTGACGTAAGCCATCGAGATAAACTTGTGGCGATCTCGGTGGCTTAAGTCAATTCTCTATATATTTTTCAGTCGAAACATAATCGCTGTTATGAATGGGTTATGCTTTGAAATACGAAAATTGGCAACGAAACGGCACTACGCAAGCCCATTACGTAGCCAGCTACAAACAGGGAATTTTAGATTCCCATTATGTCGCCAGCTACGAAACGGCACTACGCAGTCCCATTACGTAGCCAGCTACAAACAGGGAATTTTAGATTCCCATTATGTCGCCAGCTACGAAACGGCACTACGCAGTCCCATTACGTAGCCAGCTACAAACAGGGAATTTTAGATTCCCATTATGTCGCCAGCTACGAAACGGCACTACGCAGTCCCATTACGTAGCCAGCTACAAACAGGGAATTTTAGATTCCCATTATGTCGCCAGCTACGAAACGGCACTACGCAGTCCCATTACGTAGCCAGCTACAAACAGGGAATTTTAGATTCCCATTATGTCGCCAGCTACGAAACGGCACTACGCAGTCCCATTACGTAGCCAGCTACAAACAGGGAATTTTAGATTCACATTTTGTCGCCAGCTACGAAACGGCACTACGCAGTCCCATTTCGTAGCCAGCTACAAACAGGGAATTTTAGATTCCCATTATGTCGCCAGCTACGAAACGGCACTACGCAGTCCCATTACGTAGCCAGCTACAAACAGGGAATTTTAGATTCACATTTTGTCGCCAGCTACGAAACGGCACTACGCAGTCCCATTACGTAGCCAGCTACAAACAGGGAATTTTAGATTCCCATTTTGTCGCCAGCTACGAAAATCGGCTACGAAACGGTACCAAAGGGTTCATACATTTTGACAACCTGTTAACACTCTGATCGTCTGTTAAGTTGTTAACATCGTATGGTGAAATTGGTACTTAAGCTTGTATCTAAGGCCGCCAATACTCTTTTGGCGTAGCCATCGCAGAGAAACAGTTTTTTTTTTATAAATACCGCTGAAATAAAAAGGGAGATGCACACTAGATTCGAATAAACGAAGCATTTCAGAATCAATGGCTCCTCCTGATTTTCGATACCCTTGCATTGTTTGTAATGCATTTTTATATTTATAAATGAAACTTAGAGGGGTACAAAAGTAATTTAATAAAGTTTAATGTCATCCATTTATTTAAATCAACGAGATCAAAACTACAACTTGCACAAAATAATCTTGACTAGAGAGCATTAAATAAAGTAGTAAATATAAACATGGAATGTTTAATGAATAAAATGTCGTGCTAATAAAACAATATCAAATATAACATTTATATCCTTCAGTGACGTTAATGCTGAATAAACACTTACAACTAAAAAACTCACTAAAATATTTTAAAGAAAAACTAGAGTTATTACAATAACATATTTAAAATTAAAACGTAACATGGCTTGAATTTAAACTGCTGAATGTAAATAACATTACTAAGATTTATGATTAAGATGTATTCATGACTAGACCGTATTTGAATGAGGCAGCGCAAATTCAAATAATTAAAAAAAACTCCAAACCAGCAGACAATCTGACTTTGTAAACCGAAAACAAGGTTGGGCAGGGGTTCTACTCCATATTGCTTTGGACTAACGTAATGTATTGTCTTTAACTCGACTGCGATTAGTGTCAAGTAAATATGGTCAAAGGCAATATTGTTTTACAGAATGAGTAGAATAGAGTCCAAGTTCGCATGTGGTTTTAGAACTGGTTTCAAGTGCACAAAACGTGCATGGGAATTGAATTCAAGCAGCTGTCTTCAGACATAAATGAAGTTTTCAATGTACATCTAACCGATACTAACTTTATTGGCAGTAATAATTTAATTAATGATAGGAATTAACATTTGACTAGTCAAGGTTCATAATGCCTATGTATAGTGATTTTTAAGAAGTATAATAAGCACTGAAAGCATGATACATTACCAATATGCTGAGCATATAATATCGTTCTCTATTTATTAAGTAATGGACTAGAATTTTCCACATCTTCAACGCTCTATTAGATATAGCACTATCATTTGTGCTGCAGCACCGCACCATTTGCCATTTATATATACAACTACTTTAACTATATCGAATCTTACAACTCCATCAAAAAATAAAGTGCATTTACTCTTAATAACATGTGTGATTTTCAAAACTTACGTTTAAAAGCTCTAATAGTATTTGCGATAGCGAACATTTCATTTGCTTTAGCTCACCCAGAGCCGCAACTTCTACTTCGTCACCACAACGCAAACTCACTCCATTTGGCTGTATTTGCCCAAATATCCGTGAAGCATCTCTTTCCTTCCTACAGCAAATGAAAGAGAGGCCACGACGCAACGCGAACACGCAACCCCAAGTGGAGTGCTACCATTCAATAAGTTTGCTCACAAAGTGTTAACATTAAAATGGATTGGAACGCTTGAGGAGACTACGCTGTTATCGCATTAATGCTGTGGACTGAGCCGTGCATTAAATACTTTAAATAGTCAAGCAAATATTGTTCGTATCTTATGTTTATTTGCGTATCGGCGTTCCAAAGGGCGTATGTGTGTGATCCATATTGCACCTCACTATAGTCATATCGTCAGCCAGATGCATGTATGCCTTGCATTTGTGCCAGCGGTTCTTCGTGCAGCCCCAACGGAACCCACTACGTGTCCTGCTCTGCTTGTAGTAAGTAAAGTTGTGGTACACGAGACGCTCCTTACCGCGTGATGTCATAAATATGTTTACTGAAAGGGTAAAACAATTGTTTATATGTTTTTTTTACAAACCTTAGAGGAAGATAGCAGTTGGAAAAGACTGTTTCAGAGAACAACTAATTGGAGAAAAAGAGCGTTGGTAGCCAAAATGTTAGCAGATTAAATGACACATCTACTAGTTTTTTTTGGTCTAGGTGTAAATATGTTTACACTGGCAATTTAAAGTGCATGCGATTAAAATAATACACATTTCAAACTAATGACTCATAAAATGTGTATTAAATATAAGTGAGTCTTGAAAAAACTGCTGAGACATAACCATCACCCAAATTACAGTAGCTATCTCATAGGTATTTAAAAACCTTACTTCACGGTCATAGGTGACCAGAGAGAAATGAAATAACGGTACAATTCAAGTGTTGCCATTTATGGCCCATACCAACTGACAGTTTTTATTTAGTTAGCACTTTTATAATCTCAAAATGAATTGTTTTTGGCTTAAATGACCGTTTTCTGGTGAATAAAGCAACTAGAGACCAAATTTTGCACACTATTTTCCTGATTTTACATCATGGATGGTTTTATGTCAAAATTGTAATTTTAGGCGTTAAAGGGGGCATTTTGTGGTTATAAACAAGACAAGTCAGGTGGTATGGATCATACAGTTTTTTTCACTCTACATTTTCCTCTTGGCCATAACAATTTGCGAGAAAAAACTTAGTAGGTACCTATAACTACTTATACTTTGCATGACGCTACTTACCGTGAATTTCGGAGGGCAAAATATTTTAGTTAATGTAATATAATATGCAATATGACGGAGGAGTTAAAAATAAGACCATAGATTATTATAATAAAAGTATAACCAATAATTACGTATTCAAATTCACGCTTACAAACATTGTTTGTACATTAATTGTTTATAATTTCAGTTTTTCTTGTCTTCGTCATCTAACTTGAGGAATCCTTTACGCGTCCTTTTGAACTTCGGAGGTTTATGATTATGCCTCTCCACCACCTTCTCAATGTCCAGATTTTTTGATACCAGAAGGTATGAGCTGCAGAATATATCAGAACAAGACCACTTGAAGCAATTTGGCCTGGTACTAGTACCTCTGTTGTTATACGTAAATTTATGGAACCTTATCACCTTTTTACCAGTAGTTAGAGTTATAAGTGCACCAGCTGCAAATTAAAAATACATAAATGTAGATACATCAGGCACTTAATATCCATTATAAAGAAGTGTTATGGCAAATGACTTTATCGCAAACGACACTGGCACTGGCATATCGTCGATGAAACTGCAATACCGCGTAACCAACAATTGCTAATGCCGCGTAACTGACTTGAATGAAATTTTACAGGAGAGCGTTAAAATTTAATATCGTTGTGTTTATTGATGTCGGACTTAACCAAACTTGATGTTGATACATTTTGTTAGTTACGCGGCATTACCCATTGTTGGTTACGCGGTATTTCAGTTTCAACTTTTTTTTAACCATATTTTACCGTCAGCAACGCCGTCCACACGTTAATGATAGGGCGCCTACTCGAAAGATGTGCAGGTGCTTTAGAAAATTTAGTGTGGTGTGGTTTAACGAATAAAAGGAACACATCAGAAGTCTGCGTCTAGGAGTAACTTTCTACATTTTCTCGTCACGTGTATTATGCTGACAACTCGATGCATAATACACCTTGCCAAAAAAGCAATGAGTGAAAGCCATTACTATAAAAATCTACGAGCAGCATTCACAGAAAAAGTTTACAATAAATAAACCGGGCCTGAGCATGTCGGACCATGCTCAGTGTAGTGTTCCGAAGCTGTTACTACAAACACAAAAAAATGCACCCGCAAAAGAACGTAACTTCATGGCACTTATGTCCTTTTTTTGAGAAGCGCAGTTTTTCGGCAATAACTCAATAACAGTGTATCTGATCATGTTGAAAATAATTTTCATTGGATGTATAAAGCGCTAACCTTTGTATTTTTTAGAAAAAATATATTTTGGACACACGGTAAGATAAACGGCGAAAACTTAAAGTGTTTATAAAATTACTGTCATAAATATGTGCCACACGCCGATATTTGCTACAAAAACAGTTTCTGTTCCATGTATGGAGTGTTATCATTATAATAAAGAAAAAAAATGTTAAACAACCCGTTTTATTCTATGGTCAATAATCAAATACCCTGTTAATTATGTTTCTGTTTCAGAGTCGACTATGTTTTCTTTCTTCACTTTTTTTCGTCGCAGTGCTCGATTTTGGTTGATTCGCCAAGATTTACGGCGTAGTTTTTGTTCACGGGGTGACAATTCACTAATCATGCGTATTTTTTTTTTATTTTTTTTTTCTAAATATCTTCGCCGTTCTTTTTCTCTTTGTAATTTATATAGATGAGGATCTTTTTTAATTTTTTCATATTGCTCTTTTTTTCTTTTTCTATCTCTCGCACGCTTTTCTTCAATAGAATATTTGAGGGTCTTCCTTTTTTTACCTAGAATGTTTTGAAAATAACAAAATTGGTTATTTTATTAATGTACTTAGGTACTATAATACAATTGTCTATTTAAGTGACAAAATCGCTACATAGTGCGATTAGTAAATGCATTTACAGTATTCTAGAAGAACGTAAGTACTTTGCATCGTATTGCAATATTTTATATGATTATTTGCAAGGACGTAGATGAAATCACACACAATTACCAACACAGACACACCAAACACAATTTGAAATTTATATTTCTATATATGTATCGACACAACACAATGTAACTTTAAATATTAACTTTTAGATTTTGATAGACGTATATGTATAGATCATAGAGCTTCAGTCCGGTGTTTTTGATTAACAAACTACTGTTCCTCTTCCCTGTAATTCTCTTTACACCCCACCAGACCATTCCGGGCTAACATAGTACTGTGTTGAGATTCAACACGGTAAAAACGATATTGCCTTGGATTTGGTTTCCGTATTGTCAACGTTTTGATAGCTCTTATTTACTTGACAGTAATGGCAGCCGAGTTAAAAACAATACTAAGATACATCGAACACAATATCGTTTTAACCTAGCAGAATATAGGCCCTGACTACAATTCGGTGACCTCTTTGGGAAAACCGAAAGTGTTGTCCGTGCACTTGCAGGTAATTGTTTGTCATTATGAGTTCGACAAACAACTACCGGGTATATATACTGAGGGCAGTACAATCAAAATTAAGAAGCTCGCCGTCGCCCATGTGAGTCCCTCCCTCGGACGTACAATTTCCGGTTTGTCCTATTTGGCTAATGGTGAGTAAGTACTTGCACAGACATAACTTGGTAACCAGGATCATCCTTCTGCAAGTTGCTTCTTAATATAGTCTTGTTGAATCCGAAGTACAGTACGATAAATAAACACCGGCGCCAGTTCTCTAAAATTATTATGCTACACTTTATTGGGATCGATCTGTGGTAATAGACGGGTTTATTATCGACAAGAAGCCAATAATTATTTTATGCGTAGGTACTGTAATAAGGTAAATAACCTTTTATATTTGAATATGAAAAGTGTACTCTACAGAAATAATTATCTGAATAACAATAAGTTTCATTATTAGCTGGATAAGCCATATGTTATTACAGAGTCAGTAGGGAATTTTACACTTAAGTAAGTACACACACGCACAAATTTCACTCAATAGTTGGAAATTTTTGACATGTTCAACTGTGGTCAGATTATTCACAGAGTATAGACATGCGAGCAACAGTTGAAATAGTAAAGTACAATTATACAATATCCAATTGAGTAAAATAAAAAAAAAAACACTGTGTTATTGTATTTTTGTCTTTCCCTATTTCTTCCAAGTTTGCGAATGATGCTGAAAGCACGCAATTCCGGCTTCAAATTGGCGAATAATAGTGGTATGCATACGGTTCCCGTTCCACATTTGCTAATGATATTGCAGATTGTGACATGAACTTAAAATTTTCAAAACATTTTTTAAGAGGCCCGATTAATGAATTATTGACAGAGTCATCGATATAACCTTCACACAATATTATTCTACTTCCAGCTCTCGTATCCTTTCAGTCATATCAGCTTTTTAGTCAGCGAGCTATGTTGCTGAGGTTTGACGGTAGGAGTGACCCGTGTAAGATTTGGCATCGGGTAAATTTAAATATTTGGCAACATCCTTTGGCATGGTACCGAATTTATTTTTACCAATAACTTGGGCCGTACATTTGCCGTTTCTAAACTGCTGAAAAAACCGGTTGCAGGACCCTTTTTTACAACGTAGGTTTTGATACTTTTTCACAATGTTACAATATTTGCCTTGGATAACGAATGTTTTGTTGTTGCGATGAGGAATTTTTACCAGCAACATTTCACCATGAGCTTCTAAGTCATTTATTGTAAGATCAGATAGTTCTTGACGCTTAAGGGCACCAGTAACGCCGAGAATAACAGCGACCTGCAAAGGACGTTTTTTTTAAATATGTATACCTAAAACTTAATCAATAACAATTAGATAAGTAAGTATAAATAAAATGATGTACCTTTGTCGCTAAATATTGATAATCAGGAGCTTCATCAAGAAACTTTTCAACATCCTCTCGCGTCAGTGCCTTCGATTTCTTACTCACATATCCATCAGATTTTTTCTTCAAAAAAGCCGTCAATATTTCGTAGTTTTCAATATTGATAGAATCCTTGGACTTTATCGTGTTTTTCAACATAGAATAAAAAGCCCATAGTGAACTTGGTTTGTATTTCGTAGATATTTCTTCAAAGTAAGCCAATAAAACATTTTCTGAAGTCGAACCCATTTTCTTCTTGTTTTTCCATGTCATAAAAGTGTCGTAGGCGGTAGCGTATCTTTCCTTGGACTTTGATGGTAATGCGTTTTCGTTTCCTATTTTAGCCAAGTCGACAAAATCCGGAGAAGCTGCATATTCGTCGTACTCTTCTGAAGATAAATACATTTTTTAACTTTAATATTGTTCTTATTCTTGTTTATGACAATTGTAAAGAGTATAAAAAACAATAATTTAAATGAAGTAAAATATATAATAATGAAAAATCTACTAATTTTAGTTGTGTTTGGTCGTAATGCCTTTGTTTACATTGTATATATCCTGGGACCTGTGTTTTTTTTTCAGAATTTCTTGAGTAAGTAATAGGGTAGTATAAGTAAGGTATGACTTCAACAAATCCTGAAAAAGCAACATTTTATAAAACAAAACGTTACGACTTGCAATAATAATCTAAAACACATGACTAAAAGTAATTGTGGTAGACAATAACGACCACAGTTAAATACAGCCCCTTTAAGAACTGTGAAGACTGTTTTTCTCCCTTTAAACGTTGTCCGATCCGTACGATTTTTTAAATATATTGTAGATATTATTAAAAACGAAGTCTGTACGTTTTCCTTTCCAAGAAAATATTTATTAATAAATATTTATTATTATAAAGCGGAAACGTACAGACCTAGTTTTTTATAATATCTACAACATATTCAAAAATCGTGAAAATCGGATTAGATTTAGGGGGTAAGAAACGTTATCGCCCGGAGCTAGTTTTGTATCGGTTATTTTTGACAGCGACGCGATTTAGGCATCGCTTCACAATCCTCTTAAATATGCTTGTATTGATACGATTGGACCAGGTACTTAGTACACATTCATTTATACCTTTACGCCTATCACCGGTCCAAACATACCCCTTTCGCTTCCTCCCCACTCATCAACCCCTATTACACTTACCGGCAAAAAACTCGCCCATCCGTCTTTGTTCATCTTAGGGTGGAATCACATCTATCAGCACTGATTCGCATTTAGTCTATAGAAAATGTCTGTTATTTATGAAGATGCGTACGCATGCGAAATGAGAATAGATGCGTACGCAACTTCATACAAAGTAGCTATTTTCTATAGACAAAATGCGAATCGGTGCTGATAGATATGATTCCACCCTTACTCGTACTGCTTACAAATATAACTTCTTAAACCAGAGAAAATAAAATTGTTATAAATTGTAGTGTTTACCAACTTTTTTTTAGGGTTTCTTTCAAAATGAAGAATAGAGCCATAAATTTGCTTAAATATTGTGTTTTGTACGACTTTCAAATGTATGGATCTTTAGCTTCCTTCTGAAAGAGATTCGACCTTAAAAAAGAATATTTGGTACCCATTTTGGACCTAGGTTATAAGCAATTAAAACACTATAATTCACAACAAAAATTGGTTGTCTTATCAAAGTTACATTTTGGTTTAAGAAGTTATATTAAAAAAAAAAAAAAATCTGTGTAATGTTTTTGTTTGGTGGACAATAAAGTGTTTTGTTTTGTATTGTATTGTATTGTATATTTGTAAGCAGTTGTAGGAACAAAAGAAGGGTGGGCGAGTTTTTTGCCAGTGAGTGTAGTTACTTATTAGATGTAGTCCAATGCATTGCTAGGTTTGTTAGTTGGTCTGTTATATTTAGTTTTGGTTAACTTATAAGCATCCACTGTTTCACCGTGCACAGTCTGATTTAGTCAGTTTTAAGGGAATCGAAAATATATTTTCTGTTCAGTCGAGGAGTCAGAACAGAAGTTTTAGGTACAAATAGAGAAACAAAGTAAGAAATACTTTTCATTTTAATCGATACGACACCAATAGGTACTTCTGTAAGAACAAACGGGCATTCAAATAATTCACACACAGGCCACAGAATAAAGTTCACACAATATGGATGCTATATTATTACTTGTTGAGTTACGAATACATACATTACATTCCCCCTCATGCTATTATGGAAGGCAATCAAAATTAAACTCAACCCATTAGCACTACAGGTTCACGACAATCATATTATGAATATTTTCATGTAGTAATTTAGGTTTATAATGCTTAGAACTAAATACAGTAATTAGTTAGACATGCATCTGGAAAAATGAGACTAGGGCTGCTTTTCTTTCTCATCGATTAATTGAAAGCCCACTGATGTGCCCTCATACGCAATTATGGGTTAGGGGCGTCCATTTATTACGAGAGGCGTGTAAGGTAGAAGGTTTTGCCGACTATCGCCTAATCACACGGGGAGGTAGGATCTCAACATTTAAAAAAATCTCAGGTGATTTTTCGGGGCGAGCAGGTCGAGCCAAATACCACGACCTCTCGGGGTCGAAAACTCGCTAAATTCACCTCACGTAATTAATAGCCGCCTTAAAAAGTTACAATATGTTTATTAGTAAATAAAATATCACGAACAATCACACACAAAATGACTAGTCCCAAACTAAGCTCTAGGCTTGTTTGTACTGGTACCTACTAGACAGCGATAATCATACTTTTATAGATAAATACCTACACACTTAAATATAAGTATAAAACATCCAAGACTCAGAAATAAATATTAACTCGGGGCACGAATACCTACTAAAGTAATGTAGCAAAATAGTTTTGCGACAGAAAAAATATGTCGATGTTACTGTCAAAATCAGAATTCAACATTCTTTTTTTTTTCTGTTTACATTTTAAACTGAAAACAATGAACATTGTTTTTTTTAAATGTTTTTCATAGTAAACAATCTATGTTTATTTTTCTAGATTTGTCCTTAGTAACGATTGCCGTCTAGATGAAAATGTCCACCATCGTTAGATTGGCAAAAAAGTCATGAAGTTAAACCCAATTTGATTTTGAATCAGCATAAAAAATATCAATTTTTTTAAAACAAAAAGTGAACTTTATGGTATGTACACAATGTGCATACACTACCTATAGAGCACAATATGAAATTTTGTTGTCAACGGGACATTTTTAAAATATTTAAAATGACTTAAAACCGTTTTCAGAATCGTGAACGATATCGTGATTAATTCACCTTTTGTAAGACTATGACTAATTGACACTAGACTTTTGGACATGGACTTTTTATCTTAAAAGTAGCAGAGATTTATCGATATCAAATCCCTAGGACGTGCCCCGAGTTAGCACACGTACCTATGCTCATCACACAATATATTTGCACCGCGAATCGAACCCAGGACCGCTAGCTTCGTAGGCTAAATGCGTAGTAAAGTAATTATCGCCGTTTATGTATTGGTATCCGATTCATCGGCACTATCGCCCCAGTAAACCGGAACATCGAACTTTTGGTAAAGCTCCCACTGGCTGCTGTCCAGGGTTGGGTGGGTGTGGTTTAGCGTATTCTTGACAATATTTTTCTCAAAGTCTAAATGCAGATATGCTGGGCAGCGAAGGTCTTGGTATTCAGTGCAGCGCCAACGCGAGTGACCTTTCTTAGGTTTACTCAGCATTCCGTCTTCGTAATATGAAAATCCATCGGCAACGAATAACAGATCCCCGTTAGATGAGTCAACATAGAAACCTGAAAAACAACTATGTTAGAAATTGTTTTAAATTATGAACTTATGTATTTCACATCACAGGTAGATACCGTGTAGGTACCCCATTTAGTTTTTTATTCGTTTCTATGTTAAGCGATAGCTTTCCTTCCACGTAGAAGCCGTTTATCGCTATTCCCTGAGAAAATGTAAATTTTTTCGGTATAAAGTACTCTATTTCTTTCCCTGGGACTCAAAATATCTCCATACCAAATTTCATCTAAATCGGTTCAGCGGTTTATCCATGAAACCGTAACAAACAGGACAGAGTTACTTTCACGTTTATAATATTAGTATAGTTAGCACGTTAAACATGTACGTGTTTATTCATCTGGGTATCCTATCCCAAATCGGAAGTTTTGTTTCTCAATCGTTTCATTTGTCCATGAAAATTCATAAGTGAGAAAATAAATTTGTTCTGAAGCCATAACTTTAAAAACTTGTTTAAAGAGATGTTGTCGGTTAGGTTAGGTTGGTTATACATATAAAAATGAAGGAAATTTAGACAGCTTTTGAAATATAAATTCTAACTTATGAAATGAAACAGTTGGTAAACTTAAAGTCGGCCTTGTGATAGGTTCCATTCCATTCTGAAATGCTCAAAGATGTCATGACTCGCAGACGGTCACTGCCATTTGCGCGAAGTACCTACGTTTTGGTCAAATATATCATTTCGCCATATCATCGTTTCCTTAAAAAAAAACATGTCGCTGCAGTTTAGATTTTGTTGTTAGATTCTATTCACATTAAACCATCCTGACAATGACATTTCAGAGTACATGGCGTAACTTGTATGAATCCTAGTGATGTAAAACCTTGTTCAATTTGCAATGTACTCGTATTGTCAATTGTCAATTGTGGCTTATCACTGTCAGCTTTGTATTATAAGGGCAGATAACCAACGATATAAGCATATAAGATATTTACATATACAGTGAATGGCTAAATAGAGCAGTAGGTAATCGAACTATTTCGCTTTTTATTTCAATCATAAAAGAAATATTAAACGTTTTAGGTTCTTGTAGCAAACTCCTCATAGTGAAAAAGCATTTGGTTCGATCGATAGCAATTAAAATCGTACGCATTTTTACTGCCCTTAATAATTGCCCAACGAGTAAACTAGAGCTAGGTACAGTGTTAATTAAAACACCTGTTTCTCAAATATTTAGGGACTACACTGGGCGTTGGCCCAGCGTAGCCCGTTGGCCGTTGGGCCTTGATGTGCGATTTTCTGGCATTTTCCTTAATATCTTTCAAACCGACCACAATTTGAAAAAAACGACCGGTCGTTTTATAGAGGATAACTTACTGCTATTATTGTATAGGTATTTGCTATACTCGTTGTTTTTGTTATACTGACAATGAATACTTAATATTGTTTTTAAATATAGGGAAAAGTAAAAATCTCAACAAAACTACTCTCGCGGTCAAATAATACGGGTCAGAGTGCGTTTTTCATACAAACGAGGCTATTTCGAAGCCTTGGTTCCTGGTCAGGGGTTGTTTTGAGTCAGGTTTAATGGTGGATACTCCGAGGTTCAATAGAAGAGGTCAAAAGTTTTTAAGATACCTTACTGATCGCACAATCAGTTAACACCACAGCGAGAGTGTTTGGGTCAGCATTTGTATTTCCTTACATTTTATTGGCATTTTACATGTTTTTCTGAACATGCACAACCACACGAAGATGATAACATTAATGTCACATTTGGACACCCGTCATTTTTAACCTTCGCCAAGGAAGAAAATGACAGCACTCTGTTTAAGGCGACATTAAATTTAATTATCGTTTGTACGATGGTGCAATACCTGTTTGCAATACTTTTTAATCGGATTTGTCATAACTATTTCACTCAACCGTATTATCAGATACCTATACATATTTAAAAAGGTTTCTACTTGATATGTAGATATAAAATACATTTTTAATATATATCATAAAATAAAACTCGTTACACATTACAGTACAAAACTTAATTTTTATAACACAATACTGCAACCAATTCTTCAAACCGACAACAACTAAACTCTAATGAATTTCCCGTTTTGCTTCAAGTGGTACACTGGGGGCGGGTGTTGGTGGATGAACTGGCTCTTGATGACATTCTGCCAGTGATCCAGATGCAGATACGATCTACACCTGCGGTTGCTAGTGCAGTCCCATCGCGACCCCTTTAAAAGCTTGCCGTGCTTGTAATACGAATAGCCATTGAAAATGTAAACTATCTTCCCGTTTTCTAACTCAATTAAGGACCCTGAAAAAGAAAAAAGAATAAAATTGTGACAGTAATATTAGCGATACCTTTGAATTCCTTTTCCATCTTCAAATCCTGTCTAAGGAGGGGTGACGACACATTGGCCTAGTAGGTAGTGACCCTGCCTTCGAAGCTAGAGGTCCCGGGTTGAAATCCTGATAAGGGCAGATAGTTGTGTGATGACTGATGAACACGAGTATTTGTTGCTGAGTTTTGGATGTTTTCTAAGTATATATTTCTCTACATAAGTAAGTTTATCGTTGTCCCCATATTACAAGCCTAATTATTAGCAAGCTTAGTTTGAGCGTAGGTCAATTTGTGTAAGATTGTCCCCCGATATTTATTTATTTGTTTATTTATATAAGTTTAACATGTGTCTGTCTGTCTGTGGCATAGCTCCTAAACGGATGGACTGATTAGGACGCGGTTTTTTTAAAGAAAGTTTTGTCCCTCCCAAAGTCCCTTACTTGAGAGCTGATATCTCTTAAACGGCTCAACCAAATTTCATGAAACCCAGTGAAGAACCTCCCCGATAAAACAAGCTTCCTTTCTAAAAAAGCGGCGTCCAAATCGTTACATCCGTTTGGGAGTTACAATACCATCGACATGGGCAATTTGAGTGTAGCACCAACAGGATTGAAACCTATATGACCTATATCATTAAAAAGGAATGAGGTAAAACATCATTTCTCACTAGCATGGCCGCAAATATCTCGCTCACTGGAGTACAAAATATGGGCACTTGAAAACATCCATCCATAGAAGTCTACATAAGTTATGTATGTAACGTAACTAAAACATTACATTGACGACATTCTCCAAACAGAAGTTGGGCTTTTTGCTTTTTGTTATTTACACAAGCTTTGTAGAAAAAATCAGTATCGTTTTAAATCTTTATTTTAATCAAATTGCCCGTTATTCTCGCGCAGTTGTGTTTGAAATGAATTAAGAGGGTGCCGAGCGTCCATTGGCGCCCTTACTACTATTATTGTGTTTTCTAATAAACTAAAGCGTCGATTGTTTTGAAATCGATGTGTGTTTTTTTGTTGACAAATTATTACACAATATATAGCATATATGATAAAGTTTAATAACCTACAACTGTAGTCAACTTAAAGGAAAAAGGTAGCCACTTTTTCCGTTAAGTTTCTCACTGATAGGTCAGTTATTATTAAGTTATGTCATATAGTTACCCTATAAATTGTGTCTTCATTTGTACAAAAAAAAACATCATTTGATTTCAAGATTTTAAAAGTTTTATCTTAAAATCATAGGATGGTTTTTTGTTTGTGTGGTTTATTGTGTAATCACTAAATAACTTTCGGTTGTTACTATCAATAGATATATCAGCTTTGGTTATTATAACTATTTTATTAAATGTTTGAAGTAAAAAAGAAAGTCATTTTGGTTGACTCTCACTTTTTTCTAGCTCAAACGGGTCATCAATATTTCATATGTTTCAATGATTTTTTTATGGAAAGCATTAGGCAAACGAGGATGGTGAGTAGATCCGAGACCCGTCTATAGATCTTAGATCTGCATTCTTAAAACCACAATCCCAATACTGCAATCCTAGGTCCGCAAATGCGTTGCCAACGCTGAACACTAAGATGGCATGCCTCTATGCTAGTAATCTCACCGGTTGCCTTATCCACACACCAGAATATAGCATTACGAACACAGCAGTAGGTTAAGTGATATGATAAGATGGTGGTAGCGATGCGGACCGATCCTGCACAAGGTCCTACCACCAATTGAAGAATGTCTTTATGTCTTTAGAGCGGGCTTAGACTTCAAGCCTAATCAATTTATAATCATGCTTTAGAGCATTGTGAATCGACGGTGAAAACGCGTAACTGTCAACCACACAAATAACGTTCTCACCCTCTAAATCAAGTCCAATTTCCACGATTTTTAATAGGTTGTAGATATTTTAAAAAACCAAGTTTGTACGTTTTGTTTTTTTGCTTTATAGGTTAAAGGAGAGAAACATTGCCGTAGTTTCTATGGAAATTCTCAGCTTCACAATGCACTTAAATGTGTAACTGCTCAATCACCGTAAAAGCGGTGGTAAAGTTGCCGTGGGTCAGATAGCGATGAAGTAAAGGAACCAGTTGCGATAATACATTTATTATTGTTAATTATAAACTCGTGACATCGCTGCTCACTACAACTTATGTTTATTAAAAATCCTCGTAATATCGTACGGTGTCCTAAGGACACCCGCAAAGGATTCTGGGTCAAAAAAACTATATCTACTTTTTTACTTTACATGGCATTGCAACGCGTGCCGAGTACAGCTAGTATATTCGTAATTATAGCCACTTTTGCTCACTGCTTTAGTTTTTTAATGTTTTTACTTAAATCTGGATGTCGTTTCATGAAACTTTCCAGCCAATGGCGGCCTGGGCGGTTATTTTTAAACGGGGTTTGCAGGTTCTTGTCCTCAACTATTTTCTGAACCACGTCCAGCAACTGATTCCTGGTGGCAGGAACACCTGTCCTTGCTAAATCATGAATCCACTGCACTAAGCGATTCTCTATTTCTTCAGACAAATAAGTTTTCGGGCCCATGCGACATTTGTGTGGAGATTTTCCAGTAATTTTGTGGTATAAGGTTATGCGAGGGACACCGTGCATCCGCGCTGCCGCGGCGACTGGCATTCCTCCCAACGCTGATGCGATGGCGTTTTCTAAATCCTTTTCAGAATACCGGTTTCTAAATTTTCTACGATTGCTGAGCTGCTGTACACCTGCAATAAATACTTTGTGAATCATATTAATACACATATACTATGTCTTAAATTTATACTTTGTTACATTCGTAATAAATGTGTTTGTTGTCCCTAATAAAAAGAAAAAAAATACAACGCCAATTGCTAAACAGTGTCATTTTTCAAATAATTTACACGTCTGAGGGCTGATTCTATCCATGTTCAGATAACCCTTCGAGTGCCAGCCGCCATATTGACATTTATCGTTAAGCGCCGCGGCCATTCTACGCAAAATCCATTGAGTGACAAGGGCCGGGTGGCCATCGCGAATTCGGCGCATAAAACATTTATGATTTCTATATTATAATCATATTTCGCTGGATTCAGCATAAAATGGCATCTATGATAATATAAAAATTGAAGCCGTTCCATACAATACGCTGATTTTGCTAGTGTTGATCAAATCTCGGATGTCCACATTTTTCAACTGTCGAGATTAGGTATAAATTACTATGATTATGAAATAAAATAATTAAGTGTAGAAAACACAGATTTAATTACAATATACATTTATTTACACTTATGGCTTTTTAATATCCCTAATCATATAATATTCTTACACTACAAGGTTTTCATAAACGTGTCTGAATCAGAACATTTATTTCATCAAAATTGTTTCTATCGTTGCTAGTAACATTAGGTATAATTTTACGCGAAAGAATCCGACATGCGCGTCAATACTTTATAGTAAAAAAAAGTTCAAAAACTACAACCCGATTACTAAAAAAAACGCTCTAAAAAGTTAAAACAAGAAAATATTCTCATCTGAAATTTATGTACAATTTATGCAATATTTATTGTTGACTAGCTGTAGCCCGCGACTTTGTCCGCGAAGAAGTCGTTTATCGCTATTCCGAGTGAAGTTCCGAGGATAGTGGTAGTATGCCACCTCATACATATAATATGGTCATAATTATAGTACCCTCTAGGTACAGGTATAGCGCGATACTTAAAGCTCTAAAGCTTACTATGGTCGCTTACTACTGTCAGGATGTACTGTTTTATTAGGGTAAGTGGCATACGTCCACGGCTATCTTATAATAAGATAAAAATCGCGTTTTTTGATGAAAATATGTATCTGTATGAACGGTTCGTACAAATATATTGCAGTCCTTTCTATGTCCTTGTTCAACAGTTAGCATGTATCATCAAAAAATAAAGTTAAGTCAATACATGCTATGAATATCGGGTAAAAAGCTGAACTATTTCCTTTGTATTGATTCAGTTGTTTCGAATTTAGTGCTGCAGGGAGGTGAACCCTGAAGGCATCAATGGTAATGGTTCCTGCGGAAGACCAGCTCTGGCCTAAAAACCAGTAACATGCTGAGCGGGAACCATTTTGCTTCGGCTGGCACTGCAGCACTGGTTCAGTTTTGTGTTTTACATTTTTGGTTGTTAATCTGTTCTTCTGTACTTGTGTAACATGTTAGTAAATAACCGTCTTTTCTTTCTTTCTATCATCTTATCTCAAATTGTGTCACGTAACACTCGACAATAATAAATGAAAAAAAAACTTATGATTAATATTTAATGAGTTAAAATAAACTAGAGTACCTAAACTAGTTACTTTAATATTTACAAAATTAATAAATACTTATAGAGCTCAATACAAACTACTGTCGAACTGACGAACACAAAAAAGAAGAGTTCAATACATTTTAGTCACTTGCCAAAAATCGTCAGATATAAGTTACTTAATTCACCACCACGTTAGACATAATAAGCACATAAAGTATACGAGATTATCTACATGTTGTAATCTTAAATGATCAAAATATACATATTTTTTATCTTTTACTCGAGAAATGCATGGGGATGTCGAGATAATGTCCCCTTGTTTTAGAGAAATACATTTCATAGAATGTATCACTTCGCAGAATTTCCATTTCATAAAAAAGCTAATTTCTGCTGAAACCTTAATATTTACAGATTATCTTAAGCTTGAGTTACGTTGGTTAGGTTAGGTTAGACCTGTGACCACCAAAAAATTATCTGAAGACAGTAAAGTTACAGCAGAAATTAGCTTTCAATGAAATAAAAATTCTGCGAAGTAATACATTCTGTGAGATGAGTTTCTGTAAAACAGTGTACAACCCTAACTTGGCCGAATTATATTTTAATATATTTGCCATTACTCGTCATACGGTACACAGGAGGTAGGTGGGTATGGTTTATATTAGACTTGCTAACGTTTAAGTCTTGGTCTAAATGAAGGGAGGATCTGCAGCGCTTGTTGTTGGTGCAGTACCAGCGGGAGCTGTACGGTCCCTTACCCTTTAAGTAATACGAGAATCCATCCAACATGAAAAGACGTTTCCCAGACACCAGTTCTATCACAGCCCCTGCAACATATTCTCGGATAAAATGCATTATTTTAATGCGTTACTAAAGACTAACTATGCGTTTGAATTAAAATTGAATATGTAAGAAATTCGAGACGAAAATTATAATCCAGTTATGATACTTATGAAAAATATTTCCTGGCAAATATTTCAAACCCTCATAACTTAGCGTCGATCTCTTGATTTGCTTTAATTTAACAGGTTTCTCATTTTCTGATATGTTTTTATGGAGTAAATGCCTGAGATTGATAAGTCCTTTTACAACACGATATTTAATGTGAATATACATTAAAACTTATGTAATTAATATAGGCTTTTTTTTGAGAAGAAGCGTAAGGACTACGTACATTATCTTCCTTAACGGTTTCTCCACACCTATCTTGGCGGAATCGGCTTAAGGTCGGTTAGCCAAGTGGTACCGAGCCGAGTCGAACGACATCTTTTTCGCTCATATTCCATAGACATTAAGGTGGTTTTGACCAACTTAAGTCGATTCCGCGTCGATAGATATTGCGAGACCCTAAGTCCGACAAATCAATGATATCCAGCCTTATATTTTGACATATTTGCCGCAGTTCATCTTGTGGTAAGTAGGAGGCGGATGGGTGTGGTGTATTTTAGTCTTGGTGATCTTATTGTCATGGTCTACATGAAGGAAAGACCTGCAGCGTGTGTTGTTCGTGCAGTACCACCGGGATCCCTTACGTCCCTGGCCCGTTAAGTAGAATGAGAAGCCCTTGTAAACGTAGACCTGTTTTCCGTTCACTAATTCCATCATGGTACCTGAAAAGATTGTTAATACACCACATAATTATAAATTTACTATTCCTAGTAGTAGGTAGTATTGAACCATTTGTAAATAACAGAAAGATAGGCAAGAACAGTCATTATTTTATTAACTGTTAAAAAAATGAGATCTCAAAAAAAAGAATTAAGAATAATTTTCTCGTACTTAATAAATATCTATAGGCGATTTTTTCATCACATCATTCCGCCTGATACTTAAAATCTATCATGTTAATTTTTGAGATTTTGAAATGATTTGATAAACGTTAATCTATATTTACACGAACTTACGTCGACAAGGTCCATGTTTCAAGAGATTGTTGATATATTTTCACACATTACAATCACCAACCTGAATCAACTGCGTATTTATCAGAATTTATCCAGAAACCTCTCATTTGTAAGTTAATGCCCTAGTTAGGCATCCAGGATACAATTTATCTTGATATCAGTTTACATACATTGTATATATATGACTATGGTTAGCCTAAGCTATACAAACTTCGCCTAGGTACCCACACGGTTGTCACTTGAAAAAAGTTTTATTTGAGCAAGCAAAAGCCGCATATGCCCATAGCTTAATGCACAAAGTAAATACAGAAAAGTAGAGCATCGCCACTCCTTTAGGAGCCGTTTTTACTTCCGCACTCTCGGTCTATGACCTTTTTCAAATCTAGCTCCCTTGAATTTCATCGAATAAATATCTAGAACATATCATTTTTATTAAATCGTAAGAAAACTGTTTATTGTACTCGTATAAGTCAAACTCTTAGGGTCAGAGGATGCTGAAAGGGAAACCCCTTTCCCCTTTGACCTTTGACGGGTAAAACGGCGGCGGCGCGCGTGTTTCAGCGACGATGACCTATTTGCATTATTCCTTTGATATGCAGTTGAACTATGCAACCGTACGCGGCTACGGCGCGGCCCTGACTGGCAGTGGCCGTCACGCCCCAATACTTGCATGCGACGTGTCAATACGTGTAAAGCGCGCAGACGTCCATCACGTACAAGCCGCACGACGTACCATTGTTCGAAGACGTTTTTGTTTATACTGTGACATGGGTGATGGGTGCAAGCAGAATTTTGAAGTAAACTGTCGCAAGCTCTTCTGACACACGGGGCCATAAAACTTCGGCGTTGGTCAATAAAGTTAAAGAAAAAAGTTCTTAAAAGGTGTGTCATGGATGTTAAAAATAACAATGTTAAATATTATTGGCGTGCGTCTTATGTACTTAGTGGTAGTTGTATAAAAATATGTTTATCTTTATTGCTTTATTTAAGCTTTGCCGCTTGGCGACAATGTTGCTCCGTTACTAACACAACACAATTCAATTATCAGACTTACACTTGAAAACTATTCTGAACAGTTCCCCGGCCATTTCCGATAAGATGGATTGGCCAGATAACTTAGGTACTATTACAGCTACCGACATCATACAATATTCTGTTCGTTCTGAAACTCACTTCGAACACTCTCCGTCAAAAGATGTTTTACATCATCAACTACACCACACATGGTGCAATTAGGAGAGGGCACTTTCTTCATCAGGTATGCAAAATCTTAATTTATCAAATGATTAAGATGATTGTTTTCTGTACGAATACGAATTAAAGTAATCTTACCGCCTTTAGAACAACAAGACAAGATTACCGAAGGTTAACAAGAAACTGTTAGTACACTACAGGATTTGTTTGTCAAATTAAGTTTGTTGGTATCGTTAATGACACGACGCGAATGCTCTAACGCAGACCCTTGTGCCAGGAGAGTTTTCTGGAGGTATAATACCTAAATTCACGGAACCATGTTGGATAATTCAAAAACAAATCTTGTGTCAGTGGAGTTAAATTTAAAGTCATTTTGTCAAACTCATGCACGAGTAGGTATAGGCCGTTAGGGCTCACTAGGATAGTATTATCTTAATTTATTTTTAATTCAGGTTATTTTAGAAGAGCTGCCACGAATGAATCAATAGGAGAATTAAAGTGTACCTACATGTGTGTAACATAAACAAGTATTCACGTTTAAAAGGTTAACACACACAAATATGTCACTTTGGTTTCGTTCTTTTCATCAATTGCAGCCTTTGTATAACGACCTATATCAACATTTTCAAAAATAATCATTTATTGGACTAGATAAACCTTACAATAAACTAAGTAATACATCTAATGAATTACTAACTTCAAAAATATACTATACTGACAAGCTTTAATAATATGATCTATTTTTTTTCTTATCTTTGATAACTATCTTATTGTTTCATATTAAGTATACCATTGAACACGAATACTGATTGGCAATCCATAGGATCAGTATTTTTTTATCAAGGGATAATCTCAAAATCATTCCACATTTAGGGAAAAATCGGAATTCAACGAAATTACTTTTCTACCGTCCTCAAATTTGAAGAGACAATTTCATTTGCATTTCTATAAGTATCAAAAGAATTGGCACGGTTACTTTATAGCTTTAGGGACCTTTTAGTTGAAGAATAATGTATTTTCCATCGTTGAGTCTAAGAAAATTTGGAGCCGGATGGTTGTGATCTTCTCTGCCAAAGGTGACATTCTGCAGGTGATCCGTATGAAGGTAGGCTAAACACGTGCGGTTGCTGGTACACGCCCATAGCTGGCCTGTCATTGACAAAATTTGTCTGAAAAATGCGTAGCCTTTGTATTGTAATAGTTTCTTCCCGTTTGAAAACTCCAACATTATCCCTGAAAGCATCATAAAACGCATGATCCCTGAAATACGGTAACCTATCATTCTATCGATTTTCACTTCATCGAATTTCATTTCACCGAACGCTGTTTTTGCTGAATACATGATGTTTTAAGGATCTTCAAAATTAATTTTAAATACGCAGGTTAGGTTAGTCTTGTAGCTACCAAAAAAAACACATGCGATGAAATGAAAATTCTGCGTAATGATACGTTAATTGAAATGTGTTTCAATAGAATAATAGGTAGGTACCCAAACCCGAGTATCCGAAGAAACATACGTCAATCCCTTTCAGCGGTTTACATACAAATCCACTAGAGTTTCAAGAAAGATTCTTAAAATAAATAAAAGTGCTTTTCTCAAACATGCTCGGAAAGAGATTTTTTTTCGTGGGAGTAAAATATTGGAAACACATTCCTATCCGCTGCGATATTTTATTTATTTATTTAAAAATGATTTCAATAGCCTGTAAAATGTAAAAGTCCATGAAAAAAATCACATGCACCCAATTTAAAAAAGCGGCGGTGGGCGGCGGGTCGTTGTGAAACTATCTCAATAATTGTAGTTTTTAAAAGGAGATGATCTATAAAATCATCGATTTTTTTTACAAGTAATTCTAATTATGCATTTGTATCATTTCCTCGCATTGATTGAGAAAAGCAATATTATATAATATTGCCTCAGGGGAAATGGCACTACCTGGGCAATACCCTACTTTCCGGGCCTATATAGGCAATAATGTACCATTGAATCTTATTTTAGCGTCAGCACACACATCATTGATTGATATAGACTCAGGTATACCGCAGTGTATTGCGGCACGCCATGGAAGAGTCCAATGAATACTTTGCCGTATGCCGTATCGCTGTTGAACGACGGCCTTTAGTGTTAAATTTTACATAATTACCTACTTAAATGGACTGTAGAATGAACCACTGAAAACTATTCACACGACAATGGGTAAAAATGTTTGGAATGTGGTAGTACCTGGCAAAATGTACGTACCTACATAAACTAATTTATAGATAGAAAGTATTTTTTAAAGTAGAGCAATAATAAGGGCGCATATCTCCATTTCCTGTTCCTATTTGTATGATCAATTCAACGACACCAACATGATTACTATCAAACTGCTACCAAAATGCCTATATTCCTTTATTTGGGGGTATGTTAGAAAAGTATTATCTAAGACTCTAATAGTCCAGCAACCAATTGCTTCCCGGCCTCTACAATAACATTAATTTAATACAATCTGTTTATTCATATTCTGATATATTTCCCATTTCCCATTCTATGATAATTCCGACGCGCGTGGTTGTGTTCGTGTTTACCAAACGTGACATTTTGACACTCGTCCATATAAAGGAAGGCTAAACACGTGCTGTTGCTCGTACACGCCCATCGCTGGCCTTTTCTTGACAATTTCTGTTTGAAAAACGCGTAGCCGTTGTATTGTAATAATATCTTCCCATTCGAGAGTTCCATCAAGGTTCCTGAAATATATGCCGGATAAAAAATACGTTAGACACCCTTAGAAGGATAAGCATAGTATTCAAAATAGGCTGTAGGATCTGTTTTGAAAAGTCGCCCTTTCGCAGCTGTCTTCAGTCCTTAATCACAATATTTACAATAATACAGACTCTGCTATACAATTTTACATTATTACTAAATAAAATTAACACAAATCACGAAATTATATTTCAGGAAGAAGCTATCAACAATGCAAATAAATAAAATTCCCATAAAAATAGTGTCGACACTTTTCGAAACATAAATTATTTCGTTAAAGCCAGTTCAATATAAAATGAAGTATCACAATGAGGTAAGCTAAGCTTGAGATATGTACATTTATTTGCAATAAATACATAATAAACGTTGGCCGGTTTGCGTGAATCAGACCTACAAAAAACTGCTGAAAGCTGTTGTATCTACCGGCGATTCCTTTGACGCTATAATATAATTGAATAAGTATATAAGTAAAATCGAAGTGCTTTTCAAACAAAGTGTCTTAAATTGGTTAATTTAATGAAATGCACACTATTTTTTTCCCCTGACAAATCACAATTGTTTATTAAACTTTTGTATGAATAATGTCGCTGGTGCACGATTAAAGTGAACGCGTCAGAATTGCCATTTTCTTCAGGAGAACAACCAATGGAGTAACGGCACTAGGAAAATGGAGGACCAAGTGAATATCGCTGTGCCGCAACACCGCGTCGACTCGTCTGTATGGGTCCACGGCTCCTAAAATACTTCCCATCTTGTAACCTGAGAAAAGTCGGAGCCGTATGGCTGTGCTCGTGTTTGCCAAAAGCGACGTTTTGGAATTGGTCCATATGAAGATATGCTAAACAAACGTTATTACTCGTACAAGCCTGATGACTGTATTTTGTTACTGTTTGTTTAAAAAACGCGTACCCTTTGTATTGAAATAGTTTCTCCCAGTTGTTAACTCCATCATTATTCCTGAAAACAAAAGGCGTTCATTTACATTTTTATTGAACAATAGAATTCTTTATCGTATCCTGCCATTTGTTAATTAAAAAACGTTTCACAACCTGATTCATTTTACTAACACGTTATTTGGCAAGCCGCTTATTTTCCGAAACTGCAAATATTTCAGGATTGATTTCAAAACCATCGAGTATTTATAAATATCCTGAAATATTTACAGTTTCGGAAAAAGGACGGTTTGCCAAATGATGTTTGTGAAACTTTTTCGTCAAATGATGGTAAGCCATTATTCATACACAACCCAGTCGTGCCCGAACGTTGATGAACCCGATCTAATAACATTTAAAAAACTGTCCAGTTGAATGTAAGCCGAACACATGTTGTTCTTAGTAGGTACATACCCATCGGGTTGCCGTACCTTAAGAAATAATTATTTTTCGTCTAAAAGAGAAGCCCTTGTACATAAAGACTTTATTGCCGTTGATTAGCTCAATAACTTCTGTAAAAGGAGTTAAAACATTACTTTACTAAATAATAACAAACTGAAATAGTCTGACATCCCAAGGTAGAAAACTTGGAAATACCTACTTACGTGTGGTAAGCTCTGCTAATTACATGACTTTGGTAACTCCGTGCTACCAAGTTTCACGCTTCTTTTAGACCTATACGAAATATTTTTAATCGTGTAAATACATCCTTATAGTGCGGTATATACTACACTATAAGGTTGCATTTAAATGATTAAAATGAGTTCGTGTAAATAAGCATGAAACATGGTATCACGGAGTTACGCGGGTCGTGTAATTAGCCGAGGATACCTTCTGGACCTTTGGATGTTGGAATAATGGATCGTATGATCTTAAACTGAACGCCCCCCTTATGTGTTTACGCTACATTTGGATTTTTCATCGGTCGATTGTTGGAGAAGAGTTTAGTTTTCAATTGGGCAATCTGTAAGTACCTATCTATAAATATATTTTTTTACTATAGTAATTTCTGCCGAAATACGTCTACTGCTGGACCAAGATTTGCAACAAGGACATATTCCGTAGTCACCAAAGAACCCATAGTTTCGCCATGTGTCCGTTCGTCCGCGGTTAACTCAGAAAGTCATGGGACTATAAGGCTGTAATTTGGCATAGTTTCAACTTTAAATTACGCCGGTAAGGATGTACAATAAAATAAAAAAATCTAATTTATTTTGAATTCTTGAATCTTGTAAAGCAAAGGTAAAAATATTATTTTTACATTAAGTGAATTATCATTTGATAGCTTTTAAAAATTATCATATAGGTACATATTGTTATGAATTTTTACATTTGGGGGACCGTCTAGGAAAATATTGAACTCGAAAGGAGTCATGTTCGCTAGTTGCGTACCTATGACCGGTTATCTTAATATGGGAAGAAACAGGATGACACAAAACAATATTTAAAATTGAATGTAATCGCAGTCAAAAACTACAGTTAAAATAATACCACACAAGTACCTACTAATTAAAGGTAAAAAATAACCTAAAGAAAAAGCTAAAATTAATCACAATACTAACGTCAGTCTCATAGAAAACAAATCAGACAAATTTCAAGAACAAAATGAGATCCAACGTATACGAGATGCGTGATGTAAATCACGAAAGCGATCCTAAATACTAAGTTACAAAATAAAATCACCTAATTCTAATCACAATTCTAATAATAATACTGGATTAATTATAAATGCAGAAAATATCACACTTTCCTGGTAGTTTAAATTTACAAATAATTTTCAAAAACTGGTTTATAGCTACTCAGCTTAAAGACACTTATTTTAATTAGACAAAGGCACCTTCTATATGTATATATTGGTTACAAGAATATAAGCATGTTTGTGTAGTTTATATTGCCCCAATGGCTAATCCAACCATCACAATTGAGCCGAAAAGGATATGGTAACTCGGTCGGTAATGACCTTTCTAAAAGTAAAAAGCAACAATCGACGAAGCCCCATTGTGATGAAAACGTTTCTTGGACTCCCTAGGGGAATCCCTAATACTGATGACAACATACAGATATTCCATAACTAGTCTAATTAATGATAATTATATTCATGATGACATTAAAAACGTACCTAAGATCTATAGTAATACCGTGTAATAGTAGACATAATTTCTACAGTACTAAACTTCTTAGCAAAACTGATAATAAAACTTATAAACTAATAGTTAGAAAAAACACTATGAGCTATCAAATAATCATGCAGTGACGACATTGGCGGGTCTACGACAAACCCAAGTTCGTCGAGCGTACTAGAATTTGGTTCAAACTGTTCAGCGGAAATATCTTGAACTTTCATCTTTTTCTCCTTCTTAGGCTTCACCTTTTTCTTCAATTGTACTTGTTTCATGAATTCCAGTTTAGTAATTTCATCTTGCTTTTTATTGGTGCTTTTCTTTTTGCTTGGTGGATGGCTATGGACAACGTTGGATTTGATGACTTCTAGTTTGTCATTTATGATGAGATGGGCCCTGCATTTCCACTTTGAACCATAGGCGGTGCAGCTCCAGCGGTGAGCATTGGTCCTGGCTTTCAGATGCTTGTAGAAAGTGAAGTCATTTAGGCGAAGGTTAACGCGGCCATTCGGACGATTGTAAAACTCAACTGTGGAAGAAATACCTCTATTAGCTACGCTCACAACAACAAGGACTTAGACTAAGATAGGACGAAACGTTGTCTAAGTAAAATTAAATGGAAGGGGAAACAAAAATTAATGTAAGCGAAGCAAGTATATTTAATTATCTGATTTAATTCAACTAGCGTTTTATCTAACAAATACAATACAAGCTATAAAATTACCTACATCAGATTTTGTGATGAACTTATAATTAAGTTAGATTCTATCGCGCTAAACGCGCACCTAATTTTTATGTATTTCATATTTATGACGATTTTATTATTATGAGTCAAGACACCATATATTGTTATAACATTTAAAACTATTTGAATATAAGATAAGACAAATTATAATTATAGAAGCATGAGAGGGGCTTCTGCGCTAAAAGCCAACGCGTCCTTGTATGCTTGCAATCTTCAATGAAAGCGCCGAATTGGCATCTTCCTCGTCGGATGAACTCTTCTTGACCTAAAACAAAAATAATACTTATAAGATGAACACACATACATGAAACAGACATGATCCAGACATGATCTGATTAGACTTATAAATACAACAAATTATTTAATGAAAATTATGTTGCTTGCTTATATGCAAGGCAAGGTTAGTGATGAACGTCAAATAAATATGCTTAAAGTCGTACTTAAGTGCATGAAAACAATAATGAATGAACTACGATTTTTAGGGTTCCGTAGACAAATGGCAAAAAACGGAACCCTTATGGATTCGTCATGTCTGTATGTCTGTCCGTCCGTATGTCACAGCCACTTTTTTCCGAAACTATAAGAACTATACTGTTGAAACTTGGTAAGTAAAGGTATTCTGTGAACTGCATTAAGATTTTCACACAAAAATAGAAAAAATAATAATAAGTTTTGGGGTTTCCCATACTTAGAACTGAAACCCCCCACCCCCCCTTCCCTTGAACTTCTAAAATAAGAGAATGATAAAACTAAAAAAAAAAATTATTACTACCATGCAAACTTCCACCGAAAATCGATTAAGTATTTTTTGTTGAATACGTCATAAATCGTCTTGCTGCTACGGAACCCTTCATGGGCGAGTCCGACTCGCACTTGGCCGCTTTTTTTATTAGGTGTGCCTCATTACGCATCGACTGCATCGTTTACTACGATGGTGCAACATTTATAATTTTTGTTTGTAATCTTATTACTTGACAACTGTTTAAACGATAGGTTTTTGGGTAGAGCAATCGATATATATATATATATATATATATATATATATATACAAGCTAGCAATGATCTACGAACTCAAACTTACATCAATTTCCTTAGCGAATTGCTGTTTGATTTTCTCCAGGAAGTAAGTCGACGGTGGGTGTGTATGCTCCGTATGGGCCCTCACGACTAGCATCTCACTGGTCACGTGCAGGAACCCTCGGCAGGACCTGGACCCCATCTGGGTGCAGCTCCAGCGGAACCCATCTTTCAAGATCTTATGTTGGTAGTAGGTATATCCGTTCAGCATCAGGAGATCCTTCCCCGTGCGGCCTTTTACCAGTAAAACTGAAAATGAATAAAGTTTTAGTACCGATCAGAAAAAGTATCTTCAGCAAAAAGATGAACGTGATGTGACGATCCTGTAATTTTAGAAGATAGTAAGGTAATTTTAGAGGAAAACAAAGAAGTATAAAAGAATCATCGCTTTTTTAATAAAAAAATCTAATATACCGTAGCTATTGAATATTGTAAAATACAAAATTTTGCTTGGGATGAATTATAAATTAAAAATATATATTCATAAACTTACAACAGTTCAAGTACCTATCCTTAAAATTCTACGTTGCCCTTTTCCATCCGCTAGAAAACGTAATTCAAGGGAGTTGTTATATTTTAACAAGAATGCCATTATAAATGGTGTATTTTGGAGGCTTATGAGTATGACCATGTTGACTTCGTATGATGTACCCGCGTTTATCAACTACGACGAAAGCAGGACAATTTTTGGACGAATGACTGCAACACCTCATTTTTGTACCTCTCTTCATTTTAATATTCCCAAAGAATGTGTATTCATTGCTCAATGCAAGTAGACCGCCGGAGTTGCTACGAATGAACTGAACTGAAATTATATGCAGAATATTTATATTTGAAAACGATTTATGGTTGTTTTTGTATGACGCAGGACCTTCTTTCCAGATTTAATTACCACATCTAGCTTCGATGTTGATGTTGGATGTTGAGAGGAGGGTGAATGCAGCAATTAGATAAATGGAGCCCTCCACTCCTGGCTGTTCACAAAGGGGTATTGGCCCCTACTCTGATGTATGGTAGTGAATGTTGGGTGTGGCAGGATAAGCTTGAAAGTCGTATAAATGCAGTGTAAATGCGCTCTTTGCGTAGTATGTGTGGTGTGAAACAGTTTGACAGAGTAAGGAATGGAAACATCAGAGAGAAGTGTGGTCTGGAAGAAGATGTAGTGACTAAGATTGAAAAGGGCATGCTTCGATGGTTCGGTCATTTGGAAAGGATGGATGAAAAACGATTGACGAAAGAAATATACAGTGCGATAGTGAGTGGAAGGGTCGGTAGGGGCCGCCCTAGGCATACTTTTTTTAATCAAATCGGGGTAATACTGGAAAAGGGCCGAATCTTAAGTACCCGAAACCGACGTGCATGCATGACTCGATATATGAATGTGGAAGAAGCGAAAGTGATTTGTTATGATCGTAGCAGGTGGAAAGGAGTGGTCTCTGCCTACCCCTCTGGGAAACAGGCGTGATTTGTATGTGTGTATGTATCTAGCTTCGATATCGTAATTGCACTGTATCTAGAACAGTTCTGTCAAGTGAATAAATCCAGGGCTGGGATTCTACACGGTAACAAAAATATCGTCTTTGACGTGTTTCCGTACCTATTGTCAACGTTTGATATCTCTTAAGTCATTTACGATACTGGCAACTGTGGCATAAACGATTCTTAGACACGGTAAATGCGATATTGTTATAACGCAATAGAATAGAGGCCCTGTTATAACGTCTAAAATATGATTTCGATATAGAAGCAATATTGGTTAACACATTCAATACCAAAAGCACACAATGGTTTTTATACAAAACGGACCCGCCGGATACAAAGCAATTTTATTTATTTTATGATATTGCAGCTGAGTCGCTTTGAATAGAGACCCAGTTTGGTCGCACTCAAAAGTAGCTTTCTGGATACGTAACGGTTACGACAAGGTTATTGCATGGACAAAGACATAAAAGTGTTTCTGACCGGCTTAAACCGATTCCATGTCGATAAGATGTGGGAACTGTAAAGACCCTTATCCAGTGATAAACACGACCGTAATAGGCCCGCAGAAACCGCGTGATAATGTAATTACATTCGATGTGAAATACATAAATTTATTTCAATTCAGTTGATTATTTCAGTTCGATTTTCTACCGTAATTTACCTATACCATGTCGAACAGATCTAGGTTTTTTCTACGATAACAATTGAATTTATCTTGTGTGCCCAACATTGTGTTAGATTATTAACTCTTAGTCATTATTCACTTTTCAAAGTGAGATTTAAAATAAAATACGTTTAATACAACAAAACCTTTATATTAACACATAACGACTGTTTTACAATCGCCTAGTAATGCATATCTGTCAAATAAATTTAGCCCTTTCCCTTTCTTACACTTGAAAATAGACAAAGAGAGGGCTATCTTTATTTGAAACATAAATTTACTTGTCGATTGTGAAACAGGCCTTTAGAATTGATACATACTGATTGCATAGTATAATGAAAAGTTTGGCCATTCTACCTTTCGATGAACATTTTCGTCGCAATTTTGAGCAAAAAAAGAAAAACTAATTGATGATAACTCCTAATTGTGTGCATTTAAAAAAAGTGCATTTTTTGTACCCATTAGAGCAGCGAACTTTGTGGTGTAAATCATAAATTAGACTAAATGTTTAGCATGTCTAAAAAACAACAACTTCCTTTTTAATAAATAAATATTTATAGTATGTCATACAATAAATATAAGAGTTTTCCTAAGGGAACCATGTTTAATGTGTTATTATTAGTTGTAATTTTTTTTCAATATATTTTTGTATGCGTTGATTTATTTTTCTATTTTATTCTATAAAACGCAATTTAACACAACTTTGAAACATCACCCAACGTTTTGACGCAAGAGGACGCGTAATGGCGTGCGTAATGAAAAATGATAATTGCAAAGATTGCATGTTTTAAATTCGACTTTTGAGTTTTTGACTCGTTGCGGCTCGAGGTCACGCGCAACAGTGGCGCCCCGTGCCCTTGCGAAAATATTAAAAGGTGGTGAACTACAAATAAAGTTTAAAATTTGATGGAAAAGCCGCAATGTTGGTTTCCCTGAGAAGCTTTTCTACGTGTCTTACAACGTGTCACTGCCTAGCTGCTACTAACTGGTGCGTTTGGTTATGCAATTAGTGTTCGATTCTTCGGGAAGCCAGTAGGAATCATCAGACGATACTCTAGTGAAGTTTAACCTTGATTTACCTTCAAAAATAATTCCTAACCAAATATCAGGTCAGTACCTAACATGCAATGAATATTACTGACGTGATATTTGGTTACCCGCGACTCCGTCTATGTAGAAGTCGTATGTATGTATGTATGTAAACTCTTTATTGCACAAAAATATAAATATTACAATTATGACACTAAATTAATGTACAAAGGCGAACTTATCCCTAAATGGGATCTCTTCCAGCTAACCCTGAAGCAAATGAGTAAGGACAATGCATGGGGTTGGACACATACAAGTTTGCACAAAAAAGTAAAAAGTAATAAATTTTAAACAAATTAAGATTATTTCTTTTTATTTTTTTTGGTCGTTTATCGGTATTCCCGCAGGAACTGTCCAATTTACCGGGATAAAAAGTAGCCTGCCTATGTCCTATTCTAGGACTTAATTTATATGTGTGCCAAGATCCGATCCGTTCAGTGGGTAAAAGCGTGATTCGGTAACAAACATCCAAACTTTATCATTTATAGTTATATACATACATATATACATACAATCACGCCTTCATTCCCAGAGTGGGGTAGGCAGAGCTACACAATACTAACAACTACAAAAAGAGTTGTTGGTAATTCTGTAACCACATTTTGCACAAACAGGCTAAGATGTTTACCAGTGTATTAGTGACAGGTTGCAAGCCCATCGCCTAACAGTACTACAAGCCCTTATTCCCTTAGTCGCCTCCTACGACATCCACGGGAAGACATGGAGTGGCACTATTCTAACCCGGCAACCACACGGGCTATATATTATAAGTTATAACTATAAATCTGCCCTGCTAATACAAAGAGCGGTAACTCGAACAAAAATCCTGTAGCTAATGCAACCTTATTACTAACCGGATAGGATTGAATTTGCTTTGGCTATTGAATTTGAGATACAGCCTTTTGGCTTGTGCGGGCAGAAATGAGAAAGAGTAAGATAAGATTATCTGTCGCGTTTTGATCTCTCTATGTTTTCTTTCCATCATGTCTCCTACTGACTTTTGTAGAACGATATCTCTCCCCATGCTTTCTCATTGAGTCAGGTTCACGAGCCGAACTTCCTTTAGTTTGTCTCGGTACCGCTACTGTTTCTCTGCGGGTGTTAGTGGCATATTGCTATGTTAGTCTAAAAGCGGTATTTGATAATTTTACAACTGTGTTACTGGATAATCAACTGCGTTAACACAAGACGGTCACGCAGTGTAGGAGTAACGCAGTTATTTACTAACATAATCTAACAGATACGTAAACACTAATTCCTATATTATCGCCATAGCTTTACAATTTAGTAGGAGTTACGAAAAATGATCGAATAGGTACACAAAGTAGAAAAAAATCTTATCTTATTTTGGCGGTAAGTAAGTCAGTTGACACTTAATAAATACACGGACTCCGTTCAACTGCTCAATAGAAACAGGTTCGGACAGGTTTACGTCGCGACACCAACCACTCGTCGTTATTCAAGGAAACATCAACAATTAGAAATTAGAATGAAATCTTATATAGAGGTGATAGAGTTACTTTTGGAAAGTTCGTTTCCGTATGGCAAATAATATTCAATCAGGTGCTATTTCTTAGATGCTCTAGTTAATAAAAGGTTTTTTATTTTTTATTACATGAAAATAATGTTGATTACTATGATTGTCTTGGCATCCCTTTCCGAATAAAACAACAATATCGCCGGAACAAGAAATATTTTCTTCAATAAAACATTAAAATTGAAATATTTACAGACTCAGATCGTCGCTTCCAACATAAAAACATAATTATATAAATTATACGTGCTTCCGCGAGTTTCTCACTGCGAAACACATATTTATCCCTACCAGTAGGGCTTAGACAAGTTTCATTCGACAATCGTTAGCGATTACGTTTCGATAGACAAAAGTGTGGAATTGACGTAAGTCACCGATAGTCACGTGGTACTATCTCGGTGGCTTACGTCAACTCAATGCATTTTTCAATTGAAACTTAATCGCTAAGGATTGTCAAATGCAACTTGTCTAGCCCGACAGGTTAGATAAAGAAGTTGAATCAGTAGTTGAAGTGAGAGTCCTGCGAGCACGTCTCGGGGTATAACTTATCATCTTAGCGTAAAGCCCATCGGCACAGCGTATGTAGATGATAGGCTCGTGGGTGTGACGATCGACGTTCTTCACGATCCTCCCAGTCTCTTCCAGGATCAGGTAGGCCTTGCATTTCTTGGAAGTGTGGTTGTTGCACAGCCACCTAGTACCACTCTTCAGGTTGCACTGTTTGAAATAGGCGTATTCGTTAACTACCGCCAGGGTTCGCCCAACTGTAGTGCAGATGAACTTTACTGAAAGAAGAACACATGTGACAATAGCTGACATACTCGTATGAGTATTGACTGGGATGTTTTTTTTTCAAATGATTGCGGCTTATTATTTAATGAAAATATAAGTACTAAACCAATTCGTTTTTATTACTAAAAATAGTACTATTTTTCCGGATTTTTTTAAATCTATTTTCTAAAATCTTAGAACCTAAATCATTGAAATAAAAGTCACATTATTTTACGGCAATTTATAAAACAAATTAAGTCATTCTTCATCTATTTAAAAATACAACGATATAAGTAAGTAAAGCTAGTTATAGTATCACTATACAGTAAATATACCCTAGCAGGTATATAAATATTATATCATCGAGATAAATAGAATAGAAATTAAGCACAATTTTATCGTGAGTACATGACTAGAAATTTCTATCATTTCATTGGAAATCGACCCTTAAAACTAGCAAAGTAGAAACACTTTCGGAATTTGGTTAAAAACATTTAAGTATGTATTGGCACAGCATTAAGTCGCGTCTCCTTATAAAATACACGGTTCAAAACGATAAAAGTAAGAAATATATTTATTACTGTACTCCTAAATTGGACCTTAACTTAAACAGAATAGCGTTTATTATTCTTTGTTACATAGCGTTATGTCATAAGATGCGCAGGAGTTCGTTGCGTCGCCGTATAAGTAAGATCAAGTTCTTCGAGGTGAATGATCTACCACTACTACTAGCGCCATCTTTGGACGCATTAAAGAAACTAAATGCCGTAGTTTAGTTATGCTCAGGCTTCTTTACCTTTGGAATATTATATGATAGACTTATTGATAAGTAGTTGTCTTCGGAAATAAATGCAGACATTTGACCCAAATGAACATCTTGGTATTGTAGCTGAAGATTTAATTTTTTGCAAGACTTGTTTGGCCATATTTGGCTGTACGCATGTATTCTTTATAGAATATAAATATAACATGTGGCTGAGTTTGCGGCAGTTTTTATTATTTACCGTTTGTGCCGCTGCATGGCCTTAACGTCGCATGGTACTAAATAAATCGACTTATATATAATCTCCACTTATAGTTGCGGCTGAACTATGACGATAGCATTGATAGTAAATAAATTTCTTAATACAAGGGATACTAGGTGTAAATGTAGTTTACATAAGACGTATTTCCAATCAAAAGATCTGGGGATCATAAAAGAATCAACAAGGCTTGTATGCGACTGTCAAAACCGAAATTGACCGTGGATTTACAAAATCAACTGCGTCATTCCTAGACCCCGTTATCGGAGGTGCAATTTGGTAGATTTGGGTAAAAATAATTTTGAAATATAGCTATGTCGACACTTTTTCTCTACCATAATGATTGTCTTAGACAAAAAATAAACGTGATTACTTTGTTTATTTCATGCAATGGCCTGCACCTCGAAACATTAAAAAAAAAAAACTGAACAATTGTGAAATGGGAACCAGTGTTTTATTTCTACTTTCTGCTTCTGATGACATTGATTATCACGGAATACAAAAAAAAATGTAACATATTTGTCTAAAAAAATGTATCAAAAACCAATTGTAATGAAAAACTAAGAGTATCGATATCGACATCATAAATATTTTTACCCATGCCTAAGAAAGTCCAGCTACCAAATTGCACCTTCTATAACGGTGTCTATTCATAACATAGGTAGTATAAAAGCCTTGTCACACCTTGTACACAGAAACGTTCTTTTGAGGGTTATACTGAACTAGTACGATAAATATATACCTACATCATGGAATACTCGAGTCCTAAATTTTAAATCTACGGAATACTTATGGTCATAGGTCGCACCAGCGGGCATTTTGCGGGCACGTCATTAGGTAATGTTTACAAGAAAATACATTTTAATTTACGAGTATTCGTACTTAGTATTTATAAGTATAAATTACCTAGTAAGACTGAAATTCTTCGTTCCGTATTAGTGAAATTAAATAGGCATTATTTAGGCAAATTGAGATTGATTTTATTTTGATATTACATTCTTACCACATAACGGGTTTAAATACTAAGTAGGTTATACTTATAATTACTAAGTACGAATACTAGTAAATTAAAAAGTATCTTTTTGTAAACGTTACCTACTGACTTGCCCGCAAAATACCCGCTGGAGTTTGACCTATGCTTATGATTTGAGAGTGGATATTGAAACTGATGATGAAGCTCATGAAGGTGTCATTGGGTATATCACGGATTATATGACATCCCATGTTCCCCAATGAGAAACACCTGTATTTAAAACCATCAGATATCACCCGCAAGCATCTCCTAAAAACCACAACAAGGGAACAAAAACGGATCGCTAATATAGTGTACACCTATCTTTTGAAAAACTGTTCTTTCCACATGCACCTTAATCATCTCCAAATCCTAATTCGGAAACACGCCCTTGCGAAGATAACGAGCACATTTGATTTGTTTAAATATACTGTAAAAAAATGATTTTATGCTAGAAAATAAAGAAAGTGTTATAAATTTACCATGAAAAGGAATAACTTTATATAAACAATGGGGTCAACTAACCAGAAACAGGTTATACGTTTCTAAATTGATGTTTGCAGATATTGAGATTTGGGGAACACGATCCGAATTAGACCCAATATTAATATAATTTTGTATCATCCAATCTAATTTAACACCATATTTTAACTAGGTACTCGGAAAAATCGACAAGTGCCCGTTTTCATTGCACGGGCCTTATTTTACGGGACCAGCCCTCAATTTAATTTCACCATCCTCACAGTGACAGGTGACAATTCAGTGTGACGCAGTTAAAATGAAACCCAGTGATGTATCAGTGTGTTAACTTTTCAATGTACCTATACCAAATTCTCACTTGTCACGTGTCATTGTCAAGATGGTGAAATAGGGAGCTGGTCAATTTGCGTGAGTGTCCCAGGACATTTATTTATGCTCGTACATTGCACAAGCTATCGTGGGTTTTAACCTCTTTCAAAAAACTAAATAACCTCGGCATCAAATAGATGGGAAAGGGAAAGACGCCAAGAATCTTATTAGGTATCAATCATTGAAGTTGTATTTCGTGTAGTTGTCGTCATGGTTATGGAAGCCCTTGTGCTTGATGTATCTGCCCTCGACGGTAGTCTGTATGCAAGAGGTGCATCCAACACGCTTGCGGTCTCGGCACGTCCAATTTATGGTGTTCTGGTACCGATTGTTGATCCAATACTTGTTATCCTTGAATATCAGCACCATGCTACCAGTACGGTGAGAAGGGAGGTAGTAAATGCCTGAAACATACTTGTTTTTAATACCTATAAACCACTATAGTAAAGATAGCGAGCTATACTTACTATAGGCGTAGCTAAAACGTGATTGAAAACCGGAGTTAGCATGAGGTGCGGGGAGACGGGCAATGGTGACTTTATAAGCTTTATCGTACCTCAATCAAGCATCTCATGCCTATCCCGGCTCTTAATCAAGTTGTACTTCTATATAATACGATGATAATATGATGTTGCAGATATACAAATTGCTATGTTAAAATGTTCAATGCAACTATTATGAGCATTGGCTTTCGATATGGACATCAAAATCAACGACTCAGCCTTATAAATACAACGTGTTACAAAATAATCCGTAAAAAAGAAATTACAAAAGTAGTGTCAACCCTTATTAAATAACGTCAGTTCAGTATCTTAGGTATACAGTATACTAGGGTTGACACTACTTAAGTAATTTCTTTTTTACGGATTATTTTGTAACACGTTGTATATACATACACTTTTCTTGTCACATTAACGTAATTTTAAATTCTTTATTACCTTATTAACACTGATCGTACAAACTTAACATAAATATCTCTAAAATACATCTCTTTTTATAACTAGAGGATAAGGAGACATAAATTAGCACTAGAAATGTCACGAGAAATTGGCATTAGTCGCATAACGTTTATTGTTCTAGTTTCTTACAAAATTTAGGAATGATAACAATCGAATAAAAATCTTGACTATGTACAATTAATAACTTCAAATACTAATATTTATATTTAAAAATATTAATATTTAAACAGTTCGTATAATTTCAACTGCTTACATTAGCAGCTCGTTTCTGGGGTTTGTCGTACGCTACAGCGGAACGCTCGCTTTGCTCGCTCAGTACAAGTTCGCTGGCTGCATTTCAATCAATAACTCAAGACTTTAGAACTATCAATAGTATGTTATGCGATTGGCACCCCAGAAACTAGACAACGGGCGAACGTAGAGCGAAAAACGTTAGTTGCAAGTAAACATGTACACACACTTAAGGCTCAGTTTGATTGGGTTTTATCCTGCATGCTTGTAGCGTTGCATTGCCTCGTTGCAATATCTGCAGACTCAATAGCGTGAATACCAACTCGTCAATGTATTGCTACTAGCTTGCGGGCTAACGACCAATGAAACTAACCTCAAATCCACGAATGCATGCTGCATAACGACGACGACTTGCAGAATAACGACGACTTTGACGTTTATCAATTTGTACAGAAGGTTAAAATAAAATCACCACCTTTATCAGAATACTGTAATCTCAATATTTCGCACAATTGTACCTAACCTAAACTAGCAGGTCCCTACAGCAAAACGCTCAAGAACTGTATAAACAATAAGTAAGTACTTAACAAAATAAAAAATACGAAATAATAATATCATTTGAGTGACTGTCTGGTGTAAAAATCTTTTTCCCTAATAAATCTACCGTCGTGACACTGTCTCAAACGGGGAGGATTGTGGATGTGCCTTCCTCTGAAAATAGAAATGTAGTCACGTCCATCGACTCCTTTGTAGGTGATGACGTCAGCTCTGCAGCCATGGACGTCTCTCGAAGAGCAGTACCATTGCTTCTTGCCGTGGGCTTGATGGTTTTTCATGTAAAAGGTGAAGCCATTGAGGATTAGAAGCCCAGCTCCCGTGCGCCCAGGGATGAACTGTGCTGGAACTGTTAGCAAAACCAGATTATTAACCACCAAATAAAACCAAGTATACCTTTTTTTAAATAAGTATATTTTATCCTGTGAAGTCTAGATGGTTGTTTAAAAACGCATGTAATCTCCACAGTAAAGAGGCCTTTGTTGCATTGGATTATATTATAACGGGATAAGGAAAAGGGTTATAAAATGAATACGCAACACAAATAAATTCTTTATTTCCTTTTGGGGATGTTGGGGTAGGATTTATTTATTTATTTATTTATAATAAAAAATAAAAATACAATTTTTTCTTATAACTAGATTTAGTTTTTCGCGAATATTTTGTCAGTAAAAAATAAATTAAAACATTTAAAAGTATGTAATGGCACCATGGTTGTAAAATTATTAATCAAAATTTATGATAGTTTCAGAAGGGCAACCAAATTCCAAGACTGATATTATTTCAGAAAAAGTGGTATGAAAGTAGTATAAAAATAATTTGTATATTACTTATATAGAAAAATTACACAATAGATGTAAAAAAAATGGTAATATTCAAATATTTAGAATGTAACAATCCCACTTCTGACATACTGTAGAAATGATTTTAGGAAAGTAACATTTTATCTGTTTGCTCTCGTGATAAATCTTTTTATTTTAATTTTATAACCAACAGATGGACCGAAAGACTGAATATAAAACAAAACAAACAAACATACATCATGATGTGTCACATCATTTGGATTCTATTAACTGATTGTGTACAATAAACATTTGAATAGTTCATATGAGAGTATCAAATATTTGGACCTAGAAACCT
The DNA here is from genome assembly GCA_949316455.1 of Acleris holmiana. NCBI lineage: Eukaryota > Metazoa > Arthropoda > Insecta > Lepidoptera > Tortricidae > Acleris > Acleris holmiana. Next base: position 14,925,023 of record OX438771.1, on the reverse strand, counting down.
CAGGCCAACTATGAACAGATTAGAGAGTGATACAGCAGACAGACTTACAAGACAAATATACTTGGCTATACATACATACTTGTAACTAGTTTTACCTTTCCTAAACAGGAGGCAAAGGTAAGCTACATTTTGGCTTCCTATTCCTCCAAGCCAAACCTTTGTTTAACTTTAGTATATTGCAGGATTTTTGTAATTGTTTTAGCCCCTATCTGTTATTTTCTACTTTTATTTGAACCACTTATGTATAAGTTATTACCACCTGGTTGAAATACCGTAACAAACATATATAATACATAGTTAATAAACATACATACATCAAACAGATGGATGGACAAACGGACGTACAGACAGATGAATGGAAAGACGGACGGACGGAGAGACGGACGGACGGAGAGACGGACGGACGAAGAGACAGACTGACGGAGAGACGGACGGACGGAGAGACGAATGGAGAGACGGATGGACGGAGAGACGAATGGAGAGACGGACGGACGGAGAGACGAATGGAGAGACGGACGGACGGAGAGACGGACGGACGGACGGAGAAACAGACAGACAGGTGGACAGACGGAAGGACATAAGGACAGACCGACTGACCAATGGGCGAACTAACAGACAGACGGAAATTGTTGACAAAGTTTCTATCAACAAGATTATTATTGTATAGGTATAAATAGTAACTAGGGTTCAGCATGTCTCACCTTGCTTTGGAATTGTACCCGATTCCGAAAACTAAGTGACCTGAGATTTTAATACATAGTCACAAAACTAGTACAACATATGCACAGTGATTATAATAAGGGTTTGACATGTTTATATAGACAATCAAATACACTCTATATTAAGACAGACACATACAACTTTATGTACTTGGCCTTTACACGGCTCGATTTAAAACTTATCTATCTCCAACGGACATGGTTTTGTGTCATGATGATGATAAAAATACATACAAACTTGAATTCAGTATCTTCAACTAGGGTACTTATAATACAACTGCCTGCCTACCCTCCCAAACATTTTGTTGCTCTCAATAATAGCTTTTGCATTGAACTCTGTTATGCGCTAAAGTTTATTATCTAAATATCTACAATATACATACCAAATTGCATACTGATTGGTATCTGTGTTTAACTGTGAATAAAGAAGTAACCCACAGACAAGCCCTCGCTCATATTTAGAAAATAGATATATAAGTAATGAGATTAGAATGCACTGCACATTTTCCTTGCTTGTCCTCCGTACTATTCACCTCTTTAACTAATTTAGAATCAAACCTTAAAACTACTTAACTACTAATGATGATGACCATGTCATCATTACCAGTTTTGGTCTGCATATACTCCACATACATTAATATTGACAACTTAATTAACTAAGTATTAAAGACATACCAAGAGAGCAAACTGCAAATATTTGTTTACAAACAACTTTATGCATAAATATTACTTGAAAATCTAAAACAAAACAAGTTACATCTTTGGACAACCTTCAATTCCTAAGTTTTTCATAAAAAGCGATGACCTACAGAAACCAAAAACATATTTATTTAAACCTGACATCCAGAAACCTAAGAAATAAAGTGATATAATCCACTTTCAAAATAAATACCACGTTTTCCGAAAACAAATCCGACTTTGCTTCATGAAAAACCAAAACTAAGACCTGACAAAGCTTGATGTCCCAAAAAACGTCTGTGTTTTGATATTTGGTTTCACATGGAGATTGGGAAGCCTTCCGTAGATAACTTATGGGCTAAAACTCACCGAGCCGCTGCCAGGAACTGGGGGTATGACCCCCAAACAGTAGAAAAGCGGGAACCAAAACTAACCTTAATCACTTCACTTTCTAACGTAATTTACTTAGTCAAATCAACATGCAGCAAAACCACACTTCACAGAAATAACACAGCACTCATTATGGACCCACAAAAACTGAATTAAAAGTCGACTTTAGTGAGAATATTAAGCAAAACACGAAAAACAAATTTGACATTGTGGAGCACTTGAGATCACACAGAAAGTCAACACTCGCGGCGCGTTCATTAGACCTCGAGGATCCCATGATAATAATACGATTCGCGAAAAGCTTCATCTCAACGCTTTTGGCGGAAATAAAGCTCACAACAACGTAAAACAACAATATTTGGCATCAAGAAGTTATTTTGACATTTGACGTTTCGTTTGCCTGTGCCAAAGCCAATTAAACTTTTTAAATTTGGCCCGGATACCAGTACATTTTAGCATGGTATTAAGTAAATGCATTTCAATTCAGCAACAATCTTTGTGTTGTTTTTTCAATCAATAATAATGAATACGATAGCAATAGCATTTACTTGTCAAGAAATTGCGTCGGGTCGTCTGCCATCTGACGCCGGTAACATGAACTAATTAAAGCAACCGTGAATACCTCCTTTCTATTTTCATAGATGGCGCTGTGCGTCCTCAGAGGTGATGTGTTAACCTTTTTAAATTTTTTAGACAATGCAATGTTTATTTAAATTTTGGGAATTAACGCAGAATAATATAACATCCGATATTTTTTTGTAAAATATTTTGTTTGTACCTTTTACATTTTAATAATCTGCGCGCCACCTCGCGTCCTAAAGCGGAACTTATACGCTTGCTAGTTAACTCCATGAGATACCACTTAAAAAAATTCTGTTACTTTAAGGCTAGGTGGCGGTATTTTAAAACTCTATGGGTCGGGTGAAAAAACTAGATTCTCAACTCTTGTACAAAAAATACATACCTACAGTGCGTTTGGGTTTCTACTTCTTAGTAGGTAGTCGTTTAAGGATCTATTTTGATTGTACTAGCCTTGTATGTACTTTTATCCATTAGCTAGAGTAGAAAATAAGTGATCACCTACTGGGGTCAATTTGAATCAGTGTTCTTTAATATGTTTGTCATTGATAAATTTAGGTAAACAGATATTTAAAAGAAGTCTGTTAATTAAAAGAACACCGATCAGAATTGGGTGTACCTACGCTTGCCACAGGGATAATCGTACATTGACTAAATATACCAACCTAACCATTTTTCATGGAGCAATTTTACCATAGGCCAATAAATCAGGAGTGACCGCTGAATACCCCATCGCAACAAATCAAACAATTTATGCGGTTTGCGTTATTCGGCTCGCGGGAGTCGTTATGTTGCGGTAACAAAACGCCCTCTTGGTCGCGTTACGTGAAATTTAGGGAGTTATTATTATAGGGTGAATGAATTCGTCGTTAGGAAGCGGTTATACTGTATAATATTTAATATTAAGCCTACCTACAACAATGCGAGCACTCCACACCCGGTAGTGTCTCTGAGTAAATCGGCAAGTTATCGAATCTATTCAGGAATCGATTTTTGAATCTCATCCGATGACTCAAGTTTACCAAATTTAATAGTGATTTTTAGAAGTACGTATTTTAAATCTTACTGACCCAACCCTCTTAATTTTCATTATTAACCCTTACCAGTAACATTTAAAATATCGACTCCCTGGTAATCGTTCTAAATCCATAACATACACTGCTCGAGTTTTGAAAAAGTTTGTCACTGCCCTCACTGTCTTGTGTCGTTTACTTAAGCCCCTTGTTATACTTACAGCAAAAAGGTAGGGTGAACTGCCCTATTGTTGGCTACCCACCGATTATTGGCCCCATAAACTTTATTATAAGGCAATAGTGATGATAATTCAACATTCACTAGGTACCGGTAACTGGTATTTTAGATGTTAGTAATTGAGTTTTTTACCCTACATTTTTTTATGTGTTAAAACGGTATCGTGTTTGCCGTGTTTTAGCATCGTTAACTTAGCCGCCATTAATATCAATGACATAAGAATTCTTTATCAAAACCAAGCCAAGAGGCTCATTGGTGACACCGATCTGGTGAAGGCAAAGCGGCTGAGCCTCAAACACCGGCGAAAGGTCGCCGCTTGTCGGTGTTTCATTATAGGATACACTTAGGGGAGTGTGTGTTGGGGCTACATGACCTTATTCCACCAGCTCTATTCCGTTATCATAGCACTAGGCGCGGACTAGGGTTTCACCCATACATCGTCGATGTGCCAGCTGTTCGCAAGAAGCGTTTTGCCTCTACGTTTCTAATGAGGACCGCTAAGGAGTGGAACTCTCTTCCAGCTGCCCTTTGTCTGTAAACTATAACTTGGACCTTTGCAAGTCGAGAGTGAAAAGGCACTTTCTAGATAAGCATGCTACATCTACGGCTTCATCATCACTTTCCATCAGGCAAGATCGAGGTCAAATTAATACATTAAAAAAATCTGTTTCTTCAGATATGTAACAACTCATACATACATTGCAAATGTCCATCGAGCTCAGAGCCCGTTACCATCTAGCGACCCGTTTGGTTATTTGCCATTTTCATGCCATAAAAATCCCAATCAACTGAAGACACTTATTATTAATAAGTAGTTGCCAACATAACAGATATTACAAATCATTTAAAAAGAAACGCCTGTGTTCAAATCATGTTCCATGGTAGCACTTGAATTTGAATATTGTTGAACACAATAATAGTTATGAGGGTGCCACTGGAGAGGATCCTCTTTATTATTTACGTAATAAATATGAAAATGGCTGGTCATAAAAGTGATGTTTTCTGACCCCAAACTAAACCTAAAACCAACCAATACAAAATTAAAATCTCACTTCGTCGGCTTTTTCGATGAGACAAGAGTGACAAAAAATGCTCTCAGTTGCGACTGAAAGTGTGAAAGGGATAGCCAGCTGGAGCTGGAATACATACATACGTACATACATACATAACATCACGCCTTCATTCTCAGAGTGGGGTAGGCAGAGCTACAGAAATACCAACAACTCTAAAAAGACTTGTTGATAATTCTGTAACCACATTTTGCACAAACAGGCAAAGAAGTTAACTAGTGTTTTAGTGACAGGTTGCAAGCCCATCCCCTAACAATATTACAAGCCCTTATTCCCTGAGTCGCCTCTTACGACATCCACGGGAAGACATGGAGTGGCACTATTCTAACCCGGCAACCACACGGGCTAAAATACATAACAATAATAAACCAAATTCTCATGTCACACAACACCTCCGAAACGACTTGACCGATTCTTATAAAAATATGTTGTGTGTTTATTCAGTAGATCTAAGAAAAATAAATAAATAAATAAATAGTATTTTTGTATATACCTATATGGCAGAAGAACGTTCGTTGGGTCAACTAATAATATTATAATAGTTGTTTAGTCCTTCTTATGTGTATTCCTCTCCTTTCTCCCTTAGCATGAGTGTAACGGTTTATGGGTGACCGGGTTAAATTATGATTAGTAGGGAGCGCTGATTACACGTATCGAACCAGATTTATTAATGATCGGCAAGTAATTTATAGCTGGGTGCGTTTCCAATGTAAGTAATGATATTTCATGACGTATCGATGTAATGGTGACGACGCCAGATTAAAGGTCAGTAGTAAGGTAGATGTCAGAGTGCTCGTCGCTGTACTAGTAGTTGTAACCATACTTAATTGCGAGAGAAAAGAATATCGACGCTTGAAAGGCAAAATGGGATAAGCGAATTTTTTGTGATATTGAGTTGCATATACAACTGAGAATTGCTATTCTTTATGAGTAGCGTAAATTATGCTTCTAAAGTACAACATAATACGTACATAGTATTTTAGGCGTACCAGTTTGCCGATTAAGCAAATTCCGTGCTAGTGCACGAGGCACGAGGCAGTTGAAAAATCTTGCACGGAAATTGCACCGTCTTTAACATTTGGGTTAGGCAAACGAGCTAGAATGCATCTACCTTGTATATAGAACAACACACGTTACATACAAAGCAAAACAACAACCGGTAAAATTACTAGCATAGAGGCATTCCATCTTAGTCCTCAGGGTTGGCAACGCATTTGAGGTCTTGAGAATTCTTTTCACTTACCATCAGGTGGCCTGAGAGCTCGTGTGCCTTCTCATTAACATAGAAAAAAAAGTAGTCGATTGTATAGGTACAGTCAACGTCACACACTTTTCACTTTTGTACCTTGACGTTAGCTTACATAATATATGTGCCGTTTACTTCCTGGGGGGTTATCATGAGCTAGCTTTGCAGTTCTGTTTACGCTCAGAGAAAAGGACAGAGCTATATAACCGCCATAGCTCTGTCCTTTACGCTGACCGTAAACAGAACTGCAAAGCTAGCTCATGATAACCCCCCTGGAACCCGGCAGGTTTTGACAATAAAAACCGGCTAAGTGAGAGTCAGTCTCGGTTACGTTTTCAGTTTTCCGTACCATTCTTGTGTGCGAGGCTTTTTTCATATTAGTTGTTAAGGCAACTAACTACCTACCTGAACTGAACTGAAGTGAACCCTAGTTCCCTTTCATCTAGTATGGATAAACAAACTTTGAGTAATTACACAAAAAAAAAACACGAAAAAGAAATTGGCACGTAGCTTTAAAATCATCCTAAGTTCGTAATGATTCTATCGATGTCAGAAACCACAGAAAAAATATTGAAATAATACATCAATTTAAGGGTTATTCATAACATGGAAATAAGGAAAAATTACAATAATTTCGATTAAAACGCTCAATGGCTCCGAAAGTACTAAAAATCGCTGAACATACACGGGGGTTAAATCGATAGCTCATGAGCTGCCCTATCACCTATTTACGTCTTGACGTCGATTTTGACACAGCCTGTATATAAACCGTTTCACGTTTTTTTATGGGGCCCCTCTTTCTTTTTAACTTTAGTTTTTGTTACTCTGTAAAAGTTCAACGAAGTAACTTACGGTTCCCGCAGACATACAGACGGTCAGCGGAGGAATAGTACTAATAGGGTCCCATTGGCACCCTTTGGGTACGAAACCCTAAAAAAAAGACTTACAATACTAAGACAGCTGATTGGCTTGATGATCACTCGTTCTCTGGCTAGACACAGGTTCCGTTGTTATTTCTGCTACCTACTTGGATAGTCTGTTATTCAGGAGTAATTCAATGAGAGATGAGGGTGATGGTTTATTAGTTATATATTTGAAGAATCAACCAGATATGCCTGAAGGCGTTTAGTCCATTCACCGGAAGTACCTACTTAAATACATACACATACATACATACTATCACGCCTTCATTCCCAGAGTGGGGCAGGCAGAGCTACAGAAATACCAACAACTACAAAAAGAGTTATTGGTAATTCTGTAACCACATTTTGCACAAACAGGCTAAGATGTTTACCAGTTTATTAGTTACAGGTTGCAAGCCCATCGCCTAATAGTACTAGAAGCCCTCATTCACTTAGTCGCCTCTTACGACATCCCCGGGAAGACGCACTATTCTAACCCGGCAACCACACGGGCACCTACTTAAATATAATGTGAAAAGAGTAGACATAAATAAATAAAATTAATTAGATCAGCGACGCAGTTGTACACAAACATAGTGCCGGTTCCGTGGCTATAATTTTAGAACTAACAATAAAATAAAATGAAATCACCACTGGAAAAATCAATGAAATAAGATTTCGTATTTTAAAGAAATGGTGTAGATGTTAAGTCTAGATAAAAACTTTATTCAGTACTTGGCCATCACATAGTTAAACACGATTACATGATTTTTTATGATAAGGGTAAGAACCAAAAAGTTGGCCACGCGAACTCACGCAATTAAAAGGAACAAATGGATACAGGCATTTATCAGTTGTCCCAACTGCTGCCTGCTAAATAAATAAATAATAATAATAATAATTAAATTTTCTAAGATATTTTTTCGTTGTGCAACAGAACTTTTTCCGTCTTCTTTGTTTGTATGGTTAACTGCGCTTAACTATTGACCAACTTTTTGGTCCTCACCCATAAAGTAAAAACAAAACAAAACATAAAAACATAAAATTTAAAAAAAAAAATCAGATTCAGAATATCTTAGATACCGTGCAAGTATAATGGAAACAATGCCCCGAGGCCGCCGGCAATCTTTGGAAATACATACATACAGTCTGTTTGCATTCCATTGTATATTAATACACGAGGGATCGCCCTGAGCCATGTATAGGAAACTAGACTACGGTAAGTTAGCAGTTTGAGGAGATTACAGCTTCAGACGCTCTGCTTAACCAAATGGTGTTATTTCACTCGAAACGTTTTGTAGAATTTGCATCACTATTGGCTTGGTAACCTTACTCATTGTTATTCTATAGCTGATAGTTGGCCATAAGTTACCTTTATTGGTCACTGTAAATTTAGGTATTAATAAAGTCCTCATGTTATTTTTTTTTTTTTTTATGGAATAGGAGGCAAATGAGCAGACAGATCGCCTGATGTTAAGCGAATATTGTCACCCATAGACACCTGCAGCACCAGAGGAGTTACAGGTACGTTGCCGGCCTTTTAAATGAGAGTACGCTCTTTTCTTGAAGATTTGAAGGTCGTATTGGATTTGGTCGTTTTATAGAATTTAGAAACTTTAACATATAGTAAATAAATCTAATATATAATTTTATTGTATTTATAAAATGATTTGGACATAAAATGGCCAAAAAAGGTACAGCGGCCACAAACGGTACCTCCGCCCTACAAAGTCCGTGTCGTTATATAAATGTATTGTTCTAACCTTATCTACCTATCTATTTATAATATAATACTAATAAATATGTGTAATATAATACTAGTAGATATGTGAAAGTGGGTCTGTCTGTCTATCTTTTACCTCTATAATCATATGAAATTCAGTATTTATTTATTTATTTATTTATTTGAAAGGAACAGTAACAAATCACAAACCAACACTTTCTTACAAACTAATACACAATTAACAAAAGGCAATGTTTGTAACTTAATGACAACTGCCCACAGCATTTGCAAATTGCAACATGAGTGCTATAAAATGATTGTTAAAAGCCAATATACTATCATTAACCTAATTGCTTACATTAAGCGCAAGTGCCGCAGCGGTTTTGAATGCGTTAAGTGACATTGAGAACATGTCACATTTCGAGCAAATATTATTGAACGTGCGACACATGCGGATGGTAGGACTATTTCCAGAAACATTGTTATTTGTAAGAGGACAAGCAAACAATCGTGGATGTCGGACGGGTCTCTTACTATATTTAAAGTAAAGTTCTTGGATTGTGTTAGCATCTACTATAAAGTTTACAATTTTATATAAAAGAGTTACATCAGCAACATTTCTCCTATGTTCTAGAGTGCACATATTAAAAAAACTTAATCTATTTTCATAACTCGGAATGGATTTGCGTTTACCAATTTTCATACAGGCAAATCTAAGTGCTCGAGCTTGAACAGACTCAAGTCTCTGGTTATGTACAACGTAGATTGGGTTCCAGATTGAGGAGTTATATTCAAGTATACTACGCACTAGGGACTCATAGAGAACCAATATTGTCTTTCCTTGCTTAAATGGTTTACTTACTCGGGTGACAAAGCCTAGCATTTTATTCGCCCGAGCTATAATATTATTATAATGCTGTCTGAAGGACAGCTGTCCATCATACAAGATACCTAGGTCTCTTACCACATCTACACGATCAAGGGAGTGGTTGTGAAATCTATAATCATATATAATAGGATCTTTGTTTTTGGTGAATGTTATACACTGACACTTTTTTGTATTGAGGGGCATGCCGTTGAGCATACACCAATCTTGCACTGTTTTCAAGTCCTCTTGTAGTAGACAGCAGTCCCTTAAGTCAGATACTTTGCGATAAATTTTCAAATCATCAGCATATGCGAGGCATTTGGAAGATATTGAAGTTAACAAATCGTTGATAAATATTATGAACAGCAAGGGCCCTAAATTGGAACCTTGTGGTACTCCAGAAGATGGTTGAAATGGTATTGAGTCGTATCCATAAACAGATACAATTTGATTACGATTTCGGATGTATGATTCGAACCATCGAAGTAAACTGCCATGAACACCTGCGTCCCCAAGTTTGCTGATTAACCGTTCATGACTCACGCGGTCAAAGGCCTTTGAAAAATCTGTGTAAATAGAATCGACCTGCAACCTATCATTGAAAGCGTTACATATATAATTAGTATAGTGAAAAAGGTTGGTAGTTGTAGATCTACCTGACACGAAACCGTGTTGAGCGTCACTTAGAATACGGCGAAAGTGATAGCATAAACTCTCATATACTATAGATTCTAAAACCTTACTAAAACATGAAAGTATGCAAATAGGACGGTAGTTGCAAACATCTTGTTTATTTCCAGATTTATGCACAGGTATTACTCTTCCAATTTTCCATAAATCGGGAACTACGCCTTCTGAAATTGATTTTGTAAAGATTATTTGCAGTGGTTTTACTAAAGCTGAAGCGCACATTCTAATAAATAGTGGAGGTAATCCATCTGGGCCGGCACCCTTGTTTATATCTAATTTGTTTAATCTTTTCAAAATGATTTCCTCGTCTATATAAATTTTACTAATTAACAAATCATGCGTTATTTTTGACGAAACAGAAGTTTGTGTTATGGTAGAGGCCGATGTGTTATAGACCGAAGCGAAAAATTGAGAGAACAAATTCGCAATATCTTGGCCACTCGATGCCGTCCTATTTGTATACTTCATACAATCAGGAATATCATTTGTAATCTTTTTGTCCTTAGTATAGCGCCAGAATGCTCTTACATTGGTTGAAATAGTGCTTTCTATTGAAGATATGTAATTTTTATAACAGAGATCAATAAGGTTTTTACATATAGATCTTAATCTAGTAAAGGTATCATAATCACGGGGATTTCTGTATCTTTTATAACGTTGAAGAAATTTGAACTTTTCCTTTATATTTTTTATTAATCTATGTGAATACCAAGACGGGTAGTTCTGAGCCTTTGGTTTGCCCTTTGGTGTATATTTATCAATGATTTCCCACAAGTTGTTATATAACATTTGTAGAAAATCATTGCAATTCAAATTAATATGCGATCCCCAATCGATTTGGTTAAGTTCATCGATACAAGCCTTGAAGTCAGTTTTTCTAAATCGATATCGAATGTTCGACCTGTCTTCCCTCAATAAAACTGGTTTATGGATTTCAATGTCTAGTTCAAGAGGGGGGTGATGAGAGTCAATTCTGCCAATAGATTGTGTATTAGAAACTCTTAATCTTACATTCTCACTCGCGATGACTAGATCCAATACTACGTTATTTACATTTGGTATACTATTCCTCTGATATAAATTGCAGGTTGTTAATAAATCGATAATTTTAGTTGTTTTAGCACTATTGTCAGGCCCTCGAGGCACAAGGAAGTCATTACAAGCTCCGGCCGGTACCCACGAGAGTCCCGGTAAATTGAAATCCCCAATTAATATCGTTGCGCTGTTATTATTAAGTAAACTCACTCCTTCGCATTTTCGGGTAAACTCGTCAATAAGACTTTCAGGAATATAAGATGGAAGATACACTAGGCCCAAATTTAATGTTCCAGATGTCAATTTTATTTGTATCCATAGATCTTCTACATCATTCTGCCACTCGGGTTTATGGGTTATTTTAAGCTTTTTGGATACAGCCATGAGAACTCCTCCGCCATGGCCTTTACAAAATCTAGATTTAAATGAAGAGTCACGATCTCTACGCAGAACTGTGTATCGATCATCAAAATATTCACGCGAGTGTATTGAGTCGTCCAACCAGGTCTCACAAAGGCAAATAAGATCGAAATCCAAATTCAATACCGAGGTGTAAATATCTTGTACTTTTGTTCTGATACCCCTCACATTTTGGTAAAATATACTGAGATTAGCCATTAATAACAAAAATAAATACAATAAATTAGATTAGGTTGACGAAACCACCAGAGACTAACGAACAAAATTTAAAGTTTCGTGGCTTTTTACCAGGATCACGTCAGCATTGTCCTCCTTACGCATAAAGATTCGCCCGTCACGCACCCACACGTACTTGTAGCTCAACTCCTTGGCCTTACGACGAGTGGCAGCATGCACGGCTTTGTAGTACGGGGACAGATGTTCATTAACAAACACCGGGTTCTTATCACCTCCGAACCCAAGGTGCGATGTGTTCAGCTTATTAACAGGATTGGCTTTGTTGAACCTTGCCACAGCCGAGTAGAACTGATCTTTGCACATTGGGCTTTTAAGCTTCACGACAATCGCCCGGGGTCTCGTATCATCCTTGTTTTGCTTTGCCACTCTTGTACACTTGAGGACATCCGTTTCTAGAACTGCATGCGACACAGCTCGGGCACATTGCTGGACGATAGTGAGAATGTTTTCAGTTTTATTTTCTGGTACACCGGTGATCTCTATGTTACTTTCACGCAAGTTTTGGTGTAGAGTATTTAACTCATTAGTAAGCTTCTGAACAGTAATCGACAGTTCATCACACCTGGCCAATAATCCTTTAGTCTCAGAAGCAGTTTTATTTAAATTCACAATGAAATCATCGTGTTGGGCGCTCAAAAATTTTATTGTGTCTTTAAGATCATTAACCTCTTGCCTTAATGGTGCTAATTCACTTTTGAGTATATCCTTCAGGATTCCGGGCAATTCGTCCTTGAGAGCCAATTTTATTTCGCTTCTTACTATTTTTCTGATGGATTCCTCATCCGAGCTCACTTCCATTGTAGACTGGCCTACTGGCTTGGCTATAGGAGTGTTACCATTGTCCTTAGGTCTAGGTGACGCAATCTTACATTGTGGACAGATCCAAGAAGCTTTTTCCTCCTTTGATATCTTTTTAAAATTTAGTGTAGGAATGCTAACACATAAGTGATGGTAGCTGGTGTCACAATTTGAACATGAGATTTTTTCACTAACTTTAACATTCTTATTGCAAGCGTAGCAGGTACTCATTTTTGCGTCTCCAATAATATAACAATAAAAAAAAAAAAAAAAAAAAAAAAAAAAAAAAAAAAAAAAAAATACGCACTAGGATTTGAACCTCCGATTCTCTTTTAGCAACCGACTGTTAGACGCCCATAGCTAGCCCGGTCGTTAACTGACTCGCCAATTTCAATGCCTGTATCCGAGCGGAATATGAGTCATCACACAACACGATGACAAGTCACTGCTACCGCAGAGCGGAGCGCTCATTAACTCGGCACTTTTTGTTCACAATTTGTACATTCACACTGATACTACACAAAATCCACAACACGATGTACTGAATTGTTTATGTTAGCATATACTTGGCACTTTAAGCTCAATTTTGATGTCCATTAACACAAAACATTGTTTATGTAAACAATTTAGGGAAGCAAAAACATAAGGAGCTCTTAAAATCGCTGTTGCTAGTTATGCGGCTACCCACTAGTATGGAGATAGCATACGTTTTGGTGAAGGACAAAGGATAGTTTTATCTCGCAGAGCTCTACAATTCTCGAGGGAGCAGCGATAAATGACTGCTACGCGGACGGAGTCGCAGGCAAAAACTAGTTATCTTTAATCTGGTAAAATTATCATTAAAATGAAAAGGCCTCTCAAAATCCACCTGTGACCACAAAATTCTTAATTAGAAGAACAAATACACTCATTAAGTTTTATTCCATTAAGTACATAATAATTACCATTCATAATTTAGCTTAAAAATAACCAAACTGAATAAACACGAGTAAAACAATAGCGCGAGATATTAATTACATTTGTTTTCACGGTTCAGTTCCCTCTCTGAATATTGGACGTCGAAATTAATTGTACAATATTGTTAGCAACTGCAATGTACTAGTTGAAGCATTCAATACTCTATTAGTAACCACATTAAATTTAAAATGCTTATACTGTTACTATGCAGTTAGCCGCCTTCTTTGGTATTACGGCAGAATCGTCCACCTCACACACGGTCGAGTGAATAAAAAATGACAATTGGTAAATTCATCTTTTTTCTTTCTTAAAACATTCAGAACAACATAGGGCCCGATTGAAGCTCGTAACTTGTCTTAGAAGCCGATAAGGTATAACCGTATTGTTGGCTACCTACCTCAAATTTAATGTAACGTTATAGAGACGATAATTCAACAATCACAAGATGCCAGGGCTGGAATTCTACAAGGTAATAACAATATCTTTTTTGACCTGTTTCCGTATTGTCAACGTTTTGATGACTCTTATGTCATTTACAATAATGGCGACTGTGACATAAACGATTCTTAAACGTGTCAAACACGATATCGTTTTAACGCACCTGAATAGAGGCCCAGTAACTTGTATTTCAAAGGCCATTGGGTTTTCTACCCTATCACTTTCAATACGCATCATATTTTTAATGCGAGTTATAATAAGCTTTCGTGAAACAACTTTGGACACACCTTTCCTTATAGTTTCGCCATGTCTGTCGATCCGTATGTAAGTTTTTCAATGGTCATGCTCCGATTTGCATATCTCTATATATAAAAATTAATCCTTCTTTCCATTGGTCACGGCATCACGCATGAACGGCTGGACCGATTTCGCTAATTCTTTTTTTGTTGTGTTCGTTTTCGACAGGAGAAGGTTCTTATGAAAGAAAAAAATGTAAAATCCACCGGGAAAGTCAAAACTTTGCAGCGAAGCGAAGCCGCTGACGGGTAGTTAGTTATACTTCAGCGATCGACAAAACTATAAGATCCGTTAAGTCAGGGGTTTGCAATCAATTTCTACTACAGCTCCCTCTACATGTTTCAATTTTTTTGCGGGTCTCTTATTGTAATAGAAGATACCCACTCATCACCGTGTGGCGTGTGTACCGGTGACGTCATTATATCGGTTCACGATGCCACTGGAACAGCACCGTGACGACCCGGGGCATACGATGCGCAATTAGGGATCTCCTGCGTTAAGTGAACATACCTTGACAGAAACTAACACGATTTCCACACATGGGACTTCATCTCGTAATAAAATCAATATTTTCCTCGACGTTCCAACTGTGACACAGTCTTCTCTTGACCACGGCTGTTGTAAGACAGTCGAAACATGGAAGTTAATGTTGTTGACGACACGCTAGCCTAGTTCGTAGTGACCCTGCCTTCTAAGCTAGGGGTCCTGGGTTCAAACCTCGGTAAGGGCAGATATTTGTGTGATGAACACGAGTATTTGTTCCTGAGTCTTGGATGTTTTCTATGTATTTAAGTATTTATTTCTCTATATAAGTAAGTTTATTGTTGTTTAGTACCCATAGTACAAGCCTCGAGCTTAGTTTGGGACTAAGTCAATTTGTGTGACATTGTCCTGTGATATTTATTGTGAACATGGTCTAAAGGCGAAGAAACGATCGGCTCTTTAGGTCCCTAAGTCATATACAATTCCCTTCCTTTTCCGTCTCTTTAGTGTGGCTGGGTTAAAAGAGGTGTGTTGCCAAAGGATTGTGATGGAGAGACAGGCGCTTTATGTATATTTCAATATTTTATTATTTTTTCATCGGTAAGTATAACAAAAAAGGTAATAATTACAGTTTCGTTACGTTTATAAATGAATATTTATAAAGATTTTGTTACCTTTTTTGGAAGTTTTCTAATACCGTTAATGACTACCAAACTGAAACGACGCGTGTCGCGACGGTCTGTCAACTACTCTCGCGGTCAAATAATACGGGTCAGAGTGCGTTTTTCATACTAAAGAGGCTATTACGAAGCCCTGGTTCCTCGCCAGGGGATGCCTTTAGTGAAATCTGATGATGGATACACCGAGCATCGATACAGGACTTCCAGAGTGCCTAGGATACTCAACTGATAGAATCTGCGGCTAACACCGAAATGGTGCATGTTCCGAAAAACATTTTAAATGGCAATAAAATGTAAGGAAATCCAAATGCTGACCCGAACTCTCTCGCTGTGGTGTTAATTGATTGTGCGATCAGTTTGGTATCTTAAGAACTTTTGACCTGCTGTATTGAACCTCGGAGTATCCACCATTAAACCTGACTTAAAACAACCCCTGGCTAAGAACCAAGGCTTCGAAATGGCCTCTTTTGTATGAAAAACGCACTCTGACCTGTATTATTTGACCGCGAGTTCGTGACATTTCGGCAGTTTTTAAAGGTCTGCCATAGTAAAATGCCACTTATCTAGGCCCACAGTGATTTCCAAACGTACGTAGAATTTAAGTTTATTTACTGGATCTACCAAAATTCCACTTATTACTTGTGACACACGGAGAGACTGAATAGACACAGCACAATGTACAGTAAGTATACAGTATTGGCTCAACATAATGCTGTTTCTCTACCGCAAGGACACAAACTCCGTACTGTTCCTGTCACATTCGTTGTTTTCCAGTGTACCTTTAGTTTTGTGTATCTACCTATAGTGAATAATTACCTTTCTTTCTTTATTTTCTTAAGACACCGGCGGCATAGAGTAAATAAAAGCTTGTAACTTGTAAAAATGAACGATCATGCGGTTTAATGAATAGTGCGCATCTGGTTGTATCTTCAGCAATATTTCTCTAACAACCAATCCAACATGATCCCCAGACTATAACAATGTGTTATGACGAAAATCCAATACGGTTTGATGGGTTGATATGAGTTGATTCGGGTCCGGGGATCAAATTAAGATGACTTCGTTGAACTTGGGTGGCGTAAAAGTATTACCGAAGGTCACGGCCTTCAATGGGGACTACAGGTATAAAAAAAACATAGTATTTACTTGAGTTTTGGCGTAGTCTATCAGTAATACAGCCCTTCAAGAAAAGAGCTTTAATTTCCCTATAAGGCTGCTGACAGAACACCAACAATTTTTCTAGTGTTCATGGGCGATGGAGATCAGTTCCCAGAATTGCTCGTTGGCCAATCAATCCAATCTACTATAAAATAAAACCGGGCAAGGGTATGTCGGATCATGCTCAGTATACGGTTAAAAATTACGAAGCCTTTCAAAAAACAACATAATATATGAACAAATTTTCTATTTAAATTTATTTGGGGCTGTCTTAGACGATGTTTCATTTAAGTTTACACCTTTGTCGGCGTAATTTAAATGTATAACTATGCTTAATCACAGCGTCGTAGTACCAAGAGTGTCGGAGTTAAACCGCGGACATGGCGAAACTACAAGGGTTCCTTGTTGACTACGGAACCCTTAAAAGGTCAATAATCTCTACAATGTGTTATAATTTAAAATATGTATTCATGTATTTATTTATCTATATATAAGTATGTTTATCGTTGTCCAGTACCCATAGTACAAGCCTAGAGCTTAATTTGGGACTAGGTCAATTTGTGTGACATTGTCCCGTAATATTTATTTATTTATTTTATGTATATACTATTATTTTATACTGTACTAAGTTAAAACAATTACATTACAAAAGTATTAAAATTACAAATAAAATTAGTACAAAGGCGAACTAATCCCTTTAAGGGATCTCTTTCAGTTGGTTTACATTCATCTGGCATAACTTTTTTTGGATTTATCATCATTTGGCATACAGTTTTTTTTTTCAGAAACCGTTTACTTTTCAGGATTGTTATAAAATAAACCTAACCTAACCTAATGGGCTCTATGCAATGCCATTTTGAACAATCCTGAAAAGTATACGGTTTCTGAAAAAAAAAAGACTGTATGCCAAATGATGATTATGCCAAGTGATGATTATGCCAAAAAAGTTATGCCAGATGAAGGGAACCCCTTTCAGTTAACTATGGGCGAGTGAGTAATGCAGCAACCGGCTCGCTGTGGAAACCATACTTATTAGACGTCAATCAAATTCTGAATTTTAAGTGTCACGACAGTAATCTTGAGTACTATAAAGGCAGGCAGAACATTTGTTTATACCATAAGCAGGCACCCAGGCATGTAACGTGGAAACCAACAGCTCATATGTTATGAGGAATTGTAGAACTTTATAGGCATCCCAAGTGCATACTCAAGGAGGGCGTCGTGCGTACTCATCGTACAGACTTTACTCCCTGTAAAGTCCTTGCTATTTATGAGTTAATTAGATGCTATGGTGGTTTTTCAGTGGAAAAACCTTGCAACGCTGTCCGAATCGCTACCACCATCTCACTAATTAACCGGCCGCTGGCAGCAGTGTTCGTACGTTTTAAGACAGTCAGTGAAATGACACATAAAGTGATCCAACGATTGCAACCTTTTTTTTTGCTAGCCTATTTGAGTGTCCTACTGCTGGCCAAATGCCCTTGATCTCCACGAGTTCCTATTCGGTGCCTCTTCCGGCCAGTTGCTGAGGAATGCGTCCAAGTCATCAATTAAGTCAACCTTTAGGTTACAGAAATAACTGCATATACAGGGATTTGTGGCATGCTGCATCCATCCATATCCAGGCCACAGGACGGTAGAGTGAGATCTGAGACCCTCAGTCATCTGAATTCTCAAAACTATAATCATAAGACTCCAAGCGTTGCCAACCCTGAGGACTAAGATGGAATGCTTCTATTCTAGTAATTTAATCGGTTCAGCCCCACATCGAAACAACAATGCGAACATTGCTACGTGGCGGCAGGATAAAGGATAAGATGGTGGTAGCGATCCGGACGGACCCTGCACAAGCTACCACCACTAAAACTTACCCTTGAAAAGAGATTTAATGTTATAGATAAGCCACATTCAAAACGTTACGTCTTTTACTAATAAGTCGCAAAAGTTTTTAATAGCCGTCGTCGAATACCCGCTTGTTTCGCCGGGGCCGGACATCGACCGGACAAATACAGCGCTAATAACAGCCGCACAGGGAGTTATGGCTGGCTAGAAGAGGGACAGCCACCAGTGACATTAAAAACATCTGATACTATTCTGCCGTCATACCAAAGAAGGTGGCTATCTGCGCAGTAATAGAATAAGGAATTTAAACCTTTTATTTGGCGACTAGCGACCCGCCCTCGCTTCGCTCCGGGTTAAAGTATTATACATATAAAACTTCCTCTTGAATCACTTTATCCATTTAAAAAACGCATCAAAATCCGTTACGTAGTTTCAAAGATGCATGCATAGAGACAGGCAGCGGGAAGCGACTTTGTTTTACACTAATCATCAACTTTCTTTATATTTTTTGTGGTGTTTTTTATTCTGTTTTGAAATCTAAAGAGGCTTGAAATCATGACCTTTTTATTTTTGTCAAATAATAAAGGACCATGCGTCAAAATGGCCCTAAACCCAATGAACATGAGATTTGGGTTATCGAATTTAAATCTACTTCATTACGTTCTTTAGGCACCAAGCCGAATAGTGTTCACTGCCAGTGGTGGTAGGGTACTTCCTGAGCCGCTAGACAAGATGCGATCGCTAACTAGCGCTTCTATTCATTTGGTTTTTGAAGCAATCGCGTCAATGGTGGATCACGTGACTTTTCGAATGACGTGATCTACCAGTGACGCGAATGGTTTAAAAACCAAACAAATAGAAACGCTAGTTAGCGAACGCATCTTGGCTAGGGCCTCTGGTCTCAATAAAAGAGAGGGATAGGACGGCCGGCGAATTGACTTGCATAGACGCATTCCATCTTAATACTTAGGGTTGGCCACAAAATGAAAATGTTTTTATTATAGGTTAGGTTAGGTAGGTTAGTATACATTACAATATAATACAAAATACTCTTTATAAAACACCACATACACCAAGGAATGTATACCACCACCTTGTAAATTCTACAAGGAAGAGTCAACAGGCGGACATATCGCAAAATAATTAACTATTTCTAGACTTTACAAAGAGGCGACTAAAAATAAACAATGTAAATTGGCACAGAAATTGCTTTTTTTACAGATCTCGGGCTCTATCTAGCACAATAAAGTTACATTGCTTTTGGCTTGTTTTAGAATTGTTTCGCCGCTGGGCTGTAAATTTAACACGGTAAAAACGATATCGCCTTTGACGTGTTTCCGTATTGTCAACGTTTTGATAACTCTTATGTACTCTACAGTAATGGCGTTCGGGTCAAAAACGATAAACTACGTCAAATGCAATATCGTTTTAACGCTGTAGAATAGAGGCACAGGCCCCTGTGTTACCATAACAATTTTAAGTAATTTGTTTAACAAAAGAAAAAAAAAAAGAAATAATAAAAAAGCAATGCATCGGCCGGGAATCGAACCCGGGCCGCCCGCGTGGCAGGCGAGCATTCTACCACTGAACCACCGATGCTTACACGCTGTCAAATGAAATTACAGTATAGATTCGATGTTGAATGGTAATAAAAGAATCTCTAAATTGTTATGACACAGTCCAAAATAGCAACAAGCTGCTATTTTGGAACAGCTGCACATACTAAAAAGGCAATTACCTACGAAATAGATAAAATTCAAATTTAAAAATCATTGACACTTCTACTTACACTTTTTACAAAAAATACTCTGTTAATTTAAATATAACAGCCAAAAAGTGTAGGTATAGTAGGTTAATTTTTTATTTACAAGTGTTTTATGACTATAAAAAAAAACGTTTTTGAAGTTCTTTACCTGGCTTTATTTGTTTCTCGTTTCGCTGAAGTTTAACTTCACCCTTTTTCTACCTCCCTTATTTCTTCTTTCTATTTGCCTTAATATAATGTCCCTTAAAAGTGATAAATAATACAATATTAATATTTGTAGCGCTTCTTGCATTGTTAGAGATACATCTCAATAATGAAGCAAAGCAATAATTGGGGCGGACACCGCTCTGCTGACAACGCTGCATTAATAATAAAATGCTAGCTCGAATAAATAATCTTTCGGTATATTTACTGATATTCAATACGAATATTTTGGTCACTATGGGGGTCTATTCATATTAGGGTGAATTTGAAAAATGTTGTGCGTAGTTAAGGACCTCATTGAGACAACTTTAACTGTTTTCCATTGTATATCAAAGATTTTTATTTGCGTTAAACGAAGGAAAAACAAAACGAGTTTTAGCTATTCATTCCTTAACAACGTACAATATTTAACAAATCTTATTATAGGTTTAAAAAAAAAAACAATTGTTTTCTGTCTTCCAATCCATTCTTATGTAAAATAAATTGATTAAAACCTATTCGAAATCATTGCAAATGTCTATTGGGTCTCAGATTCTACTTACTTGCTCTTTTGCCTCAACCATGACATAAAAAATATGTTTTTGGGTTGATCGTTACGATTCATTTGAAATGCTTAGTTTTTATTATTAAACTGTTTAATTAAAATCAGAAAAGATCACAAAACTTCCGGAGACGTTAAATGGGTACCTAAAGACCAAAAAGTTGGCCACGCCAACTCTCGCAATTAAATTTTCCTTGAAACTTTTTCGTTGTGCTACGAAAATTAGTCATACAATTTATAATTTGTAAGGATACTTTTCGTCGCACAACGGAACTTCTTCCATCTTCATTGTTTGTATGGTTAACTGCGTTTAACTATGGTCCAACTTTTTGGTCCTCACTCAAATAGCGATACGGATGGAGTCCCGCCTGACGCAAAAACATACACTTTCATCACTTATTTTTTTTGTTTGACCCTTTCCTGCATGAACATCAATCACGCAATATACCTACCTACATGTTCTTTGGTTACTTTGGGGATTTTATTAATTAGGAATATACCTAATTTAGTTCATAAGTTTTTATTATGCTTGGTCGTATACTACATTTTGCCGCTGATAACTTTTTCTCAAGATATAAGTAGCTTTTGGTTTAATAAAATAGAGATACTTACGTTATTTTGTCATCACTGCCTGCCTCCGGTTATTGCTTATTATTATCAGTAATAACTTTGAAGTATATGCGGGGTAAGGTACGATAATGCAATTGGTCAATATAAATAATGTTAATAATTAATTAATAGCATTGACTTAATAGTACTGCACTGTTCAGTTTGAAGTTTACAATGAAAAGGCACTAGAGTCTACGTTTTCTTTTGGGTAGTGAATTGCAATACTATCAATCATTTACCCATGTCTGACTAACTCTGCGGCCTCTTTTCTAGTGGGTTAAAGCGACACCATTGACGTGTTTTGGACGTTTTGGTATTATTTTTAACTCGTTTAAACCCAGTATATAGAGGCCCTGAACCTTGTCATATTAATCGTTATTCACTAAATGGTACTTGTCGTTTGATGTTTGGTATAAAGTCTATTATGAAAAATTGTGAACGCACTAAAGTTTCTTTCTCTTTTTTTGGGAAGTTGGACATCAGTGCCTTCAATCATACGAGTATGCCTCCGATTGACTCATTCTCCCGACTATCAATCACGTGTGATCAAAATCAACAAATCATCTATTTTCAATTGTCTAGCTTTTACTTCGTTTAGCTTCAAACTCTTCTAGATCGTTCTAGATTGGCGTGGGCAAACAAACATTCACTGACTGATTGCAGCGGATATTTGGAGCTCGTCCATGTGAACCGTGCAAATTTGTCTTTAATCTGATTAACGACGCAAACGTAAACAAGACCGACGGTTCGTAACTGCATGTTACTGGAGTTTCGGCTGCAATCGCCCAGAACTAGGAATGCCTGGTGGAATGAGGAATTCAACTGAATATACTCGTATCTGCCCTAACCGATAGGACGAAGATGAGACTCGGAATTTGTAGAATAAATATCAGGGTATCTCACACAAATTTACCTAGACCCAAACAAAGCTCTAGGCTTGTACTAGACCACGATATTAATACTTAAAAACATCCAGGACTCAGAAACAAATACTCGCACTCATCACGCAAATATTAGTCCATACTGGGAATCGAACCTGGGACAGCTAGCTTTGTAGGCAGGGTCACTACCAACTAGGCTAACGCTTCGCCCGGATTGAAATTAGTCAATCGATATGAGCCAATAGTTCGTGTATACTATAGTTGCTATAATCAAGAATTTGTGTGCATTAACTTTTAGCTGAATTTCTGGGTTAACTCTTGAATGCATTGACTTAATTATCAAAAGCGTTAGTGTATACGCTCTCATTATCCTCGCCCACCCATACCTGTTGTAGGCTTTCTATTATTGGATCATGTCTAAGACTTCGTATTTCTTTTCGATTTTTACTCCCGCTAAGTAAGTTGTTGAACATAAAGGCTGAACACACAAAGCCATATGATATAAAATATTCCAAAGCCGATTTCTCACTAACACCTGTTTTTAAGCAGCATATTCGAATCTAATCGACAGCCGCAGCCTTTGAGAGTCCAAGCATAAAACAACCAATGTTCCCTAAGTTTGAAAACCAGAAACATATCTTATCCCGTGTGTCTCAAAGTTCGTTATTGTATTGTGGTACCAAAGGATGATCACCGTTTGGCTTTGGACCTTTCCATTTCACTCTGGCCGATACAGATAAGATAAAAGTGTCAAAACTTTTTCTTTTCTCCGAATTCCGTTGGCGAATTACGACTCGAGTATTTTTGCCCGAAACTTGGCAAGTTTATGATAGAGACCTTGGTGTGCCATAAACTGTAGTCTTTCGGGACCTTCAATGCCCTCACAGTCTTTGTATAAGTACCTTTTTTTGGGAATGTTGGCGAGCAGAAGTTATAATTTCCATGTGGGGAAATTTCCAAGTAGGGCAAATGAGTTTGGGGACTCTATGTTTGCACTTTATTTTAGAGTGAAAACCAACCTTGGTTTTTTACTGATTATTCTCTTACTTGTCTATTTAATCGAGATATATTCGTTTGTATAAATAGGCATCATAGGCATGTACTGGCAAATGATACTAAATATGATGTAAATTATATAGATTACAAGAAAGTGAGTTTAACTTGGACTTGCCCGGCTTTTTTAATGTAAGGAGCGGATAAATTACCAAACAGGTCGCATGGTAACCGAGCAGCGCTGTCCAATGTCACCCCGACGTGATCGTTCGTAACTGACAATATTTCATAAAAAAATTGAAGAAGAAACGAGTTAATCCATATTAATTCATACTAGTATTATAAATGCGAAAGTGTGTGTCTGTCTGTTACCTCTTCACACTTAAACCGCTGAACCGATTTTTATGAAATTTGATATACAGATGGTTTGAGTCCCGTGAAGGTTATAGGGTAGTTTTTGTTTGGTAAAACTTTACAGTTGCCGAGGGAGCAGCGATTAACAACTTTAACGTGGACGGAGATGCGGGCGAAAGCTAGTTGTCTATAAAATAATTTTGAGTACGGCAATATGTCATACCATGTCATACGTCAAAAGTTTATTATCATCTTAACGTGTCTAGAAGTTTCTTCTGTCATTAATAATATCTAGTGGGTTGTTTGTGGCACAGTGGCGTAGCCAACCCAATATTTTCTCAAGATCTTAACTTTTCGTCTGAACCTAATAACTGTAATAAAGAAACAAACTTGGCCAGTTGTTTGCAGACAAATGTCCGTCCTGAATTTGTTGGTTTCTGTGCTTAACTCGCAAAAACAAAGTTTATGGTTGTTCGTGCAAATGACGCGGCTGAAAGGATCTAGAGAATTCAAATGTCAATGGGTCCCTGGTCCATGTTAAAAAACCGGGCAAGAGCATGTCGGAACATGCTCAATGTAGGGTTCCAAAGCCGTTAAGTACTTACTACAAATCAACAAGTAATAACTAATTTTCTATTTAAAGTCATTTCGTGCCATCTTTATTGATTTTAGTACGTATAAACACTTTAATCGCCTGTATCTCAAGAACCAATGAAGTCAACTTAGTCGTGATAGTTTTCCTTTTAAATTCGTTATATGCGATTATATTTAAGACTTTTTTCATTTTAGTTTTAGTATTTGTAGTTTTGGCTATAGTGGGGGGCAGTTGACTGTAACAAAAAAGCGCTTTAAAGCCTAATATTTCATAAACGGATCACTTAAACCTTAATTTGATAGTGTCCAATATACTTGACATAACATAATGTTCACTTTTTGTATTTTTTAGGGTTCCGTAGCCAAATGGCAAAAAACGGAACCCTTATAGATTCGTCTTGTCTGTCTGTCCGTCCGTATGTCACAGTCACTTTTTTCCGAAACTATAACTACTCTGTTGAAACTTGGTAAACATAAATTTTGGGGGTTCCCCATACTTAGAACTGAAACTCAATTTTTTTTTTCATCAAACCCATACGTGTGGGGTATCTATGGATAGGTCTTTAAAAATGATATTGAGGTTACTAACATATTTTTTTTATAAACTGAACAGTTTGCGCGAGAGACACTTCCAAAGTGTTGAAATGTGTGTCCCCCCCCCTGTAACTTCTAAAATAAGAGAATGATAGAACTAAAAAAAATATATAATATACATTACCATGCAAACTTCCACCGAAAATTGGTTTGAACGAGATCTAGTAAGTAGTTTTTTTTAATATGTCATAATAACATTGATCAAAGCTACAACGAACTTTTATATTATGTTACTTGCTGCTACGGAACCCTTCATGGGCGAGTCCGACTCGCACTTGGCCGCTTTTTTAATTGATAGATATATTTTTATGCTGGTTCAAAATCAAATAGGGTTTGAATTCACGACTTTTTTATTTTTTGCCAAATTCAGGGTTAATCGAAAAATTGTTTCCCCAAACCTGTAACATATTTGAAAGACTTATCCAACGACACCCCGCACTATGGGGTAGACGAGAAAAAAAAATACATCCCCATGTCACGTGTAGGAGAGGTACCCTATTTTTTGTTTTTTAAATTTTATTTAACCATTTTGTTGGCGTGACTAATAATGTATATTCATGCCAAATTACAGCTTTCTAGTACCTACTAAGTCTCTGCGCTCGGCTGCGGACGGACGGACGGACATGGTGAAATTATAAGGGTTCCTAGTTTGACTACGGAACCCTAAAAAGGGACAACATGAAATCACTGCATGTCATAGCCTGCTGTTACTTTCTTTTCATGGCATGGAGGAGGCACACAAGCACTCAGGCTACCTGATGGTACGAGTAAGTGGAATCTGAGACTCATAGACATTTGAATTCTAAAGTCTTATAATCTCAAGTCTGCAATCTTAAGACCTCAAATGCGTTGCCAACCCTCAGGACCAAGATGGCATGCTTCCATGCTAGTAATTTCACCGGTTGTCCTATCCCCACACCGGAACACAACAATGCGAATACTGCTGTTTGGCGGTAGGTTAATGGTAAGATGGTGGTAGCGATACGGAAGGACCCTGCACCACTAGGTGTTAGCTGCTAGGTGATTCTTCTAAAATACTTCTTGATAATTCGGTAAGTAACCACATTTTGCAAAAACAGGCTCAGGTGTTTACCAGTGTATACTCGTAAGTGCAAGCCTCGCGCCTAACAGTAGGTACTACAGGCCTTTTTTCCCTTAGTTACCTCTAACGACATCCACGGGAAGACATAGAATGGCACTATCCTAACCCGGCAACCACTCGGAACAATCATTAATTACATATTATGAAATAAATTCCCCGGCGCGTCAGTGTGTCTGTATGTATGAATGTTCGCTAGTATACATTTAAATTAACCCGATTTCGATGTAATTCGGTACAAAGATAGCTTGAACCCCGAGGAAGAAAAACGGGTACTTTTTATTCCGGAAAAAAGGACGGTTCCCGAGGGAGGAGCGGGTCGCAAGCAATAGCTAGTTACGGTATATTTAGTAGCAGGATAAAACAAATCGGAAAAGGCGCAGAAACAAAGACCTAAAGAATTTAATCTTGTTATCTCCTTAAATTCCTCGTGCAATCGAGTTCTGGAACGAGGACAATTCTGAATTATCTGCAACGTTAGGTGGAAATTGTTAACTCCAGGGATAGTGCGGGATTAATTCCCACATGGGATAGCTATTAGCTATACGGGATGGCACGTGCTGATTAGATTTTAAAACTCTATTTTCAATTAACTGGCGTATTGCCACTTTCAATGGTAAATTACTTTGTTATTCAATTTAGAACTAATAGGTACTAATAGGTTTTATGACAGACGAGCTTTGGTTCGGGCCATCTCACGGAAAGAGGTTTTTTTTTTCAGGATAAAAGATAGCCTATGTGTTAATCCAGGTCCTCTATTCTACTCGGTAAAGCAATATTGCTACCATTACTGTCACGTAAATAAAAGCTATTGTTGTTAAAATATAATTAAAACATTCAGAGGTAAATACATTCGACACTATATATTTTACTGTCATTTGTGTTAGTCCAGCCAGTCTCAGGAAACCGTCATATAAAAAAAATATGTAGAGTCAAGTGTTTTCTTAAGCACCAACCTAACAAAAGTAAAACGTAGTGATTATTCTCTTTGAGTCCAGCCGTCTCTAATAGCAACAGCAAATTTTTTCACAAACAATATAACATAAAGGAGTTTATTATTCTAACATCTTCTCTTTTTGGTAAGTTAGTCTTTGCTGAGACCTATTCGATTACAAAGCATAACTACTCGTAGTCTTGGTTTAAATAGTGGCTTGGTCATCAAATCCGCGAGCTGGAATTCTGTTGCCACTTTATTGATCAGCAACGCGCCTTCTAATACTGCTTCTCTAACAAAGAAGTATCGTGTCCATGTATTTAGTCCTCTGGTGAGACTCATTAGGTGTGTTCTGAGCCAGTTTTATCGCTGATTCATTGTCAACATGCAGCACTGGTACCTCAATAGCTCTTTCAATGCTTTCTAGCAGAGACTGCTAGAAAGCATTGAAGGCATGTTGTATTTTCTTTCTTTTCCTTCTATGTCAAAAGCAATATTGTTTTACTGAGTAGAAAGAAGCCTAAGGTGTACGCTCTCTCCATTTCGTATTTATACCGTCCAGCCGTTTCAGTTTGAATGAGAAACAAACGTAATAAGTCAGACATACACACACAAAATTTCGAATTTAAAAAATAGTTGTAAATACTTATAGTGTTTATTCGTTTATTTTTACACTAGGTTTTATTTGCGACTCCGTCTGCGTAGATGTTGATGATGGTGCTGTGTGAATGACTAAATAACTTCATTTTCAATTTTTATTTTCATTTCATTAATTTCGATTCCCTTCAAGATGTCGTTAAGAATTAATTGGCAGTATATACTCGTAGTCTTCTTTTTCTTCTTTTTTATTAATGGCGGTCCACCGCGGCATACGCAGTGATTTCGAAAATGTCAAGTGAGTAGAGTAAAACAGTAAACAGAATAAATCAAAATCAAAAGCCGGACATCATTCAATCGGCCATCTTCCCTCCCCGTAGATTACCGCATACTCGTATTAACTACTAAACTATTCGTGGAAAAGTAAACGTCAAGCCATAAAAAGCTGTTATTTTTGACGTCTCTTGAGACCAGCATCTCAGCCAAAATTAGTCTCCTCAAATTGATTTCACTAGCATTTTACTGCTGATTTTGTTTTGTCCATTTGATTTCTATTGGCATCTCTACTAATATTATAAATGCAAAAGTGTCTTTGTTTGTTTTATTTTCGGCTAATAGCCAGCATCAATTGATATAAAAAGTACTGAATAGTTCATACCGGAATCGGAATTATAGTATTAGGTACTAGTTATTTCCCACGACTCCGTGTAGAAGTCGTGTATCGCTATTCCCTCAGGAACCGTCCAATTTTCGGGATACATGTAGCCTATATAAATATAAATTTCATCTAAATCGGTTCAGCGGTTTATCCGTGAAAGCGTTACAAACAGACAGAGTTACTTTCACATTTATAATATTAGTATGTTTTTTTCCGGAAAATCAGACAGTTCACAGACTGAGTCGCGAGTTAAACTAAAAAAATACATGGCTCAACTAGCAAATTATAGCGCAATCAGTCTTGATGACTGCCTCAAAAAGTCAACGAAACAGGGTCAATTGAAGATGTTGAAATAAAGTTCATCCGCACTCCGCTTGCACATCCATCTCCTCCTTTCAACCTTTCTAATTCACTACCTGTTAGTTAAATTTGCCATCTCGTTACAAGCATCGGTGGTTCAGTGGTAGAATGCTCGCCTGCCACGCGGGCGGCCCGGGTTCGATTCCCGGCCGATGCATACTTTTTGTTAGTTTTAAAAGTATAAAGAATAACCATCGTTTCTAGCGCTAAAATGAAAATATCTACGAGATGTCCCATTTTTTTTTTTTTTTTTTTTATAAAATTCTCTTAATTAACACTAACAGTCATGCTACACGTATTAATTATTAATGAGAGATCAACATACACAAGAACTTGCATCTAAGTAAGCAATATCTAATTGACGTAAGCAGAAGATTTTTACGCGGTAAAACTTTGATATGTCTCTCAAGGGTTAGCTGGTAGAGATCCCTTAAAGGTATAGTTTGCCTTTGTAATTTTTGTTTTATCTTCACTGTGTTGTTTTTTATTTTTGTACAAAATTACATATATTTACAGTAGGTATGTAAATGAACGAAATGCAAAGAATTAAACCTGTCAATGTTTAAGCGAGACAAATGGACAAATGGACTGGTACCTAATTTAATAAAATCAGGAAACTTTTTACTGATAGTGGAAAAAAAATAATAATCTAGGTAAGTATATATATAAAAATCAATTGCTGTTCGTGTGTCTTGCTAAAACTCGAGAACAGCTGGGCCGATTTGACTGATTTTGGTTTTAAAATGTTTGTCATAGCCCAGGGAAGGTTTAAAAGGTCAGAAGTTTGGCGGGCCGCTAGTAATGTAATAAAAACATAACTCCTTGTCTCATTTGTTTACAATCTTATCAGTGACAACGTAAACGTCATAAAGTCATAATGTCAGTTAAAGTACAAAGGTGTGGGCACACTCACGTATTAAATGCGAGGCAGTTCTATATGTCGACCGCCTTTATGGACACATCTCTGCAAGCGAAGATAATTATTTTCATGCACCCTTCTCATCAAACTAGGATTTACTTTTTTACATCGTTTGATTTTGTTGAAAGCTTGAACTATTCGTAATTCCATTTCTTCGCGAGTACTTAATTATTTTTCGAACACTAACTGTTTCACCCAACCCCAAAAGAAATAATCAAGCGGAGTGAGATCCGGCGAACGTGGAGCCCAAGGGATTGGTGCGAACCGCCCTATCCATTGGTTTCCAAACATGTCGTTTGACCTGTTCCGTACGCGAATCGAGTTATGAGGAGGAGCACCGTCATGTTGGAACCATGTCTGTACGATGTGACTGAGAGGTAGGCTATCAACATAGCGACTGACAGGTCCGTTAAGCACTTGGAGATACCGCTCATTGTTTGCTGTGCCATTTATGAACACTAGCCCAATGATATCGTTGTCTCTTATGCCGGCCCATACATTTATTGACCACCTGGTTTGATGAGACAGTTCGCTACCCACGTGTGGACTGTGGATTTCGCACATTTGGAGCCCAATGATGGACAACCCGTCGATTCCACATAGTATTCCTTATAAACAGGCTCTCATCACTCCAAATAACTTTTCTTAAAAAGTGAGGATATTCTCTTTTTTTTTCTAACGCCAAATTAGCATACTCAACCTGTCTGGGATAATCGTCAGGTTTCAACGCTTGAACCTTAGTTACGAAGAATGGATGTTGTCGATCGCGTTTTAGTATTTTGTGTACGAGGGTGTGACTCGAGCCTATTGTGCGTCCTGCCCGCCTAGTACTAGAACCCGGTTGGTTTTGAAAATGATCCAATACCTGTTCTTCCTGCGTAACATGAACACGTTGAGAACCACCTGAGTTCACAGGCACCGGCCGATCGTTATTTCGCAGTCGTGTAAGGGCATTAACGATGACACGAGCATTATTTGGTTACCTTCTTGTGGGGTACCTCTCGGAGTACAAACGGAGGTTGCATTACCATTGCCCCTGCACTCTCCGTACGCAAGGATTATATCCATTATCTCAACCGCAGTAAAATTTAAAGGGATTATTATTACAATTACGATGTCTTCTTCTTTTTTTTTAATTAATGGCGGTCCACACAGTGATTTCGCCAATGTCAAGTGAATAGAGTAAATCAGTAAACAGAATAAATCAAAAGTAAAAGCCGGGCATTTTTCAATCGGCCATCTTCCCTCCCCGAAGGTTACCGGAATCCAATTACGATTTAAATTTATATGACGAAAGTGAAGGATGTCAAATATCAAATTGAAAGAAAATACAATTTATTGGTAGCCTAACCTTTTTGTTATGAAAAAAAAGTTCTTTCGTTCTGATATGGTTTGAGACAATCATGTCATCATGACTGAGAAAAAATGTCAGAGCCGGTGTTTATAAGTCTTTGTAATTTATTTACAGGTCTTCCCTTCCAGTAACCTTCGGGGCAAAGAGAATATAATCACTACGTTTTAAGAGATGGAACTTCATACAAAATTTGTATTTTTTTATTTGTATGAGGATCAAGTCTACACGTTACCAACATAGGGAAAATTGAGTGTTACCATCCGTTATTCTGCCAAAATTAGTGTTGCGAAAGTTCGATAATAGTGATGTACAAAACGGCATTTGACGGATATCGATATAGCATTTTAGTGACGGCCTTGACTATACCTACTTATTTTTAAAGGGTCGTGCTTCGGGGAGGAAAGATGGCCGATTGAAAGATGTCCGGCTTTTGATTTTGATTTATTCTGTTTACTGTTTTACTCTACTGACTTGATATTGGTGAAATCACTGCGGTGGACCGCCTTTAATAAAAAAGAAGAAAAACAAAGAAATTTATTTACACATTTTAGATCAATTAGTTCTACTGGTGAATCAGTTTCTGCGCCGAGCAACAGCTTTGCAACTGCTGCAACAGCCAGAATAAGTCATTGGCAGTTAGGTAATGGTCGCTCAATCATAGTAGCCGGTCGCCACTACAAAAATTGGATTCGATTGCTTACAATTCATTGTGCAGTGCAGTTTAGAGTGTATTCTAATGTAAACTTGATACGGTAATGTACCGTGGTCATAGTTGAAACTGTAATAGCATGATATGCAGAATTAGATTATTTGTAAATAGCTATATAGTTTGTTTACTTTAATTAAAGAGATAACTGATAACGGTGATAACCGATGTCAAACTTGCAGCACAGGATGTTATTAAGCTCGTTAATCGACTGATGAGAAAGAGGTTAAGTTATAAGTTATAACATTTATAAACGAAAAAGCGGTTGGATTAAAACAAAACGTGGTTCATTGTATTCTACCCGTTTTTAAAATCCACCGGTTTTAAGGTTTGCTTTTCGTACATACTGTATTATGTTATAGTATCGTATTTAACTCGGCCGCCTTTACTGTTAAATAAATAAGAGCTATCATGATATTGACAATACGATAGATATTAGTATATCACAATAGCAGCTATGTGTTACGTAGTCGAATACAGACCATTTCACAACAATTAGGTGTCTGTAGTTTTTTTTGTGATATCCCTAGAGCTTGATACTATCAGAGTGCTCAGCAGCTGTTTTATACAGGTATTGTAATTTCAACAACTTGGGCCTCTTCGCTCAAGTAAAAACGCGCCTTTAGTTTTCCGCGCGTTACGCACGTAATAAAGGTCTGTATACACGGCGACACTTGGCACCCGGCTTTCAGTGTCGACACATTGTTTACAAAACAAAAAAACTTATTGTGACAATGAAACACGCCGTACTAATACAATAGGTACACATTTTTGATGTAATTTATTTCCGCAATTGATTCAAATTCAAATTCAAATAGTTGCATGTCACATTATGTAAATTAAAATATGGAATTACAAAAAGGTATTCATGTGACGCCTTACAAGGACATAGCATCGTAAGACATTAGGGCTAATTCTTAATACAAATTTGTTACAATCTATGGTTGGAGTCATCATTCATCTAGAAGACGTCCAATGCTAGACATAGGCTCTAAAGTGGAGACCACGGGTTTGATAACAACGTTTTGACAGGCCTCCCACAAGCTGGACCGACAATCCAGTGACTATTGCGAGAAACTGATGGATGTGTATTAAGATTCCGACAAATAACCCTTTTTAAAGTCGGTTAAAATTTTAAGTCGTGCTGTTCATTGCGACGGTCCCACCCGCAGTTGTAACGTCTGCGGTATGATCTGATACGCCAGTGACACTAATCTAGTGTGTCGCCGTGTATTCTATCCTTAATTCTAACCGAGTCCCACGTTACAAATTAACCCCCTACGTCCGTATTAATTCGGACGTGATGTCGGCCGTGAACGTGACAAGACGCAGGCTTCATTCGTATACAACTTTTGTACAAATGTTGAGACATGATAACAAATAAATGTATCTATAGTCACGGTGTTATTAAATTACGTTAGGAGAATAACTACAACCAAATCCAACTATTTGAATAAGTATCTCGGCAATTAATAATATATTGTAGCTCAGATCCGTTTTAAAAATGATTAAAATAAAAACCATATTTTACCGTTTAATAAAAAAAAAGTAAAAAAATTGCATCGGCCGGGAATCGAACCCGGGCCGCCCGCGTGGCAGGCGAGCATTCTACCACTGAACCACCGATGCTTCCTTCGCGCTGGTAAATTCACCAATTATATAATGAAATAGAAAGGTCGTCGAAAGGCGTTGGCGAGCTGTCTGTTATTATTTAACGAGTATCTTCATTTGACCGTGATTAACGTCACTTTTACCTTAAAACTGGGCCTCTATTCAGGTGCGTTAAAACGATATCGTGTTTGACACGTTTAAGAGTCGTTTATGTCACAGTCGCCATTATTGTAAATGACATAAGAGTTATCAAAACGTTGACAATACGGAAACAGGTCAAAAACGATATCGTTATAACGCAGTTGAATAGAGGCCCTGGGCTGGGATTCTACACGGTAATAACGATATCGTATTTGACGTGTTTCCGTATTGTCAACATTTTGATAACTCTTATGTCATTTACAATAATAGCGACTGTTACATAAACGATTCTAAAACAGTTCAAACGCGATATCGTTATAACGCAGTAGAATAGAGGCCCTGTTTTGAGGCCAAGAATGTTATCACATAGTTACTATCGCATTTATAGGTACCTACTATTTTCGCTGTCATGCAATTTCTGGACTATTCATCTAAAAATATCAAATTATAATTATCTCCCAAATTATACTTTCCGAGTAGATCTAGTTACCCGTACAAAAGTGTCAAGTTAGAACTCAATGGCAATAAATTGGTCAGAATGTAATCTACTAACAAACTTCACCTAGGCACCTTCTTAGGTGTCACTACATTTGGTGCACATGAGAAGTTGACCTTTTTACAAGCTTTCTAGGGTTCCGTAGCCAAATGGCAAAAAACGTAACCCTTATAGATTCGTCATGTCTGTCTGTCTGTCCGTCCGTATGTCACAGTCACTTTTTTCCGAAACTATAAGAACTACACTGTTGAAACTTGGTAAGTAGATGTATTCTGTGAACCGCATTAAGATTTTCACACAAAAATAGAAAAAAAAACATAAATTTTGGGGGTTCCCCATACTTAGAACTGAAACTCAAAAAGTTTTTTTATCAAACCCATACGTGTGGGGTATATAGATACCCCACACGTATGGGTAGTAACCTCAATGGGTGGGATGTTAGTATCCCTATGGATAGGTCTTCAAAAATGATATTGAGGTTACTAATATCATTTTTTTCTAAACTGAACAGTTTGCGCGAGAGTGCTGAAATGTGTGTCCCCCTGTAACTTCTAAAATAAGAGAATGATAGAACTAAAAAAAATATATGATGTACATTACCATGCAAACTTCCACCGAAAATTGGTTTGAACGAGATCTAGTAAGTAGTTATTTTTTTAAAACGTCATAAAAACATTGATCAAAGCTACAACGAACTTTTATATTATGTTACTTGCTGCTACGGAACCTTTCATGGGCGAGTCCGACTCGCACTTGGCCGCTTTTTATTAACTTGCAATGTATGAGTATGAATGTCAATGTCGGGTCAAATCTTGCAAGGAAGATATGAATAACTACCAGTGAATCGATTTAGTTGAAATTTGATATACCCACATAACTTCGATGACAATCATAATATGGCATCATCGATCTAGTCTGATAATGGAGTCTGAAGATGGTGACAACATCTCCGATATACTGAGAATAGACCTTGTTTGGACTTATAAGTAAAAAAGTACAGTCGGCAACAAAACTTTGACCCACAAAACATTTTTTTTTGTTGGATTTTCGTGGAATAATACCGGCTACACATTATACCTGTGCCAAACGTAATTCTATCTAAAATATGCTAAATACCTTATGCTAAACTAACCCGAGGCCCTGAAGACACTCATTTATCATTAGGCGGGACTTGTTTGTAAGTTTGTTCATATACAAACTAAATCTGGGTCACGGGATTAAGTATGAGCACCTAAGTTGTCTGTAAATTGCTTTATGCGACGGCTATGAAGCAAAAAGGGGTTACAAAAGCGGGGTTTCCTAAGCCATAAGGCCCATAAGTATAGTCTACTGGACCTATTAAGACAAGTAAGGCAACGAAAGAATAAAAAAAAGTGGTTTATTCAGTAAGCACGGGCACTTTTACACGTGAAAATTCTACCAGCGCTTCCCAAGAGGAGACCACAGCTGAGAAGAAGCGCCGCAAGAAACTCAACCGTCAGTCATTTATTTAAATAAATATTGCTTATGACAATGATAGAACTTAGTCTAGCATTATATAAAACAATAAAAAAAAAATCATCATGCGTGCGTTTTACTAGGAATTTCCTGCCACGCACAACTAAACTGTGGCATGGTCTGTCGCCTGCGCGGTATTTCCGGACCAATACGACCTTCAAACCTTCAAGAAATGAGCGTACTCTCATTTAAAAGGCCAGCAACGTACCTGTAACTCCTCTGGTGCTGCAGGTGTCTATGGGTGACAATATTCGCTTACCATCAGGCGATCTGTCTGCTCGTTTGCCTCCTATTCCATAAAAAATGCCTAGTTAAGCAGGAAAACGTGTCGAAACTTCTAATAAACACACATTACCTTTTTCATTTAAAAGTTAAACTCAAAACCCACAACATTTATTGACAAAACAAATTTGCAACAGACTATATATATTTTATACGGCATATATTTTAGATGCACAGCAGATAAATAAATATCAAGGGACAATTTTACTCAATTTAACCTAGTCTCAGACTAAGCTTTTAGATTTTATTAAGGATACTTGACAACGCTGCCGTGATACCGAAGAATACCGCTAATTGCACACTAACCGTTTGTCACTTTCTGTCAGATGCAAATGTCACAAATATGTACAAAGCATTCCACGGTTATTCCACGTTTATAAGTAAGGGGGTAATAGTATAAGTATTTTAAATCTAATATGGTAACCAATATTGTATGTTATGCTTATATACAGGATGGAAAAGATGAACGCCATGTAGGGCAACTACCTTAAATATAGATTATAGCAAATTCTATACAAAGGAGACTGACTTTTTATTTTGAAAACAATAAATCCCGCTTACGGATTTAAAAAAATGTGTGATTTAATAGTAATTGGGATACTTACACCTGTATTTAATAATGTATGAAAATTAAAAAACCACTTCGGGCAGGCTTCTTTTATCAATCTCTGCATTTTGATTAAAATAAACTAAGAAGTAATTAACCGCTAAATGCGGTTCAAACTGTGCTATATCAACTTTTTTGTGGTTTTATAAAATATAAAACCTCTCCAACATTTGTTTTTATTTAAATAGATAGCCGTTTAAATAGCTTGCTTGGCACCTACGCTCGTAGACAGCAGAGCTGTTTTCATGTAACATTTATTTGTTTGCAAATTAACAATCATTCTTAAGTTTAAATCTATATACCTACTAATGTGATCATTTATCTTTTATGGTATCTGAGATAAAAAAATATTATTTTTGTGTTGATATTATTATAGAAACTTATGATTAGAAGTATGCAATTCCAAGAAAACCAACTCTAGAAACTCAGAAAATTCTGATGTAGTTTAAGTCTAGGTTACAAGCACTGATCGAATGCTTAAAATATTCTAAAATAATAAATATATTGTATTGAGATCGTTTGTTTACAGTGTGTAAATGACGTTCGTCTAGATTATGATTAAGTATGGCTTTGAAAACGTATAAAAAAAAATAAAAAAATACTTCTTTCCAGACAGCTCCGTAATTTTTTAAGTAGGTAAGGGTTATTTTTATTTATTAAATTATGTTCAATAATAAAAACACTATTAATCATGTAATGCTGTAAATAATATACCTACTTATACAGACATCACACCTTCATTCCCAGAGTGGGGTAGGCAGAGCTACAGAAATACCAACAACACTAAAAAGACTTGTTGATAATTCTGTAACAACATTTTGCACAATCAGGCTAAGATATGTAATCATGCCTTCGACGTGCTACAATATATACGATGTGGATGTACTTATATTAAATAAAATAAATAAGATATTTACCAGTGTATTAGTGACAGGTTGCAAGCCCATCGCCTAACAGTACTACAAGCCCTTTGTTCACGCCGCTGCGTTCGTCATATAGTTCATAGTTATAGTTTAGTATTTTAAGCCTTATTACAACTTCACATGACACATAGTTGCATTGTATCGAGTCGCATCCAATCAAACCGCTGAAATATGGCGTGATATTTGTAATCAGCCAATCACAGCTTATCTCGCGTTCCCGTCATACTCTGCAGCCTTCTGCTCACTCACTTGCATTCATAACGCCAACCCGACACCTTACCTAAATTTCTTTTAATAACTGTATTAAACAGTCAGTTCGAAAATCTTTGGTTTTCATTTCAATTCCTTGTTCCATCCGGAACACCCTTATTCTTATTATTATTATAAAAAGCTATTATTTTAGGTG
This sequence comes from Acleris holmiana, assembly GCA_949316455.1. Classification (NCBI taxonomy): domain Eukaryota; kingdom Metazoa; phylum Arthropoda; class Insecta; order Lepidoptera; family Tortricidae; genus Acleris; species Acleris holmiana. The sequence goes on along the minus strand of OX438771.1, from coordinate 14,887,437 downwards.
TAGGTATCCCAATTTGAAACTGGTCAAATATGCCATAAGTAGTCATGCCTTATAATCATGATACAGCTCGAAAAAGTTATTGATAGAGATCATTTATTTTTAAATAACTTAGAAACTTCTTTCTACCAAAATACTTTGAAATCTTACAATACTTGGCAGTATTTATTTGAAAAAAAAAGTCAGTTAATTGTCATTTTTGCAGTATTAGGTATTTCCAATATTAAAGGCAGTTGTAACTTATGCTGAACAAACAGCCAATACTTCAGAACCAATTTCGTGGTCACATTTGCTCTTTCCGGCAGGCATGCAGGGTTATTATACACTAACTAGTCTGACCACATTATCATCATTATGTCCATCGAAATAAGCATGTTCATTAAATACTGGAAGATCTGAGATCGCCACAACAATTGCCTATGCCCTCGTGCCTCAAACAATTTGATTCCAGAGGCCGTAGCCAAGATACGTTCGCTACCTAGCGTTTCTATTCGTTTTGTTTTTAAACCAATTGCTTCACCGGTAGATCACGTGAACCTTCGTATCACGTCATCTACCAGTGACTACCAGTGTCTACTTAGCGCACGCATCTTGCGTACGCTAAGTAGAATGCTTGCCTAGCGTAGCCTAGCAAAATGCAAATGTAAAAAGATTTGAAGATTTGAATATTGGATCTTACGTGGTTCTCGACTTGGTTTTTATTTGTCATATTTTCATTAATTATCTCAAACATCAGAGTTGTAAGATTTGGAGTTAACAGTGCCACCATCAAAGCTTCGAAACGTTACTTTGACTCAGTTTCATAGTGGCCCAGAAATCAATATGGATAACTATGCCTATCGGACTTTCTCGACCTAAATACGTTTTCCCTTTGAATCGTCAAATTGAATTGGGGCGACACGTTCTTTGAATTAAGACCAAAGGTTAGCTACCGTCGTCATCGGACGTCAGTATAAATTTAACTTTGCACTAAAATCATGACAAATCCTCTTTATGACGTACCGCTCTCATAGCCCGGGGGCGGCTGTGAAATATTATCACCCGGTCTAATAAATGTAATGAATCCATAGCCCCGGGGAAGGTAATTTGTGGGTTGCCTAATTTCTTGCGTCATAAATACAAGGGGTAAGATAATAAAACATGGCTGTTACAGAGGGTTAGGTACCTATTCAAAACCGATGGTTAGCCATGCGTTGCATAATGTAATATTTAAGATTTTACTGAAAGCTGATTATTAGCGTGGACATTCATAGATAGATGCAATAACCAGAACTATGTCTTAAAGCGGGGTTATAACCTACCTAAAAGTAAATTTTGATAAAGAATATGAAAGTACATTAAATATATTTAAGTGTTCGTAAATAAAACCAAATCATAATTCTTACGAATCAAGAAAATAACCAGAAAGTAAAGCTGACGTAAAAGTAATTTTGTTTTAAATACATGTAGAAAACCATCGAAGTTGGTAATAGAAAAATAATAAAGAAGCGTTATTGACTAGCAATCTATGGAAATTCCTGTTATTTCAATTCAACTTCTTAACATAAGTCACGAAAATATTAGCGCAAGAAGCGAAGTTCAAGATATAACTTTCTTCAGTGACTTCTAGTAGTTCGTCCTTATTCTAGAATTAGTAAGCAAGATATATGCGATCTCGACATAACTAAAGGGGCTCTATTCTACTCGGACTAAACCTAATTGCTTTTGACATGTTATCGTATCGTTAATGTTATGATAACTGTCTGGTATTGAATTAGCCTACTTATCTCATCCTATCCCATCCCTACGCCATTCTAAATCCAGAAACAAGTTTTTAGAATACACCCCACAAGTAATTCAATGCTAACCGTAAAGCAAAGCGATCTTTCCTGGTGATTTTGTTTTCATATCTTGCTGTAAGTAACCCTCTAGTTTTAAATATACAGCCAAAGTAAGTTAGAACTGCTTTAGGTCAGAATAAGGCAGTTAAAGCAAATTTTGGATGAGGTCGAGACACTTCATTTGTATTCGCGAATTAATTTATCTTCTCCGAATTTCTTTGAATGTTATTTCAGAAGGAGCAGAACTTGTTAATTTAATAAAGGAATTACTCACAAGCGTCATGTGTATAAACAACTGTAAGTAATAGTTGGAATTTATTAACACAACATATTCTACTAATTAAAACTAACTGTCAATTACCTTATCCATACTAAATTGATCAAAATAACTAACGTAACTAGCAATCTCAAAGAAGGTTTATGCAGTAGTGAAAGTCTTTTGACTGATTATGATATGCTATAAAACTGCATTGATTGATCGATATATCAAGAAGAGCATTTAGCGCATATAGTTGTTAGTACATTTCATCTTACCTCTCAGCTTCAGTAAGATTTTTATCTCCACTTTGTATGCTGACCATCACCATCCCCTCACAGTATAAAATAATAGTCTATTTTCTAAAAATATGAATAAAAACTAAATAAATAATACTCTCATTGATAGCGTTTTTTTTCAAAATTATAATAAAGTTAACAGTTCTTGCGACTCCGCGTGGAAGTCGTTTATCGCTATTCCCTCAGGAACCGTCCAATTTTAGGTATAAAAAGTAGTCTATGCCCTATTCCAAGCTATAATCTATCTCTGTGTCAAATTTCGTCCAGATCCATTCTGTAGTTCTGGCGTGATTGAGTAACAAACATCCAGCCATCCATTCATCTCTGCGTCAGTAAGTGTTTTTTTTTTGTGGTCTCACTATACCTGGCGAGGGATATGCGCGTGCAGTATAACGACGTGTGTCGCGCCATGTTCCGGCTGTCGCGCTGGTGCAGCGCAACCGCCATGTTCGCGGAGGGGCGCGCGCCAGGCTGGCCGGCGCTGCTGCGCGCGCAAGGAGCGCTACCTCTAGAAAGGCCATCAACACCTCCCTCAATACTCTGCTTTCGGCGGTGGAAGTGGGACGCAAGCCCGCTTCACGAGCAATGGAGGGGCTACCACAAGCTTGTCATTGCGGGATCGGGGTGACCCGTGGCGCCCCGCCTACGTCGTAGCTGATATAAATTTTAAGTTTTATTTCTGATTTCTTATGGAATCTGTTTCCGGAATAAAGTTATTCCCTTTCATTTCATTTCATTTTCATCTATCCATCCAAACTTTCGCATTTATATATTTAGTAAGATTAACGGTATCAATAAAATTATTTAAAGGAAACCTAAAGAATTCGAAACATGCTTGGTAAGCAATCTGCTTATTTTAATTTTAATAAAAGTTGATTAACATTTAAAAAGTAACTTCCATTTTTGTTCCTTTTACCTGAGCCGGGCCACTGCAGCATTTCCCCCGGGGTATACCAATTTCACCTTTGTTCATTTTTATGCTTAATGGGCTGGATCTTTACGGTTATTAGAAGTATCTTTTAAATATTCCAGGTCTTATCGGGAGTTTCAAGTCTTAGAAATCGTTTTGTTACTTATGAAATGTTTAAAAAGAACGCTTTTGAAATCTTGTATCTCGTTAGTTAATTATCTCTGTAAGCTGTGATAGGTATTCATATACTAAGTTCGAAATAACTTAGGCAAATTACAAGGCTAACTGATTTTAATAACAGGGCAGATAAATATTTGAAGATGGAGTAGTATTTTCCGTAGTTGCCAAGTTCCCTACGCGTTACTTAATAACCCAAGGGTAAATTTAGGCTCCTAATATGTTGTAAAGCTCGTCTTTTTTACATTAGAGTAACGCAACCCTGTAAAGCAAAAACGTGAGCAGAATCCTTAAAAGATTTCCCTGGTATTCTATGTCAGTGAACATTATGCAAGTCATCCGTACAGAAGCTGCAAAGTTAACTCTGCCCCGCCTCCATAGAGCTAGTCAAATGAATTCACTCTTCGTTAACCCAGGTTCGATTCACCATTTTCATTTCACGACCAGACTCGAGCGCCGGTGAAATTGAGAATGTCGAAGAAATAAGTGGGGCGAAATTTCTTAGAAGTCTTACTTTCCATTTTAGCTGTTGCACTGTTTAGAATACAAACAAAAAGAGGAATGTTAAGAGTTAGGTCAAGTTGAGTGTTCATATTTGTTTGTTTCCTCTTAAAATAATAAGTCTGCAACGATAAATTATTTCACAACGTGGGGTTATTCCCGTTTTCCAACCTATCCAACCCAGGTATATGGAAATTTTGCGCTTTGCCTGAGTTGGATAGGTTAGAAGATGGGTATAACCCACAGTGCGGAACTGTTATTAACTATTATTTAGAGCTTGACGTGTGCCACTGCTGGGCAAAGGCCGTCCCCGACTTTTGTAGTGTTCTGTGCATAGCAGTTTCTGCCCAGGGGCGTCACACTTAGATTGTTGACATTTGACAGATATTAAATCCTATCACAGCGACATCTTATAGATGGTGTCTGTAAACTGCAATAGTAATTTGTCACTTATTCGTCAAAGTATCTGCTTCAGTTTGTTTTGTTATTGTTTACGTTCCTGATGTTTTCTGCTAGCGCCAAGCAGTAGCTCCCGCGTTTAAAGTTTTCATCAGGTGTTTGTGTTAGTGTCGAGTAGAGTACAACCGCTTCTCGAGTATATTTTGCGAAAGGTTGCTTTTTAGTTTCGTTAAAAATGTTCTAGTGTTACAGAAATGCGTTTGCAGCTCATGTTTACTGATACAAAACACAAACATAATAAAAATCTTAAATAAAGTAAATGTTTTATTTTTACAATCACTTCCTATACCCGGTATTGCCTGTAACAGGAGCAATAAATTGAGGGATTGTTTCCACACCACAAACGTAACAACATTTATTGTACAACTTTTGAAAATAACCTATTGTTAACTAAATATTAATGAATTTAGATTTTCAAAGCAAGCAATGTATTGCGAAAACTACGAAGTTGCTAGGCTGACAGTAGATGTCAACTAGGATGGAGTACATTGAAAATACTATTTAGTTTGTTCGAAAGTATCCCAAATAATAAATTACATATTTTTTTAAGTTGTAGAACAAATGTTGTTACGTTTATAGAGTAGAAGCCATCCCTCAATTTATTGCTCCTATTACAGGCAACACCCGGTATATAAATAAGGTATAATGTAATTAAATATATCTATAAATATATGTATAGCTGACCTTCATGGCTGCATTGCAACAAAATGTGGTGACAGATTATAGCATCGAGTAGGTTCTTTATTGTGTTTGGTACATTTACTAGTCCTTCCTTGCTCTACTAGTCCTTCAAAAAGCAATAAAACTGATCCCGCCATCGCCGACGAGGTCTCCCGCGTTTCCATCTTGAGTAGTCGGGCTTCCACGCTGTGGCGAGTTTGGCGTACAGCTGACTCAGCATGCCCACTGTATGTTCAAATAGGTACATAGTTTTAGTATTTTATTTGAATACATTTGTTTGAGTGTGGACTTTTAATCTCACTGTGTGTTCGTCTTTATTTTTCTTAATCATTGTTATGTTAGCTTAACTATGGGGGGGTAGCATGACATACCTAAGCAATTTCGTTTTGTAAGGACAGAACTATAGCAATAACAAGTATCTGTCTCTTTCTCTCACCGTAAATTGAATTAAATGTCATGGGAACCACCCAGATTAATAAAATAAAAGGTTTTTTATTAAATTTCTAATAAGTTATGGAAGTAATTATGGTTATACCTTTGTCGTTTATATCACTAGCTTTTTATTGATCCCTGATAAAGTCCCTTTTATCACAAAAGGATCGCACATATCTGTAATTTCGTTTAAGTGCAATATAGGTGTATCTTTGTAATGGAATTGAGTCACTTAATATACACTATTTTGTCTAAAGACGGCTAAAAGAAGTCATCTGAAGGTCAGTGACGAATGCCCAAACTTCGACCTTTTGAATCTGACAACCGTAGCATCTAGTTGTGCAGTTTTGATTCCTTGCAGCAGTTTTGGCAGCGCACAAAAGGTTTTAAAGCCATGTTCCGTGCCAAGAGTTCCCCTCTGTTAAGGTTACCTATATGATTGAATACTTACTCGTTTCGACGTGGGGTTGCTTCTAGGCCACTTCTTACAGTAACTTTATCGACGGTTACAACACGATTTTAATCGTTTAACGGCGCTTACCTCTCTCAAAGGATTGGGCTAGCTGTCCATAGAGGTAATGCAGCCAGTGTCATGGGGAACACGCAACAGGCGGACCTGCTGAAGAAGGGGTGTTCTTTTTATGATTGATTTAAGTAGCTTAATTTAAAAAATGTATTACTCTGTCATAATCTCATATCTGTTTTATATTTAACGATAGCAATAACATTATTTATAATCGTTGTAGAAACATCACTAACAGGCACTCTATGATTTTAATCTTCAAATTAGTGGACCTTTTGGAAATTTACATACAATTTTGCCGCGTATAGCGAATGGGTTATTTCTTACACAAAATAATGTTGTTTTCATAAGTTAAGCGATAAAAAGATAAAACGGTTCAAAATGTTGCACGAACGTTATAAACTGAGTAACCAGAAAAATAAAGACTTTCTTCACAACATTTTCAGCTTTGTTCCAATAATAGAGGAAACTTTAAGGCGAAGGGTACGGCAAAATTATGAAATCGAGGTGTTTTCGGATAAATTTCTTGGTAAAACTATAGGAAGTGGTAGGTTTAAATGATAACAATCTGAAGACACATATCCTCAAGTTTGGCTCTAGCTCATTTATATAGTTATCTTACTCATAGTAAGCTCTATATACAACTTTGAATAAACCGTTTTTAAAAAGTTTATATTGGTTTTATTCCGGCTGGGCGATTTAGTCTGTTGCCAAACTTTCCACACTTCTTTTTAAAGGCTTAATGTGTGGCGTGAGCTGAAATATTATTAGTTTTAATAAGAATTTCCATGTTATATACTCAAAACATATATGCTCCTAATGAAACAATCAACTAAATGTTTGCTTTTAAACTATGACTAGGCGTTTTGAAGCATTTTGTTGAATGTGGCCAAAAAAAATATATACAAACTAAAAAAAAGAGTTTAAAATACTCAAAAAATAAACAAAACTATTTTAAACAAAAGCTAAAATATTTTGAATAAAAATTGTTTTTAGTGTTATATAATGGATTTGAACTTGCATTCACGTTGGATCAGTAAAATTTCGTAAAAGTTATAACTACGTATATAGGTACCTAGGTACTCAAAACTTCAAAGCGATGGAAGCGACGTTGCGAGCTCGGTTTGGGTTGGCGTGTGGCGGCCGGCCGCGGCGTTGCCAGATCGTTGGATTTATTTGTTTCCTTGGTTGACAGTTTGAATGTTTCAAACTTTGTTTTGCTCCCTACGGTCAGTTGTCACTACTTTCAGTTGTGAGTCAGTCAGTTGCGTTCTAGTTCTACTATTCCGTGCGAACAAGTAGCTACTGTAGTTTTTTATATTTTGTCCTTTGCGTTGTTTTGTTTCAATTATGTGAATTATTTCTTTTGATTGAACTTCGTGTTTTATACGTGTGAAAATGGGGAATAAGCGGGGCAGAAAACCTTCTGCCTCAATCAAGTTGCTTCGGAAACGTCGCGGTCGATGTGGGCAACAAGCTAAACAGCAGCGAGATTCCGCTGTACAGTAAGTACTTACAAAGTGTCCATAATATGTATTTCAAAAGTAAAGTACATTACTTACGTGCCTACATAAAGACCTCATGGTTGCGGGTTTCACATGGGCAGCAGTGTATCAACTGGGAATAGCATAATTGATTTACCAACTATGAGAGTTTTTGGCTCTTTTATTATACTTGGATTGGCAGTTACTATAAATATAAGTTTTAATTTTTGTTTTAGGCCTTCTACCATTCATATTGAAAATCATAATCCAGTTTTTACTTATACTTTAGACATCTTTAAATTAATACTTTTTTCTCTTAAGTACGTCTAACATAATAAAGAAAGTTTAGAGTGTATGAATGGTTCTTTATACTTGGCATTATACAAAGGTAGATTTGTAAACTTCTGTATGTTTTGTTTGATCTATGATCTATTACAAACTACTAAACTAGTTCCAAAGCCAGCTGTCCTGGGTTCAAATCCTGGTAAGGGCAAATATTTGTGTGATGAGCATGAGTATTTGTTCCTGAGTCTTGGTTGTTTTCTATGTAGGTATTTCTCTATCTAAGTATGTTACCATTGTCTAGTACCCATAGTACAAGCCTAGAGCTTAGTTTTGGACTAGGTCAATTTGTGTGAAATTGTCTCCTGATATTTATTTATTTATTATATTTATTTAGTTCTCTTTATTGTTGCAGGTCGACATCTGGTCATGGTCATTTTGATAATGATTTTGATGTAGTGTATGGTGATAATATATCCAATGGTTCTGAACAGTAAGAAAAATATATATTGTGAATATACATGTTATACAGGATGGCCAATGTAGATCGGTCAGTTTGGGCAAGTATGAAACTATAAGACATGATTTTATTGACAAGAAAAACTGCATTCATATATTTAAAAGAACTAAATCTCTGGTTGGGAATCATAAGCAAAAGTTTTGGAAAATAAAACATACATTATTTCTATTTTGATATTGATTGTGTAGGTGTTAAGCAGTAAATGTTACTATGAAACATTTGTATGATGAGCACGAGTCTTGGATGTTTTCTATGTATTTAAGTATATATTTACATACATACCTACATATATACATAACGTCACGCCTTTATTCCCAGAGTGGGGTAGGCAGAGCAACAGAATACCAACAACTCTAAACTTGTTAATAATTCTGTACCTAACCACATTTTGCATAGTCAGGCTAAGATGTTTACCAGTGTATTAGTGACAGGTCGCAAGCCCATCACCTAACAGTACTACAAGCCTTTATTCCCTTAGTCGCCTCTCACAACATCCACAGGAAGACATGGAGTGGCACTATTCTAACCCGGCAACAACATGGATATTTCTCTTTATTGTTGACTAGTACCCATAGTACAAGCCTAGAGCTTAGTTTGGGACTAGGTCAATTTGTGTGACATTTTCCTGTGATATTTATTAATTTAGTAGGTGTTTGAAAGTACAGCCATTTTTTTATACAAAATTGAACTTGTTTAGGTTAGATTTTACTATTGCGTTTTGTATCTTTAAGTGTCGAATTTGTGTTGGTTGTCATTTCAAACACCTACTAAATTGAATTAAACTATAGGGTCGAGGATTATCTAACAGACAAAAATGCTTGGCCTAAGATACATAACGTAACATAACTAGATTGATACTTAGATACATAACGTAGCTTACTAACAATCTAGTCTTGGGGACATGGTTTCTGTGTTTCTGTAGGAGAATGTATCAAAACTTTATTTAATATTTTTTTTCATTTAGTTTTGCACCGCCATGGGTAGGTATAAATATTATTATTATTTTATTTATTTGCTCCTGTGTTTATTAGAAGTTTCGACACGTTTTCCTGCTTGACTATGCATGATGTATATATTTTGAAATTTTATTAATTGGTTGATATAATGCTAGGTTAAGTTTTATCATTGTCATAAGCAATATTAAAAAAAAATACTGACTGTTGAGTCTTGTGGCGCTTCTTCTCAGCATTGGTCTCCTCTTGGGAACCGCTGGTAGAATTTTGACGTTTAAAAGTGCCCGTGCGGCCTACTTACTGAATAAACAACTTTTATCTGTTATCTTTTTTATCTTTGCTTAAGTCCTACACAATTGATATCTAATTAGAAATAATGCAAATTTTACTTTTTAAAACTTCCGGGTTTGTTTCCCAAACTGAGTACCTACTAGTGTTTGTTAAATCTAGGCATGCAGTTTTTCTTGTCACTAAAATCGATGATATGGATCCTAAGAACAGATCTTTGTATATCTTACAGTTTCAGACTTGCCCATACTGACCGGTCTACTACATGGGCCACCTCTCCAAATTAACATAATACAATTTAATCTGCTCTTTAATTATATGCCGTAATAATTAATTTTGAATCAATTATGAACATGATTGTATACTTATGTTTTTTAATCTGCTATTTCAGTGACAAAAGCAATGAAACAAAGTATGGGAGAAGAATAGTTAATGTATTGCAGTTTTTTACTCAATTGCAAGAAATATCGTCCCATGGCCCGTTGAATTGCGGGTTACAAGCAGTTGAAATTATATCGCAAACTCGGAGTGGGCTCATCTCACTATATGCACTATATGCAGTGCAAAATGTGCAATATGACATTTCAAATGAACAATGATATCCCTACTGATGTAATGGATCTCAATACTAGTGCAGTAGCAGGCACAGTGGCCATTGGATGTGGATTCACTCAGCGTACTGATTTATCAGCTGCTGTTGGCCTAGTTCCCATGTCCAAAAACTTTGTATAAAAAACATGTAAAAAAAAGATTGTTTGCTGCGAGAAATTATCGACCCAAGGTTTACCCGAAAAATGGCAATAAGGGATCCAGACTATATAATAGGGGCCATGAAGGAACAGAAAAAGAAAGAAAAAATAAGAAAATGAAAGCTATGAAGCTTAAAGGAAAGAAAAAACAAGCCCAAAAAAAGAGAAAACCGGACCACGAAATTCTCGACGAATCGCCGCCTTGCCGTAGACCACGTCGAAAATAAAATATTTGAATACTTTTAAAGTACCTAGTATTATTGAAAAAGTTTATTCCCGTACTCCTGGGCCTCTATTCTACTGCGTTATAACGAAATTGCGTTTGAGGTTTATGCCACAGTCTCCATTATTGTCAATGATAATTATAAGAGTCATCAAAACGTTCACAATACGGAACCAAGTAAAATTAGATACACGGTAATGACGACATTACCGTGTAGAATCTCAGCCTTGTCGGGTATGGCTAGCACATCTTGTTTTTTCTAGCTCACTCATTGCGTCTGTATCGTAACAGACTAGTAGTACGATTACAGGGCTGCGATTCTACACGGTAATAACGATATCGTTTTTGACCTGTTTCCGTATTGTCAACGTTGTGATAACTTTTTTGTCATTTACAATAATGGCGACTGTGACATAAACGATTCTAAAACACGTCAAACGCGATATCGTTATAACGCAGTAGAATGGAGGCCCTGTAAGTTTACCACTGAGAGAGAGTTTGCCTTAACATAATTTTCAATTTTCAATACCCACGTCTACCGATTTAGTAATAAGTATTTTATTTGTATGAGATTAATATGAAGGCAATCCATCTGTCAGTGGTAAACTCAACATAATTCTACTGTAGTAGATAGTAATCACGTAGAGGTCGTTTTAAAAGAGCTGGCACGAAACCATGAAAAGAGGGAATGAAAGTATGTACATAACTAAATTTTTGGTTCGAGATATAAACTGTCTAAAAGATAGCACTCGCACAATCCTAGTAGACCAAATTTTTCTTTGATCTAATATTCATGCCAGCTATTCAAGAAACAATCTTTACGTGTTAAAAAATACTATTTATGTATTTACTTATTTGATAAAAAGCTATTTTTGACATTCGTTCCTGAATTTGAGATAGTATATAGAAAAATGCAAATTTATTATATTGCTCGGCCTAATCAAGCGCCATCTAACAGTAAATCCATGCCTGACTCTTGGACAAATAGCAATATGTGGTCGATCGCAGAGCTTACTCGTTAGATGGCGCGCGAATTAAAATTTTACTCGTCTGCCCGAATGAGCAAGGTCAATTGCCCGCCCCGTCGCCTTAATTCCCCGTCTGAAATGAATCGTGGTTACGTGCGGTGAACAAGAACAGAATGCAGTTGAAATGCATTTCTATTCTACTGTAAGAATGAAAGATGTAATTGAGAGATAACTGCATGCACCGCTGCTCAACATGTTTCAGAGAGAAATATTAAGTTTTGCTTTCGACAATTTCTCCAGTAAAATTTCAAACTGTTTCTACCTAAGCCTCGTAAGTATAACGGAGTTGTTTAATTTAGGATTTATTTTCTTGTAATTATTATTTTCTTTGTGTTTTATGTCTACCTCTGTAAATGTTATTATATAGAGCGATAAGTTGCACTCAACGAAAGTGATGTTACATAACATCACATACATACATATGTATGGCGTTCAAAACGCTGTGATGTTATATAAACTAAAAGGTAACAGGTCAATGTCTAGGCGATATATCAATGATTTACCAATGTGTCCGTAAAGATATACATACATAACATCACGCCTTCATTCCCAGCGTGTATAATTGCTCTATTAGGACTAACTTACCAATTAAAATTTATTTTTAATTTAATAACATGTGTTTGAGGTTTTATATTGAGATCACTGTTCAATTTAGCAGTTACCAGCTAATTTGTGGTCAGTAGTTTAGCCATTTCATCATTAATATATTTCTACTAGAAAAACGCCTGCAAATAGTTAAAATATTTCTAGAATAATTATTTAGTTTGCAGAACTTACCACACGCTACGTTTATTTTCCGGTCGACTTACCTCCATCCGAGCAAGTTATTCGTGTTTTTGTTTTACTTTTTGTCACGATACGTAGAATAATAAGTGTATGCTGATGAACCAACTTTGTATTACTTGGATAGCAAAATTCGCCGCGTTATTGTCAAAAACTACAACCATTACCTTGCATTAAATTGTGTAAAAAAATATACTAACCTCTGAAAACATCCTTTAAATGCAAAATCTTTTCCTACCTACCGCAGACTGCAATATATCCTACTTATTATATTTCTTCCAAGATACCGCAGTATCTCAGGTAAAGTGGACACATATAGGGTCTAGTAGGGGCGGCTGTGACGTCACAGGGCCGTAGTTTTCGCACGTGATGCAAGTACCGTTTACTTATCAGGGGACGCCACAGCGGATTGAGAAAACAAAGGAGTTTAAAGGTGTTTTTATTTACAGAAGGTAAGTTATTATTACCAATCAACATCTTACCAAACAAATCACAAGCGCTTCGTAGAAAAATAGAAAGGCAAGGAAGTATTTATAGTTAAATTAAACATCCCAACACAAACACATGAATCGTCTTTTTAAGTGATTTAACTAAGATCTACCGCCGTAGACACGTTTCAAAATAAAAAAAATACAGCATTCATATTGGTTTACCCGTTCGGGCACTGTGATTTAAGAACAGAGAGAAAAAGGTTTCTAACTATTAAAACTTTATCTTGGGCTCCGGTACCAAATACCGAAAAACGTAATAATTCGATCGGGGAGGAATAATACTTACTAATCGTTTCATTTTGCGCAAGTAGGTGTCATAATTTAATCAACAATTCATCAAGCGATGCAATTTTGGACCGGACTTTGGTCACACGGTGTCAGTTAGCGCGGTCATTACGTAATGCAGTACAGCTATTTGCTCATTATGTAACTTGCATGTCGCAATTTCACTCAAAGATGCTACTAGCCATTTTAGGAATCTCTCCGAGATCGAATAAGAAACATTGGGTTCCAGAAAATAACAAAACTAGTGGACATGGCTAACTATAGCTTGGAGGAAATGGATGTGGGTCACATAGGCAGTTAGAAAGGATGGATGTTGGGGCAAAAAAGGATTTACCCTTTAATTACCGACACTTTTTAACGTAACCTACGTAACCGATGCTGAAGATAACATAAAAACAATAAGATTTCAGCAGAAATTAACTGTCAATGAAATCAAATTCGGTAAAACAATACATTAGATGAAATGAGGTTCGGTGATTTAAGAGGATATCGCAAAAAGGTCCTTGAGTAGGACCCTCGTCTGGACGCCATTTAGATGAACCGACGATCTGGTCTGGTCAGATCTAGAGAATATAGGTGCAATGGAAGAAGGGTTACAACAGGCTGTGGAAGAAGAGAGAAGACGACGCATTTCCGGGTCACTGCCTAAAGTGAACCAGTAGCAAGCAGTAGCCTTGTTTATGCCGTTCTTTGAATGAAGTCATTTGGCTCTTTGAGAAAATTTAAACACGCAATATCAAAATGCCTGTGCAAGATTGAATGTAAGTTTGTGAGGTTGTAATCTAGACGCACTTTATACAGTATATTGACCGCGATTACCTTTCGATTCCAAAATCTTCTTGCTGTGCCATTTTATACCGGAAAGGCTAGTCGTTAACATCCTATTCTCATCTTTATCCAATTGCGAGACGAAACTGATGCTCTACCGCGGGAATCCCGGTCAGCTTTCTAATATTTGGCAGTCACTTTTTTCTGCGAATACAAACACTAATTTAGTTCAATATTTGTTGCAATTGAATCTTAGCAAACATATTTGAAAAATATGTCGCATCGAGTTGGCATCGCTATACCAGGGACCTAATTCGCTTTCACTTTGTCAACTCTATGATAACTCTTATTAATTTGACAGTAATGGTGGACAAGTAAAAACAATAGGATGACGAAAGTGGAATTAAGACCCCAGATTTTCTAACTGCATGAAAAAACATTGGTGAAAGTGCCCGATCTTTTCCCGCGTAAGTTACGCTAAATAGTTATATTGAAAAAGGTTTCACCGCCGCGTCCGTATTTATATTCGGTACCGTACATTATTTATTTGGGTAGAGGTTATTCTAGGAACAGATGCCTGGATACTTAAATTCGATCTGCTTACAATAAATGTGGGTTGATTGTATTTAGATTACATTCGTTATACATTCGTTGCAACGAATTTATGACATAACCTGATTTTTCCATCTCCAGATGTATCTGTCAGTTAAAGCTAGCGTCTCCTTTGTAGGGTTCCGTACAACAAAAGGAATAAAGGAACCGTTATAGGATCACTATTTTGTCCGTCTGTCTGTCTGCCTGTCTTTCGCTCTGTTAAGACCTGATTTCTGAAGAATGCGTGGTATCAAAACCACTTCAGTTTGATTGACCTATTACCATTTGAAAATAAGTTGTCTTTTGGGTTTTTGAAGGCGGTTTATTGTTTTTTAAATCTTTTAATTTAATTTAATACTTTTTAGTGATCATAATCCCACTGAACTCGCAATGAATAAGAACTACAGGATATTTCTCGTCGGTCGCGGCAAGCAACGCCGCGGGAAAGTCATAGTGCATAATTACTCATGTTTAAACTATTCAAATGTGCTTCGTCATAGTCGCTCAACTATCTAAACCGAGATATCTAATCGCCACCCTTGAAATAGGTACCATAAGGAGTTCCGGTAGTCATCAGTGGTCTTCATCATCAATTTTTCTTTTTTTGCATGCAAATGCTAGAATAGTTACTGAAAATACCAAAATTGCTATATGTATGCCTATAATATTTGAGGAGTTATCTCAATTCCTCACGGATCCCCTCATCAGATACTCAGTGGATATGGGACCAC
Source organism: Acleris holmiana (assembly GCA_949316455.1). Classification (NCBI taxonomy): domain Eukaryota; kingdom Metazoa; phylum Arthropoda; class Insecta; order Lepidoptera; family Tortricidae; genus Acleris; species Acleris holmiana. Next base: position 14,872,203 of record OX438771.1, on the reverse strand, counting down.
CTCGGGGTGATATCAAACAAAAAATATTTTCGATTTAAAATTGACGGCGTAATCGCGTAACAAACACACAAATTTTGGTTGGGGTACTGTCAAGGGCATTAATATCGATACAGCCATCTCGTCAAATATAATATGTATACATGGACCTTATTGCTAGTTGTATAAAGGTGTATAGATATTTTTGACGTCTTGGAAACGTACATATATTTATGCCCTTGACTGTACACAGACTGTTAAACTCATAACCCTTCTTTTTTTCGGCTTCACACAGTAAGTAAAAATATTCTTTAATCACTCTCCGACTCCATTCCATAAAAATAGCAAAATACAATCTTATATATAAAATTCTCTTGTCACGGTGTACGTTATTGAACTCCTCTCAAACGGCTCGACCGATTCTTATGAAATTTGGTGTGCATATCGGGTAGGTCTGAGAATCGGCCAACATCTATTTTTCATACACCAAAGTGACATAAAAAAAAGTTGCAGCGGGCGAAGCCGCTGGCGGGTCGCTAGTATAAATATAACAGTGTATAATCATAATACTTTAATTTGTCACTGTTTAACCACTATGCTAACATATATCCTTTAATTAAAACATTATTCAAACATTCTTGTGGAAGTTATGATGGCCGTTAATAGCAAACAGTACCAGCATGACAATATTTGCGATTTAAACTTTAAAATCCAATCAAGGCCCGAGATCCTTTACGTGTTCGTCGCAAACGCGGTTGGAAACTTTTAGGGTTCGGCCGAGACATGGTATTCTTTATCGCGAACATACCCATTTTATGAAGCTTTAATAGAATAGAATAAGTTTATTTCAGGCAACAAGGCCCATATTTACAAATACCTTATAGACATCGCTTGGCCAGAATTTCTCCTTTAAAAAGGTTGACAGATCTTAGGTCTTTGGCGGGGCTCCAACCACTCGAACCTCAGGGTAACTCCCGTCTTAACTCTTACATACTCAAAGAGCTTCACCTCCTTAGAGTAAAATTATCGGGACACGTACAGCTGCGTCGTGGGCGCAGGACACAGCAAGTGGTTCGGTCTGGTCGGTGCGATGCCGCGCAGGTTCTTCGGGATGGGCTTCTTCCTCTCCACCATGTTAAAACCTTACCCCTTTTTTCATAATGCATATCATCACTACTTTGAAAAAACCTCGTATCTTATATTTTGATGTACGATTTTAAACTTAAAAATGAAAAGAAATAAGTTTAAAATCGTACATCACGAAATATGAGATACGAGGTTTTTTCAAAGTAGTGGCGATGTTGTTTATGAATTTTATGTTATACAGAAGACAAACAAGCCCAGAGGCTGATTAAGGAGTGAAATGTGCTTAGAGGCTGATAGATAATTGCAATCACAATTACAAATGGGTTGGAAACTCTGAAAAATTAGATCGAACATGTCTATGCTAGCAATTTTACCACTAGAAAGTCGGAATCCCAAATCTGTTTAGACTGTTTATGTAGTTTTTCCGTGACAAATAATGCGTTATCAAATAAAAAATAAGATAGAGTATCTCTACGCTATGCATTTAACCATTTTCACCACCTGTGTAGAGTCGGAATTTCAATGCACCGCCATGACGTAAATCAGGGGGTTAGTTACCAGGACATGCCTAAGCAATTCAATTTAGGATGAGTGTAAGGGACAGAGCTACACCAGTTACACAGCTCTGTCTCTTTCTTTCACCGTGAACTGAATTGCTTAGCTATGTTATGGTACTCGTAACCCCCTAGTTCTAGGCGTGTGTCACTGACGTCATTTCGTGTGCTGCATGCGGAGCGTGTGCTGCTATCGAAATCCGGCTCTACACAGGTTGTGAAAATGGTGAAATGCCTAGCATAGAGACATTTCATCTTAATTATCAGGGTTGCTAACGCATTCGTACACTGTAAAACTGAAACTACATAAAATAGCGATTTGGTTGAACCTTGAGCATTTCATATTATGGTACCTTCCGTAACTTTCTATATCAATACACAATTCCACTCTTAGTGCAATTGCTGCTATACGGCTGTAAATGACGATTAGGTTAGGTTGCTAACAGGGTCTGGCCACATACAGCGAAGCGCAGCGCAGACTGTTCCACTGCCAATGCATCAACATCTTTAAATGTGTTGAAATAAGATCGAAATTTATTCAAACTCATGCACAGAAGACACTTGCGAAAATTATTTATGGTGTTAATTAATTTCGATCTTATTTCAACACGTCCAAAGACGATGATGCGTTGTCAGTGAAAAAGCATCTGCGCTTGAGTAATCGTTTTGCTAGAAAAACGTTTTGAAAATACCAGTGCGATACGGCACTTCTTGTAGCGCAATAAATCAAATCCCAAAGATAAGCGGTCCAGTTGCACCATTATATTTGGCCATCAGACTCGGAGTACTATATAAAATGGATATCATTTTTAGGGTTCCGGAGTCGAATGGCAAAAACGGAACCCTTATAATTCCGTCATGTCCGTCTGTCCGTCTGTACGTCACAGCCATTTTACTCTGAGCCTATTGGCACTATATAAATGAAATTTGGAGGATAGATGTATTCTATAAACCGCTATACAATGATGTAGTAAAATTGAAAAAAAAAATATTTAGGGGTGGCACTCCATACATGTAACTAGGGGACGAAAACATTTTTTTTTGAGTTACATCAGCGTGTGGGGTATTTTTAAATAGGGCTTCCAAAATGATACCGAGGTTTTTAAGTGAGTTTTTACGTAAGTAAACAGTTGGCGAGATATACCCTTCTAAATTCGTAAAAATTCTGTCCGGGTGGGTAGCTTTTGAATTGTTAAATAGAACATTCTAATACAAATTACAGTATTAGAACATACGAAATACTTCCAACCAAAACGCTGTGTAGTTTTTGAGATTTAAATTAAAAAAAAAATGAATTTCAACCATTAACGTTCATCCCAGCTACGGAACCGTTCACTGTGCGTGGTCCGACATGCACTTGGCCGGTTTTCTTCATATAGTTCGCTTGACACTAGAATTCCATCTGTCACGTCAAAATAAATGATTCGTCAGTAAAATCACTTACGAAATCTTCACTGATGTTATAAAGAATAACCACGGGGTGGTTTCAAATGTTTCTATACTGAACAACAACTTATTTAGAACGGTCTTAGGAATGTGTTACACTGTTTATATTATAAATTGTTTCGAAAGGGATCGTTTTGTTTGATTTTACGAACCTACATTTGTGTAAAATTATCGCTTGAATTAATGTACCGCGGAGCAGGCGAAAGGGGTCACTCTGTTAAGAATTTCGTATAACGTGACCCTGTTTTTGCTTGTGATTGTTCGCCTGTAACTTTGTTTTTTTTTTGTAATATATACCTATGTTATATTTCAGTTCAATAATTGTGATGTATATATAGGTCAATCAAAATATGAATAATTATAATTCTTTTTAAAAAGCCTGATATTATTATAAAATCCTATTGCTTAATAATATGAGAGCTTATGTGTATCTGTAGAGGGTTTAATACATTTAGGCTATAAGATTGTATATATGCCCTTCTGAATTGAGGGGACAAAATGGTGATCCGTATTCCCCTTTGCCTTGCAAATCCAAGTAATATTGTATCCTATGTTACCTATAAATCTTTTTTACTAGAATCAAAAACAAACTTTTACATAATAAATAGACAACTACTGTTTCTGATTTTAGTGTTGATTAGTTTTATTTACCTGGTTTTTGCTAAGGTGTCGATTATTGCTACCAAAAGTCTTGTAACAAAAAAAACTAGAATTTTAACAAAACATTAGCTATCAATACTTAGACAAAGTATTGACGCTCTAAAATTGAATAAGTAATAATACCTTGCCATGTTTTAGAAAAAAAAAAGTAAAAAGTATGCATCGGCCGGGAATCGAACCCGGGCCGCCCGCGTGGCAGGCGAGCATTCTACCACTGAACCACCGATGCTTATACGTTGCACATCAATCGACAGTTCAGTTGCGGCGTGGAGAGGTTATTATCGGCACATACGATAGACTTCTATAATTAATTATTTCGCCATTACATCTCCATTTGACTGGGCACAGTCACGTTTGCTTTAGAATTTAGTGATATTGCTTTATCAGCTGCGATGCCGGGTCATTGACACGGAGTTCCTGATACTTTATCGATCTTCCTCATTTTGATTGTACTGTTTTTACGTGTATACATAATATTTAAAACGTAGAAGTAAAAATAAACAAACCAAAATTTAATTTAAAAAAAACTGAGATCAAGTGAGAGTTTTAAAAAAAAAACCGGGCAAGAGCATGTCGGACCATGCTCAGTGTAGGGTTCCGAAGCCGTTAAGTACTACAAACATAAAACTCAACAAGTTATAACTAATTTTCTATTTAAAGTCAATTGGTGCCGTCTTAGATGATTTTAGTACGTATAAACACTTTAATCGCCTGTAACTCAAAAACCAATGATGTCTTATTAGTCATCATAGTTTTCCTTTTAAAATTCGTTATATGCTCCTTCATTTAAGATTATTTTCTGATTTTTAGTAATTGTAGTTTGGGCTTGAGTCTAATAAAAATTTGCGCTTTAAAGCTTAATATTTCATAAACGGATTGGATCGGACGGATTTTGAAGGACCTATCCAACGACATTTTTTTTTGCCTGTTATTGTATACTTTGTTGGCGTGACTAATATGCATAATCAAGCCAAATTACAGCTTTCTAGTACTAAGATTCTCTGCGCTAGGCTGCGGACGGACGGACGGACATGGCGGAACTATGAGGGTTCCTAGTTTGACTACGGAACCCTAAAAATTGCATCGGTATTGGTGAAATAGAAGGCTCGGAAGGAAGAAAGGAAATTGCTTCACCGACAAAAGCACAACAGGGTTGGGATTCTACACTGTAATAACGATATCGTCAATGAAGTGTTTCCGTATTTTAAATTCTTAATCATTTACAATAATGGCAACCGAGTCATAAACTATTCTAAAACACGTCAAACGCGATATTGTTATAACGTAGTAGAATAAAGGGCCAGCTCTTAAAAATGGTGATGACGATGATGATGATTATATTTATTTGAATCGTATTTGACATTCTAGCAAATGAAATCCATTTCATTTAAAACTAAAAGTTATTAGAGTTTTTACATACTCTTCACATAAAAAAGTACAATTATATTTTTTAAATAGTTAAACAACCTACAAAGTTCAATGACTAGCAAAAACAAACAAATGTGCGATCTTAACAAAGTTCCTATTTATGCCTTTCAAAGAACCCTTCAAAAAATACCTGGATTTAATTTCTGCATCCATTGTATACCTACGTTTACTTTGTCTTTTCCAACACGGACTAAAAATCTAGAACTTTATCCGCCAAACGCAGGTTCGGAAAATTGTGTTACCTCCGAGCAGAAAATGCAGCCGCATGCAAATACGGCGCCGTTTGCTAGTATGAGAATTTACTTAATTCCTCTATTCAGCGGATTAAAAAGCATTACAAAATATTTAAAGAGTACATTTTGTGGGGTTAGTAACATTTCGAAATGCTTTACTTATATAAATGTTACATTAAATTGGAACTAACGGGTTAAAGTTTTACACATATAAACCTTCCTCTGGAATCACGCTATCTATTAGAAAAACCGCATCAAAATCCCTTGCGTAGTTTCAAATGTCATATTATTATTGTATAGGTGGGTAGGAACTAGAAATAAATCAGTCTATCTCCAGCTTACGTGCGTGTCATTTGATCCTCCATAAATAATTATTTTACATGGCGCAGCCGGTAGGATCTAAGCATACATAGGGACATACGGAGAGCGGGATGCGACTTCGTTTTATACTATGTATTGATGAACAGACTCAATATTTTAACGAGATCCGTGACTTACCTTACCACGGATTCCATGAATTGATCTTATTCTCAACTTTAACTTTACATATAAAGAATCTTTTAAATCGGTTGACAATTAGTTGAGAAATAGGAAACATAGGTAACACACAAAAAGGGGGAAAAACAGACGAATTGAGAACCTCCTCCTTTTTTGAAGTCAGTTGAAAATCAGTTGTAATGTTACTTGCATGAAAAAATACGGGTTTCAGATATTTTATTGGAAATTCTAACAATGATAGAGCTGGCTCAATGAGAGCCGGGCCTCTATTTAAACGTTATGGTCGTTGACTTGCTTCCGTAACGCTGCTGCTGAACTTTTGAATAACTATTATTTACATGACAGTAATGGCGGCCGAGTCAAAAACAGTTCTAAAACAGTGTTCAATTTTTTTTTACCACTGTTAAAGGCTTAAAACAAAAATCACGATCGCGAACTTTGTGTAACGAAAGACATGAACGAAGAATACAAACTATTATGGGATTTATGGGTAACTCGCGTTACACTAAGGAATCATTTAAGTTCTGTTTTATTTATAGCCCTTACGCAGTAGAATAGAGGCCCCAAGCAAACCTTTTCGCTTCTTTTGCTATAGCAGTCAAAAGAGCCATCAAATACATGATGTTAAGTAATCACTACCGCATTTGGATACCCGTAATACCAGGAAATCAGAAATGGCAGATGCATTGTAACCCTTTAAGAGAAGTCTCGTGAAAGTCCTTAAATCCTAGCGTAAGTGTCGTAAAACTAATATTAAGAGCATTATTCTCAATTTATTCCTACCCAGTGCTCATAGATAGTCAACAAAGCTAGATAACTCGTAAAACTAACCGACCACTTCCAGAGCACTTACAGTCATATTCGTAAGTGCTTGTTAACACGTCTAGTGCCCGTGACACGTATCTGCTGTTCAAATGACATACAACTGCTAGTTGATGGCAGTGAATGTGTTGAAAGAAGAGCGTAAGCCGTCCACTGCAGCCCTGAATTATTAAACCCTGAATTAATATATTTTAGGACACTTGTTTGAGGGAACTAGTACGTTGTTAATGTCTAAAAAAAGAACATTGACACAGTTTTTATAACACTAATATTAGCTTTACTTGTAGGTAACCAAATGTAAGTTTTTTTAAGCAGATTTTACTCTACTTCTGATTGTTAGAATGAAAATTAAGTTATGAACAAAATTGTTATTTTTCAAAAATAAAATAACAGTGGACAATGTCACACAAATTGATCTAGCCCCAAATTAAGCTCTAGGCTTGTACTATGAGTACTAGACATAGATAAACATACTTGTACAGATAAATAAATACTTAATACATAGGAAAAATCCAAGACCCTGAAACAAATACTCATGCTTATCACACAAATATTTGCCCATACCGGAAATCGAACCCGGGACCGTCGGCATGGTCACTATCAAACCTACTAAGCTGACGCGTCGTTAAAATCATTGGGATGTCTTCCCTTTCTTTATAAATATTCTTAAAGTCTGGTAAAAAGCATGCGTTATAAATTCCTATTTGACAAGATATTCAGGTTGCGATATAATACGCTCGTCGATTATAACTTCCAAAACCGCCAGTGACAAAATTTCTCTACTCATCGTCTGTTTTAACATTAAACAAAACTTTTAAGCCCTTCGAATAATGTAGGCCATTCGGTTAAATCGATGGCGGTCCCAGGCGTGGAGGGCACAATTCATTTTGTTAGCACTGTCGTTAATTTGATAGGTCGAAAATGGCGGCTGATAGATGCCCTCGATGGTCTTTTGACGCATTTCCATCTATTGTTTTAACTGTCGTCGATGAGTTTGTTGTTTTGGAGCTTTCGCGTCGATTATTTTAAATTGTTGGTTGTTTATGTAACTTAGGTTTTATTAGACTTGGTGATATTTTGTGTTTTTTGTTATAACCTTTTGGATGACGTAAAAACTTACTAAGCAGTAACAACAACTCGTTGTAGGAAATTTGGTTTAAGAAACTGTACGGTCGGCTTTATAAGTTGGGCCTCTATTCTATTGGCTTAAAACGATGTTGCCTTTGACATGTTTCCGTATCGTTTTTAACTCGGCCGCCGTTACTGTCAAGTTCATAAGCGTTATCAAAACGTTGACAATACGGAAACACGTCAAAGGTGATATCGTTTTTACCGTATAGAATCTCAGCCCTGCACACTTTAGTGATTTGTCACTTTTAGGTCATGTTTCCACTGTAGTACTGCACTAATCTGCGAAAGGCGTTAATGTGGTAAGGGTCAAAAGTATGCAACTACTTACAAGGCCGACTGTACTATTTGGTACTGGTTTATTGACGGTATTGCGTGTTATTGGTTTTTGTAACTATCGCCACTACGGGGTGGACCAAGAAGTGGTCGTTAATATTACTAACAAAGATTTTGACATTTCTTTAAGGCTGTATCAGGTGGCCGGCGTACAGGCTTGTCTCTCTCATTCAAAAATAAACGAAGCCCAGGAACATTCTTATTGAAATAAAATGTAATTTATTTTATTTTGTCATTTTGTGAGCAATTTTTTTTAAGAAGTACTGACAAACTGACTAACGTGAATACATCACTCACCTTCGATTCGCCAACGATATTGTCATCATGGCTGAGACCCTGGAGGACCTTGGTACAATGCTCGATGGCCTCAGTAGAGTCTCTCAACAAGTGGGTCTTAAAATGAACATGGACAAGACGAAAATCATGTCAAATGTCCATGTCGTACCCACTCCTGTCAAATTTGTTGTCTCGAAGTTGTTGACGACTATGTATACCTAGGACAAAAAATCCAGTTAGGTAAGTCCAACTTCGAAAAAGAGTTCAATCGTCGAATCCAACTCGGGTGGGCAGCGTTCGGTAAGCTACACACTATCTTCTCGTCCCAAATACCACAGTGCCTCAAAACAAAAGTCTTTGATCAGTGTGTGTTGCCAGTGATGTCGTATGGATCCGAGACATGGTCGCTTATAATGGGCCTCATAAGAAGGCTCAAGGTCACTCAAAGGGCGATGGAAAGAGCTATGCTGGGTGTCTCCTTGCGAGATCGAATCAGGAATGAGGAGATTCGCAGGAGAACTAAAGTAACTGATATAGCTCACCGGATTGCAAACCTTAAGTGGCAGTGGGCGGGGCACATTGCTCGTAGAACTGATGGCCGTTGGAGCGGAAAGGTTCTAGAGTGGCGACCGCGAACCGGGAGACGAAGTGTTGGCAGACTTTCCACAAGGTGGACTGACGATCTGATAAAGGTCGCGGGAAACCGCTGTATGACAGCAGCAGAGGACCATTCGTTGTGGAAAACCCTGGGGAAGGCCTTTGTCCAGCAGTGGACGTCTTGCGGCTGATAATGATGACAAACGTGAATGGACCCATTTTCCCGTTTTCGACCGAGAGTAAGAAGTGCAAGCAGTTTAATCCCTACAAATTTGGGGTTAAAATCAGGTAATTATGACGGTGTTTGCTCCCAAAACATAGTCCTACACAAGTTTCAGTAAGAATATCCGATGCAAATTTAAGCTAAAGTTATGTGGAGAACCGATGCCGGTAAAATATGACCGAGAACCCACAATGCAATGTTTACCAAACTTACCAATGGAACGATATGTTTGCTTTTCGATATGTGGGTGGGATTGTTGACTCTGTGGTTTCACTTGCGTTTTGTTATATTTACAAACGCGACGGATGGTAAAATAAAGAATCTAAACCGATCATTTGTCTTTGTTTTAATGTCTAATCGCCGTGCTCAGAGACATTTTAGAGAAAACTACCAAACTCGATCCTTTTTTTACAAGCTTTATATTAACTTGCAATGTATGTTTGTCCGGGTGGAAACTTGCAAGGAAGATTTGAACCACTTCCCGCAGACCGATTGAGCTGAAATTTGGTAAACCTATGTAATCTTGATGATAATACAATAATATGGCACCATCGAGCTGGTCTGAAGATGGGAGTCGGAAGGTGGCGACAGGATCTCCGCTATACTTAACGTAGACCCACCGAGTTTGAGTTTGTTAGGTTGGTCTTGACAAGCAGTAAATGTCTTTGCAAAAAAAGTACAGATGGCAAAAAAGGTTGTCTCAAAAAACCTTGTGTATGAAACATATTTTTAACGTAGAAACTTCCTGTACGGTTAAATCGATTCCCTCATAATAGCTGTATCGGCACGATGTACTTTTATATTATGCAAATGGCTTCAATTACTAGCCAATCCTGTGTCTCACATTAATTTCAATAATAATAACGTTGGTCTGGTTATTAGATAGAGCTTGTCCCCGACGAATTGTGGAAAATTACCGTTACTTATTATTTATTTAAATTTTAATTGAGAAGTGGCGACGGAGTTGCAGTGGGGGCGTGCCTTGAAACATGATACAAAGATGAAAGGCGCTCTTTGTAACAAGACAGTTTGTAAGTAGGTAGAACGTGCCTGTGTGCTTCCCATTATATCGCATAAATGTTCGCACATTTGTATCCACTAGCACGCAAGCCAGCCCTTACAAAAGTCATACTAAGAGCTGAAAGCCGATGTACATTTTTGTACCTTACCTTTTGCACTAAAGTATCTGTAACTATAAAAAATTATACCACGATAAATTACTTACTTTTCACAGTCCAATAAAACAAAGATATCAAGATAAAAATCAAACACCAACATTTTCAGCGCTACTTTGAAGCAATAAATAAAGTCAGCCAGAAGTTTGACCCAGATAAGTCTGACATCCGCACGAGTTCACCTGAGATGCAAATTAAAAATGCATTTCAAGGAAACCGCGGTTTGGTGGCTTTACTTTTAAAACTACGCTAAGTACCTTGTTCTTGAAGTATAGTAGTAGTAGTGTGGCCGCTGTAAATTCTATACGAGTATATTATTGTCTAAAATAAAAAAGAGTTAGGAATCAATGTTTACTTACATACATACATTCATACATAACATCACGCCTTAATTCCCAGAGTGGGGTAGGAAGAGCTACAGAAATACCAACAAATCTAAAAGACTTGTTGATAATTCTGTAACCACATTTTGCAGAAGTAGGCGAAGATGTTTACCAGTGTATTAGTGACAGGTTGCAAGCCCATCGCCTAACAGCACTACAAGCCCTTATTCCCTTAGTCACTTCTTACGACATCCACGGGAAGACATGGAGTGGCACTATTCTAACCCGGCAACCACACGGGACAATGTTTACTTTTTCTTGGAAAATGAGGAGTTTGAGGCAGTTACTGGGCAAAAATCGTTCGAGGACGTCGGATTTTCGAAATTGATGGTTCTAGTCTCCACAATCGGATTAACCGTTTTATACTTGTCTCTGTTTTTATTCGCATAAGTAGGAACACATCATTAGCGGCACACTCATGGCGTAGAGCAGCGTTTGTTGCATTGACAATTATGCAAGGTTTTTCGCTTGGCGAGATTAAAAGCGTTGACTGCGTCAAAGGAACTGTATTTCCAGCGATAAAAATGTCCGTCCTGTCAGTGGCTGCAACAAAACGACACTGAATGTGTGAATTTTGCAAAAAGAAGCAGAAATATTTGGGTCTGGAGCTTCTAAAACACACAGGTGAATAAACGGAACTCAGGACGACAACCGAAGGTTTACATACGGAGCTAGGAACTCGTTACATCGTGATACGTTCCAGGACGAAAACCATTAGGCAGCAAATTCAACAAGGATTAGTTGCGGTAAACTTCCCGTGTGCTCTAGGCACTTGGCTTTTCAGTTGTCTAGTTAGTAATCGCAGAAGAGAGAAATATGGAGACGGATAACTTTCTAGACGAGCTATAGTATAATTGGTCAAATAAAAATTAAATAGTTAAAAGCCTGCAATAAAAATGAGACACAATACAATCTTGCCCAAAGCTCAACTGGTAGAGAATGCCTTACGGCATTAAGTTCGCCTTTTGTATACTAAGTGTACTCTTTTGTGCAATAAAGATTAAATAAATAAATAAATAAACACAAATACTCTTTATTGAACACCAAAAAAAAAAGAACACGGAACAGTACATTTAAATCATAGGTAAACAACAGGCGGTCTTAGCGCTAAATAGCGATCTCTTCCAGACAACCTTGTAAGAGAAATAAATGTGGACACAAATTCATGGCAGGCGGTGTAAACTAATTCGTTTAGAACTCATACTAAACAACTACAAGAAACAATTAAATTATTTCAATTATGAAATTAAAACTATTTTTACATAGATACATACATAACATCACGCCTTCATTCCCAGAGTGGGGTAGGCAGAGCTACAGAAATACCAACAACTCTAAAGACTTACTGATATTTCTGTAACCACATTTTGCACTAACAGGCTAAGAGGTTTACTAGTTTATATATAGAATAAATATAAATACACACCTACTTCAAGAGTTGATAACTCTTAAAATACCCTATGCGATCGTTATGTCTAATGTCCAGAAATTGACGTTTTTCGCTGATATGATTACGAATAGAACAACACACAAAATATCACTAACTATAATGCCAAATACGAAACAAAGTTTAGATGAAGTAGGAGAACATTGTCATTGCCTAAAAGGTCGTTTTTCAAAAAAAGTGTACCTATATCGTTAAGTACAAAAATTAAGAAAACGTAACTCTTCCATTTCGTCACGAAAATAAGCCATACATTTAGATACGTTAAGTGTCGTGACTAAATTGAAAAGTTAAAGTTTCTTAATTTTTGTCCTTAACAATGTACACTTTTTTGAAAACCAACCAATAACCCTTACAAGTATTTTAAAAAACATCGGTAACTTTTGTATGATTTACGGCAGTTGTAAGGGTTGATACTAAGTGAGTTTTTTGTAATGTATTGGTTATGTTAATTAAGCCAATGAATAAAATATATCGGCAGTGATTATTAGTCTATAAACTCGTGATATAAATGGCTTGTCACGATGATAAAAGTAACAAAAATAAGCCCGCAGGTCATAGAATGCCTTCTCAATTTATTCTGAAATTACCATCATGATAAATAATGCAAAAAAACATTTGAATTTCAATGATATATTAATGACATAGAATTTAGAAAAGTCGTATCTTTAAATTTAGGGGCCGTGTTAGAAAAACTAAATAATACGACGTGTTTAACTCTTGAAAATACCACAGAATTTTAACGGTATACTTGATGAGCGCAAAAGAAAACAACATGTTGTAAATGTGTAATTGTTAATCAATGATATCGATTTTCGTTGACGCCATTTTGAACTATGCTTTCTCAGAAAATATTTTTTATGATCAGGATTCATTGAAGCAAGAATTTTACTATTTAACAAGTGTACCTATGTGATAAATTGTCATATTTGATCGATTTCATTAAAGGCAGCCTTTAGGCTGGAAAAACTGATCTAGCATCAACCCTGAAAATGCCACGAATTGCACAATAGTAACAAGTATTATTTGCCCTAAAATCCTAGAACGGAATGTGCTAAGAGAACAACGCTAATTAGAACTCTCAGGAGTTTAACCCGAAATGTTGCAGTTAAACAAAATTCCTGTAATAACGTAGAGTTAATTTATGCCCTAATTTAGTTGGAGCGAGTTTAGTTTGGCTGATAGTTGCCAACTTGAACTTCGGACGTGGATTATTTAGATGCCGTGCTGAAGATAAATTGGTGAGGTCGGTTTTTATATCACTGAAACCGTTAACTTTTTAAATTTTTAAATTTCCAACATGTAGATAAGGTTAGGTTAGGTTAGGTTTGATTTATAAAGATTCTGAATAAGTAACAGCTTCTTAAAAAACACGTTACTACTTGCGATCATCCTGACTAAAAACCCATTATGATTAATATAATTTAATATGTCAGCCAATAAAGACCCTATTTTCTGTTGTGCTGAGATTATTACTGCATATCAATAAGATGGTTTTCTTAAAAGTTCTATATACTTAAATCAATTCACATTTTTGCGTTTTAAATAAAAAAAACTTAAGTAAGTAGCTATAACTAAATTGTAATCATGTCTGTTCTTTAACCAACAAAGGAGTATGAAGCTACAAAACAATCTTTCAAACTAAAATATTCAATAAGCAACAACTAGATTGCTTTCATGAAAACAAAAGCTATCAAATGTTACTGTTCAATATTTCACAACATATTCGCAACGTGACTGTGTTCAATTCAGTTTCAATCGGAGATTTTGAATTTTATTTCACTGAATGTCGGCTGCGGTTACTTTACTGTTTTCGTATTTTGTTCTCTCTATTGCTCGATCGACGCCCATTTCAAAAAACAAACATCACTGGACCCGTGCGCCAGTAGGCATTACGCGAAGTTGAGTAGGTACCCATCTCCTTGGCTCAAAACTGCGTCAATATCGGAGTCTAATGACCAAGGGACACTACGAACTCGTAGTTTAGAATACCCAGGTCAGGTTACACTTGCTAGTGTACTCGCTGACGATAGTTTCTGAATGAGAATACCATCCTACAATTTATCTGGTTCACAAGATTGATGTGCGAATTTCTCCTGCTGACATCGACTAGATTCAAGACGGTTCTTTTAGGTATTTCCGTGTTAGGAGAAAAGAGCACAATATTTTGTTGCACTCTGAGTAATGTAATTGGTTGGACGCTGCATCTGATTCAATTTGTCTGTCTTACGGAGTCTTACGTAGGTAGTCTCTAGGAAATAGCATTGTGAAATGTACTATTTTAATGGATCTTCTTGTCAGAAGATTTGGGCTTATTTGTTTCAAGTAAATCTTTCTTTTAATACCAGTTGCTACTTAATCAGAATCTGGCATATCAATTATTTGCAGTTTGATAAAAGGTTTTGTTTCAAACGTCTTCTTTTTATCGTTTCAATTTAGCAATTGAAAGTTAAACTAATAATGTGCTACCTATGTCTCATTTTGTAATAAAGATTGCCCAAAGCATTACGAAATTTTTGTAACGTTAGTTCCAATGTATATTTGTAGCATGTCTAACGTGTAATTTGTTTTAAGGCATAATTCAACAATGAACGACAGTTCGCATTGTTTTTTTGGTGAAACGTATTCCCAAATTTATTACTTGGCCAACTTTGAACTAATTGTACGCTGTCTGATTCCATTTCTCGCGGTTTGTAGCACACGGCGTCACCCTTCCTACCGTGGTAATGACCTATGTGTTAGATTAATCGTTTCTACAGGCGGGCGGGCTAAAGCTCTATTCTACTCGGTAAAACCATATTGTTTTTAACTGTCAAGTAAAAAAGAGCTAGTAACATTGCCAATACGATAAGATGTCAAAAGTAAAATGCTTTTATTAGAAAATATTGGCTTCTGAATACACATGTTTGATGGTTTTCCAACAAATGGTTTACGCAAAGAATATAGATAAAGTAAAATAGAGCAACTTTTGTTGACTTTAGAAGTATATTGTGTCTGCCACTGATCTAAAAAAGGCAAGATACGATTGTCTTCTAAGGTTCAATGATGCATCGTGCAGCGCGCAGTACTAAATGATAGGTGCTTAACCTTATCAACGCTATCAAATACAAAAGACGTCACTCACACGCCAATGACAGTTTAAAACCAGAGTTAATGTCAACCTTGCCTTATACATATTATCTGTCTATATTGCGCTGTCAACCATGACAGAAATATCCGTCGTTGGCGTAGAACCAGTGGTGTGGATGTTATAATGGTGTTTGTTCATTGTCATCACTCTGCAGGAAAATATTTATTACTACTAAAGGCTGCAATAATGAGGCGATAAACTACAAACACTACTGACTGTTGAGTTAGTTGTGGCGGTTTTTTATTGTGCTACAAAATCGAGCGAGCGAAAAGGCTTACAGATTTTGAAGTTGTAGGGTATTTTTGTATAGAAAATAATTATATTTTTACATTAATTCAATAGGAAAGGATTTTTAAAGCTAGATTAGAAATATTATTGTATTGTAGGCCGCTAACTTAACACACTGGTTGACCAAGTCTCCCTTTTTCTAAATATCTTCTACCCACCATGTGATGAGTTTAAAACAAGTTTTGCAAGGGAAGTAAAAGTAACCTATAATAAAATGTCGAATGTAGTAATTTTAATGTTACATCACCGACCTCAGTAGTCTTGTGGTGTATAAAGCATAAGTCCTACCTCAATATTTCTGTCGCCGTGTCTCTCGCTCGCCTGCCTTCCAAATAGCTACGTGCGCAGCATTTCCAGCGCCATTATGAAAACCTTTGCGATTCTCAAAGCCTCTTGCAGTATATTTAATCACCTTGCTTGTTAAAATCTTTTGTTTGAGCTAGAAATTATTCCGGACTCGTGAGTCTGGGTAAGTATGAATGAATTACATGAAACTTTCTACTTACTTATGTTAGACGATGCAGTTAATCTGTTTGTGACGCTGCCTACGCTGCGCGGCTAACGATCCTTGGTTCCTTTCCCGGTCAAGGCAAATATTTGTGTGATGGACACGAGTATTTGTTTCCGAGGCTTGAGTATATTTTCTATGTATATAAGTATGTTTTTCGTTTTAAAGCTATATGATTGCGGGTTCCATTTCCAACAGGGTAAAAACAGCTTCACAATTAAACCTTTTATTACAACGCATTCATTAAGTAATACGAAAATAACTCCTTGTATTATTTTTCTTGGGGTTTGCATGTATTTGTAATCATTGGGAACTCATCACTCATCGAATTTCACTCCATTGGATGTATCATTTCATCGAACGCTATTTTCTGCTGAAACCATAATGTTTTCATCTTAAACATTAATTACGTATGTTACGTTAGGTTAGATGTTCAAGATACCCTGAAAACATTATGGTTTCAGCAGAAAATAGCTTTCGTTGAAATTAAATTAGATGAAAGGTGTTTCGATGAAATGATAGACACCCGTAATCATTATTAAGTTCACAAACCTAGGACTCACTAGGGCTCACGGGGTTCACTTTCGTCTAGTTTGGGCCGCTGGGTGTCAACTGTGATGTATCTTTTCGAATTCCTGTGTAATACGAGATAAAATAACGAATGTAAACTGTATTTACCAACAAGTTACACGAGTAGCGAAATTCGCAAACAACAGTGACGGGGAAAATGGTGGACATTTTTCACAGACGTGTTTACGTTTCATTTAAAGCGGAAAATGTTCGCCAGAGTGCGTGGTAGCGGTTAATTTATCGACTTTCGGCTTAACGCGTGTTAGATTTAAAACCCTGTGACATATCCGTTGGTACGGGATAATCTGTAATTACGGAAGCAAATTTACATAAATAATACCAGTATTTTTAACGAAAACGTTAAAAAGCCAACTACGGTAAAATCAAGTTCAAAGTATGTTACATTTTTCAATAGCTTTATGGGGACTTCTTTATATTATAAAAGTGAATGTGTTCTTGTTTGTTCCACTTTAATGGTAAAATCCCTCAAGTGATCGACATTCAATTTAGTACAGAGCTAGTTAATAACCACACAGGACAGGACAGAGAACCAGCGCCTTCTTGATTCCTCGTCTCATTAACGACCTTGACGTTACATTTAGAGATAGCATTACTCCTAATAATATTAAGTATAAATTAAAATCCTACTTTGTACAGAAGCTGTAATGGTTTTTTTGGTAGAAGTGTACTTGTACTTGTCTTAAATATAAATTGTTATTAATAAGTACTTATATAGTTTCTAGAGCGTACTATCCTCGCACAAACCCTTGAGTGGTTTATGAGGTGTTTTTTGATTTGTAAATATGTATTTTTGTTGCACAATAAATTAAAAAAAAAACCCGGAGACAGAAATAACGCATACACGCATCATAAGTCCGTAAAAATAGTACATTTTGTAAAGCAATAGAACTTTAGCGCGGTTAGGGGCGTGGGCAAAAGCTTGATCTTCATAATTTTCACCGAGTTTTTGAACAGATAAAGTAATTTGCAGCCACCGCTAGCTTTATCATTCTTACTTTATCCCAGTAGATAAAATCGCTAAAAATAAGTTTTGTTTTAGATTTTTGAGAATCGACATCTCTAAAATGTCATTCTTATTTGAACGAGAAACGGTAAATTTTGTAACGAGAAAGTTCCGGGTGGGTGGTGTCGGTCTTTCGCATACGACCTAGGAAATTTCTACTTTCGCTAGATTTCTCAAAACAGACCCTCAGATTTACAATGTTCAGTACCAGCAGGTTACGTAGCACTACTTGTCTACTACGTTACTTTAAGCAGCTTCCCCTTACAATATCGAGTGAAATGCGGAAAATGTATTATAAACGGCACTGTCAGACAAGTATCGCAGCAGCCTGAAATGTAAAAAAGAAAACAGAATTCCGTTCACGTATAACTTCGAGTTTTGCATCCACGAAACCGGACGTCCATTTCGCTCTCTGCCAATTCGAATCGGAAGTCGAGTGATGAAATTTCACGCGAATTGCAGAAGGCTTTCGGCACGTATCTGCGATGACTGGGCACGTGAACCAAAATACTCGTGAAAGCTTTTGGCGGTTGACCTGGTACCGTGACCTTTTTTCGAACGACTAATGGGTTGTATTTCTGGAGCGAATGTTATTTGGATCTTTATCTTTTCATGGGTGCAGTGTGATTTATAATCTCTAAGGTCGAGGCAAAGTTAAATGCTGCTACAACGTATTTTTAAGCTTGATCTTCAGAATCCGTATCAAAATGTTTGTTCATGATTCTACTTTTGTCTTCCGTTAAGCTTCGGGGAGGGAAGATGGCCGATTGAAAGTTGTCAGGCTATTTACGTTTGATTTATTCTGTTTACTGTTTTACTCTACTCACTTGACATTGGCGAAATTAATACGGAATACCGCGGTGGACCGCCATTAATAAAAAAAGAAAAGTGATTCTACTTCAAATTCCTTTCAGCCCAGGGAAAACTCCTGTATAAAATAATTATAGAAAAATACATGGATGATTTTCGAGCACCCAGTACTTTAGTAATATGCAGACATTGCTCTAGAATTTTATTAGACGCGTCGCTGATAAAAAATTGATACAAGTACATTTCAGGAGTTAGTCATTCGGAATAAAAAATAAAGTAGTTTGGTGATAGTGGGCGTAAAATACAACAATAAAGTTACTGTATGTATATATTATGTATTTGATGCACAACCATTAACTTTTCTGACTCTCAAGGGTTAGCTGGAAGAGATCCCTTAAAGGGATAAATTTGCCTTTTTACATTCTTTTCTTGTATCTTCATTGTAAAGTTTCTGTTTTATTTTGTACAATATAGTGTTTACATACATACAAACATACACATTAGTCGTTTTATAAAATACCCCAAAAGTTGTTCTCTCAAAGATCTGCCTATTTCCTCTATGGTTTAGCATTCAAAATAAAATAACGGAATGGTTACTGGGATATAACATAACATACGACAGTTATGGACAGTTGACCTTATTACTCTTATAAGTAGCTGCAGACTTTGGTGCTTTGTCACTTTAACGTCGCGTTTGAACTGCTGCACTAATCTGTCAAAGGCGTTATAGCGACAAGGTTCAAAAGTATGCAACTACTCATAAGGTCGACTTTACCTGTATCAGGGTTTTAACCTATCTTTGTTTCTAATTTTCCATCGAACAGTCAGGATAATGAAGCGTGAAGACGGAACAAACAAACACACTCACATTTGTAATATTGGTAAAGATTTATTCCCTCCAAAACTCTTTTATGAAAACGAAACATAGCGTATTATTATAAAATAAGAGTAATATAATTAATTTTTATTTGAAAACGGACCATGTAGTCCCGTCCGCATATCGAGCTGACCGGGGTCAACTGACCCCGTGGGAGTTAATTGATGGGAGGATTTTACTCCGTGCGTCACGGACGCGTGAACTAGTAACGGCACCGAAATCCTGAGGCTTACCTTTATTGGTAACGATAAGCCTTCTGTACAGTGAGCCAGTAAAATTTTGAGCATTTTTAGGGATCCTTAGTCTATCTAGGAACCCTTATAGTTTCGCCATGCCCGTCCTTCAGTGCGTGCGTCCACAGCTTAGCTCAGTTACTCTTAGAACTAGAAAGCTGTTATTTAGCATGAATATACATATTAGCCTCGTAGAAAAAGTGGTTAAATAAAATCTTGAAAGAATATTTTTCACGACACCCCCCTTACACGTTAAGTAGGGAATTGGATATGGTTTTTTCTCGTCTACCCCATGGTCGTGGGTGGCGTTAGATAGGTCTTTCAAAAAATGTTGCGGGTTATTATGATTTAAATTGCTAATTTTTGTTATAGTCAAGTGTCGTCCGCCCCCCTACAGTCAAAACTTGAAATACTAAAAACCTGAAATATATCCTCTATGAAAGCGCTTACAAATAATTTAAAAGGAAAACTATAACAACCAAGTTTATTGGTTCTTGAGATACAGGGAAGTAAAGTGTTTATACCTACTAAAAATCTGAAAGAAAGCACCAGATAACTTTAAATGAAAAAGAACAAAGCCAGGCGTCCATAGAAGCTAGCTAAGAAAATGTTGTAATGAATAATTATAGAATTGGATTTATTTAACGGAGAAAAATATTTAAACATTGCTGTGGTGTCAATTTTTACTTGCAAGATGTCTTATTTACCAAATATCTCAATAGATGGCTTTGTCAGAACGTTTTACAAAAAGAGGTTATGAAAGTATAATTATCGTTTCTCTATATAAGATATGCCAATTATTTTGAATCCATAACGCGACTTTCAACAACAGTCTTAAGCGTTTACCCATTCGACGACACGTTGGCCTAGTTGGGAGTGACTCGGCCAGAAGCCGGCTGTCCCGGGTTTAAATCCCAGTAAGGGCAGATAATATATTACGAGTATTTGTTCCTGAGTTTTGGATGTTTTCTATGTATTAAAGTATTTATTTCTCTATCTAAGTAAGTTTATCGTTGTCTAGTAGTAGTTTGGGACTAGGTCAATTTGTGTTACATAGTCACGTGATATTTATTTATTTATATAATATTCATTTACTAAAACATATAATCGATTCATTGTTTCACTTAACTTACTTCAGGAATATCTTGTAGAATCAAATAGTTCTGGTGAATGCATTTAAATTATTGTTGGCTATAAATAGCTGACTAGCTTAGCATACGTTATGGACTACAACGAGAAAACGCCGACTACCTTCATGCATAAGGTACTATTATCGTATTTCGTAATAACCTAAAGTATTTCCTTGAAATAGAAGTTGACTTGTCGTACAAATGCATGCACAATTTATAAGACAATAATATATTATATAACTTTATAAGAATTTACCTTCGTGTAATCATCATCATCAAATTTAAGAGCCAGGCTCCTGTCGGTGGAGTAATTGCCACTTTTCTCTATTCTGTGTAATCAACTTGACCGAAAATGTGGCCAATATCTACCCTTAAGTTGCTAACTCGAAGGTTAAATTTTACTAAGCTATGTTGATGATGGATTAATGTTGTGCAGAGTAACGTGACAAAGGCGAGACTTATCTGACTTGTCCCTAGCAGCTAAAGAAGAATAGATTGATGAATATTTATGATCGTTTTCATCTAGAAAGGTTTTACTCAAATAGCTCCAGATATAAATGAAAAGTTTTCTTTTCAAATTGTTAGTATAATGGAAAATGACGAAGATCACTGGAACATTGGAAGATGGTGAAAGATAGAACGTACGTGGATACTTGGAATCCTTAATATAACATAGGTACTAATAATTACCACCGAAATACACAACAGTTGGATAACAGTGGCTCAGGACTAACAAAAATAGTGCGATTTGAAGAAGACCTTTACTGAGCAGTTGATGGTTACGGGATGGAAAAACAAGGGGTTTTGAATAATATACGTCACTTCTTCGCAAGCCACAATGACTTAAAAACAGACATAGTGCGATTTGCTTTTCTTTTTTCCAAGTCATGTTACTATTAATCTGCAGCATTATCTGAGCTAAATGGGTTTATAATCTTTGAAAAGACTAGAAATAAATGAAGTGGCAACATTTTTACAAATCACATTGATCAACACTTTGCTTTATGTCCCAGATGTCCCCTCATGCAAGATGAAATGACCACATGTAGAGTCTCACTGGGCTGTGATTCTGCACGCTAATAATGATATCGTTTTTGACGTGTTTCCGTAATGTCAACGTTTTTTTAACTCTAATGTCATTTGCAATAATGGCGACTGTGACATAAACAATTTTAAAACACGTCAAACGCGATATCGTTATAACACAGTAGAAAAGCGGCCCTGTAGCGTCTGCCAGCTTAAATGTTTTAAACAACAACATTTAAATAAAGTTGACTGCATATTTTTTTGTTAAATAGTTTCAATGTTAATTCATACTTAAATAAATCGTCAACAATTCTCCATAAAACTTTCATTTCGTTCAACGCTACATTTAAATTTATGAATACTTAACAATACCAATTCGAGTTAACCTTTTCATAAATAACCATTTAAATGGAAACCGGAAAATCCGAAAACGTTAAATCATTTTATTAACGCAGTAAAATCCAGAAAATTACAGCGGAAAGGATGTTTACGGCTTAATTAAGTATCGTGCTTTAGTTGGACCGAAAACTGCTTTAGTACTGAATATTTTATTACTAGGCACTTAAATTTAAGAGGCGTAATGACTTGGCTAGTTATTCGCCAGCAACTACGTTTTATGCAACTAGCTGTTGAGGCGATTCCGTCAATTTAGAAGTCATTTTTTTTTATGTTAAGAAGAAGCCACCTGATGGTTAGTGGAATCTGAGACATTTGAATTCTCAAGACTATAATCCTAAGACCTCAAATGCAATGCCAACCCTGAGGACTAAGATGGAATGCCTCTATGCTAGTAATTTCACCGGTCACGCGAACACTGTTGCTTTGTGGGTGGTTAATGGATAAGATAGTGGTAGCGATCCGGACGAACCCTGCACAGGGTCCTACCACCGCTAAAACTATAGCCAGCTTTGTAGCTTAACTCGGGAGCTGACAAATTTTTTGAGACAAAAAGTACTCTAACTCGCTCTAGGGGTTCAAGCTATTGTCATTGAAATCGGTTCAGTGGTTTGGCCGTGAAAGCGTAACAAGCAGACAAAGTTACTTTTACTTTTATATTAGTAAGGATGAGTAATGATTATTTACGAGATGTATTTATTGTATACCTTTATGGTGGTTGGATCTTGCGCAGGGACCGTCCGGATCACTACCACCATCTTATCGTTTAACCTACCACCGCAAGCAGTAGTGTTTACATTGCTGTGTCCGGTAGGGGATAAGACAACCGGTAAAATTACTAGCATAGAGGCATTCCATCTTAATTCTCTGTTTTGATAACGTTTTTGGAGTCTTAGGATTGCGGTCTTTAGATTGTAGTTTTGAGAATTTAAATGCCTAGACTACGTGCTCGTGTGATTTCTTCTTGCAATGAAAATAAAGAAATAAATAGACATTGACGAAATAGTCTGGACCTCACTCCGACGTATTCTCAGCAATAGTAGAATTTTCTTCTGTCAGATCGTGACTTGAGGCCCTAGTCATGACGTACAAATGTTTAATAATAACGTTAATTTGTTATTTTTTATAAATGGGTTTTTAATTCAATTTAACATATGTCAAAATAAAGAAGTAAACAACGATACAAAAAGTTTGTAACTGAAATGAGGTTAGCTATGACCTCCATACCTTTCAAGTCGATAGAAAACAGAAAGGTTAGCCGCATTTGCATCTTTGTAAGACCTACTGCTACTTTATACTTAATCCTCTCAGCGATAAGCTTCTTTGTCTAAGCAAAGAAATCCTGAATTAACATGCTGAACGTATTCTTACTGCATTGTCATTTGAGTGACTTGAGGATTTAGTTTTTTGACCCATGAGCAAAGAAAATGGCATAGGTGAAGATTCGCAATATGAAAACCTCTCCAGGGGGGTTATTGTGACCTAGCTATGCAGTTCAGTTTACGGTAAGCGTAAGGGACGGAGCTATAGCATTTATATAACTCTGTACTGTACGCTCGCCGTAAACTGAATTGCATAGCTATGTCATAATAACCCCCAGGTTTTGCGTGAATGAATGTAGATAATCTTATTTTGTCGGATAAATTAACATTTATTCCAATTTCTAGGGTAACCTTTAGGCACTAAACCTTACTTAGAAAGAAGGTATTTAAATTCTTCCGAGTTTGATTGTATATAGGTGAACTTTTCCGTTAACACCTTGATTATAAATCTATTTAAATAAAACAAAGGGTGGAAGTATTTCAGGACATTTCCTTAAATTTCAACGTTAATAATTTATTACGCCGACGTTCTGAAGATGTTTCAATCAGCTCCTGAAATTAAAACGTAATCTCGTTTATTTAAAGGAACGGAAAATACTGAAGTGTTCCATAAATTATTCCATTACCAAGTATTTATATCATTGGGCCTAAAACTTCAAATGAATTATATAAAGAATGTAATATGCAAAAAATATTACTATCCTTTTGGTGGGGTATTTTTGGACACACTTCGAAGCTATGGAATCTTATTTGTAAATACTCATAAATTTATAGCAATGTCAATGTTTTTAAATCTCATAGACTAATAATAAAACTTGTTTTAACAACAATCAACCATTATTAGGTATAGATAGGTCAACAATGACATGTTTACAAAAATATACTACATACAATACTTTAATCTTATTTTGTTGGATGCTGTTGCTGTTCCAAAGACGTAGTGGAATGAAAATCATTATTTTCTTCTAAAACTTGCACGACCTCTTCTAGTTTTTGCCAAATCGTTTGCCAGGCTCCGGGCTAGTTCGAAATTGCTTTTTGATGCCTGCCACATATTCTTTTATAGGTCTTGTTACTGCGGGCGAAAGTATAAATTCGAGTAAAATGTTTCCGAGATAAAATAACTACCCTTTGAATAACAGAACACTTTTGAGGAAGGCATTTGATAATGTTAAGTGGGTTCAAATAGTGTAGTACTGTAATGCAATATAAATTAAACAAAAATCATAATCTAAACCTGTGTTCCCATTTTCACAGTACTTAGACGACGGACGTGGCACGACGATTTTTGACTGGGGTTGATGCTCCACTGGTAGTGACTTACTATATTAATGTAAGTACGGGTTATTTAGAGGCAATCTAGAAGTCGTTGTTTTTAAAGTAGTTAAGGTTATTTTAATTGAGAGGATTGCCAAGCGACGCTTAAATTGCGTTGCTGCAGGCAATAACGTTTTTCACCACCAAAATCAAGTCTGATTTCCATGTTTATTGAATATTCTATTATAAAAAACTGGGTATGTACGTTTTCGTGTTTTTAGTTAGTTTCTAGATGCTGAAACTACGTGTATAAAATTGTAAAAATAAAATGTACGTTGTCACGAAGATAATAAATCTGCTAGATTAAAATCGTCATATCATCACGCCTTTATTCCCAGAGTGGGGAAGACAGAGCTACAGATATACAAACAAGTCATTCAGAATCTAGAACAATAAAAAATACTTGAGACTTCATCTAACCGTGACGGTTATTTTCGGTCAATTTAATAAGAGTTATGCAATTTGTATCAAAATAATCGCTGCTAAGTTTTTGTCTTGGTTATAACTGGAAGATGCCTATTAAAGTAGGCAATGTTTTTGATTATATTTTTAATTAAACTTAAAACGTTGTGTGTGGGCAAGACCTTTTACATTCTGTAGTTAGATTCGTCTGGAATATTCCCTCTTAAAAGGTGTCAACTTTTGAGAGCGAAACGACCAAATGGCAAGTAGTTATGTACTATGTAAGTTAATATGCTCCACCTAACGGCGTTCCTTGATCCGCTGTTAGGTAACTGAACTAATACCAGTTAAAATCGTAACCAATGGTTAAATGTATCCAAGATGTGTTAAAATACAACTACGACTAACTGGTTGAGAAAACAACAGAGCAAGAGACATTGTTTTTTCCAGTGCCGAAGGAGGACCTGTATGTATGTATGTATGTTCAAATATTAGTGTACAATGTCACACAAATTGACCTAGTCCCAAACTAAGCCTTAGGCTTGTACTTTTGGTACTAGACAACGATAAACTTACTTATATCGAGAAATATTAGTTGTTAAAGTTAAAATTGTTTTGTATACTGTTGGTGAAGGTGAACTTTTTATTTTTAAAAGATAAAAGTTGTTTATTCAGTAAGTAGGCCGCACGGGCACTTTTACACGTCGTAACTCTACTAGCGCTTTAAAGAGACCACTGCTGAGAAGGAGCGCCACAAGAAACTCAACAGTCAGTCATATTTTTAAAATATTGCTTATGACAATGATAGAACTTAACCTAGCATTATATAAATCAATTAATAAATTTTAAAAATATATATCTCCTGCGTAGTTAAGCAGGAAAAAGTGTCGAAACTTCTAATAAACACAAGAGCAAATAAATAAAATAATAATAATATTTAACCATGACGATGCTAAACTAAATGAAATAAAAATAATAATAAAGTTTCGATACGTTCTCCTACAGGAACCGTGTCCCCTAGCTTAACTACGCAGGACATATTATATATTTTAAAATTTTATTAATTGATTTATATAATGCTAGGTTAAGTTCTATCATTGTCATAAGCAATATTAAAAAAAAATGACTGACTGTTGAGTTTCTTGTGGCGCTTCTTCTCAGCAGTGGTCTCTTTGAAGCGCCAGTAGAGTTACGACGTGTAAAAGTTTAGCTTAGTACCTATCTAGGTACTAAGCTCTTACGTAAGGTATCTTAGGCCGAGCAGTTTTGTCTGTTAGACAATCCTCGACCATAAATAGTAAGCTATAGAATTTTTGAATTTCATTTATATTTTCGGAACACTTAAAAACAAGTGAGACTAGAATTAGTACTTGTTTTTCATTTAGCGACTTTAAGGGCTACATACATATACAAAACATCCAAGACTCAGGAACAAATACTCGAGCTCAACACAAAAACATCTACCCTTACCCTTGTTTGAACCCGGGACCGCTAGCTTCGTAGGCAGGGTCACTACCAACTAGGCCAATGCGTGTCATCAAATCTACTTAAGTTCATAATTTTTACTAACTTTATTTAATTTGAACTAGTTCCAGTTTTTGGAATGCGGGGAAATTTGGAATAGGCAGGTATACCATGGAGGTAAACTGTGTCTTATACCATTGATCAGATTAATGACGACATTTCCAAATTTGACTTGTTAATTCAGTCTCGATACTACGATAAAAAGTACAGTCGGCATCGACAACCAAACCGTGTCTCAAAAAATATTTTTCATGGTCATTTACTAATTTTTAAGAAGCTTTCTATCAAACAGATATTCTTTTACTGCTACCATTTCGTATACGTATGAGTACCATCGCCCACACTTTGAACTGTCCATCGGTAGATCTTATGCCTTTTGTAATAAGGTCCACCAATGTACAGTTAAGAGTGTTGCTGTTTGTACCTCAACATGTTAAACTGAACTGTAATGGGCTCCATTTGTATCCGTTTGTGTGGCACCTGAGCCGGGCCCTTGAGTAAACACTCAAATGTTTTCAGTCAGTCAGACTGTGAGTTAAACAAATTGGGGATAAAGTTAAACTTTAAAATTATAATCCTGTAAATTTCGAAATTATGTATCGAATCTAGTAATTTTGCAAGTAATACCTATTGTAATTTAGAACACACAAATTGAAATACAATATTTACAGGAAATGTATGTACAAAGGCGAATTATCCCTTTAAGGGATCTCTTCCACTGAACCTTTGGAAATATACCTTAGATATGTACTGTATATGCAATAAAAACTTCCGATCCATACATAACTGCTGTTGTTGATCAAAAATTATATCGCCAAAAATATTTGTCCATCCAATTCGCGCGTCAATGCCAATTAAATTGCAAATTACAATTTATTGTACAAACAATCCAGTAGTTTCGAGTTCGCCTGAATTAAATTATGCTTAACAAAACACGAAGCGAAAAACAGCTGGCACGGTAGAGTTATTCGTTAATTTCGAGAATCATTCGTTAGTTTGTATTGTAATACTCAGAATTGTATAATTCCGCCAATTTATTCGGGACACTGGTCGGGGAGAATTTGAATGCGACGAGTTTCAAGAACGTTTTTAAAAGAAAATTCAAGATTGTAAATTATCAAGGAATCATTTTATTCCAAATGGTCAGTTACTCGCTCTTTTATAAGTTAAAATAACATGAATATTGATACTTGAATTATTTAAGATATTAATGGACACAGGGACAGGCTGCTAGCCATTTATCAATTAATCCTTATCAAAGTCACTTTGTTGTTATTTAACCCTTAAAGTGGCCAAAAAAACCGCCATTAAAAATTTGCATCAAGAATGGTAATAAAAAAGTGAGCATTATGGTATGTGCATTGTTTGATACTAAGTACCAATTTCACCATACAACGTTAATCACTTAACAGACGATTATGGCATTAACAGTTGTCAAAATATATGAACTAACAGTCGATTAACATTGATTAAATGGTAAATCTGGTACTAAATATGCCAATTTAAGGGTTAAGAACGACTGAGTCATATCAGTATAGTAAAAAAGGAAAGTTTTCAATTGCGACTGGTTTACACGAGACTCATAGTTTTCATCAGTTAGTAGATAGTACTCTATCTTTTTCTTTATTTATTAATTTTTTTATTTATTAAATAAAGAAAATAAAATCAAATGCTTTCTTTACACAGTGTGTTCTATCAAATAAAGAAAATGATACCTTTTCTCCAAAGCATTGGGTATATAATACTAATGCATCTTTGCATTCACATCCCTTCTTTGAAAAAACGCCTTTTACATTGTCAAATAAGAAAATACGGAATGCGAGTTCAAAGAGTTCGTTTGAAAGACAGGAGATGTAGGTCGGTGATTGCAAAGTCGCAGGCCGATGGAAAAACCTATCTCAAATAAAAATGTGGATCTAGTAACGTCCCAATTCAAATTATGGAGCACTGAACTAACGGTCGAGTTCTGACAGTTCAAACATACAAAACCTGGGTATTGGTCCATACACAGTGTAATATCTGCCTTTGTCTGGACTAGTCGCATTCATACTATAATTGCCTCTATGCTGCCTTTGTGTATTTTTTCCTAGCTATAGTCAGCAGTTTGAAAAGAAAGAAATAATTGGTTTTCGTGATCATCCTAATAATTCTGTTTACGGTAATCAAATCATCATTTGAAATCAGTTATTTGAATCCTATTCTCGAGATGTCTTTGGAAAATTCTGAAGATTATGTTTTGGTTAGCGGTTTAAGTGACGGAAAATCGTCGTTCCTTTTGTGTAACTTTTAGTTTTTTTTGAGAGTTTACGTTTACGAGATTCGGTTTGATGATATTCTCGCTCTAGCTTGACTTTCTATATTAACTATCTATTTCGTAGGAAATGCGAGTTTTCAGGTGAGATTGATGTCGTCTGGGCCCAACAAATAACAAGGTCGCCTTACATGCATTAAAGCAGGTCCTCCACCCGTGAGGGCCAGACAAAAATAGCCAAAAACAGACAGATAAATGGTTTAACTACATAACACTCCTTTTTTTCAAGTCGGTATTGGACGTATAGCTTTTTATTTCTTCAATCTCCTTTATGATTGACGCTGTACTCTTATTACGAACACCCGTTATATCCCTTAGAGGGTCTTTACAAGGATTAATTAATTTGAACCAAAGACCAGTCTTGTTCCAACCTAATGACAAAACTTCCAATTTATTGCTTTGGGAATATCTTTTGAAGTAAAGAATAGCCTGACCTTGAAGTTAAACAAATTCTGTTTGTTTAATGTCTTTAGGGACGCGTATACTATTGAAAGAGAAATTACCTTTTTAAACATTTAGGCGTTTTATGTCTAAAGAAAATTTCTGAGTGTCAAATGAATTTGAAATATAATATATTTCAAATTCATCAGTCGAAAGTAATTTGAGTTACTATATTATAGTAACTCAAATTACTTTCGACTGTTTGCTACTAAAGATATAAGTATTGTTCCCATTTCAATTATTGTACATATCAACAGAAACCAACGTTCAATATAAAAAAAAATAGCTACAAATGTTTTTCTTACGTATGTAAAGTTACGTTACGTTTCTTGAATTACTCAAGCATGAACTGAGAATTGGGGTCCCTTGGTTGGATTGACTTGAAATTGGGCTTGCGTATGTAGGTTCAATAAACATAAAATAGTCCACTGTAAGGTCGATAACAACTTGTCTATTTATAGGCTTTTAACTTAATAAACATGTAGACAGAATTAACCCAAAAGACCAAAAAGATATTTAAAGATTTGTATTTTAATTATTTGTCTTTTTTAATCTTTATTCGGTAATCTTATTATCGGTCTTAATTTGCGTTGATGATATTTTTTTTATTTTTTTATTTTACTTGTTAGATACCTTCTTGCTCCGAATGTTTCATCTTTTAAACAATTTACAAAACAAATTCCTAGCATGGAAGCTTTAAAGGTTTATTAAAGCACTCTCGCAAGCTGATACTGTTTTATATCAAGCGTTATTACACACTTAAGGGCATTAGGTGTATTCAATTTGCACCCGCGCCAGCTTATGTCATTATTAACCTCACATTTACGTTCTTAATTTTATACGTTATTACAATTAAGACTTTGGTCTTAGAATATTGCTTTGCGTTGTCTAACCTCACATTTTGTTAAGATTTTTATTAAAGATTGGTTTTCTACATAATTTAAAACGGATTTTATTTCTATTGCTTTGATTTGAAATATCGATTGTTTACGCGGCGTTAAAGGAACACGCTAAAATCACCTGGTTACTAGTATTGCCAACAAGTCTCGTAATTGTTATATACATATACTGGGTGTTGCCTGTAATAGGAGGAATAAATAGAAAATTGTTTCTACTGTATAAACGTAGCAACATTTGTTCTACAACTTTTACAAAATATGTACTTAATTTATTAATTGGGATTTTTTCGAACAAACTGAATAGCATTTTCAATGTATTCCATCCAATAGTCTAGTTGACATCTACTGTCAGCCCACAAACTTCGTAGTTTTCGCAATACATAGCTGGCTTGGAAAATCTAAATTCATTCATATTTAGTAAACAACAATTTATTTTCATAATTTGTAGAATAAATGTTGTTACGTTTGTGGTGTGGAAACGATCCCTAAATTTATTGCTCCTAATAGTACATAATAGTACAGGCAACACCCGGTATACTATAATAGTTCACTTACATACATACATGAACAGTTTTACGACTATAAACTAGCTATGTACAACGGTCAGCCCAAATATAATGTTGACTCATTCAAACATTTAAAAAGAGACAAACTAGTATTTCAGAACTATCGCTTTTTTAACCAACTTCTAAATAGGCTTGTATAAAGTAATTTCAAGAATGGAGAGCACACTGATTTTACCTACGAACTGACTTGAGTAAAATCATTCCCATCAGCATGATTCGCATCGTCTTAAATGGGAAAAGTTGTAAATAATGGAGTCTCGTCGGTTTATCGGCCGGGACACGTTCGCAGTTTAATTAGTTCGCATTCAAGCCTTTGCGTCAGCCTGTATCGAACTTTAACATCATGCTGTTACTTTCTGGGTGAACTGGCGAATTATTTAAGATATATGTTTAAAACCTGAAAAAGAGGGATGTTTCCAATTTAACGTGTGTATCTATTTATGTGGGTTCCCTCTTACGCCGAAACTTTATTTGCCGCATTTTGTTTCGCATAACTTTTCTCCAGTTGGAAATAATTTTAAAATATTTTGTTGAATACTAGTAGAATAGGGTTAGTTAGGTTAGTTTTATTTAATAACTTTTTAAGTCCAAGGTAAGGTATTATTGGCCCGTGTGCTTGCCGGGTTGGAATATTGCCACTCTGTCTTCCCATGGATGTCGCAAGAGGCGACTAACGGAATAAGGACGCGTAGTACTGTTAGGCGATGGGCTTGCAACTTGTCACTAATACACTATAGTAGTTTATGCAACAGTTGTATAAGAGAGGTCAAAAAAGACGAGTGGTGTGGTTACGATGTGAGCCGCAGGCGAACATCGTAAAGCAAGACGCCACGAGTATTTTTTGACTTAGTTATACACCGTTGCATACAATACTTTTTCTACGACTAGGTTTCAAATAAAATGCAAAATTAAATTAAAAAAAAATTAGTAATATACCTAGGTTAGAATACGAACGAACGAAGCACAGAACAACAAACGAGCGGGAAACATTCGAAAACGACAAAATATGTGTCTATGGTTAACTTTGTTTTTAAATTGATGTGCACTTGCCAGGTTTTATATTTAAAAAAAAAATTGCACAATCGATTTAACTTATGAAATAGGGACTAAAAAACACCTAATGATTTGAGAAATGAGTTCTTTTACCTGATTGGTCGATTTTAATATAGCTGCATTCTGGTTGATTGATACCATGTTTTTAAAGAGTTAAATTAGTAAAAGAGTTTACATACCAAAAAGAACCTAACGTTCCGATTGACAGTCAATGTGTATTTTGATTGGTGGATTAATTTGGTGAAGTATTTTGATTGGTCAAATTAACCTAGGTGTAAGCTTTGGCAGCTAGGCATGTCGTTTTGGCTCAAAAAAGCACAAGTGTTGTTAAGAGGAATAGACTAGATAGAGTTTTCTACGGAATGTTCTGCGGACATATTATCTATATTCTTATATTAGTGTTCGTGACTATATAAATGACAGATAAAAGTACAGGAGTAGGAAAATACATTTCTTGGGCTGGTTATGCAAAATTTGTTAACAGAATTATAAACAAGTCTTTTTAGAGTTGTTGGTATTTCTGTAGCTCTGCCTACCCCTGTTATGTAGCATTATTCATATAATGCTGAAATCATACATTGGGGCAATCGTGACTATGCGTAAACAAGGAGACCGCCTGTGCATCTGTCTATGGCATCGTAGCTACTAAACGGATAGTCTGGCTAGGACACAATTTTTAAAAAGACAGCTTGTTTCACCTTTTTAACAAGGTGTCAAAAACCTTTTCAAAAATGTGAAATACAAAAGACGTCACCCACGCGCCAAAGACAGCTTAAAATCAGAGCTAATGTCAACCTTGCCTCTTACTCGTACTCGTAGATGCTCGGGTCTATTTTGCGCTGTCAACCATGACGGAAATATCCGTTCCTGACGCTGAACTTATGGTGTGGATATATATCAGTCAATGGCGTTGAAAAGGTTAATCTGGATAGTTGTTAGCTAGGTTTACTCAAAATTGGTTAGGCTATTTAAGAGATATAAGAACTCAAAGCAGATGTATTCAAAATATCGGGGGATCTATTGTAATTAAAACTAATATATGAACTAGTACGAGTTCGCCACAGAATTGAAGAAAAAAAGGCTGATCTTTAAAAGAAAACTTTCGTGAAACTCAGACATATTATAGTTCACAACGACAAATATCGCTTGACACTTTTCAGGCTCAAACGAAGCTCATAATCATGAGCAGATGCGGCCGCAGCTCGAGTAGTACTGCGGGCCAGCGCCCTGTTTGCTGGCTGCTCGGTGCGAGTGGCGTGGCTGGCGAGAAACTACCCCCGTTTTCTTCATTATTACTTTTCTCAAATCTAGGGCTAACTTAAGGACCCCATTGTGATCTCTTTTTTCTCTTTAATAATCTTATTTCCAAGAATCTTATAATCTTAAAAAAAAAAAAAAAAAAAACTTTTTGCATATCTTTTCTTTATTCCTAAAGAAAGTGATGCAAGAAATTCTTCAAGTTATTTTTTGTAGGTTCAATTAAATGTGTTCTTTCTTCGCAATTGTACATTAAGCTTCTTTATAGTTTCATAACAGCCCTGACATTAACCGTTTTATGTTATATGGGATATAAACTTGATAAACATAAACCACCGTTGTGTACGTAACGTCTGCATTTGAGAGGGAAATATTATGCAAAGTTTTGTTATACTGAACTTTTTCGCTCGCTTCACCCGGCACCATCGGTTTTTCGTGAAAATATTTATCATCTATCATAGCTCATAATATGTGAATGAAAAATGCGGGTCTATTCCGTTCGGGCATTTTTTTTTGCTAGAATGCTTCAAGTCCTTAATTTTTGTTTGGCAGAGGTTGTTTTCCTTCGCAGTTGATTTATTTATAATGTTGTCACATGTGTAACCTAACCTAATAGACGTAATACAATATGCCACTTTTTGAGGATTTGCTTTAATTTTAATTCTACATACATACATAACATCACGCCTTAAATCCCATAGTGGGGTAGTCAGAGCAACAGAAATACCAACTCTAAAAAGACTTATTGTAACTATCTTGGTCAAAAACAATTGTTGTGAGTAAGAGAGGTATAGGAACTACAGAATAAATACTAACAGTTAAAGTATAACTTCAATTAAAACATATACAGGGTGTCTTCAAATTGGTAATACAAAACACTTGATTGTGGCTTAGTTAATGCTACACAGTATAATACATTAACCCCTTTGTTAAAATTAACTGTATTTAATTAATGCTAATTTTCGAACAAAACAAATAATTAAAGTCCCAAAGTGTGGTTACACTACATTTACAATACAATCTTATTTTTTTTGATAAGTGACAATTACTAATCAAAACACGTTTTCTTCATAAATTGCGACAGGTGACGGATAACCAAAGAGGAAAGTGGTCATTTGAGATTCTTTAAACTTCTTTGTTAATTATTATGGTAGGATAACCATGTTAAGCCAACAAAAATGGGATAATTTAAAAATTAAAAAAAAATACTTCTGATTATTTTAAAAGTATGAGACTTAATTGAGGGGCTAAGTTTAGGGGAAATGTGTGTAAAACATTGATTTTTTATTACCAATTTGAAGTCACCCTGTATATAATTTTTTTTACATAAGTTATTCAAGTTAAGGCTTTTTAGGGTTACTAATGTAAAGGGTAAACTCCCAAATGGATCCCCATTACTCCGCTTGGCCTTTTGGGTACGAAATCGTAAACAAGCTGTATTTATCAAGATATCTCTTGTCTCTTGTTAGGCTTACTTCACCAAACCTCATATACATTTTTATAAGTTAGCTCCTTGAAAATTCGAACAAATTTAATTACCCCTTAGGCTGACATT
This sequence comes from Acleris holmiana, assembly GCA_949316455.1. NCBI lineage: Eukaryota > Metazoa > Arthropoda > Insecta > Lepidoptera > Tortricidae > Acleris > Acleris holmiana. The sequence continues at coordinate 14,837,299 of OX438771.1, read as the reverse complement.
ACACTTTTAACAAAATTCTGCCTCCCTAAAGAGTTAAGAACTAATTTAAAAAGTTCTTGATAAAAAAGCAATCGGGACTTTGCTTAAAGATTGGTTGGTAAGTTGATTTTTGTTTTAATTATTCGGTGGAAAGAAAGTTAACTCTTAAGATATTTATGAAACAATCAGTGCAAAAAAACCTTTAAATATTATTTTATCCCCAGACACTTTTTAACAATGTATACACTATACTATTTATGACGAGTAGAGGGTTATTCATATTTGCACATGGAAATCTGTGCCATATTTTACCTGGTATGATTTACGTACACATAATAAATAAAAGATTTGATTTCTAGGACATTTAATTGGGATAGACCAGTTTTTGACAATGTTTGATAATTTGAAAACTATTTCAAGAAAAAGGCTTCTCAAATCAGTATTTGCAGTTTGATTTTAAAAATATGTTACAATATTGTAAGAAAATAAATAAATATTTTTATTTATATTATAAATAATTTTGTCATAACCTTACCGATTTTTCTGGTAGCGGTTACTTCTTGATAAAGTCACAGTCCAAACCTAACCTACTTTTCTGCTAGCAGTAAATTTATAATTAATTTATTGTAACATATTATTATTAATAAGAAATGTCTTTCGTTTGACCCCTAAAAGGCGTCCCTTCTATTTAGCATAACATTTATTATCTGAAAATGTTTTAGCATAACAGTCTTGGCTTAATCGGTTTTCGCCGAATGGTAATGTGACAGAAACCTTATTTGGCATAATTTGTAACATCTCGAAAAAGAGTTAGTCCGAAATTACGTTCGCATACTATTATTATGACCGATTAGTTTTACGCATACCTAATTTTGTTGAGCATAATTTTATTTGGCATATTATCGATTGTCCGAAACAAACTTGGCGTACCTACTTAAAATCTTAACTGTTACCAGAAAAGTAGGTTAGGTTAAGTTAGAACTGCGACCATAACAAAAACCACTTGATACCAGAAAAGTAGGCTAGGTTTATCGATCGACCGCAACTTACTTGACATACTTACTGCTAGCAGGAAAGTATGTTAGGTTAGAACTGCGACCATAGAAAAAACGAACTGCCACCAGAAAAGTAGTTTAGGTTAGAACTGCGACCATGGAAAAAACGAACAGCCACCAGGAAAGTATGTTAGGTTAGAACTGTGACCATAGAAAAAATGAACTGCTACCAGAAAAGTAGGTTAGGTTAGAACTTCAACCACAGTAAAAACGAACTGCTACCAGAAAAGTAGATGAGGTTATAACTGCGACCATACAAAAAACGAAATGCTACCAGAAAAGTAGGTTAGGTTAGGTTAGAACTGTCACCTTATCAAAAACTAACTGCTACCAGAAAAATCGGTTAGGATAGGTTAGAACTGTGACCTTATTAAAAACTAACAGCTACCAGAAAAATAGGTTAGGATAAATATATCTCTGCAACGATAGTTTTTCACCAAAACAATTTTATGCTCATCTACTTTATGTGTAGACATAATATGGAGCATCAATAATATGACTAACGTAATTCTGCGTAATCGAACTATGGGAATTTAGATTCTACGATAACAGTTTAGTATGCGCAAAGCCTAATATGGCTACATAGATTATGCCACAAATTATATGTCAAAACAGGGTGAAACCCTCTCCCTCTAAATGCGTTCCGAATTACGCTACATCAACTTTTTTATGTTTTTTTACTAAACATATATATCCTTCTTCAATATTTTACCTAGTAAAATTTAGACAGCTACTCGTAGCTGACACTTACATTTGACCACAACTGTCACGTAAAATGTATTTGTTTACGAATTAACTATAATTCTTATGATTCAACACGACACCATGAACATTCTTAAAACTCATATATAGGAAGTATAGGATCCTTTATTAATAAAAATGTGATGTACTAAAGATATATCGGGTTACTCACGTCGAGTTTCGTAGGTCTGCCTTAGTCTGACGAAAGTTTTAGAAGTGATGTGTTCAGCAGAACTACTCTAGAAAGAAGTGTCTAAGTCTAGGGTAATAAGTTTTTTTAAATTGTTTTTCATGATAAGGAAAAGTCTGCCTACTATTTCACCTTCTTGACAATAATAGGCAAAAAGTGACAATTCGCTATACATTGCAAAGTTAACAAGCTCTCTCATCAGTGGGATTCATATAAGCTGCGCCAAGTACACTAAAATTATATTCTTCAAAGGGTTACTCACGTCAGGTTTAGTAGGTTTCTTAGTTTCACGAAAGTTTTAGAAGTGATGTGTTCAGCAAAACTACTCTAGAAAGAAGTGTCTAAGTCTATGGTAATAAGTTTTTTTATATGATAAAGAGATGGCACACGAGCACTCAGGCCACCTGCCCCCTATTTCACCATCTTTACCATATAGGTGACAAGTGACAATTCGCTATACATTGCAAAGTTAACAAGCTTTCTCATCAGTGAGATTCATATAAGCTGAGCCGTGTACACTACAATGTCACCTGTCACCTGTCAATGTCATGATGGTGAAATAAGGGGATGGTGGTAAGTGGAATCTGAGATTCATAGATATTTAAACGCTTAAGAATATAATCTTAAGACTGCAATCCTAAGACCTCAATTGCATTGCCAACCCTGAGGACTAAGATGGAATGCCTCTATGGTAGTAATTTCACCGGTCACACTGGAACAAAACAATGCGAGCACTGCTTCTTGGCGGTAGGTTAATGGATAAGATAGTGATAGCGATCTGGACGCATCCTGCGCAGGGTCTTACCACCACTAATTAGTAATGGTCGAATGCTAAAAAAAGTCTAAAGCAATAAATATAATGTAGGTATCTTGATTGTTTATTGACACTATGTTTGAATGACGTTTGTCCATCAAGACGAAACCAGATCAGATTGAAAAATATATGGAATTGACGTAAGTGTCGCGTTACTATCTCGGTGGCTTACGTCAATACCATACATTTATCAATCGAAACATAATCGCTAACGATTGTCGAATGCGACTTGTCAAGCACCACAGTGGGGATAGACTAGTAAAGTTGCATTCGACAATCGTTAGCGATTATGTTTCGATTGAAAAATATATGGCATTGACGTAAGCCACCAAGATAGTACCACGTGACCATCTTGGTGGCTTACGTCAATTCCATACATTTGTCTATCGAAATATAATCGCTAACGATTGTCGAATGCAACTAGTCTAGCCCCACAGGATAGTAAAAAAACTTCTTTAAACGCTTCACCATTTTGTTATTATAAGTAGGCGGAGGTTACTTTTATTAAATACATTATTGTAAATAAGTACATACCACAAAAAACTTTAAACCTTAAATTCGATTATTTTATAAAAAGCTGGTCTTCCGAAGCAATATGCACACAATTTTTATCCTCGCAGCGTCCATAACCAATAATTTTACATTTCGCAACTCAAGCACACTATTTTTATTCCTGGAATAATTTTCAAGAAACTGTCCAAAAAGCAAAGACATTAACTAAACCGTTACCATTATCCATTTAGTGCCCCTGAACCGTTTGCAGATTTTCTCAACGGCTTATTTTTCTCACAAAAGAACTAATAAATCCGAAGTGATCGTTTTGATAACCTTAACCTTAAGGGTTTGGTTATAAAACTGGGATTGTAATAATAATAAAAATGCCACATTATGGGTCTTAGTTATGTAAATATTATGCTTTATGTTCTCTTCTGATCATAATGCAAATATTTCCAAAATAAGAACAGTTTTTGTTTGATTGATCTCCATATGGATCGAAAAGTGCGTTGAAAATGTTGATATTACTGATAATGATCCTTCAAATAATATCATTGACAGTATTACCCAGTTTGTCATTGGCAACTGTTCCCGATTTATCGCTACCAGCGTTGACGATAAACAATTTAATGTTATTTATAATTTAACGGTCCATAGCAAACCCTTGAAGAACAACCGGAAAATTGAGCTGAAATCTCGTCCAAACTAAATGGAAGCAAATTATTCAAATCATAAGGGATAACAAATAGCGCTTAACGGTGTTTTACCTTACATTCAGAGATCATGGCAATTCAATGTTATTCTTAGCACAGAAAGATTAGCCAAGTTGCTCCGAAAGCTAACGACTCTACAAATATGGACGACACGCTAGCTTAGTTGGTAGTGACCCTGCCTTCGGAGCTAGGGGTCCTGGGTTCAAATCCCGGTAAGGGCAGATATTTTTGTGATGAGCATGAATATTTTTCCTGAGTCTTGGATGTTTTCTATGTATTTAAGTAAGTATATATTTCTCTATATAAGTAAGTTTATCGTTGTCTAGTACCCATAGTACAAGCCTAGAGCTTAGTTTGGGACTAGGTCAATTTGTGTGACATTGTTAAGTCAAAATGTATAAAATGGACATAGGAAAATGCACTACACACATTCTTTAAGTTTGCACCTTAGATTTGAGACGTCTTACGCGTCGTATATTGGAAAATATATATTAAGACGCACTCATAGCACTAAATTATGTATATGGAAATAAAAGGACGAAGGTTACACACGGTTTGGGGTCTGTTCTTTATAATTTTGCTTGATAAAAACCGCTAAGCCTTTGGACAAAGATTCAGAATCACTGAAAGCGCTACGCAGCCGTGGCTCGTACAACAACATGTTTCCGCCATGTTGCGAAAATCTGAAAAGCTTTTGAAGCTTTTGTCCGTATCGTTAACATTGCAATAGGTCTTATTTAGTTTACAGCAACACGTTAAAGGCAAATAGGTTTTTATCCAGTGTAAAATAAAAACCCAGTGCGCAAACTTGCAGTTTCACGCAGTTTTGGCGACGTTTGCGGGTACCCGACGACTCATCATGCAAATCTTTTTATTACAAGCTTTTATTTGACTTGCTTTGTTTGTATATCTATCAGACTGAAACTTTCTTTTTTCATAAACGTCTGTCACTCTCCAGTTCAAATTTTGAGAGTCAATTTTAAACCATTTCCTGATAAAGTTTTACTGAAATTTGGAATACACGATAAACCCGATGATAATGCAATACGAGTATCGGAAGAGGCAACAAGATCTCCGCTGTACCGATCGACCCAGCTAATTTGGAATTTGAAACTAATTACGATCTAAATGCGATGTTTCAGCGCAAAAAACTACATCCATCTTTGTTCAATAAAATCAGCGTTAGACAGTGTATAGATCATTTATCTATGTTTTTCCAAAACGCTGAAAGAACAATTTGTCGGCAGGTGCGAGGGGTGATTGAGTGCCCGTAGCAGCTTTACGCGTCATTCGGTTTTTTTTTACAGCCAGGATCGGGGTTCCGTAGGCATTGCTCTTTGTATTATACATAGACGCAAAAGCGATTGCTTCTTTGTTGGGTTACAAAGTAAGCATTGGTATTTATCGGGAAAACGTGTTAAATGCGAGAAAATTTTGCCAAAAACATTTTACAGCAGTTTTGTCCCTTGGAGCTTTTGCATCAAATCACGCTTAGATTAAATTAGGGCCGTGTTCACCAACAATTAATCGGACGGTTAAGTCTTAATCAGCTGTTAATCAATACATCTGACACCCGTTAAACTGCTAATCGTCCGTTTAATTGTTGGTGAACACGACACTTAGAATTTTAAATCCTAGAATATGAAATAGTAGCCAATGGTAAAGTAATAAAAGAGAAATCAGCAATAGCTTATATTTAATAGGTTTAATAGCTTACTTTTAAATATCTTCTCTTAATGTTTTAAGACTTTATAGATAAACTAGAAGACGCCCGCGACTTTGTACGCGTAGAATTAGTTTTCCGCTACCCCCTATATACTTTTTGAGCATGATTTGTTTTTCGACATCCTCGTGCGTTGTCCTCATTCAGTCATTCCAAAGTCCAAGTTAGTTGGAAGAGATCCCATAAACGGATCAGTTTGCTCTTGTACATACTTTATTTTCATCGTGTTTTTTGTTAAACGATTTATTTTTGTGATATAAAGAGTTTACTTACTTATTTAGGGTATGGATTTCCGAAAATATCTTCTTACCTTGTGCACCCCTAGGAAATCTAAAGAATATTTCCTCCAAATTTCAGGTCCAGCGGTTTCGGCTGCGCGTTGATCGATTAGTCAGCCAGCCAGTTTCTTTTTTTATATACGAGTATGTATGAATAAAATACGACAAAATGTGCCATACTTTTTTTTGAGACATGGTTTTTTAGTGGCATAATAATTAAAATTTACGACACTACAACTCGCAACCAAGAGGTCCTACTTAACTAAAAGTTCTCTCTTCATCGATACCTCCAGATGTTTCTCTATATTACACTCCCGAACCCTTTTACTGCGCATAAAAATAAAATAACTCTTAATTTGGTTGTAGCCCTAGTTAGTACACACAATTCATTCTGCTCACCATAGAGAGAGAGATTAGGGTCGGCCTTCCATTACAACCGGCTGACGTCATAATATTTATTGGGGTACCGGAATTAGTAGCTCTGATGGGGGTGGAGTAACAGACAGATTTGCAACCCTGGACAACAATGGAATGGGACAGGGCCTGCTGATAGCATGAATTAAGACTAGTTGGCAAGATTTACAGTTGTGAGCGGAACACGGGAAATAAATGGCATAGAACAGGCTCACTATTATGTATGTATGTAAATATTTTTTTGTATAAAACACAGTAATTCAAAAATAATATTCACATAACCGGAACGTAGAAAGGCGAACTATGTAAAATATGTTTTTTTGTAACTTCACTTGAGACTTAAATATCGTAAAACGGCAAAAGGTAGCGATATGCGCTCTTCCAAAATTGGGATCTAACGACATTTTAAGGGTAATTTTTTGTTGTTATTCTTATCCGGTTTTAATGCTTGATGGTGCATTGTGGTGTGGTGTGGTATTCTTTTGAAGTTTAAATTTAAAAAAAAAAGTTTCCTAGACATCAAACCCAGATGATGATCACTACTGGCGCCTTGTCATAATTAAAACGTAAAAATAGGCATAACTGTTTTAAACTCAAAGTTATACATACTTCCATTTTATTTTATATCTGACGACAAGGTAACCTATGTTATGTTATCAGGGACAATCTCACACAAATTGACCTAGTCTCAAACTAAGCTCTAGGCTTGTACTATGGGTACAAGACAACGATAAGCATACTTAAGCATACATATTACCTACCCTAGTTGGTAATGACGCTGCCTACGCTACGGGGATATTGGTCTCGGGTAAAATTCCCAGTAAAAGGCAAATAATGCTAGAGCTTAGTATAAAACTAGGTCAAATTGTGTGAGATTGTCCCCTAATATTTATTAATTAATTATATGAGCTTAGTTAAAAACAGGATGGCCTAGCTACGTTACTCCACCCTCTACTCTCCGAACAGGAAGGATAGGGACCGGTAGGAATATGCAAGTACAGAATTATGCTAATTGTGCCGAGGGAATGTGGCTGCCCAGGAATGTAGAATTTAAATTTTAACCTTTGTACAAAACTCCGTTTCTGATTAAAATACCTTCCAGAAACAATAAAATGTTATTTTCGAGCAGGTAAGTAACGTTAGTTTCATCTGTAATAAGTATTTTTTTGACCTGATGTTCACGAGTGTTGCAAAAAGTTTCATTGTGGTGATTAAGAAGTTAAAACCAACATATCTTAATTAAAATCTAGCTGAACGTTAAAAACTAAAATCTCTGTGGACTACACTTTTCCGTGGAATAAGTTTCTGCTTCTGTAACAAAAGCTCCAACTTTACTAAAGCCTGATCAATCGTAAAAACTTCAGCGTGAGTTTAATAATAGTTTTAGAATCATCCGTCGAAGAAAAATACCGCTTATTCTCGAAATACCAGGAATTCTAATACTAGATTTTCAATATACTGGGATACCACAACTTGACTACGAAATGGGTATAAAATGTAGTATTTGAAAATTCCGGTATTTTGAGAATGGGTGAAGGCGACCTGTTACAAAACCGAAGGTATAATGGAAATGGAAATCAAAATCATAACAGCATTACCTGCGTTTTATCCGAACGATGGAAAAATATGCCTTTATCATGAATACGTTAATATATTTATATATTTATGCAGAAGAACTGAATAAGCAAGTAGGTACAGGCGTTTTCCGGGCGTATAATTAACGGTGAGGTTATTATTGGCTCAGCTTCGATCTACACGGCTAGCACATGACGGCGGCGTCGCGCACCGTTATGTGCTAGCCGTGCAGGATGAGAAACTGTAACTGAGAGGTTAGTTTTTTGTTTAAATGTACGTTCATAATATTCAAATCGGAGATAGATTTGATACGTGCAGTTGAAATAAGACCCATTTTTGCGTGGAAAATGTTAAATTTTAACCTGAAATAACCTAATCTGTCCGCGGTTTTAATATTAAAAATGGGCGTTTTTTTTTTGACACAATAATTTAGTGTTTTAGTTTAGTTTGATTTGGTTTTAATTATCAATTATTTTTTGTCGTAATAAATAGGTAACAAAAAGTAAATTGTTATTTTTCAATTCAGGATTCAATATCCGTAAATGTCAAAAAGTAGTTACATCAATATCAAATATAGTTCTTAATAGAATGTAGAGCCCACTAAAATAGTAATGGATAACCAGATTGTGAGTGTCGTTTGATTTATTCAAACGTTGTTTGAGCCAAACAAGACATAACAATTATTAACTAGGTAACTTAATTTTAATATCTTAAGAAATATCAAAACTTCAACAAACCTTTTTTCCTCCATTTTCTACATAAATTAAACTCGAGGTGCAATTAAGGATATTTTTAGTTAATAATAATACTTAAGATGTACCAAGATGTTAACGTAACCGATATAGGTACACACTTAGTTTCTCTCCTGTAAAATATTGAATTGTTTTTCCAAGGTAAACTAAAATATTAAATATTTTTCTTCAAAGCATTTGTATAGAACTTCATACCCTTTTCAGCACCACTGAACATTGAATTCTGTGAAATGCTGGAATTCTTTGATATTTTTTTTTAGGATTTGTTATGAACAGAAATCTTATTAGTGGAGCGTCTGTCCTCCCCTTCCGTTTGAGCGAGAATCCGATTCATGTGAAATTTAAAAAGATTTCAGACTCCTAGTATTCATTGATGAAACTTTTTCGAATTGAAATTCGTTTTAATTACCGCTGCGGATATAGCTTTGGCTGAGGTAAAATATAAATTAAATTGTAGCAGGTATTTTTATATTCGTTAAGACTAATTTGGTATATTTACTCACGGGTTAAATGCAAAAAATCGATATCTACTTTATACCGTAAAAGACTTCGCAGCAAAACCTAGGGCTGTTTCAGTTTCAGTTTCTTTATTTGCAATTAATTGTATGTACAAAGATGGAAAATAGTTTGTAATCAGAACATGAATACAATTTTACTTATAAGGTGTAGCAAAGAACAAAAACATTTGTTAAAATATAAATGTCTATTACATTCTAGAATAAAATAAAATTTTATATACAATAATCATAAATGAAGTATCACTACATGCCATATCAAATTCACTAATGTTATAAGAACACAATCTGCTTTTATGCAATAGTGCTACAACTCAAAAACAAATACAGTTTGATTTAAAACTTGAAGTACATTGCGTTCCGAATTAAAATGCAATAATGATTCATTTTGATTTGTAGCACTATTGCTTAAAAGCAGTATATTTAACTAAAAGCTTTTTTTTGTCATTACTTGAAATTTTGCGTCCGTCAGGTTTTCTAATTCATTAGGTAACTGATTATAAACTTTGGAGTTCGATAATACATATTTAAACTATCACTGAAAGTGTTGAAAATAATATCCAAATAGGTACCACGTGAAAACTCACATATCCACAAGCAAAACAGACAAGAAGTATCGTTTCCATATTTCATTGTCTAACAATATCGATTATGGGTAACAAACAATCAATGGGTATAAACACTTTAATCGCCTGTATCTCAAGAACCAATGATGTCTACTTAGTCGTGATAGTTTCCTTTAAAATTCGTTTAATGTTCTTTCATTTAAGATTTTTTTCCGATTTTTAGTATTGGGGCGACACTTGACTCTAACAAAAATGAGCGCTTTAAAGTCTAATATTTCATAAACGGATCACTTAATCGAAAAACTGTAACCCGTAATATTTTTGAAAGACCTATGCTACGACAACCCACACTATAGGGTAGACGAGAAAAAAAATACATCCCCACGTTACGTGTAGGGGAGGTACCATAAAAAAAAAACATTTTATTGTACCACTATGTTGGCGTGACTAATATGCATATTCATGCCAAATTACAGCTTTCTAGTACTAAGAGTCTCTGCGCTAGGCTGCGGACGGACGGACGGACGGACATGGTGAAACTATAAGGGTTCCTAGTTTGACTACGAAACCCTAAAAATGATCTAGACTAATAATAAATTAAGTAAGTCACCTTTAGTAAAATAGTTTTGTTTAAAAAAAAAAAACTTCATGGCAAACCCAGTTTCAAAAACATTCGTTAAATGCGATTGCTTTTAAGCCACGGAATTGAATTTCATCGTAACAAAGGCTGAAAAAATAATTGAATAGAATATATTACAATGGCCTTTCAAACGTTAAAAAAGTTGAGCTGATTCACAGTGACATTTCAGAATAGCGATTTCTCTATGCCCTAAAATTACTGGCTGCCAACAATTTTTATGATACCTAGCTACTGGCTGGTCATGAAAAGGAAAAAATGCTCGGATTATTTTTGAATATGGAATGACTCACGGATAAAAACAATAGAGTTAATACCGGAATATGGGAGACCCAAAATAAAGTAATTTAATTGCTAAGTCATTATAGAACCCTGTTATAGTGGCAGCGTCACATCGGAAGAAAGAATTTCGAGTGTATGTATGCATGAGTATCTAACTACCTATGAGATGCCGTTATATTCGTCTTGGATATGGAAATGACATAGGCTATATTTTACTCAAAGTAACGAGAGAGGGTTAATTTTTATTACAGATATTAGGTATGTTTTGTTTATTATTTTATTACGAATTGTCTACGTAGAATACTTTAAACGATTTAGACTATACAGTTCATGTTAATTCTTAGGAAGAAACCGAAAATAAGAAGTAAAAGTAAGTAAATTAATCCTCAACGTTTTGTTGTTTTCGTCTTGTCATTAGTGTCATGACATTTACGGTACATTAGCTTTTAACATTTCGGTTTGTATTTTCATAATTTCCCCGGAGAAATAAGAGTAACACGCTAAATGGTTACCTATTATAATTCTTGTTTTGAGGCTGAAGTGTTACAATGAGCTTGCTTTTAGGATTCCTTACCAAACACTACAAGAATGGAAACACAAAATCTATACAAGATCGCTTTGTGCCCTGTCTGTCTAATAAAGACCCTTAAAACGGCTAAAACTAAACGCAATATCAAATAATAATGTTGAAATAAGATTTTAATAACATAATAATTCTTAATCTAACGAGACAACATTGTTTTTGATAGATCTATTTCAAATGATATTCTATTTTAAATGATATCTTGCCAATTTGGAATGCAGCTGAAGTCGATAGTCGAGACACAGTCTTTTATGAGAGATAAAGATCCTTTCATGATTCGAATTTCATTACACCGAAAGGAGATCTACAAATTCAGCAATTTCATTGGCGTAGTCGGTTAGATGACACTTAGGCCAATTCGGATCAGTGTTTCCTAATTTTAAATATCTGTCAACCTACATTTTTAAATGCCAATCTCGGTTCTAGTGTAACAAAAAATGGGTTTATAAACTACGATAAGATAAGATAACATACGATATTTATTAAAGCGAGAACGATACGCTATCGAAAATATATGGGACAGGGGCCCTAGCCAAGATGCAAACGCTCCTAACATTTTTCTTTTCTATCGCTCAATGTATGGGATGAAATTCTCGTGCGCTTAAATAAATCACGTGGTCAACTGTCATTTCATACATTTTGAGCGAAGGAAAAGAAAAACGTTAGGAGCGTTTGCATCTTGGCTAGGGGCCCTGATGTAAACTGATTGGCGATCGCGTCAATTGCTTATGTTTTAACAGTTTTCGATAATCGTTTAATAGCGCTAATCATCTTGTCTAAGTCCACTGTTGTTTTTTCTAACTAAAGCTAGTTCACGTGCATCTACACACACAGATATAGCCCTATACTTGTGTTTGTAGATGCACATTGTCTTTGAGTGCGTTGCTGTCATCGCTAAGCACCGGGGGTGAATTTAAATAAAATGTACGTCGTTAAGGCCTTATTGAAGATGAACTTTCTTCCACTGTGTAATGAAAATTAGTCATACAATATCATTTTCGTGACACAAAGGAAAAAATCAAGATCTTTATAATTGAGTCCTAATATCTTTAAAATGTACCCTTGCAGTAGTGTACGTGTACAACTACAAGTATCGCCCACCCGCTTTCATGAGATAAAACAGTTCAACAGTTCAGACAACTCACTAAGTACACGTATTTAGTGAGTTTTCTTTCCATTAGGGTCGACTTTCGAAAAAATCTTTATTAGTGCTCGCCTAGGGAACGCAAGGAATATTCCCTCCGAATTTCAAGAACTTAGGTTCATTGGCTTAGACTGTGCGTTATCGTCCAGTCAATACTTAATACTCAATTATTTATTGCTTTCTGTAATAAGTCACTTAGTTAGTCACTCACGAAAAAGCTTTTTGTGTAAAGATAAAATATTCGACGAAAGGCCTTTTAGAAAAGTTAAAAATGTTTCAAATTTTCGATTCTTTTTTCGAATTTTAACCGTTAGTTCAGTTAACTATTGATCTGATCAGTCAACAAGCCCTTAGTATTATTAAGTTCAGAGCATGTTGTTTGATTAGTTAAGTAGTTAAACTAACTAATTGTTAAGAATCGAAACGAATGGGTTAAGTTTCAAGGATATGTGTGAAATTTTCCATTCGGTTTTCGAATTTTAATCGTTAGTTCAGTTAACTACTGATTGAATAACGGGTCTTAAGTTATATTAAATCTTGCTAGACATAATATGAGTACACATTTCAATCAAAATAAAAACGCGTGTATGCTAGCAGTATCATACAGATCACTATCAGTCATATTTTGCGTTTACGATGGAAATAAAGTACCATATGGATGAATGCCTGTTTCGTTTTTATGTGCTCAAAATCAACAGGCTATGCTCGGGGCGGGATCGGGGTGCGTTCATGTTATGGATGGCTTTTTGGCTATAAAATTGTTATTTTTTGCTCATGTATTATGATTATACAGTTAATGTATTACTGCTTCGTACAAAACGCTTTGCCTCTACGTTTGTTTTTGTTCTGCTTTAGAACTGTTAAAGAATTGGAGGTTATTCTTGCTGACCTTACGCTCTCGAAAGTATAATCCTTTTTTATAAGTCTATACTAGGTGTTGTTACACACTTTAACTAAACTGCACACGTCAAAGAATTTAAAGAGTCAAGGTACTAAAGTGTGTAAATACTCATAAGGCCGACTCTACTATCTATCTAAAGAAAAATATTTTAGGGTGCATATTTAAGTCTTCACTTTTATACATATTGTCTCCTTTTTACTGTTGTTCGTTTGGCTATGTAATGTTTTCAAATATTTTGCAATTGCCTAAAGGTTAACTTTTTTTAAGATATAGCATTTTTGTGGAAGCGGGTTGAATATTAATTTTAATCCAATATTGATGGGGAAAACGGTAGGTATCGCAAATGGAAAACCGCAATTGCAATTTTGGCTTGATGACAATCACGTAATTACAATCGCACCACAGCGTTATATCGTACGGCACTTCTCGTAAATGTCCATGCACAGTGTTTTACAGTTTTCCATTAATGTTATCATCATAAAAAGTAAAAAAAAACTCACTTTACGAGTACAGGGCAGTTTGATTATAGTTAAAGCTGGACTTAATAATGCTACGAGTTATTGAGCCTGCATTATTATTACATCGACGTTTTATCAAGTCTGGTGACGCCAATCATCATACGCTTGCTAACTCACGCCTAGGGATTTGATATCGATAAATAAGAAGTCGATATACATTTTTATTTATAAAAAATCTCTGCTACCCTTAAGCAAAAAGTCCATGTCCAAAAGTCCAGTGTCATTGAGTCATAATAAAAGGTGAACAAATCACGATATCTTTCACGATGCTGAGCACAGGTTTTAGTAATTTTTATATTTGAAGAATGTTTCGTTAACCACAGTGGACGTTGAGAGCTAGTTTAGTAATTTAAAGTGAACATTTTGAAATTTTAAAATAAGTATGAAAAACATTTCAAAATAAAGATATATCAGTTGTGTGTTGTGTTTTTTTAATCCTAATAGAAAAAAATATATTTATATAGAATCCTGATAAAAAAAATATCGCAAAAATATTTTGGAATGTTATTTTAGTATTTCTTCACCGAGTTAGCACACGTATGCCAATCATCCACCTCAGTGCCTAGAGAAGGTGCATAACGCTAACGTTAGCGATTTTCGATTGCTGACAAATTGTATGGAGTTGACGTAAGCGGCCGACGCGATATATCGTCAGCTTTCGTAAATCCTATACATTAGGTCAGTTTTTACCAACGAAATTTTTACTATATTACTAACGATAGCATTCTGTCATTTTTATAAATACTTTCATATCAGCCAAAGTACGTCCACTGGCGAATATAGACATTCTCCAAAAATCTTCACTATGATCTATTTCCTGCAAGCTTAACTAAATCGTTTTTAGACCTAGTTGGCCTTCCAACATGGCGTCTTCTGATACGTCAAAAAAAAACTGTTCTATTGCAATACTCCATAAAACATTAGCACTGTTTAAACCAGACTTCCTAACCTTTGATTGAACCTTCGATTCTCAAACCCTTTTTTTCCAGAAAATAAAACGAAATGGGTTTTGTTCTGCTAAACAATAAATTTTAATTGGAAACGTGATTCTGACTGCGAGGGGCGATGGGCTGAGGCGTCAATTTATAAGTAAGTATTAGGATCAGAACCCAAAGGTGATGTTAGATTTTATGGCACAAGTTTTACTTATAAGCTGCCTGAGCTCTGTTTCACGGGCAATGAGCGGTGGGTGACAGAAACACATACACACAATAGCATCACCAGATTTCTAGGTTGTGGCCTGCTTTATACACCCTGTAACAGGATTGTTGGATCTATCCTTTCACTTACTAGCTCGTAAATGTCGAAGTGTTGCTATAAAGATTCCAAAACTGACCGCACTTCAATGGCCGGCCTTTGCCGCCTGTCATCCTTCATGACAGTCACAGTGTCAGTAATAGTGTTGTCAACTAATACTGGAACACATGAGACGAGACAGCAAGAGTATGTTATATCGCATACACTACATCCCTCCCTTATTTATAATTTATAAATAAGAAAAGAACAATAAGATATCTTAAAACCAAATAATTATATAATCTATAGGTATTCAGCCTTTCAATTTCGATCTCTATTTGGCAGAAGATTAATATCATAAAAAATAAACATTACTATTAGAACTATAATCACGTAGTAGTTAATAATTTAAGGTTTAATTTTCACAGCTTTATTAATTTTCATAATGTATGACTTTTTCTTGCTGAACCGCTTCCTGGACCGCATTTTATTAACCCTCATCATATTTTTAGGTGAACAACATTTTTTCTGAGTACTTACCCTGTTTGATCGTTAGTTACTGTGATATCTCCTCCAGTACGCTGGGTTGTAGTTTGAGCTTAGCTTATTGGCATAGCCTTTTTTCTCCTTCATATAATTTCATTTCAGTGGCTTCTCTTCTTCTAACTATAATTATACTCTTTCTCCTTTTCACTATCAGCCTTGTCTCGAACTCACACCTCTATATCAACCTCTATACTTTTCAGCCTAACCATCGATGGAATTTTGTCCCTGTTTTGTCGTTTGAAAACCTGTTCTGATGGCGACTTCTGTGTTGTGGTATGAGGCGTGCTGCTATACAATAATAGGTACTCCATAAGGCTTTCTTTCAGATATTTCTTCTGGTAATCTAATCTACTGAATATCACCTTGAGTAATTTTATAATGTGGTAACTGGTCACTAATTTGGTGATCTTCACTTTTTTGCTGCGACTATAATTACGAGTACTGTAGGCAGTTGTATAATGAAACTTCACCACTGAGTTGAAACTGTATATTATTTAAACTATATCTTTGTACATACAAGTTATTAGATCTAAACACTTCGACGAGCTGTCTACCAATCCCCCCTCTTCTACCGTGTGACCACTTTTATACCCACCCTCTGCCATTAAAACGTTCAGGGAAACGGAAACACGATACCGGTGCTGCCATCTTTTTTAGTCAAATCAGTTTTAAATTAACAATTAATATGAGAAATCATGACATTCGGCCATCCGGCATCGTGTCGCCTCCTGGCACACGGTTCCATTAAGTTAATAATACAAATAGGTGAATCTTAAAGTATAGCGCATCTCTGCTGTAAACAATTAAACACTTTATGATACTAATAAATCATAATAAGTGACACTTGAAGTATAGTGCATCTCTAACTAATGTAAACAATTAAACAATTTATAATATTAATAAACCATAATAAGTGATACTTAAAGTATAGCGCATCTCTAATTTAAACCATGGGACGCCAAACCACGGCCCGCGCAAATTTATATTAAGTTCAGTGGGGCCCTCGAGTCAAAAAGTTTGATGACCCCTGATTTAAACAATTACACAACATATAATATCAATAAACCAAAGATAAAAAGTAATACAAAATCATGACATTCGGCACTTAGCTTACTAATACTTATTGTGATTCTTATTTATAAGTACTTATGTGAGTTTTCTCCCGGCTTTCACTTAATTTAATTATTTAAATATCAATATTATAGAGTACATGTATTTAACAACAGCGAGCAAAAATAATGGTTCAGCCACTAAAAAAATTTTAGTACTTAAGTTACCCTGTTGCTTGCTAGTGGGTACCTAACCTATAGATACTTAAAATAAAGTCTTAACTACAAAGCAATAATCGACCTAAACTATTATCTAAACGTATGTACACAAATTAGTAAAATTACTATTCAGTGTCATTATTACTCTCGGTATTGCTACTCGTATCACTGTCATATAATTCAAGACTTTTAACATGAATCCAGGGCCTAATCCTATCAAAGGCAATCACAGTCGTATAAGGTCTAACCTTTTTGTTAAAACCTGGGACATCGGTTATTCTATAGCGGTCATTCCGCAAGACTTCGGTAATCTTGTACGGCCCGATAAACTTGGATAGAAGTTTTGTGCTTTGGCCATGGTTGTCAAAATTATTTCGCGAAATTTTTACTAAGTCACCTACTTCGTACTTTGCAGCCGGGACTCTATTTTTATCGTGCCTGAGTTTCATTTTACTTTGTTCCTTTTCTATATTATGGCTAATACTTTGACGCACTGATTCCAAGTTGGTATGTGTGTCGTTTGTAATGTTAAGTTTATTAGTCAATTCATCACGCATTTTTAAGCCAAACATAGCTTCTGTCGCAGATTTCTGTGTGGTTGCATTGACTGTATTATTTATACCCCATTGAATTTTACCAAGGCACTTGTCCCAGTCGCGTTCGTGGCCGAAAGAGTTCTGTGCAGCCAGGGAATTGAGAATGGTCTGGTTGAATCTTTCGGCCTGTCCGTTTGCTCTGGGACAAGCAACGGCGTTTAAGATATGCTTAATGCCGTGTCCTTCGCAAAACGTTTGGAATGCAGTAGACGTAAAAGAAGAACCACGATCAGATATGTAGGTAGTTTAGATTTATACATGAGAACGTGCATGAGGGTAGATGAATAAAGCATGAGCCAGTCTTACTCCGAACCTGTAGTTTGATTCACGTATCCCTCTCAAATAACTTTACATGGCGCAGCCGAGTGTGAAAAAAGGAACCTACTAACGTATATTATTGTTACCAATAATTGCGAATCTTAATATAGTTGAGTGTTGTACAGGTCGTGAGTTGTAAGCATTTAATCTCAAAGGCTTGCGTTTAGTGGGTGTGTGCTGACGTATTTGTGCGGCAATGGAAGCGGTTTTGCCCCCACCGTCCCCGTTTCATTTTATTAACAATTTGGAAAACGTTACTTCTGGAAACTTATCAAAGGAATGGGAAAAATGGAAAAATGCGTTTAACATTTATTTCGAAGCGTGCGAGCTTAAGAGCAAAAGTGAAAAAGTACAAAAGAACATTTTGTTGCACGTCATCGGAGAACAGTGCCGGGAGGTATTTGCGCAATTTGACACCAACGTAAAGGCTGATACTGTTGAAAAGGTGTTGAAGCAATTCGATTCATTTTTTTTACCGAAGAAAAATATCACTATTGAGCGGCATAAGTTTTTTATTCGGAATCAAGAACAGAGCGAATCTGTAGAGCAATACGCATTTGAATTGAAAAAGTTGGCGAGTTCGTGCGAATTTAAGGACCTAATGGAGGATTTAATAAGAGATAGGCTCATATGTGGAATACGGGAGGATGCGTTACGTGAACGTCTGTTGCGGGAGCCAGATTTGGATTTAAAGAAGTCATTAGATATATGTAATTTAGCACAAATATCAAAATTGCAAGCTGGTGCTATTAGAAAAGAATCAAGTGAACATCATGTTTATAACATAAATCAGCGAGATCAATATGGTTTTGAAGATACGGGTGATGCCCGCTCGGTAGACTGGATATCGAGAGGGGGACCGCGCAATCATCGCGGTACTCAGCGCGGCAGGGGTCGCGGCCGACCGTCACGGTTTAACGCACAGCCATCGGCGGCCGCTTCGCGAAGTGCTCAACATCGGCCGGTGCCGTATCACAGGAATGGACAAACGAGTTGGTGTTCAAGATGCGGTCTTTCCCATCAAAGTGATAGATGCCCTGCAGCAGGAAGAAGATGCTTAAGGTGTAACAATTATGACCATTTTTCCCGGATGTGCAATGTGCATGAAGTTCAGGCAGATGAGTCAACCGACCAGGTAATTTACTATTTTTCTGATACGCATAATGATTGGTCCGTTGATTTAATGATAAATGATTACAAAATTAAATTTAAATTGGACACTGGTGCTGATGTTAACGTGTTGCCTCGTTCATTTTTAAGCGAGATAGGTATTTCAGACCAGGATTTAGGGCCATCATCGGTTTGTTTGCGAGGTTATTCCGGGAATAATATTAAAGTTATCGGACGTTGTAATCTAAAAGTAACTCATAAAAATCGTGCCTTTATTCTAGATTTTTTGGTAGCCGATGTAACTTCTCCGCCTATTCTAGGTCGTGATTCGTGTAGTGAGCTTAATGTTATTAAATTGGTATTGTCTATAAATAGCGACCGTGAGCAAACAACAAACAGTAGCATATTTAAAGATTATTTTGATGTTTTTGAGGGAGTTGGTTGCATGCCAGGCGAATATAAAATTGAAATAAATACCAATATTAGACCTGTGGTTCATGCGCCAAGGAAATTACCGTTAGCTATAAAGGATAGTGTGAAAGGCAAGTTGGATGAAATGGTACGAGACGGAATTATTGCAAAAGTTGAGGGTCCGACTGACTGGGTAAACAGCATAACGGTTGCTAAAAAAAGTAACGGAGATATAAGGATTTGTTTGGACCCGCGTGATTTAAATCAAGCAATCAGGCGAGAACATTTCAGATTGCCGACTTTAGATGAAATAACTGCGGATTTATGTGGGTCTAACTATTTTAGCACATTAGATGCCAAGCACGGGTTTTGGCAGTTAAAATTACATGCGGAAAGTACCGATCTCTGTACTTTTAACACCAGTTTCGGGCGATACAAGTTTTTACGTTTGCCATTTGGCATTACTTCAGCGTCGGAAGTTTTTCATAAAAAAATGTATGAGAATTTCGATGACATACCGGGTGTTTGTTTGTTTGTTGATGACTTACTTGTTTACGCGTCTTCTAAAGAAGAACATGACCGTAGGCTGAAAATGGTTTTAGATAGGTGTAGAGATATAAATATTAAATTAAATAAAGATAAATGCAAATTTGGGTTAACGGAGATAAAATATTTAGGACACAAAATCACTCCGAGGGGCATTTATCCCGATGATTCACACACATCCACGATAAGAAACATGCCCCGACCAAAGAATGTTAAGGATTTGGAGAGGTTTCTGGGTATGATCAACTATGTTGGTAATTTTATATCAAATCTATCCAGTAGGAATCATGTGCTTAGAGATTTATTAAAAAAAGACATAGAATGGCATTGGAATACGGAACATGAAAAGTCATTCAATGACCTTAAGAAATGCTTGACGAGCGTTCCCGTACTACAGTATTACAGTTTGGCTAAGCCTGTAGTTCTCTCGGTAGATGCCAGTAAAAATGGCCTTGGCGCTTGTCTTCTTCAGGACAATTTGCCAGTCTGTTATGCATCACGCTCACTTACAAAGGCCGAGCAGAACTACGCCCAGATAGAAAAAGAGCTACTAGCTTGTGTTTACGCCTGTGAAAAGTTCTATACGTATTTATACGGCCGCGGTGATGTTACGATCGAGACTGACCACAAGCCGCTTGTCAGCATCATTTCCAAACCAATAGCGACTGCTCCTGCTAGGTTACAAAGAATGTTATTGCGTTTGCAACCATACTGTTTTAACCTAGTGTACAAGCCGGGGAAATATTTATTTATCGCTGACACCCTGTCCCGCGCCGTAGAACCGGTTAGCGGTCCGGCGACGGAGCCGCGCGATCAGCTGGAGGCGCGTGCGCAGGTGTGTGCGGTAGCAGTCAGCAACCCGCTTGTAGATACACATTTTATACAAATACAAAAGTTAACTAGAGAAGACTCTGAATTAATTTTACTAGCAAAGTACGTAAAGAATGGATGGCCAACACACAAACAAAACGTTGAAAACGAAGTGAAATCATACTGGGGGTACCGGGATGAGCTGTCCATTGCTTACGATATGTTATGGAAAGGAAATAGAATCATTATTCCCAACGCATTGCGGAGTGAAATGTTAAGGCGTGTACACATTGGCCATTTAGGTCTTGAAAAGTGTAAACTTCGGATTAGAGACATTATGTTTTGGCCCAACTTAAATATGCAGCTAGAGGACTTAATTAACAATTGCCAAGCGTGTTTAACTTTCAAGAACGAACATAGAAAAGAAACCCTTATACCTCACGAAGTTCCCAACAGAGCGTGGTCAAAGGTAGGGGTGGACGTCTTTCATTTTAATGGTAATAAATATTTGATTACTGTCGATTATTACAGTAAATTTGTTGAGGTTACTGAATTGAATTCATTGACATCCGACTATGTCATTCAGCATCTCAAGGTATTATTCAGCCGCCAAGGCATACCAGATATTGTAATGTCTGATAATGGTCCTGAGTTTAGTTCCCAAAGTTTTCGGACGTTTTCTAGCCAATGGAATTTTCAACATTTAACATCTTCGCCGCATTATGCTCAATCCAATGGCCAAGCAGAGCGGACTGTGCAAAATATTAAAAATATATTAAAGAAAACACAAGTCGAAGGCACTGAATTTAGGTTAGCTTTACTAGAGTATTTGAATACTCCAATAAGCAATAAATTAGCATCTCCATCAGAACTATTAAACAATCGTAAACTAAGAAGTATTGTACCGTGCTCGCCAATACTATTGCTACCGAAAATACAAAAAAACGTCAAAGTTGAGCTGCAGTCGCGTCAGACAAAACAAATAGAATTTTATGACAAAAACGCTCGCGATTTAACGCCACTTGTTCCGGGTCAAAAGATTAAAGTTAGAATTAATAAACGCTGGTCCAGCGGGACGGTCCTCTCAGTCCGTGGAATACGATCGTACGCGGTGCAAGTGGAAGGTGGTGGTATCTTAATTAGGAACCGGCGACATTTATTGCAAGATTCAGAACGACGCCCTGATGGAGCAATAGCAAAAAGCGCAGTGTGTTCGCTGCCTTACGAGGATATAATTCCATCTAGCGACAACGGGGTGACGTCATCCTCGACCGCGCTCGTGGCGCAACAGCCGGACGCTTTAGTGCATAGCGGGTTCGATTCCCGTGCGGTCCCAGTGTCCAACTTCACAACCACTAGTAATCATTATATCACTCGTTTTGGCAGGACAGTCATACCACCTGATCGCTGGGGCTACTGAGTACATCAAGTCTGTCAGCAGTCCACGCCAACATAGAGAACTGTATTTAAGTTGAAGTTATTTGATGTTGTGATTGTAATCAATCACACGTTACGTGGGTTACTTTACTTGGTCGATTGATGCTGCCTTAACGAAACAACATAATTTTCTTAATATTGTCTTGTTAATACTTCTTAACGTAAATACCATTGCCAACATACAATTTAACGATTTTTTTTAAATAAGCATGTTATTAATTAAAAAATAAAATTAATATAACAATAAATAATTCTACTCACATAGTTTATATTCACAAGTTTAGAAATGGTAAGAATTAATCATCATCATTTATTTATAATCGAAATCTACATAATAATGGCGGAAATTACTTAAAATTAATTAATTAAATCAGTATAATAATAGTGTTACACTATAACCTGTGTATAGTCAACTAGGTATAATTTATAAATTTATTTCTTATTTTATATTGTGTGTGTGTGTGTGCATGAGCACTATGCATTTCATTTGTTTTATATAAAAAGGAGGTTGTAGGTAGTTTAGATTTATACATGAGAACGTGCATGAGGGTAGATGAATAAAGCATGAGCCAGTCTTACTCCGAACCTGTAGTTTGATTCACGTATCCCTCTCAAATAACTTTACAAGATACAATTCTAGATGGGACGCCGAAGTCACAAAATATTTTGTCTAGCGTTTTGGTTGTGGTCTTTGATTTAAGGTCCTTTACTGCCCTATTAAAAACATATTTAGTAAAAGCATCGACTACGGTGAGTATGTGCGAGTTTCCATCCTTACTCCTCACAAATGGCCCAAGATGATCCATATGAAGCGTATGGAATGGAATGGACACTTTCTCGATTGGATATAAATGTCCAGACTTACGTTTTGATGATGAATCTTTATTGTATGCGCATTCTAAACATGATGAAACGTATTTCTTAACAAACTTACGTAATTTTGGGAACCAAAACTGATCTTGTATTTTTTCTATTGTTTTACTATAGCCCAAATGACCAATATCGTCGTGATTGGCGCGACACACTTGCCATCTGGCACTTCGTGGAACGGCTAGCAATAATTTATCGTCTACTTTCCTATATACCGTATGGTTTTTAACTACGTAATTTTTACGTACATCTTTGCATTCCTGGTCATCCACTGGTTTTAGAATTTTGAAAATACGGGAAATATCAGGGTCCGCTATTTGTAAAGACAAGAGCCAATTTTCTGTAGTAATGCTATATACATTGACAGATGGATTATCATCGGGTTCTGCTACTTGGCTAGTGTTGCGGCTCAACGCATCAACGTGCGACATCTGAACGCCTGAACGGTATTCAATGTCGAACGTGTATTCGCTGATTTGCAACCACCACCTTGCTATGCGCGGAATTAGGTCCCTCTTTGTCAAGGTAGTTCTTAAGGCCGCGCAATCAGTATAAACTTTGAAATGAATGCCTAGAAGGTAGACTCTAAACTTTTTGAGGGAACACACGACTGCCAGCGTCTCTAACTCATAGGAGTGCAAATGTTTTTCTTCTTGCGTAGTTTGCCTGCTAAAATATGCGACAGGTTTTAAGACACGCGTATCGCTTTGCCACTGCATTAGTATCCCTCCTATGCCCAGAGAACTGGCGTCCGTATGCAGCTCTGTCTCAAGGTTAGGGTTGTAGAGTGCTAGAACAGGGCGACTAACCAGCATTTCCTTCAAAAGGCAAAAAGCGTTTTCTTGTTCATCTGACCAGCACCAAGAGGCTTCCTTTTTTAACAAGATAGTTAAAGGACGAGCTATTTCTCCGTAACCCTTGATAAACTTGCGAAAATATCCGGTTAACCCAAGAAATTGCCTAACCTCGTGCACATTTCGGGGAGTAGGGAATTCCTTGACGGCTAAAACTTTAGTCTCACCAGGTTTGATACCTTGGGCGGAAACTTCGTAGCCAAGATAATGCACACAAGAGTCGAAGAAACTACACTTTGATAGTTTTAAGGTAAGGCCGTTTTGCCTGAAGAGCACAAGAATATCTTCCAAGCGGAGAAACATTTCGTCGACACTTTTGGATGGTATTAGAACATCATCGAGATAAGCCAATGCATATTCGAAGCGCCTGTTCCCGAGGATTTTATTGATCATCCTCTGAAAAACGGCCGGTGCATTGGCCAGACCAAAAGGCATCCTCTTAAACTGGAAGTGGCCGTCTGGCGTGACAAAACCAGTGAGATGTCGACTGTCGTCAGCCATCGGTATTTGGTAATAACCGGATGCTAAATCGAGAGTCGTAAAGAAGCTATTACCGCTGAGGTTGGACAATTGGTCGTCAATAATGGGTAGGGGAAAACGATCTTTGACTGTTTTATTATTTAAAGCCCTGAAGTCGACACAGAGCCTTTGCTCGCCAGTTTTTTTTTTTTTACCATTAGTATTGGACTAGCATAGTCTGAACTCGCTTCCTGGATAATGTCGTTATGCAATAATTCTTGTATGGTTTCCCTAACTTGCTGACGTTCTGAGTGAGATAGGCGGTATGGCCGATATACTATTGGCTTATCATCGCTTAACTCTATCTTCATTTCTGCATCGGTAATACAGCCTATCTCACCCAAGTTCGTAGCAAAACAATCACGGTATTGCTGTAGCAGTGAATATAGTCTATCAGCCTGTGCGTCGGTTAGCCCTGAACCTATCTTTATGTCGGCCCGCTTAAGCGGTTCCAATGTGGATGCGTCTGTAATAATTCTATTTACTTGACAGGTGTTTTGTTCAACGAAAGGAATAGATCTGGCTATAACTGTTTTAGGCTCGAATTTCAACAGATTTTGTGATAGATTTGTAACTATTACTTCGCCTTTCCCATCTTCAAGGTGGAACGCGCCCTGCAATAAACAATACTCCTTCCCGGGATCTAAAGCTGTATAACCTTCAATAAGGACGTCTCCGGTAAAATTACTTTCCACGTGCACGGGAACAGAAAGGGTTTTAGAAACTTCAATAGCATCGGTTACGAACAGTTTCATGTTAGCTTCCCTGTTACTAAACGGATTCTCGTTGGGACTTTTGTAGAACATCAGTTTATGACTGTCTTTGAGAACCGTGACAAATGGAAGTTCTGTAAAGTTTTGACCTACGATCAATGGTGTTTGCATGAACTCGTCATCTACAACTAATACTTCAATGCTAGATTCTACTTCGTCTATCTTTATATGGACCTGCGACTTATAAAGAGGAGCGACAGTTGATAAACCAAATCCTTTTACTATTGGAACTCCTTCATTACTTTTTGGCAGATTCAACGTCTCTGCATCACTTTTGCGTAATAAGGTACACTCACTACCAAAATCTACGTACCCGACAAAGTTTTGATCGTCAACTGTAACAGTTTTGTAAAATTTATTATTGTTACTGCTAGCAGTGACATCGATCTTTAGAGTTTTCTTCTCTGAATTGGTCTCATTATTTCTCGAGTTGAGATTGGTTGAGCCTAAGGGTTCTAACCTACAACCGTCATTATTATGTCCTACTCGGTTACATCGTATACATTTTACCACTGGTTTTGTGCATTTGTGGTAGGGGTGTCCCCTGGCTCGACAATTATAGCACGTAATGGAACTCTTCGAGCCGGAGACAGAGTTGGAACTAGAACTTGCGTTAAAGGTTGGTGTATCTTTAGGTAATGTACGGTCCCTTGACTTATTAGCGACAGAAGACTGTGGTTTTTGCGACCCTAGAAAACTCAGTAAATCCTCAGGTTCGGAACAATTTAGTGCCTGAGCTCCATTCCTTACCGATTTATCTAAAATACCGTAAACAATACAATCTACTGCCTTTTTGCCCTGGATTTCACAACGAGTAAGTAGATTTAACTTATCATAAAAATAATCGCGCAAGTTTTCTTCATATCGCGAGGTACGGCTCAACATTTCCTCTAAGAGACGCCCATAGTTCTCTTCGCTAGGAAAAGCTTTTTTAAGCTTTGTTTGCCAATCCTCCCAACTAAATACAACCGTTGGTAGGGCTTCAAACCATGTCTTTGCTAGGCCTGCTAGTTTCTGTAGTGAGAAATGAACTATTTGTTTTTCGTCCCAATTATATATTACAGCGCATTCGTTAACCTTCCGCAGCCAGCAATCGATGGTTTGGGCCCTGTTGGAAGGATTGAATTCCGGCACTACATTATTCATATTGTTGTTACTAAAGCTAGATGGCTTACTGTTTTCACCCTTCCAAGTCAGCAGCAGGTTAAGCACGTCCCTTGTAGACAGCCTGCTTGAAGTCTTTCGTTTTTTCCGCGGCATGACTCCACTCGCCGAGGAACTTGTCGACGATGAGGACGGGCTCCTCCTTCGTCGTCTTGCTTTCTTCTTGGACCGCTTTCGCTTGGGAGGAGTACCAGGTGGAGTGCCACCATCTCCACAATCCGCCATTGTGCGCCCCCGGCTGAAATAGTTATAAATTTTCCTCCAAGTAATAAAGTCCAATACAGTTATTTTTATGAGTCAAAAACAAAGCACATTAAAGTAATAAAACATACTATTATACCTAGTTTTATTTAAAGAAAAACACCCAATCCACTCAAATCAATTTAAAAAGAAAAACCATCTCTCATTCACAGTAAGCCATAACCATAACATGAGTATCCGACATTGATTGGCGGTTCACCGGCAATCAATAGGACACTTACCCACTCATTACTCAGTGAACCCCCAATCTTGCCCAAAGAACTAATCACCATCATTGTGTATGATGATTAGCTCACCTCAAATCCGGGGAGAACTGTCCCGTGATAAGCATAAAAGAGTAACCGACGTAGATTTGCGATTCACCTGACAACTAATAGGACACTTACCTACTTAGTAATCAAGCGAACTCACAATCTCGTCCAAAGAATTAATCATCGTCACCACCGAGATGATGAGACGATGATTAGCTCACCTCAATTCTAGTTTTCTAATTTTATTAAAGCTCAGTGACGCAAACATTAAGTAAATGTTCTAGAAGCCCATCACTTAGTATTATAATAAATACATCCAAACAATTAACAGGTAATAACATAAAATGAAAATAAAACACGCTCAACAATAAGGTACCACCGAGGTAGCCTCGGCCGTATACCACTAGCGTAGTTTACCGTGCATGCATCACATAAATAGACGATGACGTACATTAAATACAATAAGTAAAGAATACCACCGAACAGTAGCCTCGGCCGTGTATCTTTCACTATCCCGCATGTATCATATCAGAGCGTTGTCGCTATCGGAGAGTAGCTCCGACCAAACGGTCGCTCAAACATAACACAATGCGTAAGTAGCAGAAATAATAATTAGCAATAATTAAAGCAAAGGATAAATAAATAAATAAATAAATAAATACCAGGGGACAATCTCACACAAATTGAACTAGTCCCAAACTAAGCTCTAGGCTTGTACTATGGGTACTAGACAACGATAAACATACTTATATAGAGAAATACCACCAAAGAGTAGCTTTGGCCGCGTATCTCTCGCTATCACGCATGTATTATAAAAGGGCGGTGACGTTATCGGAGAGTAGCTTCGACCAAACGACCGCTCAATTTAAAATACATGCGTAACGGATAAATTTGTTCAGCAAATAATTAAGTAAAGATACAACCGAAGAGTAGCCTCGGCCGTGTATCAGAATTAAAGCGGTGTCGTTATCGGAGGGTAGCTCCGACTAAACGGTCGTTCAAACATAACACAATGAGTAAGTAACAGAAATAATAATTAGCAATAATCAAAACAAAGGATACCACCAAAGAGTAGCTTTGGCCGCGTATCTCTCGCTATCACGCATGTATCATAAAAGGGCGGTGACGTTATCGGAGAGTAGCTTCGACCAAACGACCGCCCAAATAAAACACATGTGTAACGGCAAAATTGTACAACAAATAATTAAGTAAAGGATACCACCAAAGAGTAGCTTCGGCCGTGTATCATTCACCATCACGCATGTATCGCATTAGGGCGGTAACGTTATCGGAGAGTAGCTCCGACCCAACGGCCGTTCAAATAAAATACATGCGCAACTAAAAGTATTCGTCTAGTTAAAATAACGTAGGCGTGACCATTAATTATGCATTTCACATAAAAACAGCAATGAAAAATAATTCAAATAAACGTACCTTGTAACTTTTATCCTTCAGGGTTTTAACCCGCTTCTGAGATATAATGAAACTTCACCACTGAGTTGAAACTGTATATTATTTAAACTATATCTTTGTACATACAAGTTATTAGATCTAAACACTTCGACGAGCTGTCTACCAATCCCCCCTCTTCTACCGTGTGACCACTTTTATACCCACCCTCTGCCATTAAAACGTTCAGGGAAACGGAAACACGATACCGGTGCTGCCATCTTTTTTAGTCAAATCAGTTTTAAATTAACAATTAATATGAGAAATCATGAGAGTTGCTATGAGGTAATAGAACAGCAGGTCCATTGCAACATCAATCCAAGGAGCCATAGGAAGCTCGCATCTTTTCATTGGCCTCGGGGGATTTAATCAGACCTACTCTCCAGCATATCGGTGTTGTCGCTGAGCCTATTATTCCTCGTGCGTACTAGTTACGGATTTATTTAAACTTAGTGACTTCATTCATCCAGCTTAATATTAAATATATAATTACTGCGTATTGATGGCACTTTGATTGTAGTGCTATATAATGTATAAATTATCGCTATGCATTTGAAGAGCGGAGGAGAGGCTGGTACAAGTTCATTTATATTAAGTTCAAAATTCATAATGGTCATTATAATTATTTTTTCTGGAACCGTAATCTTTTCAGCATTGTTGGAAAGCAGACCTAATCTAAAGTAATAGATACTATCATAAATCTTGAAGATTTTTTTAGCAGAGTATATGTGATACCCATGTATAGATGTTTTTCCGATTAACGGGACTAAGCTTAAGCAATAAAGTTACATTAAGAACTTGTAGTATAATGTTCGTGTGGTCTTCAATTTTTTAAAGCTGCTTATTAATTAATTTGAATCGGCAGGCTAATAATACATAAGTAACATTAACAACATATATAGGTACAAACACATTTACATATTTCAATAGAAATAAATAAAGTAAATTCAAATAATTATTTATAATCAACGGTCTTCTATCAACCGACTTCAATAAAAAAGGAGGTGATCATTTATTTCGTATTTAACATTGTTTGTTCCGGTAGTATTTATTATTATTAAGGCAGACGAAACATTTACCTTAATGTGTTTTGAAACTAAGGTTGATACTCCTGGCCGCAATCCGAGCTCTAGTGTACAGATCCGGGATGAATGCCCCCCCCCCCCCCCCCAACTCTAATCCACGATATTGCGCCCGCAATCATAACCAGCGCGGTCAGAGCCGAAAATAACGGCACTCATTCCAATTTTAACACACTGAAGACTATAAAAGCTAGGGACTTTCCAAGTTTTTCGGGTCCAATCTGGTCAAATCGGTCCACGTGCTCAGTTTCATAAATGGAAAAACCAATTTAGAAGAGTTTGGTTTAAAGGTTCTCTAACTAGGAATAACGGGAAGAAACAACTGTCCAATACTAAACGGATGATGAAGATAAACCAATTTAAAATAAATAACACAAAAAACTTTATTAATTGAAAAAAAATATGGGGCTATTCTTTTAGGGAATTATTTATGAACTCCTAAAACCACCCAAGTTCTAGTAACGAAAGGGAAAGACTTATGGGACTGCTATAAGTCTGTCCTTGGCAGGATCTTGGTGATCTTTATTCACCAGCATCATTGCATAGTAATCGCCCTGTCATCTCTTCTCCAAGCTCCCTTAGGGTCTCGGCGATGTCTTCTCTGGAGACGCGCTGCGGAGCCCTGGCGAATGCCACCACCTCATTTCCCTCACACCCATGAAGCAGCAACAGGTCTTTCACCATGAGCCACTGGTCTGGAGTTTCTTCACGTAGAGTATAGACTTCTCCTAGAAACAAAAATTGTTTTGGAATTAGGCCCTGCATAATAATTAGTTTGCCGGTATATATGTAATTTATGCTGCTTTATATTATATATATATATTATATTATCATTACGTATATATTTTTAGGTGTAACCAATATATTACTTTATGGTTTGCTTTTGAAATGTGTTTAATCTCCCTATCTTTATAATACTGGAGTCACCTATTCAATTCAGCAAAAATATGAAAGACTTTTTTTATACACTGCCCCTATGAAGCAAAATTGTAGCTCACTTTACCATACGTTTCAACGTGAATTTGATCATGGATCTTGAATTAAATAGGAACTTTTATTCTCAAGCAACTAAACTTTTAGTTATAGAGGTTCTTGAAACTATACATACATTTTTAATTTCCAGAGGCATTTTAGGAATAAAGCTTAGTGCGGACACAGGAAAAAATGAGGCCCTTCGCGTCTTCGTTTTTCAAAAGAAATGCCGTCTTTTCTGAGAATGTTTGAGAAAAAAATAAATACAACTCACCATTCGTGCCATCATCGACAGGGCTTAGAATCATATTCCGCATTACTCCTAAATCGCCGGGGCTGCCTTGCAAAAAGTGTTTCCTGTTTTTTACTGCACTGGATTTAATCTCGATGTGGCACTCGGCCCAATTCATCGTGTTGTTGAAATCACCATAAATACGTTTGTTTTCCTCTCTTTCCTGTTAAAGCACGACTAAGTTATAACATCAAATGGGCTATTATTGGATAGCTTTAAAAAAAAACCATTAGACACGACACGTTGGCCTTGTTGGGAGTGACCCTGCCTACGAAACTTGCGGTCAAATCCCGGTGAGGGCGGATATTTGTGTGATGAGCGCGAATATTTTGTTCCCGAGTCTTGGATTTATTTTAGTATGTTTATCGTTGTTACCCATAGTACAAACCTAGAGCTTAGTTTGGGACTCTGTCAATTTGTGTGAGATTGTCCCCTGATATTTATTTATTTATTTATTTGGGTGACCGTTAAGGGAAAATTTTACTAGGATAGTGTATTTTTTTCTAGAGTAACGTCCCCTAGGCTACATCTAAAACTACAAGTATTTAATATCTGAAAAGTAAAAGTAAAACTATCACGACTAAGTAGACTTGATGGGTTCCTAAAATACAGGTGACTAAAGTGTGTATACCTACGCACTAAAAATCATCTTGAAAATGAGTTCATACTTGTTGTTTTTCGAGTTACTTCTTTGTGTTTGTAGTAACGGCTTCGGAACCCTACACTGAGCATGGTCCGACATGCTCTTTCCGGGTTTATACTTGTAGTAACGGCGACGGAACCCTACACTGAGCATGGTCCGACGTGCTCTTTCCGGGTTTTTGCTTGTACCTAGTAACGGCAACGGAACCCTACACTGAGCATGACCCGACTTGCTCTTTCCGGGTTTTCGCTTGTAACCCTACACTGAGCATGGTCCGACATGCTCTTTCCGGGTTTATACTTGTAGTAACGGCGACGGAACCCTACACTGAGCATGGTCCGACGTGCTCTTTCCGGGTTTTTGCTTGTACCTAGTAACGGCAACGGAACCCTACACTGAGCATGACCCGACTTGCTCTTTCCGGGTTTTCGCTTGTAACCCTACACTGAGCATGGTCCGACATGCTCTTTCCGGGTTTTTGCTTGTAGTAACGGCGACGGAACCCTACACTGAGCGTGGTCCATTCGGTTTTGGTTATAACAAATAAAAGCGGTCAAGTGCGAGTCGGACTCGCCCATAAAGGGTTCCGTAGCAGCAAGTAACATAATATAAAAGTTCGTTGTAGCTTTGATCAATGTTTTTATGACGTATTAAAAAAAACTACTTACTAGATCTCGTTCAAATTAATTTTCGGTGGAATTTTGCATGGTAATGTACATCATATAGTTTTTTTAGTTCTATCATTCTCTTATTTTAGAAGTTACAGGGGGGGGGGGGCACACATTTTAATACTTTGGAAGTGTCTCTCGCGCAAACTGTTCAGTTTAGAAAAAAATGATGTTAGTAACCTCAATATCATTTTTGAAGACCTATCTATAGACCCCACACGTATGGGTTTGATGAAAAATTTTTTTTGAGTTTCAGTTCTAAGTATGGGGAACCCCCAAAATTTATGTTTTTTTTCTATTTTTGTGTGAAAATATTAATGCGGTTTACAGAATACATTTCTTACCAAGTTTTAACAGTGTAGTTCTTATAGTTTCGGAAAAAAGTGACTGTGACATACGGACGGACAGACAGACAGACATGACGAATCTATAAGGGTTCCGTTTTTTGCCATTTGGCTACGGAACCCTAAAAACTGACCTCAACTGACGTTTTCCGCATGAGTAACTTAAAACATTCCAGATTACCCGGCATGTTGTAATACACAGCTCTCCAGAGTGCAGGCATTTTGTCAATGTTGAAGCCTGAATTATATATAAAATACGAACACAGCTGACTGGTACTGTTCTTTGTTAATTCCAACCTTTCGTCTTTTATTTGGTTATTTTGTACACTTTCACTCGATCCATTTATGTTGACAACTGGGTTTAATACGTCAGGAGTATTTCCATCTCTCTTGCGTCTCGTCTCATTTCCGAGAGACGTATTAAGTAGTGATTTGTTCGCAAAATGTTTTTCGGGTACATCGTATAGTGCGGTAGGTACCGTTTCTCTTTCAACCTCTTCTTCCTGTATAAACTCTGCATCGTAGAAACATACAGTGGATTGAATATAAAGAAATTGAATGCAGATTATGCTAACAAATAAGTTCAATTCGCCCATCATAGTTCTTCTAGTGAGGCTTGCTATCGACTGGGAGTTATTATAGAACTTATTATAGGTTACTGTTGAATATACTTTGTTGTAATGTTATTATTTTAAAGGGCTTTATTATGGCTACTACCATCCGTCTCATGCATTAAATATTTAATATTTCCTTAAGCATTAGTAACTATTGTTTAAAATTTGGTTTCAAAACAATCTTCTTTTCTATAGGCTCCATACGAAGTTTCATTGTCTCTGTTTCAAATTTATTACTATTAGTTAGTCAAGGCATTTATTTACATGCCAAGAAGAGGTCGACTAACTGGAGAGCTGACCTATAATCACGTTTTATTTCCTCTTCGGTTTTCTGCACATTAGTATAAATGTAAGTTGCATACTAGTAATTTATTTTAAATATATTATGCCTAATTAATATTTTACTAACAAATCACAAGAGATGTGTTATGTCCACGAAACCAAATAGCAGCGTAGGTAGACCTCCAACAAGGTGGACCGGCGTCGTGGCTAGAAACGCAGACGTCTTTCGGCTAAAATTGATGATTATAGCGATAAAGAGGTTTTAAACGATACGATTGTTGTCCATGGTGAAAACAAATAATTGCTTATGTATTCCCACGTTTTGAGATCGTTTCAGGACTGCAGTGTCTTTTACTAATATTATAAAGGGAGAGTGCAAATTGTGTGAGTAGTATCTATCCGATAGGAAACCCATGTTCCGGAGATAATGGAACCTCGGTTTCTATTCGAACATTTCTTTTACCTTTTGAACGGTAGGTACATTATTCCGAATGAACAAAGATTTTTTTTTATTTGTTTATTTGGAGCGAAGCGAGGGTGGGACACTGGTATTAAATATCACCGTGATAATTTGTGAGGGTGCATACATGTTTGTGTCTTCTTTGTTTACTGACTCGTGAACAGTTAAATAGATTGAGATTTAATTTGACAAACAAATAGTCCTCATCTTGGATTGAAACCTAAAAAAGTATATTTCCTCCCCAAAGAAACTAGTTATGCCCCGCTGGTCCTCAAACCATCTCGGTAAAACCATATTGCTTTTGAAATGTCATCATATTATTTTTAGCTATCACAATATAAAGTGTCATTCTATGGAACTTGCTAACTATGTAAACAAGCCGCCATACTAAAATTGACATTAGATGTCAATTTCAATATATTGTTTGTTTACATAGTTAGCAAGTTCCATAGAATTACAGTATAGGCAATACGTATACTAATACCGTATGAACGTACCCTCTGTTCTGTGTGATAATTTGACGTAAAAGGTGGTGCCGCTGTCTAGTATATGCTCGCCTACGTGAAAATACAGCATCAATTTCAGCATCAGTTTCTTTACACCACTTTATTACAGCCACTAAACCTCGTTCGCAGCTTGTAACTAAGCCAATATCGAGAACCCTTGTAAACTGCCGCATGACAATAAGTAATTAAACCCATGGACTGCCCGAACTTACTCGGCGTCATATGGCCACCTTAAGCCTTGACGCAATACTTATAAGGACAGAAAGGTTATATTGGACAGTGGGTAAGAGTAAGTATTATGCTTGACTTATTTTTGACTCGAGCGCTTAGCCGGCCACATAATTACGGTTTGAGTAAGTTTAGCAATAATTCCAAATGAAAAAAATATCGATAGCGTGAAATATTTAGTATGTTGTCTAGTACCCATAATGTAAGCTTAGAGCTTAGTTTAGGGCTGTCAATTTATTTAGAACACATACGGTAATATTTAAATGCGATATAGATGTACTTTTTACTAAACAATGTAAATATAAAAAAGACCTGGAGTTTCATTAATGAATGCACATAACAAAATAAATATGCGCAAGCAAAAACTATCACAATTAGCCCCGATTCGACCAAACTTTTTACACGGGGGTAAAGCTTACTCTGAGATTAGTAATGTCAAAATGCCATAGAAAACTGTCATTTTTTGACATTACTAATCTTAGAGTAAGCGTTTACCCCGGTATAAAAGTTTGGTCGAATCGGGCCTTAGAAATAAAATGTGAAGGATCGCTAAAAGAACATTATTAGTAGCGTAGGTATACTAAATTAGTATGTAGGATACTAAAATAATTATCATTTTACCAACTTTTTAAGTGAACTATGGAAAGGATCAATGTTACACAGACGCTTGTTATAATATCAAGGAACTTTTCTGAAAAAGGTATATCGGCACACATGAAATAGCGGTCCGGGACGCAAAGGGTGGTGTGGTACGCCGAAGCTAACTTTTTGTAAAACATCTAATATCTAGATTTATCTGAGATTGTCCTGTTAACTTTTTTGTAACTTGTCTGCATACCAACGTGCAAACTATGATCGTCGAAAAGGGTTTCTCTTCTGTTGCATTCTACACTTTAGAATTGTAGTAGCAGTATCACGTCGGGTAACAAAGTTGTAACGTAACGGATTTTCCTGGCCTAATGTCCTCGAAACCCGGATGGAGGTCTTCTTCGAAAAGCTGGCTTGTGCATAATATTTACTGGCGGAATATAATTTTATCCTCAATTTAATTATGTCTGACGTGTTTTCAATCCACAAAAGAATGCCCCGAAAATCAAATTATCGGTTCTCAGTTGCGTCAAACCTGGTGACCTTACTGACATCTTGTTGTTTATAGGGATACCATGGATAACATGGTCGTGTTTATCAATGTGGATAACGCTGCCGTAACTCTCGTACTGACACACTGGTCAGAAAGTGACAGATGTGTTATCCACGTTTATCCACATCGATAAACACGACCATGTTAGGCCCCCTGAACATAACGTCGGTTAAGCATATGACCAAAACGTTTAAAATAGACTCTGAGGTTACTAATTTTGGTAGCAAAAGAAGGTCGAGTCCATCGATTAAAATATATTTGAAAGTGCCAGCCTTACACTTTGAGTCATAAGTGAGAGTTTATAACACAAAACTTCAATAATAACGTATTTCAAGCAAGAGAGAAAACAGTGGCAGATGCTTACAAGTGTCTGATCGGGAGGAAAGAAGTCCCAAAAAACTTTCGCAACCCAGTAATGCTAGCTCACCTTTTCTATCCGCCGAATTTTGTTCTCATGCGTGGCATTCCAGCTGTGGAGAAGGAAATATAACGCAAGTATCAAATTACCCACATTTAACGGTGCAAACTGTAATGGATTGACCAAAATACGGCCATATTTTATTGTTTAAGATTTTAATAATCCTTTGAAACCCCGAAAACCGGCTTAAGGGCCGAAACAATTGAGATATTCGTTTACCTTCTATTGTTAAGATTTGACAAGACAGGACGCCAAAAGATATAATATTGTTTGAAGTAAGAGGATTGTTGAGAAAATAGGTTCGTAGCTACTATTGGCTATATTTACAGACAGTAATGCCGGCCGAGTAAAAAATAATACGATACATTTTAAAGGGAATGGTTTTACCCAGTAGATTAGATGCCCAGGGTAGGCCAATTCTTGAGTTTATGGTCAAAACAGGTTATAGACGTGCATTCTCTTATTTTTAGGTATATATAACTTTGACTTACTTTGATAACATGATATTTGTTTTGATTATCTGTGGTAAAATACATTCTGCACAGCGCAAGGAAAAGTTTAAAACTATGTTACGTACGTGTTTACGTAGGTGTTTAGTTTTAGCCTCATGTTTCGTTGAGAAGTCTAAACACGAACTTTCTGCTTTAAATGTTAGCCAAACTAAACAGATAGAATGCGCCAGCATTAGTTGAATTTCAAAGTGATTCGTGAACGACATCGCAAGCTGATTGGAAATAAGATATTCCAATATTGTCCCCGGGATCGGTGATTGGAATTTCGGAGGAATGAATGTAATTTTCTAGACATTGATTTGTCTATGTTAATCTTCAACGCAAACAGAGGTGTTTTAGGTTTTAACGTGTATATTTCCCTAACAGATGGACGAATTTGGACGCGGGTTTTTATAATACAAATGAAAATTATTGGGTGTAATTTTTGGCTAGCTTAAGTGAAAATCGGTTGGTTTAAGAATTATCGGCTCTTATAGAATATGTCGCCATTATATCAAGGGTTTTGATCTGTTTGCGTTGGAAACTAATAAAGACAAATCGAGAAAATTACATTCATGCCTCCGAAAATCCAATCACCAGTTAAATCCATTTGTTTGAAAGCTATTTCGGTACAGACAGATACATATACACACTTTAAATTTATAACATCTCTTATTATTTCAAAGGTAAAAAAAAGGAAACACTAAGTTAGTTAAAGATGTTTATGCAGTATGTAAACGATTTAGTACACATTGGTCAGATTCCTTTTTCGTCAGAATAAATTATAGCCTGTTTTTTTTCACGAAAACGGAATTACTTTTTGGACAGAAAAAACTTTGGTTAATTTTTATAATTTATTTATTTGTTATATTATATTATTTAATATTAGGCAGTGTCGACGGAGCTCCGCTTACGCGGAGCTCCTATTTCTGGATGGTTTGGCCCTCCGGGCCTGCTGCAAAACTAACATAACCTAAACCTACCTACGTATTCTATGGTCATCCGCGTATCAGGTAATGTGTTTATTCTGACGATAGCGGAATCTG
Organism: Acleris holmiana; assembly: GCA_949316455.1. NCBI lineage: Eukaryota > Metazoa > Arthropoda > Insecta > Lepidoptera > Tortricidae > Acleris > Acleris holmiana. The sequence goes on along the minus strand of OX438771.1, from coordinate 14,799,818 downwards.
CTCGAAAGTCCGTTTTCGTCCGAAAAAAAAAGACTATAATTTATTCTGACGAAAAAGGAATCTGACGAATGTGTACTAGACCATGTAAACTACATAGAACAAACAAACGCTTTCGATTTTATAATCACAGTAACGTTTTTTTCCCTTAATGAATAGCTAAACTTCTTGGTCTGATTGAGCGAAATGTGGTGACAGAATTATAAGTCTTTTTGGAGTTGTTAGGTATTTCTGTAGCTCTGAGTACCTCACTCTGAAAATGAAGGCGTGATGTTATGTATGTATTATTCAATCCCTATTTTAACAAGGTGTATTTCGAAATATTTGGCCCCGTTCGTTGCCGGGTTAGAATAGTGCCACTCCATGTCTTCCCGTGGTTGTCGTAAGAGGCGACTAAGGGAATAAGGACTTAGGCGATGGGCCTATGTCACTCCCACAAACAAGACGAATTTAACGACAGCTCATATGTTAAAATCCATCAAGCCGTTTACACTGCAGAGCGTGCCAAAGAAATAGACTTATACATATACACCCGAAAAACATAACCCTCCTTCTGAGCTTAACTGAGAGCCACAAACTGTAACTTAATGACTATCGGACAATAATAAGCAAAGCAGGTATTTAAATATGCGTCTCTCAAACAAACAACAACACCCGTAAGCCCTCATTATAATGTGTTATTCCAAAATTAACATAATCTGATTCCTTTGAGCACAATGTTATATTTAAGGTTTCATTAACAAGAGTAATATTCGGTAATTAATTAGTAAGGCAGAGATTTTCCTTTCATGTTGGAATTGGATTGTTCCGTTTGACAACTATCACGTTTATTTATAGCATTGGCCACTTTGTCTGTGTCTTTAACTCGTTAACTCTTTTGTCTTTATTGTATTCTAGATTTATATTTTTTTAAACAATAAATATGTTAAGCGCTAATCCAGAACATTACCATAATCTATGATGGAATCAATTAATGTCGTCAAAATCTGATTCACATTCAAATTCAGATTCAGTCATATTTAACCGTTGGTAACGGTATGCAAGACACATTTTTATCTTATATTTCAACATTTTAATTGGATACTATTATTTTGTTAAATTTATAGCATAATTTAGTCTTAAATGCATAATAAATAGAAAAAATTCAATCAATGATGTTTATTTTCTTCAATGTAACTTTTTAAATCAAACTCTGAGCATTTTGGTATATGTGCAAAATTTATGCGACCTCGCATTGCAGAAAGGAAGCTGTAACTTTTGTATTGTCCATAATAGCTTTATTTTATAGTACAAATTCGAAATTTTGATAAATTTTGCCAAAATTTGTGACAATATGCGTCCCTAGACGGTCTAAAGCATTTTTATTTTTGGTTGGAACGAAGGTTAAAAATCAAATATGGCTTCGAAAGTATGGGTTTTCTTCAAATTTTATTTAGGAATTGTGGTGTAATTCTGAAAATTACTAAGTTATTGAGGATTAGATATTATGTTTTGAAATCACAAATTATTGAAATTATTAGGCAAGGGATGCAAATGTACTCCAAAAATAATTAACATACGGGGAAGTTAAAACTAGGTTAGACCGCCTCTTTCTTTAAATTATATACGTCAAGTTCTGGGAAGCGCTGTATACTTACATTGCCACATATATATATACAAACATCCGAATAAAATTATCCTCTTTTCTGGTCAGACAAAAACATGAACCTCCATCTAATAAATAATATGTCCTCCATGTTTTCTTAACGCTTTTCTTTCTCCTTATTGAATTCTAAACTCAATTTGATTCGAACTAAGAGAATTAAAAAACAAAAAACTTCCTTGTTCTAAGTTTAAAAGCATTTTTTTATATTGGACGGTTTCCAAAATACAGATAACGTAGACTCGTTTGGCTGGCATTTTGCAGCTCTAGGGAGTACCGCAACCTAGTCCCCAGTCTATTCTCTATCAGTGTACTCTCTTCTATCTAACTAGTAAGTACGGGACGGACTGATTGACAAGCCGGTTTATGGTGTCTTGTTTTGCACTAGTCGTTAGACGTTCGGAAGACTTGCGATCAACCGCCAGGTAAAAAAGTTTAAAGTTTGGCGTTGTGGGTTTATAGTGAGGCCATAAAACGAGTGAAGTTACTCGTAGCAAACTTTAGCATTTTATTACTAGAAATAATAAAATATTGCATTTAAAATTTTGTCAACAGTTTACTTTTGTTCCGAAGAAAAACAATCATTTTGCCCGCGACTCTGCGTAAATCATTTATCGCTATTCCCTCTGGAACTGACAATTTTATGAGATAAAATAGGTTATTATAAACTATCTCTATACCAAATTTCGCGTTGATCCGTTGAGGCGTAACTAGAACCGTGCAGAATAACATTATTTTTAAAGGAAAATTAAGTAAGGATGCCTAAAATAATTAGTATTTTTTTATGTAATTTTAGTGTTTATTTATCTAGCTGCACTGTAGTGGTTTATAATATAAAGTTAGGTTTTCCATGATCCATATTAACAGCATAGGGACAATAAATAAATATAGCAAATACTAGTGCCTGTAGCACAAGATTTACTATATTCAAGAATTACAATTTTACGTAACAAACTTTACTGAGATGAAGCTACGTTGTGCAATTAATTTATATCATCCAAATTACACCAAGAATTAAACATATAAGTTATATACTTTCCAATTTCAAGTATTTTTCTTTTGTAACGCCTGAAAAGTCTTGATGCCTGACGGAATAAATACCGCTTAAATTCCTAAACTTAGGCCTCCACCGCAAAGAATAAACCGCAAATATATTTAGGGAAATTTTTCTTGTGGCCGTCGACCGTTATGTAAAATGGCCATAAATATTCATAGCCACATTCCGCTGTTCTTTGCCATGATTGACAAACGTTCGGATGAAATATTTTTGTTCCAATCCAACGATTTGAATAATCGTGAAATCCGTTTTTATGGAAGTTGTTGAATTCACTTGGCATTTGTGACATGTATGAGGGTTCAATCTGAGTAACCGTACGTTCTGTACCTTTAAAAGAAAAAATATGTTATTTTCAAATGTATAGTGATGCTTGGCTTAAGCACTAAGCCTAAAACCAATGATGATGATGACGATGAAGTTGCCCTCCTTAACGTATCCGAGGTAGGATTGCAACCTGATGCTTAGGAGCTGAATTTCTTCTACATCACTACAGAAGTATAATATTTTATATACTTACCTTCATATTTCTACGTTCAGTAGTTTAGGTTGTACGCAGTCCGTCAGTCAACTAACAAAGTTGACTGAGATGAAGTGACGTATAGTTATGAGTAAACCGTTGGTGTTTTCCGATCTTGTTCTTACGACATTTATTTGTGGCCAGCACAGCATGTCTTTTTCTTCCAAACAACCGTCATCTCAGTATTCACTCCCTAATTTTTCATATCGCTATTCATACATTTCACCCATCTCTTCTTAGGTCTCCCCCTTCCACGGTAGCCCTCCACATTCATCTTTGAAACACTTCACGTCACATGACTCTCATCCTCATAACATGCCCATACCATGACAGTCCCTTCCATTTTACCTCTCACTTTCGCCACTTTTAAACTTCCTCCTACATACTTGTTCCTTGTTCTATCCATTCTTGTTACACCTCACATCCATCTCAATATTCGCTTTTCAGCCACGTACATGATTACTAGGCCATATTGGAGTAGTTACTCGTATAGTTCTTAAATTGAAAATTAATCGTATACATTAGAACCATCGACTGATGAGGTTTAAACGCATAAAATAGCGACTGTAACGCAAAAATATAGGTATACTAAAGTAGAGCCAATCCGGTTTTCTTCCGTGTATTTTAATAACATATCTATCTGGGGATTAGAAAAACAGCCCTTTTTAGTACTAACTTAAGTGAAATTACTCAACCAGCTAAAATAACTATGGTACTCAGGAGTCTGGCAGCACTGCCTCGTTGAGTACCAAAAGCAAATAAGTTGCTAGGTCTTCGGTCACCCGAAACCTCATTTAGGCCCCGTTTATATTGATATATAGTACACGAAAATATTGAATTTATCTTACTGCCCTACATCCAAATGACTCACTATTCATAACACGTATTCAAATCATCTTTGTTGACATTGACTGTGATCGCTCAGCTGACATAGCTACTTGATGTGTAGTATACTGATTGTGACATTTATAATAATAAGTTAGCTCTTAGCGTTTGGAATAAATGATGAGTTGCTACGATGCGTGTGCGGCCACACATACTGCAACAGTGCATGCATGGTGGTCAACATAACTCGGAAGACTAGAAAGCTGAAGTGCCAGTGGTCTGGTCATATACGAGTATATCGAAGAACTAATGATCCTTGGAGCAGATTGGTTTTAGAATGGAGAACACGCACGGGCAAGCGTTGCGTGGATAGGCCGCCAACTAGATGGACGGACGATGTGAGGAGGTTTGCTGGGAGCAGTTGGATGAGGGAGGCCCAGGATCGAGCCAGTTGGGAACTATGTTAGAGGCCTATGTCCGGCAGTGAACTGCTATAGGCTGATCTTAATGATGATGATACCTCATTACCCGCAGTTTGAAATAATTGGTGAGTTTCCAATATTCAACAGATGCGTATCCTGTGTGCATTGTGTTAGTCAGCGCACACTGTGAAGTACAGGTATTGTACCTCATCATCTGCAATTTGATGTAATTGGTAAATTTCCGATATTTCTACAATGCTGACACTGCGATTGTTCCTCGCTTAGCTGTCATAACTGCATTTAACATTTGTGTGGCGTATCTGATCATGACACTTATGATAATAAACTGGTTCTTAGCGTATTTTGGAATAACTGATGAGTTCCTGATATTTCTACAATGCGCGAGTTAGCCGACACACACTGCGATCGCAAATGCATTGCATTAATTTTCATTTTATGCACGTTTGTACAGTCGCCATCAAATAAACCGGAATAAGGTGCTCAAAAATGACTAAACTAAACTATTGTTACAGGAATAAGAGCGTGTGCATTTTTGATGGCGACTGTATCATCATTATCATATCACCTGAAAGATGTTCACTGCTGGACTTAGGTATTGCACATAACACAAGTTATTAACTTGAATAGGTTAACTATCTTGTCTGAGTTCGGCACCCAAGTCTTGTAACTTATTACTTGACGCAAAAAGTCTTCGGCTAACACTTAGCAAGTTTTCTGGAAATGTTAGGAACAGTTTGGATGAAAGACATAAGTTTATATTAGTAACTTCTGGTACAGGTAGCATAACTTGTGTTTACTGGTGCTCGTCAAATCTTTTTGCAAGTAATTTTACCGGAAGACGTCAATGCAAATACTGCTGTTTGGTAGCAAGATGAAGGGTGTACGTATACCACATTTCAAATTTGAATAAATGATAGACCCTGGCGGTGGTGGTAGGACCCTGTGCAGGGTCCGTCCAAATCGCTACCACCATCTTATCCATTAACCACCCGCCAAGCAACAGTGTTCGCATTGTTGTGTTCCGGTGTGGGGATAAGACAACCGGTGAAATTACTAGTATAGAGGCATTCCATCTTAGTCCTCAGGGTTGGCAACGCATTTGAGGTCTTAGGATAATAGTCTTGAGAATTCAAATGTCTATGGTTCTCAGATTCCACTTAAGTACCATCAGGTGGCCTGGCCTGAGTGCTCGTGTGCCTTCTCCTTAACATAAAAAAATATAAAGAAATTTTGAGTGTTGTGGCGTTTTATACTTCACCTTTGGGGCATGTAATTGGCATAAAATTAATATTCGCAAAATTATCGCCCGTTATTTCCCAATGTAATAATAAGCCCTAAAAAAACATTTCAGTATCATTTTAGTTTGTGAAAATGAAATTAAAATATTTCATTCTAATATTCTCATTTTATCGAATGTTTCATTCCACTGAATTTATTTTTTTCGCCTATGTTAGACCTGTGACCGTCGAAAAATTAGAGATGAAATTAAAATTTGGCGAAGTAAAACATTCTGTGAAATGAGTGTCCGTTATTCAAAGGTCATTTGATCACTTTAGTATGTAAAGTGCCTTTGGTTGTTACATTTTTTTATGTTGCACACATTTTATCTGCAGGACTAAGCCCAGAACAAGGTTTGACTTGCATTCAAAATAAAAAACTGCAACGGGTAACTTTATCACTGTAAAGTGATACTTATTTCCCTCCAGAGAAACAATGTATTCCTACTTACATTCCCAACAAAACAAGAAATTCACAACCATAACTTTCTTCATGGTATACAATTTATAACGAAGACCTTTTGCAAAAATGTACATTATAGTCCTAAAAATACAGTTGAAATTTACGCAACGTCAAGATTTTCAGAATTATATTTCAGATGAATAACGTTTAATGCATTAACTTTGAGCCCTATTTCAGACGTCATAGAGTTGCGATTCATGAAATGGTCTGTGGAGATCCTCAGATGCGAGACGTGCCACAGAGCTCATTAAAGACAGCAAATAGAGGTACCGTTTGCTTAAGCAGTTTAACGAAAATGTTACAAATTTCAAGACAGCCATAAATTAGTAAATCCTTTTTATATATTTTCGGGGCAAAATAATTATGTCAGCGGTTTTCATCAATTTATTTATTTATTTAGAACTAGCTTTTCGCGCAACTTCGTCCACTTAGTAGTAGTTTTTTTTTGTATAGCAATGGGAAGGCACACGAGCACTCATGCCACCTGATGGTAAGTGAAATTTGAGGCCCTGCCATTTAAATTCTCAAGACTTTACAGTCTAAGGATTACTCCTTAGACCTCAAATTCGTTGCCAACACTGAGCACTAAGATGAAATGCCTCTATGCTAGTAACTTCACCGGTTGTCTTATTCCCACACCGGAACACAACAATGCGAACATTGCTGCTTGGCCTTAGGTTAATGGATAAGATGGTGGTGGCGATCTGGACGGACCCTGCACAGGGTCCTACCACCACTCTCACACTTGCTTTTCCCTCGAAAACTGTCCGATTTTCCAGGATAAAAAGCCTATGTGGATAAAGACCAAAAAGTTAGCCACGCTAACTCACTCAATTAAATTTTCTATGAAACTTTTCCGTTGTGACACGAAAATTAGCCATACATTTGTAGGGATAATTTTCGTGTCACAATGGATCTTTTTTCACTTTTGTTGTTAGTATGGTTAACTACGCTTAACTATGGTCCAACTATTTGGTCCTTACCCATGTGCTATTCCAAACTATTTTCTATCTCTGTGTCCAATTTCATCCAGATGAGTTCAGCCGTTCATGCGTGATTGAGTAACAAACATCAATCCATCCATTCATTCATTTATCCCATCCAAACTCTCCCATTTATAATATAAACTAGCTGTTACCCTCAACTCCTTCCGTGTAGAAGTTGCTATCGGTATTCCCGCGGGACCTGTCCAATTTTCCGTGGTAAAAAGTAGCCTATTATTCCAGGACCTTACTTACAAGTATATGTCTGCCAAGTTTCATCCCGATCCGTTCAGTGGTTGAAGCGTGATTGAGTAACAAACATCCGAACATTCTCGTTTATAATAAATAGTAAGATATTATAAAATATTGATTGCTCAGAGTCACATTTTATTATTTTTTTTTTTCTTGACATTTCATATAATTCATAATGTACAACCTCTCAAGTGAGAATTTTCCTCTCTCACACTAAAAACAATTTTAGTTCACATTTCGTTGCCGACTGTACCTCGTAAAGTGGGCCGCAATTACAGTTAATCACCACTCTTTGCGGCGGCTGTACCTGCTCTCTTCACACTACTTCAGTTTCTGCACTTGCATTGCGTGCAATTTCATCCTGAAAACAATAAGTGCCTAAGAAACTTTTGAAACTGATGACCTTGTACCGGTTCTCTGCTTTTTCGCCAACAAATCTTTGACAAATGGAACGTTTCGCAACTTATTCATTTAGCAGCCCTATTTTTTTTCTGTAACTACCCATATTTCAGGATTTTTATAACACTAACCTAACCTAACCTATAGGGTTGTACACGATGGTCCTGAAATAAATCCAGAATTATTTACAGTTTCGGAAAAAAAGCAGGTAGTCAAATGATATGTTTGTGAAATGAAACATTGGTTATGAAATGATATGATCCCCATTGTACCACTTGTAAACACAATTTAGAAATGTATTACAATTAATTATCTCCGTGTCACAAACAAGTAAGCTAAGTTTATATAGCTAATGTTGTTACCATGCCACATATCATCGGTGAAATAGCAATACCGCGTAACTAACAAAAAAAGACGGTGCAAAATATACCTTAGTGAGTAAGTCAGTAAGGTTAATTTTGCAACTTATTGAATTCGTTAGTTACGCGGTGTTGCAGTATCACCGACGATATTATAATGTTGCTAGTGTTCCGCGATCTAGATCTAAATAAATCATACGCCTGTGTCTGTTTTTATTTTTGTACGGTGCTTTGGTGTGGGGGAAGACAACCGGTGTAAATATTAGAAGAGACGCATTCCATCTTAGTTCTCAGGGTTGGGTAACGCACTTGGAGTCTTAGGATTACACACTTGAGAGTGTAGTCTTCAGAATTTATATGTCTATTGGTCTCAGATCCCACTTACCATCAGGGGGGTTATTATGACCTAGCTATTCAGTTTAGTTTACGGCGAGCGTAAAGGACAGAGCTATAGCATTTATATAACTCAGTCCTGTTCGCTCGCCGTAAACTGTACTGCATAGCTATGTCATAATAATGTTGAAATGGATTTAAGACGAGGAGGGATAGGTGGAACAGGGGCTAGGTAGGCTTAGGTTATGTTAGTTTTGCAGCAGGCCCGGAGGGCTAAACCACCCAGAAATAGGAGCTTCGCGTTAGCGCTTAGACATAATCGATTTGAAATAAGAGTGTCGACGGAGCTTCGCTACCGCGGAGCTCCTACAACCCACTGTCGTCATTTTTATACACCGACAAAAATCAGATGGTCATTGTTATATGTCGACATTTTTATACATCGACAAAAATAATTCTAGTCTTTGTTATTTTTCGACATTACATAAGGTGTCGACATTTTTAAACCGAGTCATTTTTTTCAATATAGACATTAGTCGCCTGAATCAAAAATATTAAACTTGGTCATATTTTCCTTAAGACTTAAATTTGGAAATACGAACAGAACTAAAATGTTCGATAGTTTTATAGTAAACCACCCAGTAGTCGGCCAGAGACCTGTAGTCGGCTTCTGTGTATTCTTTGTATGAGTGGGAAGAGTACGAAATATATATTTTCCACTCGTCGCACTCATGTAAGGCCGACTACAGGTCTCTGGCCGACTACTGGGTGGTTTACCTACTCGTACTTATTTTAAACATGACACCTTTTTTGCATGTTTTTGGTTCAATCTTTCAACTTCTACGACCTTTGGCGATGATTTTTGATTCAATAGTTGAATACTTATAACTTCCTTATCCTTGTAAACCATTTTTGAAATAAATGTCGTAGTTATAATGTATACAGCTTGAGTTTGACTCTGCACCATCTTCATCTCACGTTCTTTGCGCGGAAGCACATGAAGCCATTAATTTTTATTCTTGTGTGGGCGTGTCAGCCCATGTCCATATCCTTGAGCTAAGTTGTTAAAATTGTTGCTTATATTTTGTATTAACTGTATTTTTGTGGTCATCTTTTATTGGCTTACTGTTTTGTATCATATGTAACTGATTCTATAACATGTTTTGCTGTTGATGACCCGAATAAATAAAAAAAAAATATATACTCGTAGCTAGATAGATAGATAAAAAACTTGATGAAAATTAGTTAATCATATGGGAACTTGCTGTTGCGCCGAAATATTTTATGTTATTGTCCATAAAGCTATCAAAATCTATCAAAGCTTTAGTTTAAAACGTGGCAACTAAAACAACTATTTCGACGGGAAATAGCTTTTTGGCAAAGAAAATTTGGGGAATAATACTAGCCAAAATGTTTCGGCAAACTACAGAGACCCGAATTAATGGTGACGGTCTGCTTTGCTTTATTTTAAAGTGCGTCTCTATTTTCGATGATATTTTACGTAGTAGAAAACTATTATAATTTAATGTGTTCATGGTTGCTTTTGTTTAGGCAACCTAGTAAAAAAAAAATTGTTCTCGAGCATGATATAACCCAACAAACCTGAACTAAGTAACGTGTCCTGATGTCCTGTCCTAGGTCATTAGTTTCATATTGCGCGCGTTATTTCGAAAATGTTAATTATCCATGTTTATTTGTCTGTCATAACATAAGTATCGAGGTAGTTTTTATTTCTTCCCCAGAGGGTGCTCTTTTGGGCAATAAACAGACGATATAAGCTGCAGATGTTTCGGATCACATTCCTTCAGACGTGCCGTGAGATGTTAGGGTTGATACAATCTTCAACTTAGTATATCGGAAATGACGATGATGAAAATCATGTTGTAGCGTTTGGTGTTTTGAAATGGAAAAATTGAAAATTCTGATAAGTTTGGCTTCTGTTACTGACTTATTAAGTATTTTTATTAGCATTAATCCTACGAGGCTTAGTTCCGATCAAACATGGAGTGCTGCAGTCAAAACGCCCAGCAATCTGTAAACGTAACTCGAAATTAGACTTACAAAAGGAACGATTTATTAAAATTAATCTAATTAATTAATTGAGTAACAATTTAGTCGCTGTTAATTAATCGGCGATTAATTTAGTCGTGACTAAATTAATCGAAACTCTTACGACTAAGATAAATCAATCGCCATTTTTAATCGTTAATTATTAGTCGAATATATTTTGCCCATTAATGGTACAGACTACTTCGGTGAGTGTGCACAAGATGAGCTAATACCGCCGTCTCCTTTCTACCATCGGACTTCTAGACGCACCGCGGGATACAATCTGCACCTGCACGGCTAGCACATGACGGCGCGTGAGTTATGTCGCCCGCGAGATAGACTACCTGTCTTTTTCTGACCGTTCTAATTAAACAATGACGGGTAGTCTATCTCGCGCGCGACATTACTCGCGCGCCGTCATGTGCTAGCCGTACTGGTTGAAATTACGCCTGTTCAAATGAAACGAGCACATACAAATAATTTTATTTGTAAAACATAGGTGTAAACATAGATGTAGGTAATGGCTTAATTAGAATCACTATGTTTTGCCGTTAGGCACCCAAATAGCTACAATTAGCATGCAGCATTAAAACTTTGCTCCGTGCGGCCGATCACTACTTATTATTATATCCTGTTGAGAATATTGACATCAATGTAGCTTGAGTTGCGAAGTAAGAACTCTAAACTTTCTTGCGCCCACTCTTCTTGAATGTTTAGCGGTTAAGTAATATATAATTATCGTGTGTATATTGTCAAAAATAAGGTATCTACGCGGCTTTCTTTGGATTGAAATCTCATGCATAAACTCATATTCAGGCTGTCAAATCGAATATATCGTACTTCTCACATTCACTGAATATAAGGAGGCAACGAGTTGTGTAACGTATGATGCAAAGTTATTCATTTACGTATGGTTCACTGTGGTTATGAGCTTATAAATAATTTACGCATTGTATTATTGTCAACATTATATAAACATCGACTAGCAACCCTAGCAAAAATTCTAATGAAACTCCAGCAATGGGTAATAAAAAGTAATCGCTCCAGGATTTTTAAACGCCTGTCGAAACAATTTTAATAATTGGAGGAAGGAAATTGAAAAATAAATAAAACTGTAACTTTACTGCTCGAGTATTGAGTTTCCGCGAAACGGAACGGAAGAAAAATGAAGCGATAATTTCTACGGCAAAATTATTAATGGTTTGGTTACGTAGGAAGTGAATATGGAGGGGAAATGAAGGATTATTTGGAGGCTTTTCCTGTCTGTTGCTTCACGGTTTCAGTTTTCTGTCAGTAGGGGAACCTGTTCTTTTATTGGCAGCATGATCATTATTTTAATGTTATAGAGGCGATAATTATTGTACAATAGTTGGTACGACGCCAAGAATTTGACCAAGGCTTTGACCAAGTAACGTTTTTGCAAAACTCTAGCGAGTTCCTTTTCGATAGTTTTGTTTCTTTTAAGCAAGCATAGCAGCATTATAGCTTTTGAGTGTGAAGATTCTGAAGTGATAAAGCCTCGTATTTATCAAATTATATGGATGATATACACATTGCTTACGGTGGCGTCGTTGATCGGGTCGCCACTTTCCTGAACACATGGTTGAGAGTGGCAATGGCTGATATGCGTCAAGCTCGTGAACGGGTGCTGTTTGTGGGTTCTGGGCGGTTATTATGGCATAACTATGCAGTTTTGTTTACGCTCAGAGAAAAGGACAGGGGGGTTATTATGACCTAGTCATGCAGTTCATTTTTCGGTGAGCGTAAAGGACAGGGCTATGGCAGTTATATAGCTCTGTCCTATTCTCAGAGCGTAAACAGAACTGCATAGCTAGGTCATAATAACCCTGATCTGTTCTCATTTGTACTTATTGATTTTTTTTATGTTAAGTTGAAGGCACACGAGCACTCAGGCCACCTGACGGTAAGTGGAATCTGACACCCATAGACATTTGAATTGTCAAGACTATAATCCTTAGACCTCAAATGCATTGCCAACCCTGAGGACGAAGATGGAATGCCTCTATGCTAGTAATTACACCGGTTGTCTTATCCCCACACCGGAACACAACAATGCGAACACTGTTGCTTGGCGGGTGGTTAATGGATAAAATGGTGGTAGGTAAGATGTTATTAATTATTCTAGTTATAGCTTTAGACGTAGATACCGTGTTGTTCTATTATTGTCTTTATTTTTAGTTTAATGTTACTGATCTTACATTTTTAATGAGTTTATTTATGCTAGTTTTCATTATTAATATTTATTACCTTATTACCTTGCAATGTTACTTATTTTGAAGTATTATTTTGTTTTATATTTGCAAAAATGACCTTCTGCTGGTTTCATGCGGCGAGGCACTTCTTCTCTACAATGATGGTCTTGTCCGAAGCGCTAGTAGATTCACTTCATATTATTGACGTGTCAAAGAGTTCGTTCTTGAACTTTTTTCGCTTTGTCGTACTAAACTTTAACCTTAAATGATAAAGCCATGCATGACATAGACAGTGAGAATCGCAAAGGTTTCTAAGTGTGCTCAATATTTTAATTATCCGATTTAACATTGAGTTTATTAAAACAAGATTTGCTTGTGGAACAATGTTAATGCAATTATCTACTCTATTAACGTCACATGTGTCTTATGAAACAAATTATTCGTCAAACCTAATCATTCCTTTTTTATAAATCACAGGTCACTAAAAAAGCCATAACTAACTGGAAAGGTGTTTCCTGACAGTTATATCTAAAATAATGCTTCTTACTGAACTTCTCAAAGGTTCTCAAGTTTTCCTATAAATCTCCGAGAGGCAATCTCAGGGGGCGCGGGCGCACGCTTGTTTTATTGTCGCTGTTAGAATTGTCGCTTGTTGAATGATGGGAAGACAAATTGTGCCTTGTTTAGTAAGGAAATACCATGGAAACACTATGGATTAGTTTATTGTATAGTTTTATCTTAAGGTATTATTATTTTATTTCTGCTAGTATTAATAATTATTATTTATTACTTTATTAATTGGTAATGTAATTTACTTTTAAGTATTATTGAACAAATCACCTTCTTGCGGCGCTTCTTCTCCGCAATGATGGTCTTGTCCGAAGCGCTAGTAGATTCACTGCACATTTCCGACGTGTAATAGAACTCTCATGTGACCAATTTACTGAATAAATGATTTGAATTTGGTATACTTTGTGGCTTGGTCTGTATAAATGCATCTATCGTACTTTGGTACGAGTATATAGCATCTTGTTTCAATTCCGCATTTACTCTGTTGATATCACCAACTTTTACTGTCAAGTGATAAAGAGCCATCATAACGTTAATGATATGATAACGGTATCAAAGCAAGATGGGTTAATACAATGTTAAGTATAGACCCAGGGACTAATGTTAACGATTTACGAAAACTCGACGACGAATGACCTAAGCGGCTGATGCAATAGATCGTCAGCTTACGTCAATTAAATTTTTTATATGTATTAAGTATACGTAACTAGTAATATTTACTATTTACTATTTTACTATTACTAGAATAATGTTATAAAATGAAGTGTAGGTAGACTAAACAACCCCTTAAGTGGATTCGTTTTAGACGTTAATAACATTAACGGTGACAGTTTACGTGTAATAAACACGTTTTTATGTCCTTGCAGTAAAGTCTTGAAATAAAATATTTTTAGCGTCTCAATGATACCTTAGTGTTAGACTTGACTTGACAGGTTAGGTACCCATAAAGTTTAGTGTTTTCAATCCACGGAAAGGCTGCTTACCTGAATTACTTTGTAACAGGTCGTATTTTCGCTCCCAACTGTTTCAACTGTCCGAAAGTTCATAAGTTAGAAATGCATACTTTTCTGAATCCATTCACATTTCAAAAGGTTTCAAGAGGTATATCTGTATAACTTATTGCCGCGACTCCATCCGCGTAGAAACATAAAACATAGTCTTCACACTGAGTGATAATATAGCATTCTATTGGTGAAATAGTTTTTGTTATCAGTCCAGCAGTTTTTGAGTTTATTCGTTACAAACATACAAATTTTCCTCTTAATAATATTAGTAGATCATGTAAGGCTTGTTGTATAAAAATCTAAGAAAGTTAAACAACTTTATTGTGGATCAAACACACTATAGGGATCTAAGGTAAAAGGGCCAAAACGGTTTTAGAAAGTTAAAAAAATCGTTTAAATAACTTAGTTGTGGATTAAACACACTATCTAAGGTAAAAGAAAATCTTTCTTCTTCTTTCTTATCTTATTTTACGAGATCAAAATATTTCGCGAGAAAGGTCCCCAGATGGTCCAGCCTTCATTAGGATTCAGCACTTATTGTTACTGAAAAACTTTGCTCATTTTCCACTTAGGGTTTCAATAAAAGAAAGGTCAATTTATACTTGTTCCCAATATTCAAACCATGAACATATTTGATTACTTTTTTAAATCCTGAAATAGGTGGTAATTTAACACACTTGTTAAATGTGTCATTGGAGCCATTTTTTATAGAATAAAATAGAAAACCTGACATAAAATAAATCAGATGCATTAATAAAACTACCTTAAAAATTCATTACTATAATGATATCCTGTCTCTCTGTCTATTTGTTCAGGTCTCTTGTTCAGGATCTTCTCTTATACGTGCTAGCTCTTTTACCTAAAATCATCTATTATCTATTTCCGTTATGGAATTTGTGATATATCTACAGGATTGTTTGTATAAGGTAACGTGTGCGTGCCGGCGGGACTTCGAATTTGGCTTGCGCACTGCTGTGTACTTACATAATACAATGATGGTTCACATTATATGTTAAACATCAACTAAAGAAAAAAAAGAAAGAAATAAATGGTTTATTAAATGTTAAAATAAAATGAACAAAAACAACAAGAAACATTTGAAAAAAAGAGTAATACAAACTTAGAGTAGGTACTTAATCTAAAAGTAACATCAAAATGTTTGCCACTCAGCAAGGTGTCAGGCTTACTAGCCATGACGCTGGTTTTAAGAGCCAACGAGTTGAAAAGAGAGGAGAGCGCTGCCAGTCTATCTCACTACTATTTATTTAAAGTAATGCTATGCTTAAACTAAAATTATTGACCAAAAACATTTCTGACTTAAAATGATAATTATGTGTGTTTATGTGTTTGTATTTATGTAAGTTTATATATATTTTTTTAAAGTTACACTAATATGTACGACAAAATCATCCAATTTTTACAAGCACAGGACGTAGGTACTACCTACGCTTTCATTTTATATTTTAAGGTTGTACTATACCTACTCATAAAAATGATTTAAAGTTAATTTAAATTATAAACTTCGAGCAAAGCCGCAGATGATTCCAAAATCATCATGATTTTGGTATATATTTCTTTGTGGAAAGAAAAAGCAACCGTTATCCTTGCAAAAGTTTACTAAAAACGGTATCCCGGAAATTCAGCGCGTAAATATCCCGGAAGCGAGGCTGTTGGAGAAACGCCTTTATGCCCGTAGACATCCGGTGTGCTACTTTAATAGTTTTTATCATGAAAAAAAGGTGTTAAACGTGGTCGCATGTGTAGAGGAATGACGTCACGTATGAAACAGTTATGACAGATGATTGATCACCACATGGTTTGTTGATGTTCTTAACTTAAAAACATAAATTTTGATTAAAAAAAAATATGACTTTAACAAAAAATAGTACTCTGGAATACGTCAGACTTAAATATATATATATGAAAGTACTACTAGGCTGCAACATCTATGATTAAGACTATGCTCTAGTCTTAAACTTGATAAAATTAATTAACTAACTGTGTAACTATTCAAATAGTGAGCTAAAGTAAAGATGATCCTATTTCAAAAACATTTATACATTTCTAAGGTTATAAGATATAAAAAACAAGTTCGTTTACAGTGACAACGATAATTACGTACCTGGTCTATGCAATAAACAATGCCATAATCAAGAAACTTATTGGCATCAAATAATATAAATAATAAAGTAGCTTCTCCCCTTATATTACTTCTTATTGTATTCTTCTAGCGCTCATTCTGTAAAGATGTCTCATTGTCATATATTATCACCCTCTAACATAAACAAACTCGAACAAAGTACACCAAACAGAATCTCAAAGGACGAAACATTCACATGTCGTAGAGTCAAGTCGTAACCTTTTAATATCATTTTATGTTATTGCAATAAAACGGGGCCATAAAACGAGGCACTCGATGTTTAATACCTGCCTGCACTGAATTTACAAAACAAGGGCACGTTTTATTTATTCATCCATGCGTTAACACTCCCCGCGCGTTTTATGGCCCGCTCCTGATTGGAAAGAGGCCCCGACCAAAATGGAAGGTAAGTAAATTCCTGGCCCCGAGAGATTATTTATGGCGATGAATTTTTTAAGCAGCTTAAATATGCTTTCGGATAATTCGCGTCATTTGAGATGATTGGAGTATTAATTTTGCAGCCGTTTTAGTTATCAAAAATTTACCTTTCAAGTATAACATTTATTTCACGAATAAAATCGATTCTACAGTCTTTCTTTGCGGCTAAAAGGACCAGTAAACCAGATTATGAAATGGAATCATCTTTGCTTTAGGTCCCTATTTGAAATGAATAAGTACGTTTATACGATATTTATAACAAGAGATGTAATAGAGATACACAGTTAGTTAATTAATTTTATCAAGTTTGTTCCTTTCGTCGACGCGACTCTTATTTTTTAGCGTCCTGCCGCAAAACCTCTTCAAAGACATTTCGAAGAGGCTTATAGTAGTCACGGGAGACCAAATAACTGGCAGTCTTGGTTTTGTAATTCACTTTGTAAATGCTGCCAGCATCATCGGTACAACGCCGCAGGGAACATTTTTAGATTAGGCATATGTTGTAGTTTTAATGTGTGTGGCAGATATAATTTGTTACAAATAGTATAATATTTTCAAAATATTATTATAATTTTAATCATTAGGACTTTACAAGTTACTATTTCTATTATACTCTGGTCAATCTAAGGTGATGCCTTATGTATTATAAACATTTGTATGGCACGTGTAGGTTGCCGGGTTAGAATAGTGCCACTCCATGTCATCCCGTGGATGTCGTAAGAGGCGACTAAGAGAATAAAGGTTTGTAGTACTGTTAGGTGATGGGCTTGCAATCTGTCACTAATATACTGGTAAATATCATCTGGCCTAATTCAGCAAAATGTGGTTACAGAATAAATTATCAATTAGTTTAGAGTTGTTGGTATTCTGTAGCTCTGCCTATTCCAGGCTGGGAAAGGGGGCGTGACGTTGTGAGTGTATTTTTTGTATGTTTTTAACAATCACATATAGGAGCCTTGGACCTTTGGAACCGGAGCCAACACGCAGAGGCCCCTTAGACAACTTTAATTTAGTGAATTTCATGAGAGCAGAGCTGTCCCATCCGGCGATTGTCCCTAAATTCACACTATAGAAGTAGGCTCCCGCGGATATCCACCGGTTAGTGTAGGACTAAAGTAGGCTATTGATGAAACTATGGCACCGGCCTGACCAATGCTGATTACTTTTGTTTGAAGTGGCAGGCAGCGACTCGCCAACTGAACGAAATGGATTTCCTAAAATAGCCGCATATGCAACACATCGGCCCTTCAAGCATATAGCACTTGCAACCTCTCTGACCTGCTAATAAAGGCAAGTTAGAGGAGAAGGTCTGTTCCTCGTCATATTACACTCCAGCCGGCAGATGCGGTGCAAGCGTGAGGTGAGTAACAGGACCTTCCTTCGGTCCGTGGGTTCTCAACTCACCAATAGCTCACAACTAGCTGCTCTGTGGTCTTTTAACCCGGAATGTTCCACTGCTGGGCAAAGAGCTCCTTCCTACCTTTCCACGTATCTCGATTATGGTCAATCTCCTGCCAATCTTGCCGAAGGGCATCAAGCTCATTTCGCCATCAGCACCGTGATCAACTGCGTCATCGTATCCAATCTTGCGGGAACCAGTTTGACGTTATTTTTGCCCAAAGGACATCAGGCATGCGGGAGACGTGTCTGGCCCAGTTCCATTTGAGTTTGGCATCTGTTAAGGCTATGTCAGCTATTTGCGTTTTGGAGCTTTTTACAGAATTTTTATTGCAATCGGGTAATTTCAAGCCTAAAATACTCCATAGCTCTTCGGCAAAACTTGAGGGCAGATTTTTGAACCCGAGTCAAAGGCCAAGCCTGTGCTC
The DNA here is from genome assembly GCA_949316455.1 of Acleris holmiana. NCBI lineage: Eukaryota > Metazoa > Arthropoda > Insecta > Lepidoptera > Tortricidae > Acleris > Acleris holmiana. The sequence goes on along the minus strand of OX438771.1, from coordinate 14,781,031 downwards.
GGTAGATGAGGATGGGAAGAATGCACATGTCCATTCGAGTTTTCGTTTAAGCGATATAGGAAGGTCCACTTCATATATTCCTTTCCTTTATAGCTCAATAGTTCCTCCAGGACTTTTTCATGACCTGTCAAATCTGAAAGGAGACTGTTTGACCGAGATAAATTATTTAACTTAACATAAATACTACATCGGTATAAACCTGGCGACGCCGTTCCATTAATTTAAGTATACAATCGCCTCTTAATAATTCCACTCACAAGCGAGATCTAAGTAAGTAAGTGATTGAAATTACGAAATACGTCTGTTACAGGGATTATCTTAGATTGAACAGAGTATAAATCATATGTGTTTGTTCTTTGGTTTCGTTGTCATGGAGCAACACCTGAATTAGTCAACGTGAAATTTAGTACAGATATTGTTTGTACCCCGGAGATGGATTGGCAGTTCCCGATAGCGATTTCTACATGGCGAAAAACGACTTCTAGAGAAAAGAGTCGCATGCAAAAGCTGTTGTGTTGTTTTGGTAAGGTTCAGCTGCAGCACATGTTGAGATGAGTCCTATTTGAATTCACACTACAGTGCAACGTTTCTAAATTTTCCCTTATGTTGCTTTTCTTGCGCTATTTGTTGTGTTGCGGTGTGTATTTGTCAAATAAATGTTATGAGTTTGACTTTGTTTTGGGTTTACCTCTCTACTTACAAAAATGTCTTCCTCTGGCAATTTATCAATCTAAAGTTCTTTTTTATCTTTTAAGTTGTCGTGTGTAGCGTCTTCGCACGGACGGCAAAATAATCGGAGTAGGTTTTTTCCTAGAAACACTCGGACGTCGAAGCCTCAAAGGCGACATTAGTTTTATCCCAACTAACGAGGCTCTCGGGCACCATAAAGAACCTTAACTAAGTGCATTACTACGAATATCTCTTTAGAGGATAAATGGATACAAGACAAGTTTTTATTTGTTATTTTGTACGTAAACTACTTAAAGGTACGACAGAAATATCCATTGGGTGTTGGTGAAAGTTACTTTGGAATTTAGTTCAGTTCTTTGGTTTAAGAGTCCTCAGCGGGTTATATTTTTAGTGGTTAAAGTTTATGAATCCAAATTATAATTATGTTAACAAACTGATTTTGTTAACATTCAAACTCAACCGTCCGTTAAATGGAATTGGTAACATTAATATGAATTTTCAAGATTTAAAATTTAATATCTTGTATATTGGAAATAGTTCAAAAAAAAACATGTTTAAAAAAATCTAAGTCAGACAGGTGTTGTTATTATTGTTAAAAATCAAGAAAATTTTACAATATTAACGATATAAACGAAAAAGGTAGCTCGTCTTAAGATAGACGCATACAAAAAGCTATCCTAAACACACCACCATTATATTTGAGTAAACCAACACTGGCTGGCACGTGACTCGAATGCGAAGTGGGAGATAATGTTGCGATGGTAACGGGAGATGAGCCTTCGATAGATATTCCAAATGGAAATGGGATTTTATTCGTCCTTCGTTGAAAAACCTCCTTTATATTTCACCATAATTTAGGTCGGTAAGAGGATAGCAACTGACTATTAATAGGATAATAAATATTGGTGGTAGGACTTTTTAAGGGGTCCGTCCGGATCGCTACCACTGTCTTTGTAACCTACCGGCAGCAATGTTGCTAATGTTGTGTTCCAATGTGGGGATAACACTATCAGTTAGGTAGTACTCAGTCCTCAGGGTTGGCAACGCATTTGCAGTCCTAGGATTTCAGTCTTAAGATTGCAGTCTTAAGAATGGAAATGTCTATGTGCCTTGGATCCCACTTACTATCAGGTGGCCTGTGTGCTCGTTTGCCTTCTCTATGCCATAAAAAAAACTGTTAAATACATAATAATATAATTGCGACCACACTTTCAAAACTGCGTCCGATTTTCATAAATCGTATATCGTTGCCGAGGGTAAAAAGTATGCGATTTATGGATGAGTCAAGCTTACGAGTCCATATATTACACTCTCTGCCGAGCTACACATAGTGCTTTTCTCAAAAACTTCGTGAGAATAAAACGGTTTTTTATATTTTGTCACGTAATTACTAGTATGGAAAAATCCAATCATAATTTTTTTTTGTATGAAGTCGGCCTATGACCACTGTAATTTTTTCCTATCCCAACCCAGACCAAAATTGTTCATGTTTCCGAGCAGTATTGAGAAAACCTATTTACTACTAAACTACCCCAGTTAAAAAGAATTATATAATCCACGTCCACATTGGACCATCCATTAGGAAGGTACGATTCCACAGATATATACACAGATACACAGATCAAAGAGATGCTCGTACACACGTACTCGTAAAACCTATAACCAGGGGCCTAACATGGTCATGTTTATCGGTGTGGATAACACATCTGTCACTTTCTGACCAGAATGTCAGTGCGAGAGTGACGGAAGCGTTATCCACGATAAAAACAACCATGTTAGGCCCCCAGGGCTTGAATTTTTCATCGCTCTACAGAAAACAAATTATGGAGTCGATATTAAAATTAAAAATTTAGTCTTTCATACTCATACTCACTCATATTCCTAGTCCCGTCTTTTATATTTATCATGTAACTATTTTAATTAATTACGTACCTAGTTTTACAGACTATATTATTGCGATATCTTATGAAACTGGCCGCTTTATCAAGACTAATTTAGACCTCGTCAAGATTTTGAATTACTTATTCCTGTAGCTACATGCTCAATGGATATTAAAAACTAGAAGCTTACGTAAGTTCATAATATTTTTATTGGCCCATAATGTAATAATCATGGTGCGGCATTTTACATTTTATTTCTAATTTTGGTGTTAATTAAACAAATGAGTATGAATATGACTAAAGTTTCGACTCCATAATTTTCTTTTATCTTACAGTGCGATGAAAAATCCGAGCCCTGCTTATAACACCCCACTTTTTGCTTCACATCTTAATAAAAAGAAACACATGAAAATTTCCAGACGGAGTATTCCATCCAGCGTAACTAGAGTTGGAAAGTAAAATAAAAACTACGAATGGGTACTTATGTAGCATGAAGCCAAAACATTTTGAAGCATGAAATAACGTCAAAGTAACCGTAATGGGTAGTAAATAAAGTATGCGTACGCAGTAGATTTCGGTACAACTTACTCGAACGCGAAAAATATTTCCAGAGATTTCAAGATAAACGGTGTTAATAAAAGGAAAGCTTTCGATTTACGCAAGCAGTACTTTTGTACGCTAGGGAGAGGTTTTTCTCCGCGTCGTATATTACACGGGGACGAAAGAACTTTATGCTTGATTTCAGAAAAAAATATATATTATATTATGAACTTGTGTTGAGAAATTCCCAATGTTACTTTAAATTATTATCATCATCATCATCAAATCAGCCGAATGATTTTGTATTACTCCCATCCATCCATCCGTCTTTGATGCCTATTTTCTCTTTTTTGCTTAAATAACTTTAAATCTTTGTTTGTTTGTTTAAATAAGCACTTATTATAATTGTGTAAGTTTGATTATTTTGGAAGAAAGCTGTAATGTAACACGTATGATCTTATTATGAGTTTCCCACTTAAGTGCATGCATTATTGCATGTTCAAACGCTGAAACAATTAACCAAAGTTTCTTTAGTTCTTAAATTCACCTTGAGCATCAAGTGTATTTAATCTAGTAGTGGAAACTGTTTTGGCCAATGTTCTAGCTACAATGTATTAACCATAATGTATTATATATTGCTGTTTGTTTCCCTTGATAAATAAATAAATAAATAAATAAATAAATAAATAAATAAATAAATAAAACTGCCCCCGTGTGGTTGCCGGGTTAGAATAGTGCCACTCCATGTCTTCCCGTGGATGTCGTGAGAGGCGACTACGGGAATAAAGGCTTGTAGTACTGTTAGGCGATGGGCTTGCAACCTGTCACTAATACACTAGTAAACATCTTAGCCTGAATGCAAAATGTGGTTACAGAATTATCAACAAGTTTAGAGTTGTTGGTATTCTGTTGCTCTGCCTACCCCACTCTGGGAATAAAGGCGTGACGTTATGTATGTAAATAAAACTGTAATATAAAAATCTAAGTGACCCCTTGATGTTTAAAATTAATTTACGTTACTCGTACACATCCGCTTCGTTTTGGGTCTCCAAATTAAGAGTATGTATCGCTGCTTTTATGCTAGTGTGCCAAACTTCAACTCAATCGGTCCAGTAGTTTCGGGTCAAATTTGCTGTGAGACACGGACAAACAGACAGACAGACACGCGAGTGATCCTGTAAGTGCTCTGTTTATTTACTTCAACAACAACAATCTGCCAAAAATAAACATTGAAAAGCGTTTTACGATTATCATCATCTATTTGTATATTTATACATACATACATAACATCACGCCTTCATTCCCAGAGTGGGGTAGGCAGAGCTACAGAAATACCAACAACTCTAAAAAGAATTGTTGATAATTCTGTAACCACATTTTGCACAATTAGGCCAAGAAGTTTACTAGTGTATTAGTGACAGGTTGCAAGCCCATCGCCTAACAATACTACAAGCTCTTATTCCCTGAGTCGCCTCTTACGACTATTTATAACTTTTTTAATACAAGTAAAGTCGACTCAAACCCTTTTTCTATGTATGTTTTCTATGTACGAAGCAAAATTATTGAGGAAAATGTTACACATATTCTTAAAATGTAAAGCGAGCGTAGCAGATGGTGTAGATACGAGTAGTGGCGCTGGGTGCAAAAAAGGGCAGTTTGCAAATGATATGCAAATATCATTTGAAATATTTTGATTCGCGTATCGTATATTCGTTCGTTCATTCATGTTTCATTTGACCGAAAATGATAAATGATACATTTTATGTCTTTTTCTGAGCCCGTTACCTCAACATGTTTAAAGATATGTAAATTATACTATGTATTATTTCAGGGAAATAAAACTATCTTGTTTGCTAGCTTGATGGTTTTATTTATACCAATTTGCCCACTTCGTATCCAGCCTAGGGTTGTATTTTATGCCACTGGAGACCCTTTGGATGGACATTTAACAAGACCTGTATCAATTATTCGAACACGAGCGTCGGCTCCCAACAATATAATATTATTTTGTTTATTAGGATCCGCGAGATTAAACTATCTACCTGTAAGTAAAGTTAGGTTAGTTTTACAACAATCCAGCAAAGTTGATCGGTTTCAGAAAAATGACTTTTCTGACTTACAATATTTCAGACCAGCGAAACAGTTGGTAGGTAAATGAAAATCAACCTTCTGATAAATAACCGTTTATTTGTCAATGCTTATTCGCTAGCCTTCACAAGTGACATGTTTTTTTATAACACTTCGGAGCACTGATAACTTAGTATACAGTGACATGGTGCCCTTTCAATCAATAAACTAAGATATTGGAATATGTTCGCTTTGCTTGACGGATTTGAAAGGCAAATTTTACGAGTGGTCGGGTGAACGTAAGCTTGTTTATGTTGATATATTTAGAGGAGACGTTACGGAGCCTGCTACCTTTTCTAACATGCTGGTTGTAATAGCAATCATCCAAATTAAATCTCCATTTACTAAAAAGTCATATTTGTTTATTTCTGGGAAAATAACGATCAAGGCCTATATTCAACATGATGAAACCATTGCCATTGGCATGTTTTCTATCGTCAACGTTTGAATAGCTTTTATTTACTTCATAGTTATAGTGGCCGAGTCAAAAACAACACCACAGTATGTCAAAAGCAATAATGTTTGATCTAGTAGAATATAAGCCGTGGGCTTCTAATCTACCACCATATTGCAAAACCATGTTACCTCTGACTAATAATGTCGTGTTGTGTCGTGTTGTTTTAAAGTCGGCTGCCATTTCTGTCATGTAAATAAGAGCCATCGTAACGTTGACAACACGGTAACAAGTCTATATAATATGGTTTGATCCAGAAAAACTTAGGCCCTGGTTAGTGGCTGTTATCTTGTCTGTAAACTCATTGGAAATTGAACAAATGATTTGCTTATTTTTAACCTTATGTGTATGAATTTATTCAGTAACGAATTGGAAACGACTTCGGCCTCGACTTAAGTCGTTATTACTGTGTAGGTGCTATTAAATATGATAGCTTCTAAGGCTGGGTCACGATCAACTATAAAGGCTACTAGCGTTGTCAAATCGTTGTTGTATATTTTGAAAATATTAGATTTTGGAAGAATATCCAATAACCGCTACATACATAATATTAAATCACGGCTGTTTCCCAGAGGGGTAGGCAGAGACCACTTTTTTCTACGTTCTACGATCCTGACGAATATCTTTCGCTTCTTCCACATTCATACATCGAGTCATGCATGCATGTCGGTTTCGGGTACTTACGATTTGGGGTGGTGGCCTGTGTGCTCGATTTCCTTCTCCATGCCATAAAAAACACTGGCATGCTTACATGCATCGCATTTAACTCTGGTGATGTGTTTTTGTTAATTTGTGCGGAATCATAAAAGACTCCAGGATGCTCTTGGATTAACTTCTAACCTCGCGAGTTAAAATGTTAGTTTTAAAGTTAAAACTTTTGCCATTTCAGGACTCCACGATCGCTGCAAGAGGACATGCACAATCTTCCGTTTCCTTAGCCATGCGGTTTTACTTAAGGCTAAGACGGTAGGTGAGATAAATCTTATTTCAGAAATCCAACAAAAAAACAATTAAGAATAAAATGAGGTAGGTACCTACTTACTTTTACTCTACTTTGAAAATTAAATGTTAATGATTAAAATCAATACAAAATAAGACGGAAAAAATACAAATTATATTAGGTCAGGACCATCATTCATAAAAATAGCCAGTCTAAAAAAACAAGGTTTGTAAATCAACTGTAGTACTATGGTAACGATAAACTTATTTATGTAGAGAAATACATACTTAAGTTACATAGAAAACATCCAAGACTCAGGAATAAATACGCTCATCGAACAAAACTTCTGCCCTTATCAGCTGAAGTTGAACCCGGGACCGCCAGCCTCGTAGGCAGGGTCAATACTAACTAGGCTAACATACAGTGATACATACATACATACATACAACCAATAACTCATGATAGTCATGATTTAAACGTATGAACGTGTATATTAACTAGTACATACATAATATCACGCCTTCACGCCCAGAGTGGGGTAGGCAGAGCTGCATAAATATCAACAAGTCTTGTTTTGTAGTCTAGTTATCAGTGGCAGGTTTCTAGCTCATGCCTAACTACTACAAGCCCTTATTCCCTTAGTCGCCTACGACATCCACAGGAAGACATGGAGTGGCACTATTCTAACCAGGCAACCACACGGGGGACATGGAGTGACATTAACTAGTAAAAACGCTTTAATTAGTTTAATACCTTAAAAACATCATGGTGTCAAATGTCAGTAAGTGTATAAGAATATTAGAGTCTTGAGTATGATAATAAAACGTATCGAGTAAACATCAATTTCATTACCTGTTGGATACTAATATATCTGGGACACGGACAACCTCTAAGGCCTTTAATTTCCATATATCTTTCAGAAGATCTTAGTCACGCACCGTGCAGTACCGGGCCGACCGAAGGTTTTCTTCATTTCGAAGGTCAGCACAGCCAATTAGACCGCCAGGGTTGATCATAAATAACACCCTTGCCCAAAACGATCCTGTTCTAAGTAATACTGATGTACAAGGCAGGGCACCTCGCCTTCATAAATAAAGACATTCTTTTTTATCAACCCGAAAGGTCTCGCTCGCGATAAAAAAAGGATTCAGAAAAAGTTGCCAGCACAATTCGGAAAACAAATCAGTCAATTGAATTCCCTAACAATTGACAGTTTTGGAGTGATTGAAAAGTTTCCGTCGCGAGCAATCCTTTATCGGGTTGGACCAGGACACATTGACAGAGGGTGGGTGTGTGATTTATTTTTTGTTTCCATATCCATAGAAATATGTTTGCAAAAAACAGGTAATATTATAAAAAAAATAGAGTTTCTACTGGATAAAATCACAATGCTAATTACTAATGACATGCTACGGTATTATTACATACATACTTACATATAACATCACGAATTCATTCCCAGAGTGGAGTAGTCAGAGCTACATAAATACCATCACTCTAAAAAGACTTGTTTATAATTCTGTAACCACATTTTACGCAATCAGGCCAAGAAGTTTACTAGTCTAGTTATTGTAACAGGTTGCTAGCCCATCTTCTAACAGTACTGCAAGCCTTCATTCCCTTAGTCGGTTCTAACAACATCCACGGGAAGACATGGAGTGGCACTACTCTAACCCGGCAACCACACGAGGGATTATTTTTAACTCGGCCGCTATTACTATCAAGTAAGTAAGAGCTATTAAAATGTTAACAATACGATAACATGTCTTCTTCTTCTTTCGGTGCCTCCCCAACTAGTGGAGGTTGGCAGTCAGCTCCGCATACTTCTCCCGGTCTTTGGCGAGATTGAATAGCTCCGCCGCACTTATGATTCCGGTCCATTCCCGGATGTTACGCAGCCACGACTTCTTTCTACGTCCAACAGCTCTTTTCCCAGCTACTTGTAAAGGCAATATACCTATTATTTAAAATATTTATTCAGTAAATTGGACACATAAGGGCTCTTTTTCGAAGTCAGTAATATGGAGTGAACTTCTAGCGCTTCGAACAACATCGGTGATTTTAGAAAGCACTCACTCAACTCATCCAATCACCTAATTTAATTATAACCTCTAATATCTTAGCACATCCTAAAGACCGCCAAAATGCCCACCCAAATAGCTTATTGTGATAAACCTAACTAACCACCGCCTAGAAGCCTAAAATGCAAAACCCCAGCTGTTACGACTATTAAAAAGGTGAGATGAGATCTAAACTTTTTATCCATAGAAAAGGACAGATCGAACTAAAAAACAAGGAGAAAAAATAATTATAACATCAATAAAATGTACTCTATTCAAAGCCATACAAACCTTTTCTACTAGAAGGATAAAAGGCAAATAATGCTAATGTGTCATAATAATATATTCGGCTCAAGTATCAAGGCTATAGTGTAAGGAACACCTTATTAACACGGTGCTTGGCGTAGTGCCCAATGTGCTTTGACACATCTGCTCCCCAGGCATGTTTAGTCAAGTTAATGGAGAATCTAACTTTGAGATGATCTATATTTCACAAACACATAATATGGCAAACCATTTTTTTCCGAAAAGGTTTGGTTAGGTTAGTTTTATAAAAATCCTGAAATATTTACAGTTTCGAAAAAAAGCAGCTTACCAAATGATATATTTGGGAAATGAATCAGTTTGTTAAACGTTTTTTGGTAAAACATATTTATATATTATAACGGCGGTTTTTTTAACTAATCATATAAAATCTAAAAGTTGAATACTATGGATCATGAAACGTTTTTTTAACGTTGTTTTTCCGGCGCACCTGTTTTTATATTCCTTACCATAATCTAATTTCTGATCAGAAGCCAAAAGCGCCTTAACGCACTTCCCCGATTGAGCCCGAGTTGGAAAGTTTCCAATGACTCGGCACAGGCAAGTTAGGCTGTAATTAAGCAAGATTAAATATTATTATCCGTGGAAGGTAGAGCAGGTGGTCAGGTTAGATAAAAAGACTTTTGTGAGGATTGGCAATTTTTAAGAAAAATCATTGCTTTTTTTTGTAGACATCAAGCACTGATATGTGTAGATTTAGGCAAATCGCTGGAGCAACAAAGCTTAGGGAATAATACAATATCATGACATAAATTTAAAAGTAAATATCGCATCTTTATAATTATAGTGGCCTAATCCACATATTTTGAATTTCAACTCAGGTCTCTATAATACTAAATTTATGACTTGAAATCGAAAGCTGAAAATGTTTCAATTAGGTCACCATAATTCTGAAAGTGCGATATGTAATCATGACAAGGTTAACTGTCACAAATTTTCTGAGACTAAAGAAACAGATTATTTAAATAGACTGTTATATTATGTATCACCACAGTACATAGTAAAAATGTAACTAACACGAAGTTTAAAAATATCTGACGCAATGTTATGCCCAATGTTTAAAGATATCCACGATTTTGGTTTTACTGTTAACTAATTGTTTTATACGTTATTTTATACTATTCATAATTAAGTTGTCCCTATAACACAAGTTAAACACTTCATGTTTCCTTAGAAACCGTCTTATAAACACATTAAGACGGGAAGGCGTGGACTGTGGAAGTGACAAAACGAATTTGCAATTCAATGCACCGACCGGCCAGCAGTGGCTAGTGGTCCAGTAATGAAATTGTCGGCCGCAGTCTAAGCACAATTATTACTGGGTATGACTCAATTTAGTTTCAGAAAGCTAGCCTAAAGCTTTGTATTTTGACCAGTTGAAGTTTGAGTCTGTGAAACTTGAAACAAGTACAAGTAACTTAATCAAAGAGAACATAGAAGATGACCACACGAAGTTAATCGAGTATTGTCCATACTAAAAACCAGCCTTGATTTTGCAGAGAACAATTTTATTATCGTAAAATAAAATGAATAAATAAATAGTCTCCTAAATCTTTGACGGTAGGCGGATGGTAAAATCTTCGTATACCGATAAGTAAAGAGAAACATGACACTGTCGTGATAGTTGTGTGTGTGGTGATCTTTTCGGTTGATTATTTAGACTAAAACTGTGCAATGATTAGTGGATAGTGGATACAAATAAGAGCAATTGAGTTACCACTATGTTAAACTTCTAATATGAATTGTCCAAAAGGAAAAAAACGGTATTAAATTATGAAGTCCATATTTTATGTTTATAACACGTTTTGTTTTCATCGGCAGTATAATAGTGTAACTTACTGTGAATGAATAATTTATCAATCTTATTTATTATTTTACTGCAAAAAAATCACACCACGTGATGTCAAAACATACAGCGTGTAAATTTCATACGGGCATATATTTTAACAATAGTTAATATACACCCTAATTAACATAAAAACGTGTATAACAGCAACATTAGTTGTATTTCTTTTTTTCTTACTAATTAATTCAGCAAGCAATGTATGACATTGCGCAATTAAATTAAAGCATCTACATAATAGTCATGTTATGCTCACGAATTGTCATGGTTCGCCATTTGTTTACTTCGCCCATGAAAGTCAAAAATTTCGGTCATTAATGCAGGCGGTGCACTCGCCTGAGATTGGTATTTAGTTTCCAAACATTTCGTCCTTGCACTTAGATAGGTACAGGCGATACATTGACGACCGATGGACGCTCGCACACTTCGTACATTGCTCCTAAGACAAACTTTAAAAAATTTACTGCTCCTCAATAATAAAAGTTACCAACAAAATATCTTTCTCACATGATTTGTATGATCGTTAACTACGTCAGGATAAAATATATGCCCGTATGAAATTTACACGCTGTATAACGTTCTCTGAATTTGGACTCTAAAATGATATTCAAAGGTTCATTAATACATGCAATATATTTTTTTTTTAATTTAGTCCCTAAACTTTTGCATCAAATACTGGTACTGGACATAAAGAAGTGTTTAAAATTAAGCTGCAAGTTGATAGTGTAGTTGTATGAGCGTAATCGGTTTTTTGCGTGCGGCGATGATATATCTGGCGACAGTAATGGTGCAATATTTGATAAAATCTCCCTATAGCGTTATCATTAGCGGTTTCTATGAAATATGGATATTCGAGCGCGTTGTTACCTATTTTCGTACTGGTTTAAAAAGCTAATTTGCAGTATTTTAATAACGATTCGCTCTGGCTTAATTTCAATGTGGTTCTAAAACTTCATCAAAATATAGTTAATGAGGGTTAAAACGGGATCCAAATTAATCTATTTGTGTTCATGAGCGCGATTACATACAGATAAAAGCGGGACTTTGACAATAATTTAATCTCCATTTTATTTAACTTTGTATGTATGTTTGTTGGTATGATAACTCTTTATTGAACAAAAAAGTTTCTGTCAAATAAAGTCTTAAACATGATTTTCTGTTTTAAGAGGCTACATCTGCAGCCATGGATACATTAAACACATCGCTCTGATCATAATTAAATTATTGACAGTAAATGTAGCCAAATAGTTAAAAATACGGTTGCACAAATATTTTCCTAAACAAGCATAGAAAATTGAATAAAGATTCAAAATTCTACGGCATATCCTTGTCGTCTGCACACTGTGTAACGAGCTGCGAACTTCTTGCATATTATATCTTAACTAAGGAACTGCAAATATGCAAGATTCATAAGCTTGAATACAGTCAAACTCATAAAATTATACCGGCGTTCCCAAGACGTCAAAAATAAAACACGCATTAATTTGGTGCTATGGCCGTATATATTTTAATGCTTTTGGCTGTATAGTTACCAGGATTAATATACATACATACATACATTAAAACACGCCTGTTTCCCAGAGGTTCGGCAGAGACCACTTCTTTCCACCTGTTATGATCCTGACAAATCTCTTTCGCTTCTTGCACATTCATACAGGGTGGAAGAGGACCGTGGACCTTCCTGAAAATGGGAGATAGTTTAGCCTTAACACTTTATTTTCCCCATACAAACTTTGTGAATTTAAGCAGCCGTTTTCAAATTACAGCCGGATAAACATTCACACAAAAAACGACTTGTTTCAACCTTAAACATATGATTGGGTCAATGAACTTAATTGTAAACAACCTTTTCATTACAGGATATTATTACGTTTTTTTTGTCGTTGATGCATACTCAGACATGTTTGCAATGCGGGAAGAAATATTGCAGGGATTGTGAGTACACCTACACCTTGAACAACTTTATTTATTTTAATCCTAAAATTATGAATAAAATAATAAGGTAAGTCTTCTTCTGCTTTTTTTTTTATTAACTACCCTACTAAGCACAACTTGACACATTTCTAAACATAGCGACATTGACAGACACTGAAGTATACTCAATCTTCATAAACAATTAAAGATGATATTAGAACCTTCTTTCATCGTATCTTAGTAAATAAGTTTTAGCTTGTTGAACAAAATTATTTACAAGTACATTGAAATGGTGCTGCTGAGTAGGCATATTTAATCAATTTTCATGCTTCAAAACGTGCATGTGAAACGTTTATCAAATTAACATTATTAAGAACTACTGATCAGGGACTTAACTTATGAACACCTTTGCGTTATTATATTGACTATCGATGCATTTTATGCTGAAATGAAAATGTCATTAAATTACGTGGTTATTTGAATTTGCTTTTATTGTACGCGACGTGTAATAATAACGCGCCCGAAGCTTTGCGTCGATACCGAGAAACATATCCTCCACCACATCCAACTGGGCATAGGAAAGGGCTTTGGGTCGTATCGCCAACCACCAGCCCGTTGTACCAGCAACAGCCCAGAACGACCAACATGGAGGAGGCGTCGTTCGAATTGCGGCTCGACTTGAAGAAAGTGTGCTCCGTTATTTTAGAAGACATCCGAGAGCGAGTTCAAGAGTAGCGGGTCGACATTTCAGAATAACCCATACTGCAGTACTTACAATTCACAAACATGCCAGCCTTCACCCTTACAAAATACAGAGGGTTCAAACTCTACTCCCTCGGGATTACCCTATCCGCGAAGCCTACTGCCGATGGCTATTACATAAGATAGTAGAAGAGCGAGATTTCATAAGGCATATTATTTGGAGTGATGAAAGCAAACACGCAACGGAATATGGAATAGACGAAACGAACATGTGTAGGAGAATCCTTTCGCTTATCGATACTCGAGTCACCAGTATCGTTTCGTCTATTAACGTCTGGGCGGCGATTCACGGAGAAACTATCATAGGACCTGTGTTTCTGCCTCCAACTCTAAACAGAGACGGATACTTGTCTCTTTTGAACACCAAGTTAGACAGTTATCTGGACGAATTGACACTGGCTGAAAGACGAGTCACTTGGTTCCAACAAGATGGTGCACCAGCTCATTCTGTACACGAAGTAAGGATGAAATTAAACAATGAGTTTGGGGATCGCTGGATAGGCAGGTTTGGGCCGCACCGTTGGCCACCAAGAAGCCCGGATCTCACGTGTCTAGATTTCTACCTGTGGGGCTCTGTAAAGGATAGTGTGTACTAAACGGAATGTGACACTGCGGACGAGATGCGACGACGAATAACTGATGCTTTTAACAATCTGCGGAGAAAAAATGATGAAGAGCATATTTTATCCAGGGTGCACCGACATACTCTTAAATAACGCTATAGTTCCGGGAAGGTCCCCCGTCCCCTTCCACCCAGTATATCGATTCATGCATGCACGTCGGTTTCGGGTACTTAAAATTCGGCCCTTTCCCAATAATAAGTATAATAGCAATAATATATTAAACCAAATTGCGCTCATAAATATCTGACACGCTCTTATTCCTCGTTACAGAGTCGGTCGTCTGGGCTGGGATTCTACACGGTAGTAACGATATCGTCTTTGACGTGTTTCCGTATTGTCAACGTTTAGATAACTCTTATGTCTTTACAATAATGGCGACCGAGTCATAAACGATTCTAAAACAAGTCAAACGCGATTTCATTATAACGCAGTAGAATAGAGGCCTTGATTTATTAAGAATATTATGTTATTGCTGGGTAACTGTACAATCTACATCCTGCCTCTGTGGAAATAACTTTGAGCTGGAAAACTAAACTGAACTTAGCAGGAGTACTGAGATTGTTCATTTTTGTTTTAGAAACTTAAACTAAACGATTTTATGTATTGGACGATTTTGAGTAACTTTTATTCATAATTTTTATCATTTCATTTTTAACTTTTTTACGTTAGCACGTTTGCACGATTTACAGAAAAGATGTTTAAAATTGGGCTGCCAACTAAATACCATATCTGGCGCATTTTGTCTGCCATAATTATTTCTAATCATAATTATCGCAAGTTATAACGTATTTTTTTAAGAACCTGTAACTTAATACAGGTTTTTTTATAATCAATCCCAATCTAACCTTATCTACACGTAAAATATTTAAGAAATTCAGAAAAGACAACGGTTTTAGCGATATAAAAAAATATGATTATCAATAATGACAATATGACTAAAAAAGTTATGGGAAACAACGGGCTCCCGTTCTCGCGAGTTAACAAACGGAAGAACCAATCGGTGCTACCCAAAACACCTCAACAAAGGTAGGGAGACCTGCAAGAATTATGACAAATAAAACGGCTGCAATTTTTTTTCATTTCTTGATTATTAATATGGCATAGTAAAATGTTATAATTGTTTTATTTTTATTAAGTAAGTGTTTTATATACTTGCACCTAGTTATTCTGGTCTCAGCCACTTTAGACCAAATTGAGGACGCTCGAGACTTTGCACACGTAGAATTACTCTCCTGCAACTCTCCGTATTTATTCCTGTACCCCTACGGGCTCTTAAATATCCTTTCTTAATTGGCCAAGGAGTAAGCCCTCCAAATTTCAAGTCCCTAGGTTTAGCGGTTTCCTTTCAACTGTGCATTGTCAGAAATAATGAGTCAGTCATCGAAGAGTTTTATAATATTGTTACAATATCTGTTAGATCTATAACGAATTATCAATAAATACTGTATCATAACTAAAAGACTTGCGCAGAAGCTTTGCGTTAAAATTTAAGTTGCTCAAGATTTTTGTTTTTGTGTCAGTTAGTTTTACACTTCAATATTTTAAGGTTTCGTTTCCCTTGTATCTTTTGTAAAAAATTTTTTGGTCGTGGAACTCGTGGTATCGCTTAATGGTTTCTGCGGAAGACCAGCTCAGGCCTGAAAAAACAGTAAAATGTTCAGATGGAACTAATTTACATCGTCTGGCATTAGTTTTTGTGTTTATATTTTTGCTTATAACTTTTCTCAGACATATTATTATGTTTGTTAATACTTTAATTCTTACTTTCCTTCTAAACTTTACCTACTAAATATCAACTAACATTCTTAAATGATAAAATTATTACTTATTTGAGTAAGCATTCAAATATTATGATATTTACACACCTAGCGATATATGAGCACCGCCACATCAAAGACTTAAATAAATTTCGCTACAGAAACCATATTTGAGTAAAGTTTCGCTAACCCTTCAAGCGCTAGCGAGTAGTTATTTAATATTCACGTGCCAAATAGTAGAGCGACAACATAATTAACGAGTCTTGGTACTTCGTGATCGATAAGTCGTTTTAGTTGAGTTTTGATCCTGTTAATTACTAACAAGCAGTTTGTTTTGGTTTCTGAGAAGTCTGTTATTAATATAAGCCCAAAAAAGTTTGGTGTAGAAACGAGAAAATAAATAAAATATAATGTTCAAGTTCAAAATAAATGTGGCGGACTTTTGAATTGCTATTATGAGGCAAAGTAAAATAAAAAACCTGCGTGTTTATTAAAAACAGAATCGAAATTGAGGTGACTAAGCTCTGTTACTTTTGGTTTTAAAGGTTCCGTAGTCAAACTATATGTATAGGAACCTGTATAGTTTCGCCATGACCGTCCATCTGTTCGTATATTTTCTCATTTGTATGATAATACTGTTTTCACGCGCAGCAGGTAAAATAAAATTATAAATTGCATCACGAAAGCCTTCTTTCTACCTCTACGTCTGTACGCTGCTGGGTATGAATTATATTTTTGGTAATAATCCATTTGCAATGTGGCTTCTGTGTCAGAATTGACATGATTCAGCAACTGTTTTAAATTCTGGAATTGAGGCAAGAGAGTTCAGACGTTAGGTCATCATTGATTATACATAAAAGTGTATCTATGAAAGAGAACCACAGTATTACATTTTTCAAATTATCGCGATTAATATTCAGGATATTTAATTTGTCGGAATATCAGGAACTCGCCAAATATTCTAACCACGTGGTAAGAACCCGTTTTATTGAGTTTTACAATAACCTGTTTTAAAAAAGTTATTTTATAACTTCAATACAAACAAAAATTATGATGCGTTAAATTCTAAAGTAAAAATAGTCAGTAAGATTACCATTTAATAAGATTTTTATATTGTTAAAAAATGGCGATTGTCAATCACACTAACGTCAATTCCCAATATTATCTTACAAAACAACCATTTCAATTCCAATGGAAAGTAACTAAAGTCAGCTGGACTAGATCTGAACAGCCCTGGGCCGGTTGCGGTCCGGATCTGTTAAACGTTCCGGGGGCGTATTTATGCAAGCTGATTGCAAGGGAGTTATAACCCGGTTCCTTATGCCTTCTGTTTCTGATTGCTTCTTACAAGTACGATTTGTCGGATTGAATGAGCTGAGTACGCTTTTATATTGCCTTGCCGTGTATTCAACGCAACAACAATAATTGAGTTCTGACGTTTAAAATGGAGTCAAGTACCTATTATGTTTTTTATATGGTATAAATCAGGTTACTCTCGCGGGTGTCGATAATTTCATCGAAACACCAAACGAAACAAACGATCATCAAACGATCGAACGCAACTTTCTGATGAAATCATAATGTTTTCAGGTTATTTGAAACATATAACCTAATGTAACCTACGTAATTAATGTTTAAGATACCCTGAAAACATTATGGTTTCAGCAGAAAATAGCTTTTGATGAAATTAAATTCGATGAAATGATACATTCGATGAAGTGAAATTTGATGTAGTGATGAGTTACCTACTCTCGCAACTTTCATCATTATCAATGTTCTCTTGAGGTGCACCTTTCAACCTATGACTTTCCCAGGGTAGGGTGCCAGTCTAATCATTATCTTTAAAATAAAAATATATTTTAACAGTTTTCAATTGAACATATTATTTATTAAATAATTTTATGCTTTCGTTTTATAGCAACTTAATAATCATTTACATAACTCGATTTAAAATTAATTACTTTCGTCCGCCTTTTGTCCATGTAGTATTTATAGACCATTCAACATTTTATATAAGCAAGGGGAGCTTTACATAAGTTTTTTACCTATACTATTATATACCAGTTAGACCGTGTTGGAAAAAGACCCAGATTTAAAAGCATAATTGTTTGAGAGTAAAATTGAATATGATTTTAAACATTTTTATTTTTATTAACGACGTCACAGTCCATAGACGATCTCACAATGCGATAAAGGTTTAATTAAAAGTTTCAAAACGAGGCTTTGGCTGAATGGGTTTCCGTTTATACGGCCTTAATTAAAATCAAAAACAGTTCTCCTGTTTAGATTACCATTAATGGAAGTTGGGAAGTTTATTATAAGCGAAAATGTGAAGGGCTTGCGAAATAAACACGAGGTTTCTGAAGAAAGCGTTTAAGAGGTTGTGTTATTAAACTAATAAAAAATCTTCCTTATACAGCCGATCTTGTAATTTCTGATGAATGAATAAAGATATAGTTAATTATACTAATAGCGTAGCTTGGTTTCCTTTTGTTTGACTCGAATGCGCTCAACCACTTTTAGGTTTAAAAAAAGGATTTTGCAAAAGTTTACGGCTGTAGAAATCTGTTGAAATGAATAGAATTAAAAAAAATAGAAGGGACCGTCAGTAACCCTACCAAAGTGAAATACAAATACTTTGGGGAGAAGGAAAACGAGCTAAGTACTTTTGAAAGGGATGGTCTGCCTACGCGGAACCTGGTAGGTATAATACAATCATACAAAAAACTCTGTATGAATTATATTTGAACTTTATTGTTATGACTAATTTCGATAACAATTGCTTTCCACCTGAGGGATTTTATGTATGTACAGTCAAATAAATGAATTTCTAGGTGACTACGGAACTACGCTAAACCTACACAGTAAGTCAAATTCTAAATTGTATCTTAGGATTTGATTAATTACGTCCCTTTAACTTAGATCTTAATCATGTAGGTACAATAAAAAGGTAACTCAGAGATTTTTTCACTGAATTATGCAAATTATTATGAAGGCATTTGGCGAGGGGGAACCTAATTAAATTCTTCAATTTTATGTAACTGGGATCATGCCAAAAATCCTAAAACTATAGTTGCCATACAAAACACATACATACAAACCTTCACTTGTCTAAACGGGTATTTTTAATCGAAGCGAAAGTTGTATGTTTAGACATACAACTTTCGCTTCTTCTACATTCATCAATCTCTTCATGCACGTACTTCGATTTCGGGTGCTACTGATTTGGCCCTTATTCAGTATATATCGCGAATCTGATCACTGTATGTACGTCTAGGGCGTCCCCTACCGAACATCATACCATACAAAACACTTATTTAGTTTTCCAGAGTACGAGTATCGTTAAAGAAGCTTTTAATATTCCCTGAAACAAATTTCTAGGTTCAAAGTAGGATAGATATGAAGCTGCGGGACGCTCTCTTGTTCCCAAACATTTTCAGCTGGGTTATACTCGCGGGTCGTTTCCACATTATTTTCCGTTGAAAAATGCTTTCTTAATCAAATTTCACTTGAGACTTTTCCCGCCGGAAAAAACTGAGAATATCTGTATTAAGTGAAGATATGGAACATTAATCATCGCGTTCTACAATGAAAGTGTCTTGGGAAGAAAGTAATTAGTTCAATGGTTAGCATACTACGTTACGTAATGAAGTATTTCCGTGTGGAAATATATTTTCATTTCCAGCTATAAGTTGGATATACTCTTTAAAAGAAACCGGCCAAGTGCATGCCGGACCATGCTCAGTGTAGGGTTCCAAAGCCGTTAAATACAATCATAAAAAACAACAAATAGTAAGTAATTTTCTATTTAAAGTCATTTAGTGCCTTTAGGTTTAAACACTTTATTCGCCTGTGTCTCAAGAACCAATGATGTCTACTTAGTCGTGATTGTTTTCCTTATAAATTCGTTATATGCGATTTCGATTTTTTTTTTTTTAGATTTTTAGTATTTGTACCTAGTTTTGGTAATATTTCAAAAACGGATCCCATGATCGAAAAGTTGTTTCCACAAACCCGCAATATTTTTGAAAGACTTATCCAACGACACCCCACCCTATAGGGTATTTTTTTTTCAACATTTTATTTTACCACTTTGTTGGCGTCACTAATATGTATATTCATGCCAAATTACAGCTTTCTAGTACTAAGAGTATCGTAGCTAGGCTGCGGACAGACGGACGGACATGGCGAGACTATAAATGTTCCTAGTTTGACTACGGAACCCTAAAACCAAGTATTTATTATATTCTATTCTTAAAATACCACTTGCAAAAATCTAATTCCGTCTATTTTCGTTTCAATGACGTATTGTTTTGTACTTAAGTAAATATTTCGCTAAGCTCAAACGTTTTGATGACTTATAAAAAAACAAAGTGTTAAAATAATCTCTAACACAAAGTAATGTTTAAAAATATAACAATACTAGCATTTGCCCGCTAGTCTGTCCGCGTAGAAGTCGTTTAGTAATGCGGTCGGTGAGGACAAGAGTGATGGATGGTGAGTGGATGTTATGTATCCATAAGATACATTCCATAAGTAAAAAAATCTTATGACACTCCTGGGAGCCTGAACAAGATGCACAACGCTATCGCTCGCGATTTTAGAAAACGAACAAAATCTTACAAGATTGACGTAATGTTACGAGCTACGTCAGCCACTCATCTCAATTTGAATCATTGTCAGTTTTCGAAAAGCGCTAACGTTAGCGCTTCGTATCTTGTTTAGACTCCCTGCTCTCCTTTGTGAGCTTCTTAAGCAAAAACATGTGCTTATAATAATTATAAGTGGTTACCTATCACTCTTCAGTTGCCATAGACAAGATGTTTAACGAGCCGCTATCGAAATCGATTTTTGAAAATTGACAAAATGTATGAAATTGACAGGAGCGCCCCACGCGACCTCTCGACAGCTCACGTCAATCCTACATTTTCGATAACGATAGCGTTCTCGCCATGCATCTTCGTCCTCAAGGACAGAGCTACGACTGGTTTAAAAAATACCGGTTATTACCGATTTATTTTGGTATTGCTCCGAGCTTTTTTAGGGAAAGCGAGCGTTTTTAACAGACTTCCTAAAATGAGGAGGTTATACGTTTCACTGTATGTTTTTTTTTATTTATGTTCACCGATTTTTTCGGCAGTCGTGGACCGATTTTACAAATTCTTTTTTGGTTTGATAGAGTATACTTTCGAGGTGGTCTCATTGCTAACATATCTGAATCTGATAAGGAGATCATTGAGGAATTGAAGGAACTCCTCAAATATTGTAGGCAAACATATAGCGGTTTTAGTATTTTTAGTAACAAGTCTAGCATTCGGAAAGTATCACTGATGATGAAGACCACAGATGACCACCGGAACTCCTCATCAGTACCTATTTCAAGGGTGGCGATAAGATATCTCGATTAAGATAGTAGACTACGAAGAAGAATATTGACTTTTTGAGATATGACTATGACTTTCCCGCGGCGTTGCTTGCGGCGCGCTTGAAATAACTTAAAGTTTCATGTCGACTTAGAATAGGGACTACGTAACACGTATTATGATCACTAAAGAGTATAAAATAAAATAAACGTTTAAAGAAAACAAAACACCGCCTTCAAAAACGCAAAAAATAACTTGTTTAAAATTGTAGGTACCTACCTAATAGGGTAGACCAACTGAAGTCGGCGACCACAATATTTTGAACAAAAAAATTAGGTAGGTATCTAAAATTTTAAAAGAATGTATTTTTTGTGTTTTTGAAGGCGGTTTTTTGTTGTTATTATTTTTTTATTAAAAACTTTATTTCAACCGGTTTATTTAACTTAAAACCGGTTAATTCGGAAATAACTTTATATAAAGGTTCCTCTAAAAACCGGTTTATAAGAACGGAACCTACATGAAAAGGTTTTGCATCAAGTACGTAATAACGGTTTGAAAATTCAACCGGTAACCCAGCCACAATGTGCGATCCCGCACTTCCACGACCTTCATGAAGTTGTAAGTCGGTCCATTAAATCTTCGACGTACGTGGACCGAAATCGAAGGTACATTTTAAAATGTTCGTTTGTAGTAAAGATGACTTCACTCACCGCTTTAAATTTCGCTCGCCAGTCGGGAAAGCTATTGGAAATATTTTCTCGTTTCCCCACTCGAGGGAAAGTTATTGCTTTTAAGATTTCGTTTTCCGGGATATTTATTTATATTTATTTCGATTCCGAATAAAGTTAATAGTAAAATTCAGAGTAAGTTATTTGATTCAGTTGGTAATTTTTTAACAGTTTTGTTTGATTTTCAGAGAAAGAGAGCCAATGCTCAAAGCGTGGGCGATTCAATCAGTAATAGAGAGAATATTGTGATCTGAAACAAAAACCTAAGATTTGATTTTTATATTGGTGGGCACTTGGTTGGTAGTCTCCAAGGGTTCATACAATAAAGGTCATACGGAGTTGATGCCGGTTACGATACACTGAAGTGTGTTGGTCAAGGCAGCCTTCATGTGCCTTCTCCTTTTCATAAAAAAAAGATAAAAAAGGCCATAATAGGTACCTTTATTAAGAATATAAGTATGCAAAGCTTTCAATGATAAAAACTCCAAACATTAATTTTTAAAATTTGTTTGTTTTTACTTAGGATACAATTAGTGTTATTCATTAGTTAAAGAAGGATTAATATCGCAAAGGACTAATAGTGTGCAAAAAAGTTAAATTAAATAGTGTACTCAAAAGTGAATAGCTATATGTTTAATATATCGCCGAGAGAGCATGTCTGAGTTTAACATCTAATTAGCTCCCAGCCTACACTCCAAGATGTTAGTTCAAATATTAGTCTAGCTTCAGCCTTCAAATTAAACTAACAATATTATCCCAATCTAATTAGCTAACAACTTCAAGTATAGGTTCATTTAGGTAGAGATAATAATTGTAACACATATGTTACTGGGGTCAGTGGTTTTGAATTGATGTTAGGGATACAAATTTAAGTGGTCTTATATTAATGTTGTTTACAAATAAACTTTAGACTAGAAAAAATAGAATACGACTAAAACCGAAAGTTGCGGTAGCCTAAATAACACAAATTGTTCATGAAACAGTTAAGCAGCACTCAAAGTACATTTTTATTTATTCTGTAAGAAATGATTTATATCACAAATTAAGTAATGAATGATTACAATAAGTTCGAAATACAAATTGGATATAAGAAACCACAAAAAATATTACCTAAAATCGATACAATGTAAAATTACGGTGACAGTTTTTAACTTATTTAGGCAACATAAAGTCTTATAAGTATTACAAATAATACACTTTATGAATTGACCTTGAATGCCAAAATTAAATATTCTACTAACTACACATTACGTGGAAGCGGTAAGCAATGAGACGCAGAATGAGATATTAATTGTCTTTTAACCCTGGTTTCCTATATTCAAAACCTCTCGTTAAAATTTGACAGATTTTGTATGAAGCAAACGTCAAATTGTAACGAGACGCAACGTTTTGAATATATAGGTAGGCCCAGGTAAGTAACCAATTAATGATAGGGGAGTTTTCAAAAAAAAAAACCTATAGTAAAGGACAAAAATTAATAATGGTAATTTTTCCATTACGTCACGAAAATTAGTCATATAAATATATATACTGCCTTCATAAACCAATACGCGGTATTTCAAATTAAATAAGCATAGCAGATTCAAACCTTACCCTTTAGTAAGCAGTAATAGTTAATTTTCGAGTCATGATGGAAAAGTTACCGTTGTTAATTTTAATCCTTAACTATTGGTACTTTTTTTGGAGATAGCCCTGGAATATTAATATGGTAATTTGACGAACACTAGGTATGCTTTAGCTTAGCGTCCCGTAAACGTATAACATGTATCAGTCATAATACTTATACATATGCTGCTTACATTGCAAGAAAATGTTAGTTGGGCGTTTTTCAAAGAAGTGTAGGTACATGGTTAAGGACGAAAATCAAGAAAATTTAACTTTTCCATTTCGTCACGAAAATTAGCCATACAGTTTGATACGTTAATTTTCGTGACGAAATGGGAAAGTTAAAGTGTCTCAGTTTTTGTCCTTAACTATGTACACTTTTTTTGAAAACCGCCTCGTTATTCGCTTATTTGCTTATTTCTAATGGCCTAGAAACAAGACACAAAACTGGGGTGTTGCCCCTATCGTTTTCTAGGTAGATGTTTTGCTGGACGACCATAATAACTAAATCCGTAAGGCTTTTAGCATTAAAATCATTACGGTCATCTCTACCAAGGTCTTAGGTACCTCCGGTAAGATCAAGTTAAAATTGCTGGCGATTACGTAAACATAATACGTACGTGGTTACATGCTTGGTTCGTGCAAGCATATAACCTGAGAAATATGATAAATAAGACGTAAAAGGGAAACGTCACAGAATATACCATAAACAAGTACATTCAGAAAACATTAAGGATGTAAACAAAACAGCGTTGAAGTAGATCAAATATGAACACTCTGTGAATTTTTATCGCATAATTCATAATTTGCTTGCAACAGCCTATACAAAAGTCACCGAAGTTTAATATTTCATAAACGGATTCCTTGATCGATTTTTTTTTCAAAAACCCACAATTTTTTTAAAAGACCTATCCATCGACACCCCACACTATGGGATACACAAGAAAAAAAAGACTTCGTTACGTTACGTGTAACGAAAACACACGAACCTAATAAAAAAAATTATACCACCACCACTTTGTTGGCGTGACTAATATGTATATTTATGCCAAATTACAGCTTTCTAGTACTAAGATAATCTGAGCTAGGCTGCGGACGGACGGACGGACGGACGGACTGACATGGCGAAACTATAAGGGTTCCTAGTTTGACTACGGAACCCTAAAAAAGGATGCGGACAACGGCAGTATTCATATTGAACATTTAACGCGCCAGTGGACTGTAAATTTAAATAAAACCACAGTCCAGCGCGAATTAAAAAATCCCATTTATATTTTAAGAAAGCTTTTAGGATGCTTTTAACATTTTTACAACGTTCACCTAACTCACCAAAACCCGTCCATAGTAAAAATAAATACGTGAACAGACCTCTAAGCTTCCACAAATCGTATACCTCTAACAAGGTCCCACCCAATTTAAACAATGGGTAGCAAAGGAAAAACGGGTTTGATGAGAATACATTGTAAAACAGCACGTATTCCCACGGAATATAGTTGTGTCTAAGAAGCGCGGAAGGCGATAATTTAAACAGTTATTGCAGTGCCTTCAGGAATAAAAGAGACCTCTTGCGTGTAGTAAGACCGGAAAAAAATGATGGTCCCATTTAAGTACTTGGTAACGTACTAAAGATTGAACTTAGAGCGTGTTAAGTGTAACTAAGAGCGTGTAGACTATTTAGGGATAAATCACGTTAAGATATTTTATTTAAATACGTTGTGCCTGTAATTTGCCATTTACTGTCATATGTAAAAAATAAATCTCTGAATAGTTTTAGGATATTTCTGTTAATAATTTACTGTTAGTACTATTATGTATGTATCTACAAAGAACTCTATCGCTATTATGAATAATGCAAAGTTCTCTTTCTAATACGATCATGTCGGAGATATTTCTAATTTACATGTAAATCTGGCTTGCGTATGGATTTTAATAAGCAAGTACCTCCGTCCATGTTGTCAGTACGAGTAGGTTATACATATTGATTTTTACTTTCCCGACGGCAACGTGTCGTTTGTATTTAAATCACAATAATTAAATACACTCAGGAGCTTTGAAACGGGTCACTTTCTATGGAATGTCTATAGTAAGTGACCCGTTATCATTGTTGTTGACTATAAATAAAAACCACCGACACGTAATGACTATATCTCTTAAACGGCTCAACCGATTTTCATGAAACTTAGTAGTACCCATTCTGATAAGACTAGCTTTCTTTAAAAAAAATGTGTCAAAATCTGCGTATCTTTGTGGCATAGGGGGTGGAAAATAGACTTTGAATGGTATAAACAAGGAGCATTCGTGGAGCAGTTTTTATCTTTTTTTGTTACTTGGCGATTTGATAACTCCTCTAAGTTAATAAACTTATCCCCCCCCCTTTACCCCCTTACCTATAACAGTTATAAACGTGGAATAACCGTGGGATAGCTTATGCCATGCTTTGTCCTTATCTGCAATTGTGACATTTGCATTTGACAGAAAGTGACAAAGCATGGCATAAGCTACTCCACGGTTATTCCACGTTTATAAGTAAGGGGAAGGACTTTTCAACCTCCTCCCGAATAGAGGGTTTTACATAATTATAATCTATACTAATATTATAAATGTGAAAGTAACTCTGTCCGTCTGTCTGTATTTTACGCTTTCGCGGATAAACCGCTGATCCGATTTAGATGAAATTTAGTATGGAGGTAGTTTAAGTCCCGAGGAAGGACATGGGGTACTTTTTGTGCCAACTAATTGTACGGTTCCTGAGGAAATAGCGAAAAACGACTTGTGTGTGGGCGAAATTGCGGGAAACAGCTAGTTTATATAATTATATAACGAAAATCGGTTGCTCTAGTTATATGGGATGAGTTCGCCTTTGTACAGTCAAGGTCATAAATATGTTTACACTTTAGTACCTTGTCTATTTAACGTCATGTTTAAACTGCCATAATAAATTGTCACAGCGATTAAAGTGACAAGGTACTAAAGTGTATACATATTTATGAACTTGACTGCTATACTACACTTGTTAGCTACTTTGTTTATCAGTGCAACTAAGTGTTTACATGCATGCATAGTATGTTATCCACTCTGAAATTATAGTCACAATTACGTCAGGGGTTTATATAATTTATTAGAAATAATTTACCTTCATAAAAACAAGTTTATGCTTAGAGAAGTAAAAATTGTGCTCGATTTATTAATAAAACTTGGCTTTTAGAGTAATTCTACTAATATTTTATTTAAAGCTTCAAACGACTGTTACTTCTATAAACGTAAGGTTATAAAAGTGAGTCTGTGTTTTGGCAATGACATTGTAGACTTGTAGCCGCGTAACATTTTACCGTCAAAGGTGAAAGGAGGTGTATTAAACTTTAATATATATATATATATATATATATATATATATATATATATATATATATATATATATATTTTATTTCGCTTATATTGCTACTGCGTCGCAAGTTGTTAAACCAGCTGTCCTTTTATCACGTGCATCGAATATCATATTCTGGAAAACTAGTTATGTTAAAATATGAGCAATATTTCAAAAGCATGGAAGACTCCATTTAAATTGTTCTGTAATATACCGTCATTATACTTAACCTTATTTATTTATTATACTTTTATTTTTCACATTTTTACAGTTACTTTCTAACTCGTATTAACATGTAGTCAACAACTTCAACCCTTGAGCTGCAGATTAAAATTATGAATTTGTAGGGTTTTTTCCATGCATTTACGCTATCACTGTGACAGGATTCGAGAAATGAAAACTTTGACTTTGATTACAGGTGTAACCCAGTTGAAAAAAAAAAAAGTTCAACTGTGGTACACCAAAAGATAGCGCTCGACGAATGTGATTCCTTTGTATAGTTTAGTTTATTCATTCATGAATATAATGTTGCAATGTAAAGAACAACAAAATTATACGATATCTTTATCTTTTTTTAATTATTTATTCAATAAACCCACAGCACAATATTGATAAAATATAGGTATGATACAAATAAAAAAAAAATAAAAAAATATATATAAATAAATAAATAAAAAAATAAAAAAAATATAGGTATGGTATAGGCCAATGACGGGATTTTCTTATATACTAACTGATCAAAGAGAATTTTAGAGGGGACATACATTCAAGAAACAAAAGAAACAACTATCATGTCATATGACGACACGTTGGCCTAGTTGGGAGTGACCCTGCCTCCGAAGCCAGCGGTCCTGGGTTCAAATCCCGGTAAGGGCAGATATTTGTGTGATGAGCGCGAATATTTGTTCCTGAGTCTTGGGTGTTTTCTATATATTTAAGTATGTATTTCTCTATTTAAGTATATTTATCGTTGTCTAGTACCCATAGTACAAGCCTAGAGCTTAGTTTGGGACTAGGTCAATTTGTGTGACATTGTCCCGTGATATTATTATTATTCTTATTATTCTTATTATATCATCTATATACATTATGCTGAACTTACTTAAATATCGGCACACAGCTTAAAATGCTAAAGTTAGAAATATTAAATATTGACAAGCTTTATTTTGTTGCTAAAATTTTAACGCTATGAAACCTACGTTAAACTGTCTACGAATATTAAGATGGAGGCATTACTAGTGGTCATAACATTGAAATATAACGAGTGAAAATTCTTGTAGCTTAAGTATGCATTAAATCTATTCTAGTAACTATCGTGCTTCTTATACTAGCCGTATTTCTGGAATGAAATTTACCCAGCAGAATTCCTAGGGAAATATCGGGGAATAAATTTCATGTTATTATTGCGTTAGCGTTAGGTTACTAGAGCGGTAACAGCGGAATATTTTAGTGGGAGCCGGGTTCGATTCCTGCTCTAGGGACTTAAGTATTAGAAGTACCTACCTACTGCAGAAATTGTGGGGGTATATTTAGCTAAGCGATATCCAGCGCTCTTGTATATTTTGTAGTTTTGAATTTGAAATAAAAAATATATGTATAACGTATCGTTTGATATATGGGCCGTTTTCAAAAAAATAATAGTTAAAGGCTTAATGAAAACAAAGTCACGATCGCTTCCTGTGTGTAACAAAAGTTAGTTATACAAACTACGTGGGTAACTCTCGTTACATAAAATAATGAATTATGTTTTGTTTTAACCATAGCCCTTAACTATGTTTTTTTTAAAACATCCATTATATTTAAAAAATTTAAAGATGCTTTTGTATATCGTTGTAATTTATCTTTATAACAGCTGTTACTCGTGACTCTGTCCGCGTAGAAGTTGTTTATCGATATTCCAGGATCTAACCAGTGGTTGAAGCGTGATTGAGTAACAAACATCCAAACTTTTCCATTTATAATTATTTTAGTAGACACCATGCTATTAACGACATAATTCGACGGGCTTTGGTGGCGGCCAATGTTCCTTGTGTTTTGGAGCCGCGGGGTCTTAATCGCTCGGATGGTAAGAGGCCAGACGGCTTAACGCTGGTTCCGTGGGTTAGAGGCCGTAGCCTTCTGTGGGATGCAACGTGCGTCAGCACTTTTGCTCCCTCGCACCTCAGCCACACGATGCGGGGCGCGGGTGCTGCCGCTGAAGGTGCTGCAAGGCTCAAACACTCCAAATATTCGGAGCTCAAACCGGTGTATGAGTTTGTTCCAGTAGCGGTGGAGACCAGTGGTCCTTGGTGTGTGGAGGCTAAGACATTTATTAAGGCTTTGGGACAGCGAATGAGGGATAGGGGCTGTGATCCTCGGTCCGGTTCGTATCTGGTTCAACAAATTTCGTTAGCAATACAGCGTGGCAATGCTGCCAGTATATTTGGAACTTTTGAGCCAGGTGCTACCCGAGCTGGGGAATAGTTATAGTTTTATTGACGAAGCATGTTGCTGATTAACTATTGTAATCTCTTGACGAAGCATGTTGCTGATTAACTATTGTAATCTCTTGACGAAGCGTGTTGCTGATTAACTATTGTAAATTCTTGACGAAGCATGTTGCTTATGATTTTTGGTATATATTTGACGAAGCTTGTTGTGGATGAATTTTTTGTACTTGAATTTCTTGTTATTATTATTTTTTCTTTGTGCTTTGTTGAATAAATTAATATTTATTGTTTTTAGTAAAGGTAAGATAAGCTTGTCCTGTTATGTTATTATGTAACTACCAATGTTATGATACAATGTATTGTGTAGTATTATTTACAATAGCTACAAGAATAATGGCAGTAAGCTCTTGAAATACTCTTGTTCCCATCAAACAGCGAAGTTAATACTTCTTACCATCTTACAGTCTGGACTTCTAAAAAGCATTCTCAAAGGAGCCTTTTTGTTTTAAAAGGAAGGCTTACGTCAGCGGACCTTTTATGATCAGTTCGGGGCCGATATACTTAGCCACAACAAAGGAGACAAATAAAATAAGCTCAATCCATTTTACAGTGCGCAGGGAAAACCTTGAGGAATCCAAATCCTTTTTCTGACTGAGACTGAAAGCGGATGAGAGATACCTGCGGGTGCCCAACGGGATTTTAGAGATGATGTAGTCTTTGATGTGACAGTAGAGCCGATTTGGATCGTGTAAACTTAAAATAAACGTCAAACTCGACTCTAGTCTAACAAGGATAGAGTTTGATGTTTACAAATTCAGGTTTAATATTAGAGAATACTTTCCGAATCGGCACCAGTGTTTTTTTTTAAATTAGCTGTTTGGTGCCATCCTGTGGAAAGCGATTTGTCTTCGACTTTGTTAGCACCAATATTTACAAGCAGGTTAAAACGTCAGAATGTCCATTTGTAGAATATCGCTACGATAAAGACTGCATTTTTTGTGATGATAAGTTACATACGACATTTTTTATATAGCAGGAGTCAACGAAAACACAAAACACATTGGACTCTCGCAGCACCCAGGAAAAGAATCGCAGATGCGTTCTCGGTCTTGAAAAAGAAGTAGAATTCTTTTTTTATTACATTATTATCTACTATCTGTGCATTTTTGTAAACAAGTATAAAATTAATTAGTTTCACTTTATTTTAATTTAAAATATTATTTATGTTTATGCAATAAACTAAAAGGAGAAAACCTGGCAACACTTACAAACCTACTAAAAGTTACGAATAAAATTCTCAAGTAATTTTAGTTTCGTAATAAGATCATGAATCTGTCTGAAGTACTCGGAAGTATCCAATTTTTGTGAACGTCGAAAGCAATTTTGCAGCCAAACTATACTGATATTAAATTCTCGAGTTTGAAACTCGATTTCAAACGATGCCGATGTGAGATATCTGCGTAATCGACCATATTAATATGTACAACGTAGAACGTATATTAAAGTATTTGAGTTGTATTTTATCCTGCTAGGTATAATTCATTAACATTCTTCAAAAGTGACAAGTCAAAATTTGCAATAAATTGATCTGACTGTAAATGATCTAGTGCCAAACCTGGAACCTTCTTAGATATCATTACTTTTTGTGGAACATGAAAACTTGGCCGGCCTATTTTTTACTTGGCCTATTGATTTTGGCAGGTAGTCGATAAACGCTTATATAAATCTTCAAAATATATTTCTGTTAAAAAGATGACATGTTATTTCATTTTACTATCCTGAAATATCGGGTTTAATTTTTCATAAATTTTAAATAGGAATAATATTTTTGCTTTTTTCCGTTCAAGGGTAAAAACGAAATAATTCGGATATTTTCCTTTACTTATGCTATAAGACTTAATGCCAAATTTCAAGTCTCTACGTTATCGAAAATAACACTAAAGGTGTCAGTACCAAATACGCCGTTTTTAGAAATGAATAAGTAACTTTTTATAAGATGCATGTCCAAAATTTTTTTTTACTGGGCTTTAGAACATAACGTTTAAGTGTCGTGTAAATGTACACACTGCAGTATCACTCGGCTTTTTCTTCGAACTTGCCCGAACACACTGCCGTGTGTCTAGATAAAGAACTGTCATTTATGTTTTATACCTAGTTATAGTTATCATTCAATTATATTTGCCCATCGTAACCTAAAAATATAAGCTCGGCACATACCAAAGTACGTTAAATTTCAAAGACTATAATATTACGGTGCATCATAAAAGGTTATTGCATCGTAAACGGCCCATTATCCCCTTATAAAAGTTTAATGGAACGCAAGAATGCAGTTTGAATTTAAGGAATCATGAAAAACATTTATTTGTTTTCTCGTTACTGTTGAATTATAGCCCAAATGAGAATATAATTAACGGCTTGAAATTGTCTACTAACGACACATTTTGTTAATTATCTGTTAATACAAGATGCTTTAAAGTTGTTCACGATAGTCTCAATTGATGACGGAGACATTTTAGTGATAATTAACTCGTTCGTTTTTCAAACTTGTGTGCGATATATCGTTATTAGGGACGATTTAGTGTGACCGTTAGTCTGTGGTGGTGATGGTAATAAAACTCTGAAGGCTATTGTCAACTGATCGATATATAATTGATTATAAGTGACGTTTGAAAAAAAGAAACCAAGTGGAGTGATCCATTTGAGGAAGTTTCTAACAAAACGGTTTTCTAGTATTTTTTTGTTTTAGGGGCTTTGTTAGCATGCCTACCTTAGATTTTGATAAACCTAGTTCACTTTATTGCCTTGTAATGCTTATTGATTTATAATGCCTAATAAAAAAAATACAGCTAAACCAACCAAGTGATTTGTCTATATGTCGTAGTTATAATGATTTAAGCATTATGACTGTCATATTTTGACGCCTAAGAGTTTAAAATAAAACTGATGTCAAAATAAACTGCAACGATAACATATTGCTTTAAGCCAATTTGAATACTAACGATCCCGGACATTCCATGAATTTAAATAAAGAGGTTCTTTAAATTATCCTAAACGAGCAGTCTGAAAACGCGACATGACCAGCTTCACAGTGTAAAAGCCATCTTAACATCCATTATCCTCCCAAATGCTAATTTGTCAACATGAGTACGGTGATGGGAATGACACATCCTTTCCTCAATTCACCATCGCTTTTCTCCCATGACAAACCATTCCCATCTCAGCGAAGTATTCGCATAGAAACCAGATGAAAAATACAAAGGTGGTTGGCAGGTACAATAAAGGTGACGGATGACGCCGGCAAGAGGGAAAAGGCAAGAGGCAAGAGGCATAAATCATGCCTCGGAATCATATTGCATGTTGCCGGAATATTGAATAAGGCTTTGAACGTGCTAGCGAGGCAAGAGAGGCGAAGTGCGTCAAGTTGTTTATTAAAACGGAGTTTTTAGCGAGAGGGAAAATATTTTGGCAGCGCGAGATTGAAGCTTTGCATTCTGTAGCTATTTTCTATTCAAGGTTGAGGACAATGGATTTTGTACCTACATTTTTCGCCTTTCAAAAAAGCTTTTGACTATGAATAACTTGTTGAGCATGAACAAGTTTTAACCCCCGACGCAAGCAGTCAGGTGTTATCAGTTTAAAGTGTACATGTATGTAGTTTTGAGGCATTGTAGCTTCCAAACAAATTAACCGATTTGGATGCGGTAAATGGATAGAGTGGTTGTTAGGCAAGTTTGATAAAAAAATGTCTTGAAAACAGATTAACAAACACGAGGAGACGAGAAGATTACACAAAGGTCTTAAAATATCAAAATATTAGGAACCCTGACATACACCATCACACTTTCAGCATCATCAGTTGCACCGTTAAAAAGTTATCAGGGCCTATTGCTCTTCACGTATTATGCCATTGTTTTTGACTCCGCCACCATTATTGTCAAGTAAATAAGAGCTATCGTAACATTGACAATACGATAACATGCTAAAGGCAATATGGTTTTACCGCGTAGCATAGAAACCCAGCTCTGTAAGCAGGGACGCAATTATATCAGATTTTTTTTTTACATAGTAGTTACAAAATACTTATCTATTATTGATGTTACAAGATCTATTTTTGATCGTGTCTACCAAAGAATCTTTTGTTTGGCCATTATGGTAAAAACTTACGAAAGTAAACAACAAGTAATACGTAACCTAATATTTTTTTCCAACTTTTTCTAGGGAGCGGAGCGAGCTCGCAACAGCTGGAGGCGACCGACCAAAGACAATATGTACAGACCTGTCACGCCGAGACCATATTTCATGTGGAGCAAGAATATTTCTATAAGTTCTAAGCATCTTTTACGAATTTTGCTAAGGAAACTATTTTTAAACGTGTACATAATTGCGCAGGTGCAGGAAAATATGTTAATTTCTGAGGTTAACGCAATGATTAAATTAGATAATTATTTATAATTTGATTCTAAAAGTAGTTTTCTAATTTACACGTCATAGTCGAAAAAAGCGCGCACCAGAGACCCGCCCACCCATTCACCGATAAAAGCCTTTGAAAGACTAACCTCTCAATAAAATACCCCACTAAAAGAATAACCTCTTGTAAATAAATATATAACTAAGTTATTTGTTAAACTAACCATTGACTATAAGGGAAACCTTAACAGCTAAAGCACAGATAACCGTTATAAATAGCGCTTAAAAAGCATATCGAAAGTAAAACCCTTATAAAAACCCATTCGAAACACCTTGAATGGGATAGCGCAACCGCTACTATGCACCTACAAAAGTCGAATAATTTTTACGTAATAACTTAATTTTTTGTTTCAATTGCAAGCACAAATTATTTAAACAAAAATTCAACAGTCAATAAATACTTATACGTAAAACCTGCTACGAACGACTTAGAAATTCCATGGACGCCTTGCTTGAATCTTTGTGGTCTAGACACGAACTATACGTTATTTTAATGCGCACGTGAAACCTGGTACCTGTTACTCCTGTTAGTTTGTCTTGGATCACTTAATTTGGAACATAGGATGCCCTCTCATCACCATCACCTCTCATTGTATGACTGTTTATCTATCTGCCTTTTCCTGTGCTGTACCTATTTTTAATTTAATTATTTTTTGTTATGGTAGGTACAAACTGTATGCTTTGGGGTGGAGATAATAAACACTAAACTGTTTTACTTTTTATACTAATAACGGATATTGTATAGAGATATTATTGTGTTTTTTTGTTTTATTGTGTGGTGGGGATAATCTATGAAATCACTGAATCTATTTTAAAATCTAATGAATACAAAGCTATATTTTCTCTGACATATAGATTAAAAAAAATCGTTAACCGGAGCTAAGCTAGAGCTGGTTGCTACTAATATTATGAAGAGGAGAAAAAAGTGTGTGTTTGTATGTTGGGGTAATCTCTGGAACTACTACAAGACCATTTAATTTAAGTTTTTCTACTAATATATGTTTTATTTTTGTTTTAACCTAAGCGAAGCGAAGACGGGTCGCTACTTTGTAACAGAATGAACAGATAGAGACTGCTAAAGTAACTTGACACTACAGTTTTGGGAGAAGAGGTGTCACAAAGGGAAGCCACAACATCAATAACGTCACCTATATGATGACGTAGATGAGATGTCATGTTTAAAAGCCGCAGGCCTACCTGAGGCTTCAAATCCTCCTTTGCCTTTAAAAACCTAATTAGGGGGAAGAGCTAGCGTTGTTCGGTTTTATGATGCAATAAAAAAATAAAATACATACAGACATAACATCACGACTTCATTCCCGGAGTGGGGTAGGCAGAACTACAGAAATACCAAACACTCTAAAAAGACTTTTATGATTCTGTAACCACATTTTGCAAAATCAGGGCAAGAATTTTACTACTGTATTAGTGACAGATTGCAAGCCCAACAACGCCTAATAGTACTGGGCTGCGATTCTACACGGTAATACCGATATCGTCTTTAACGTGTTTCCGTATTGTCAACGTTTTGATAACTCTTATGTCATTTACAATAATGGCGACTGGGTCACGTCAAACGCGATATCGTTATAACGCAGTAGAATAGAGGCCCTGTTAGGCGTTGGGCTTGCAATCTGTCACTACAAGCCCTAATCCCCTTACGACATCCACGGGAAGACATGGAGTGGCACTATTCTAACCCGGCAACCACAGGGGGAAGTAAAAATAACAAGTGTAATAAAAAGCAAACTTTGAAAAACTGACTGCAGTTTTTGCTATTGTCGTCTATATAATATATATCGTTTATCGTTATTCCCTCAGGGAACGTCAAAATTTTCGGTAGGTATAAAAAGTACCCTTTATATCCTTTCTCAGGACTCAAACTATCTCCATATAAAATTTCATCTAAAGCGGTTCAGTAGACCCAGAGATTAACCCCTAAAACCTCCAAACTCACAATCTTTGCAATACTATAAGTTTAAAAAAATCCCCCCTTTCATTACTTTGATTTAAAAAATAGCCCATGTCACTCCGACGACACCTCATAATGTATGTTAAAATCTATCAAGCCGTTTACGCTGCAGGGCGTGCCAAATAAATAGACATACTTACTCTTGAAATACATAACCCTCCTCTGACGCAAGAACGGGTTCTTACCGTGGGTTACTTTCATGAATAAAACGCGATAGCTGAAAGAAGTATAAAAATCCGTTCGAAATAAGAACATGACACTCCTGTAACTTGATAACATTGTACTTACCCTACAGAAGTGCAACATTGCACTGAAATTCTTTGCTCGTGACTGCAATGTACTTTTTAGGATTCCGTACCCAAAGGGTAAAAAACGAAACCCTATATTACTAAGACTCCGCTGTCCGTCTGTCTGTCACCAGGTTGTATCTCATGAACAATTGGTTGTGTCTTATGTGTATGGAACCCTTAGAGCGCGAGTGCGACGGCAGGTTTTTCAACTTAAAAGATCATTTACCAAACGAAATTTGCAATAGTCATAGCCATTCAGTCACTACCACAACTACTATTGGTCGCACTTCCTTTCCTTACTTTCATAACGACTTCTTAACAAAACGGTTCTGTTCTACTTGGTAAAACAATATTGCTTTTAACATGTTACCATATAAATGACTGGGCTGCCATTACTGTCAAGTACAGTCAAGTTCATAAATATGTATAGACTTTAGTACCTTGTCACTTTAATCGCTGTGACAATTTCATATGGCAATTAAAACATGAAGTTAAATAGACAAGATACTAAAGTGTATACATATTTATGACCTTAACTGTACATGAATAATAGCTGTCGTAAACTTGACCATACGCTAACTTGTCAAAAGATATAGAAGAGAAGAGAAGAATAGAGAGACAATTTATTACATTCATCACTTATTCAACTTGTATCGAAATTACCAAAATGTAGCATCAATTGTGTTCAGCAAACAATTACCGCTTCATTTAAGTTTGCTGTTCAGTGCATATTGCCTCATAATAGAAATCGTAATTGCAAAGTGCTTATTGTAAAATATTGAAACGTTCCAATTCCCATTATGCTCGCAACAATACAAGCGAATTGGGTACATACATACGTACATAACGTCACGCCTTTATTCCCAGAGTGGGGTAGGCAGAGCAACAGAAAACCAACAACTCTAAACTTGTTGATAATTCTGTAACCACATTTTGCACATTCAGGCTAAGATGTTTAACAGTGTATTAGGGACAGGTTGCAAGCCCATTGCCTAACAGACCCAACAACAAGCCTTTGTTCCCTTAGTCGCCTCTCACGACATCCACGGGAAGACATGGAGTGGCACTATTCTAACCCGGCAACCACACGGGGACGAAATAGGTAATGTACAGGAATGTCATTAGGCACGAAATTATAAAATCTTTTCATTTTAAAATTCGATTGAAAAGCACACACTGTTTAAAGGAGAGAGAAGTCTAGAAGCAGCATTTAAATAGTTGTTTTTTTTGTTCATTTAAAGGCTACATGAAGTTGCTGTGCTGATTCACCAGATGTATTATTAAACCCAAAATCAAAATACGTGTAAACAACGACATTGTTCCTATTTACAATAACAACATCAATGTACTGGCATTGATTTATCGTTAACAAAATCTTCTATTTAGTTGGCTAAATTTTCGCAAGTTTAATTAATTTGCCCGGAGTCCCACGGACAAGTCGAAGAAATTGATGAAAAATACTTTTCACCAAGTGAAAATGAAAAACACCATCGGTCTGCGTCGGTTTTAGGGAGGCCGCTTGTCACACCAAAGGCACGAGAAAGAGGGCCTGTATTTCTCTTTGGTTTAGCCTATCTTGCTTCGTTATTGTTTTTATCATCACGAGTTTTTAATCAAAGATAAGTTTTTGGCAAGAAAATTAGAATCCTTATAAATTAGCTTTTACACTAACCTTGTTAATTTTCACGGGAATTGTCCAGTATTCCGAATCATAAGTTACCCTGACTCCGGCTGTCATCGTAATGTGAAAAAAGACAAATAACGATTTGCATAAATTATGTAGATAGACGACTAACTTTAACCAAAATTTCCCTAACATAATAAATTTTTACTTATTGAAAATTTCAGTCTAATAAAGTCACATTTGTTTAGTTATCATCTGAACGTAATTAAAATACTCTTTCTCCTGCCGCTTGATGTCTTAGTGAATGGAATATATAAAGGTAACGGTTCCCTAATATTTTACCAAATCATCATTTAACAAACTATTTCCTTTTACAAAGTTACATTTAGCAAAGAGGTACTTCCCGCTGCATTATTTGATTTATGGTCAAAAGTCTAACCTTTTACCTAACGTACTAAATAGGGCCATGTAACATATATAATATGTATTGCTTTAAGCAGAAATACGTTTATTCGAAATTAACGTTTGTAAAATGATACAGTTTTCCAAATGATGATTTGGTCAAAATTACGGACCCCAAAGGTAACACTGTGACTAAGCATTTTGAAGAAATCCATCTTAAGCCGCTATATAGACCTAACAGTTAAAGGGCTGGTTCACTTTAAACGCTCAGGGTGACTTGTATTTTTATCAGGATACGCCGCGGTGTGAACTCGCCACATATTTCAGTACCGCCGATCCTGAGGCAGGAAGACAAATGGGGCTAATTCGTGATGGAACGACGGTAGCGAAGGCAATTCTTACGGCTTTGCTCGTAACAAAATGATCCCATAACATTTACGCGGAGGATACACCATGAAATTGATTCGTGAACGAAAATTAGCCTTAAGTGGATGGAAATGTATGTTAAACATTATGAGAAAATGTTACGTAGAATAACTTAAATTACAGCGACGAAATAATTAATTAAATTCAGTTGTTAGTATAGGAAGACATCTTATTGAAGCAATACTATTACTATTGTGGAGGGCAAAACTAAAGGCAAAAGAGAAAGAGGAAAAACTAGGCTTACTTTAGCCCAATAAAACAGTCCAATTTCATGTCACAAGGACGTGAAAAGCTGGTAAGAAATGAAGAAAAGTAGCAATTACTTCACCGACACCTTAACTTAAATATCATCATCATAAACAAAATAAATTAATTGAAAAAATAAATAAAAAAATATAATATTAAAATTAAATCTTAGCCTGTTTGTGCAAAATGTGGTTACAGAATGACCAACAACTCTTTTTGTAGTTGTTGGTATTTCAAACGCACATTCAAGTGTCTCGAATTCAATGCGACATAATAATGCATATGTTACAGAGGTAACCCATCGTTTTATCGAGTTTCACTTTATCAATTTTATTAATAATAACCATCTTGCCGTTTTCGCCAACAGCGACGCTTCACGAACTCTCAAATGCTGCAGAGCCAGATGGTGCAGCTCTCTGGTGTGCTCTTCAATAGTGCAATCTATTGAATACGTAACCAATTTTTGCTGCAAACTTACCCCACACTGAGCGCATGTTAAGATTCCATTTGCTGTAATTATTTTCATCGAACGGTATTTTCTGCTGGAATCATGTTTTTTTGGATATCTTAAACATGTATTGGGTAGGTTAATAGGTTACGTTACACTCATGCAGCGAGAAATGCTATAATATTGACTCTTAGAAATTATGTATCAAAGTCTAAAGTTGTTAGCGTAAGAGGTACCAAACTGTCAAAAATATGGGGCACTTGGTTAAAGGGTAAACTGATTGAACATGCTAAGAGCTTCATGCCTCGCCCAAGTTTAGTCTGGTTAGGGCAAACTAGTTTAGGCGCTGAGTGAAAAGTACTAACTGCCGAATAAACAAGGCTTGCCGACTTGTATTTGCCTTCGAACTTCACTACTACAAGGAGAGTCTGACTAACTGTTTTTTTTTTTGGTTTGTTAATATGACCTTATAATGTGACCTTAGTTTATTATATCTACGGGGTTCTAATTTATTGTATTTATGTCTTTGCTAGTTTAAATCATGGAAATCCTATTATCAATCTAAAGAAAGCAATAGTTAACTATCATTTTTCCATGTAATAAAAACCTGACTTTGTGTTTTGATATTGTCGTCGATATATGTACAGTCATGAACGTTAATTTAGGAACTATTTCCAAAATAAATAGCTTGACATCGTCAACGTCATTAGAGATTCCAAGTCATTTGTAACTTATAACAAACTCAACCTTATTGCTGTAGAATGTCGGATTGACTTTGAACCTAAGATGGGTCCTAAATTTACGTTCGTAACCGTTTGTTAAAAACCGATGTTTTATCATTCTAAATCGCTGATGGTATTTAAAGTGGTATCCCTTAGAAAATATTTTTTTGTCCTTATGTATTGTTTGGTCTAAAATCTTCACGAATAATCATCCTTTTGGGCTAAGTTACAGAATTTAATGAACAATAATCGAGTAGATGAGTTAAGTTAAGTTTCGTTGGCTTATATATATACTCACTAGCTGACCCAACAGGAGTTGTCCTGTCATAATTATGAATATTGAATTCAAATTGGTACAAGTAATAAAAAAGCTGTCACTTGTTTGGCTTAGGGCCATTAACAGAATGCGTGCTGCAATAATATGCACTATTAACTAATTTCCTTTTTTTCGCGCAGCTTTCTTTTTTCTTTCGTAAGATCCTTCTCCTGACGATAAGAAACACAACAAAAAAAGAATTAGCGAAATCGGTCCGGCCGTTCATGCGTGATGCCGTGACCAAGGGAAATAGGGATTCATTTTTATATCTACACGTATTGATACATTACAATGAACAATACCACTCGATATAGACCCTTTTAATGTACCAAACTCCTGACTCTAAGACATATCTAACCACACGTCATTTGTCAAAGTCACGGCCTCTCTACTACGTTAAAACAATATTGCGTTTGACGTGTTTAAGAATTGTTTGTAACTCGGCCGCCAGTACTGTCAAGAAAAAACAAGTTATCAAAACGTTGACAATACGGAAACGCGACAAAGGCAATATCTTTTTTACCGTGTAGAATCTCAGCCCAGGCCATCCATTCCGGATAAAAATTAAATGGGTTTAGTAAGGTTTCATATTAAATATGTTACACTACGAGATATCTTGATTCGCCCGTTGGAAAATCTAGTTCACTTAATAAGTCTGTAGGTGAAGTGAAGAGATGTAACAATTAATTCTTTTGTACTGTAAAAGATGATGGAGGAATCTTGAAATGAGAAAATTTTGCTATAAGAAATATTAATGTACGAAACAGGTAAAGTAATTCTACCGATAGATATTTTATCGTTGTTTTTGACAAAGTTAAATGATGTTTGATTTTTGACAAAGTAAAAAAATGCATTGTTAAGTTAGTAATAAACGGAAGAAAAAAAGAAACAATGACAAGATATATCTTAAAGTGAACTCTGCATAATGTTATAAAAAACAACATTTTCTATGAGACTGTGACCGAGTTAAAATATTTAATTTGTTCAGAAAATGCTCCTTACAACCCGATTCTCATTAACGAGGCTATAAAGACACCCACCTTTACTTAAATACGTAACCTTTTGCACGAAATAATACGTGACTAGAGTTCAAAGCATCATTTCATGTTAGTAAACTGCGAAAAATAACGACCCGTTACCGCAAAACCTCCAGCCTTCTACAAGTAAAATATTCTAGAAGCCACGATTTTTATAAACATATTTTGTGCCATATCGCGCCCTTTTTATATGGAAACTCGGGACTTTGGCATCGAAGGTATTAATGAGAATCGATATTCTGCCGGAAATTGGCGTCTCTTAAAAGCATGCATGCTCAGCCTAATTTGACAGCAAACTATATCGAGGCATGACTCGGGCGTACGGTCGGATACGTTTTGATAAGGCCAAATCTCACATAATATACTTACGATGATTGCTGAAAAAAAATCATTGTAGGTTTTAGGCACACCGAAGTTCCTCTATAATTCGTTTTAATGATGTTGGTTGTCTATATGATGTGATCCATGAAAAGGGCTTTGATGCCTTTTTTGACATTAATAAAAGGTTACGGTTGCAATAAGCGAAATGTATTTAAAATGAGAATTGAGCTCATAAGATACGTAAAAAGTTGCATTTTATTAAACATTTAGGTTTTGCGTAAAAGTGGGAAAAGCTCGTAAATCGTTTACTTCTTTTTAATGGGTCTATGCACTATGCAGTTAGCTTTCCACAAGTTTTACAACTTACTTGGCGCTCGGCGAGAATACGGCAAACTTTATATGAATAAAAGTAAAGTAAAAGTAGAATTTTTGTACTTACCACAGTCATTTCCAGTAGAATATATCTCGTCTTGGCCTGGTGATATAGAATTCAACCGTTTTCCAAAGAAAACTGGCATTAAGGACTATTTCAATTAGTTTAAATAAGATAATATTTTTTTCTTTGTAATTAATACTTTCTTTATTGTCTAGCATAAAATTTAATTTCCGACATCCTATCATTTCATTACCCAAGTTTCACAAATGATTCATTTTACAAACATATCATTTACCAAAACCGCGTTTTTTTCCGAAACTGTAAATAATAAAATTCTGGATGTATTGCAGGACCATCGTGTAGAACCCTATACGTTAAGGTTAGGTTAGCTTCATAAAAATCCTAAAATAATTGTAGTTTTGGAAAAAAAGCGGGATGGCAAATGAACAGTTTGCGAATCGATGCATTTGTCAAAGATTTGTCGGCGAAAAGGCAGAGAACCCTAATTTCCTTACAATACTTATATTTAATCTACTTGAAAACATCGAAAGTGTCCGCATGCGAAGTATGGACTCGTATTTTCATGGCGTGGGTCTATACTCAAAAGCAAGTTACTGTACGTACAAATGTATGTACTACCAGCCCAACAGAACCCTGACTCATCATAGAACGATGTCACAGTGACATTATCAAATAATTTGTTTGGCACTTCTTACGACTTGAATCATAACGTTACTGTAACCCAGTTCTATGGTGGGTCAAGGTTCCATTGGCCTGGTACACCATGACCCGTTGTCATTGTTCTGTAATGCATATCCACGCGTATGTAGTATTTAATCCACGACTGTGAGACCTGCTTATTTGAT
This sequence comes from Acleris holmiana, assembly GCA_949316455.1. NCBI lineage: Eukaryota > Metazoa > Arthropoda > Insecta > Lepidoptera > Tortricidae > Acleris > Acleris holmiana. The sequence continues at coordinate 14,738,115 of OX438771.1, read as the reverse complement.
TTTACGTACAATTGATGCAACTGTGCAACGTCAATTAGAGTGGCGGGGTGCATCGTATTGGATTGCATAATCACAATTCTCGTAGGTTCGTAAAATAAGAACCTTTGCAAGTTGGAATACCGTTATATAATGATAGCTTTTATGGCAAATACCTATTATGATCAGAGCCCGGGATTTACATAACTTTTTCGATACATTATAGAACACAACACAACATATCAATGAAGATTAAAGGTAAACAACAGGCGGTCTTATTGCCAAAGAGCGATCTCTTTTGTATAACTTTTGAGTGGCTGAAAATGTTAAATAGAGGATTGCAATGAAAAGTTAATAGTTAACAATTCTACATTTAATCAGTTCAGTGTTTTAACGTTTATCAATTTCATGTTCAAAGTCAGTTTTAGTGCTAAAAAGTGTTTCATCATTAGTTTATCTATAAAATAAATAGATAGTCATAGTTTTATCTTGTCTCGAAGAGATCGGTGATTCGCGATGAGACTGCATGTTGTTTACTTTTACTCGTAATCATATTAAAAAAAATGTATTCTGTATTTATTGATATACACATCGATATACATGTGTATATCAATAAATACAAGTCGATAAACGAGAAGTACCTAAGATAGCTCAAAAGTGCTACGAAAATTCCGGGCTGTGATTATGATAGAAGGGGAATGATTTATAAATCTCATCGGCGACTTGAGCTGATTTTGGCTGATTTCTAAAAGTTGTTTTTTTTAATCTCACTGGTCACTAGTTCACGCCTATGATATTAAAATAAGTGCCCAGTGGTGCTAAACAAGTTGCATTCGACAATCGTTAGCGATTATGTTTCGATTGATAAATGTATGAAATTGACGTAAGCCACCGAGATAGTAACGTGACACTTACGTCAATTCCATATATTTTTCAATCGAAACATAATCTCTAGCGAGTGTCGAATACACCTTGTCTAGCCCCACTGAGTAGATCCTTATTTCGCATGTCTTCATATTTATTATTAATTCATTATTCATTATTATTAATTTTACATCCCAGGGTGAGAAAATGTGCATTTTAAGAGTGGGTATGGTGTACAGTAAAACCGGAATATTAATAGTAGGTACTCAGCTGTCTTTTGCTGTCCCATTGCACTCTCTCTGTAATTTGTTATATGAGTTAAAGCAATAAGAAGCCGATTACTATAAATAATCTGGTTTTGCTGTTCCTACATATGTAGTACCTAGTATAGGAATGAAAGAACTATACTACCGTGCGTTTGCATAATACCTAAGTTCTGTCATATTCTAGACATTTTGACAGATTTCTCCAGTCGTTAAAGTTTGCAAAATGCATCTTTTCTAACACTGGTTCCTGCACAATGCCTTTTATGTTTCTTGTATAGCACGGAAATAGTATTGTTCCTTAAAAGTTAAAGGGTTTTTGGTCAGGTTGGGTTTGTGAAATAAAATGACCAGTAATTAAATACATACATTTATTCGAATCTATACTTAGCGACTCAAAAATATTGGGATAATCTGAAGATATACATATATATAACACATATTTAATTGCAGATAGTTAACAACATAATATAAATAGAAATTCACTAAACCATTTAACATTAAAATGATTAGATTATGTTAAAAGGGAATTTCAAACGGGCGTTTAAAGCGCACGTTTACAAGTCTCCGCGAAAACAATATATACTTTTTGGACAATCACTTCAAATAGCGTCTACGATAAAATTGATTTTATAATTTGGTAACCATTTAATAAATAACTATTAATTTGGTACATAGATATTAAATTATTCTAAAACACCACTCTTATAACTAATGCATTAGTTTTTTGAAAGTAGTTTAAGTGTTTGGTTTAAAAGTTGATAGAATACTTTTACAGACCCAATAATACCAAGAATCCGTTACTATTTTATATTTGCTGTTACTGAACAATGAGATTCCAAGCAGAGTGAAGTTAAAATTAACTATTAAAAGCATTTAAACGTCCATAATTCGGGTAACATGTTGCGTAATAGCAGATAAATAGAATTATTTTAGATATGAACTACAAGATATGCTATATAATAATGAGATAGGTGAATTATTCATTCGTTGTCATAAGATAAATCCTAAGGACTTGAAAATTACTAGTAAAATGCTTGAGCAATGAGCATTTTTCTTTAGAAATCCAAGACTATTCAAAGGTTTAGAATCACGTATTGATCCACTAAGAGAGAAAGACCAAGAATTACTCTATGTTTTGAACACAGACACATTTAACGGTAGTTATATTAATTTTACACATAAGTGACATCTTGCAAGAATGGCGGTTGAGAAACGCAGCTGTTTTAAAACACTGGACTGGTGAGTAAGGTGTCTAGCTACCAGCTGCGCATTGTCACGTTACACTCAGTATGATTGGAATGCTTAAGACGGGTCTTTGAAACATAGTTCCCCACGTGTGGGATTCAAAGACCGCTGGCTTAGAAACTGGTCCTGCCGAATATGAAGTTGCCTGCAGCATTTGGGTCTTCGGTGGAGAAGTACTCTTTCCACAAATCCTGGAACTCCTCCCAGAAGACGTTAGCTTTGCCCTGGTAAAACAGATAGATTTTTGATTTTGGTGGCTTGTTCAGTGCCCAGAGCATGTCACGCGTGAGGGCGTCGGTGACTGAGTTCGAAGCCCAGCAATTGCTATGGTTTAATGGGCTTTTCTATCAGTACATTATCCGACGCTCTTATGGTGAAGGAAAGGTTCTAAGTGAATCTGAAAGGACTCATCTGTTTAAATATGAGACCAGGAGGTTATTATGACATGGCTATGCAGTTCAATTTACGGTGAGCGTAAAGGACAACACTATAAAAGTTATATAGCTCTATCCTTTTCTCTGAGCGTAAACAGAACTACATAGTTATGTCATAATAACCCCCCAGGGCCTGTATCATGGATGCCTTTATTGCGGTGGATAACTCTTGCACTTACATACTGGTCAGAAAGTGACAGTTGTTTTAACCGCGTTTGGACATTGATAAACACGACGATAATACCCAGGTCACAGAATTTATAATTCGATAAGTAGAAAAGTTGCATTTCGTAATAAAACAGTGTATAGATATCATAATCGGTGTATAGATATGATGGTCATAATCTGTAGTTAAATTTTAAAGCATAAGTCTTATTTATCATTCGTACGTAGCCCAATCCACCAAAGACAAGCCAAGTTGGACTCACCGATGTGTGTCTGGCTATGTAAGTGAAGGAGTCAATCTATAGGTATAGCCAAGTAGGCCTAGCCAAGATGCACGCCGCTAACGTTTATGTTTTCTATCAAATCGAAATGTATGGAGTTGACATAAGCGGTTGACGCGATCTGTCAACAGATGCCCTAGCCAAGATGCGTACGCTAACTAGCGTTTCAATTTGTTTATTTTTAAACCAATCGCATCACTGGTAGATCGCGTGATACGATAAATTACGCGATTGGTTTGAAAACAAAACGAATAGAAACGCTAATTAGCATACGTAACATGGCTACGGCCTCAGCTTACGTCAATCCTAAACATTTTGTCGATGGCTAAAAGCTAACTTAGCGTTATGCATCTTGACTAGCTAATACACAAATATTTAAAGCAATGTATGAACATCGATTAATGGAATAAAGTTTACGGAACAATCGTAACCGTATGAATTTTCAAAGACCGCCTAACAGTTTCATCCAAAACGCAATGTATCTTAATATTTCTAACATCTAAAAGCCTTGAGTACTAAAAGTAAAGGAACAACAGGTCTTAATATTCCTTTCCGCCCATTAGTTCATGATTTACGATGGCAAAAGAAAAGCAATAAAGAAACAACCACATTTGGTTTGTAAATGAATTGCAGAGAATAAAATTATAACACAAGCTCTTTACTTTATGATTTCGTGTTTCCCGCCATTACTGCTAATGTAGAATTGATGTCGTCTCTTTTGGGAACGGCAAAAGGTAAGGCATGATTTACCTGTATTCATGGAATACAAATAGGTGAGTGATATCTTCAGTTACAAAGACGTATTCTTTTTCATTTTCTTCAGAGACAAGTATAAAGTACGATCTAGCATGTAGGATTTATGCAAAGAGGAATGCAAACGTTACAATTTCAAAATAATTGTTTACAAAATGCCCTCTTAGCGTCTTTTTCGTTGCATTATTCAGAAGCAGAGGGATATGACGGGAGCTCATTGTTTACATTTTTGTTTTGTCATAATGTGTCTGTTTTCATAGTTGCGTCATAAATTTTATATTGCTGGAAACGTAAACATTCAGATTTTTATAAATATTTTTACGTGAAGGGCTAGGTTTTAGGTTTCATTTATGAAAATCCTCAAAATGTATCAGTTTCTTACAAAAAAAAGATAATGACTTGAGACAACTATAACCTAAAACGCATTAAGACTAAAAATTATCATGGCGGATAATAAAGACCTAAAAATGAAGCAATTTTTTATTGGTTTTATGATCTAGGGAGTTTAAGTTTTAAATTAGAAATAACTTTATTAGGCGATCGAGTAATAATTCCACTAATTTAGTTTGATTGATCGAGTTCTTATTCCACTAATTTGTTTTTTTTTTGGGAATCTGTTATGTTGACATTGTGGTACATAGGGAATGAACATAGTCTCGGGTGAAGATAACCCCATAACACGATAACGCTATCCAGAAGCCCTAGCCAAGATGCGTTAGCTAATTAGCGTTTCTTTTCATTTTAAACCAATCGTGTCACTGGTAGATCACGTGACTTATCGTATGACGTGATCTACCAGTGACGCGATTGGTTTTAAAATAAAACTAATAGAAACGCTAGTTAGCGAACGCATCTTGGCTAGGGCCTCTGGAGCTCTGTTCTTATCGGTGAACAATAACGCTTTTGACATCTCATCGTAATGTTTTTAACTCGGCCACCATTAGTGTAAATAAAAGTAATCATAACGTTGACCAAAAAGCAATATGGATTTATCAAGTAGAATAGAGCTTTTACTAAACATAATCTTCTAAGGGAAACCAAGTTTACACCTTTTTCGAAGTTCCCAGTGGTTTACTTAAGCGACTCCAGCGGCTCAGGCAACTCAAGGTTTACTTAAACCACGGACTCAAATAAAAGATTACTTTCTTAAGGAAAGCGGCTCAAGATATACAAACAAACCAGCCAACCACCCCAGGGTTGATAGAAGTAAAGTCTAAGTAATTTACACTTTGTAACTCTTCTCTCGGTGGAGAAATAGATATAATTTTGTTTCAGAAATATATTAAATTGTCATTTTTTTATCAATTCGTCTGAGAACAAGCAGCCGTTGAGCAGAAGTAAGTTTTAGCAAGACCTATTTATTTTTGACTGGAAAAAGATTTTTACTATTTATAAGTAGGCTAGCTGCCAGAAAACTAGGTACTGAATTTATGAAAAAATAATAATCATTTTGGCATCGACATCATATCAACCGAAAGACGTCCACTGCTGGACATAGGCCTTTCCCAAGGATCTCCACGAAAATTGGTTTTGTTCTATTCGCATCCATCAGTTTCTTGTGAGATTGGTCTTCGGTACACCTTGTGGGAAGTATACCGACACTTCGCTTTTCGGTCCATGGACGCCACTCTAAAACCTATTATACTTATGCTCCACTTATTCCTTGAATTTACGAACCCTTTTAAAAGGTGATATTCCGATTCTGTGTCACAAATCATTTTTTACCCTGGACCTGCACGAATGCCTTCCCATTAGTCAACTATTTATGGCATCATATAACATTTGAGTCAAGACATCTAGGGCTTAATTGTACTCGGTAAAATCATATTATTTTAAAGTCATTACTGTCTAGTAAATAAGAGCCATCATAAAATAAGGTTTTACAGACTAAAATTGAGCCCCAAGTAACAACAATTTACAAACGTTTAATTTATCAACAAATTTAATTGCAAGAATATCTTACCTTAGCCATCTTCCCAAATGCCACTTTGCACTCCTGGGGGTCGATGCCATAGGAGGAGCACACCGTAGTAAACTCATCGCAATCTATGGAGCCATCAGCGCTGGCATCTTCCAGCTGGAACATGAACTGGCTGTATAGCTGCTGCCACTGCAGCGCTGCCGATGGGTTTTGAGCGTAGTCGTTCCACATGGACACCCATTCTTCCACGGAGACCTTAGGACAAAATTATTGGTTGCACTGAGAGTAAAATATCTGGAGTAGGTACCATGCTATTGGTTTGGTCCAGCTGATGTTTAAAATGATGATTTCAAAAGTTTGTTCATCATAAACAAAATACTTCGAATCGATACAAACACAAATCAAATGAAAAAAATTAAACAATCAGCTGGTAATTAGATATTTGATAAAATTTTCTTGAAAGTTTCTTGAAAGTAAACGTTAAGTAATTCAGAATGGGTCAAAATGTTCACCCAGAAATAATTCAACACCAAAAATAAAAATGGAATTGGATTTATCTCATGAACGATTCAATTAATTTTTAACCAACCTTAAGCTAAGCAACCAACACAAAACCAAAAATATAAACAACCTTTGATTATTCGAGAGTTACCTAAATATTACCTTTCTATACATATACGTTCAAATAACCACATCCACGAAATGAGCCCTCGGCCATAGAGGCTAATAAAAACTCGGGAACAATAAAGGAATTACTGGCATAAAATGCTTAATACACCGGCCAATTTATTCCAACAATGAACCGAGGCACGTGTAACTAAATGTGGACGATCGCGCGACAGACGGAATTTAATATCATGTTTACGAATAAAAGTTGATTACATTTTTGGAACGCGTCAAATTCTGAGCGAAAAATGTTGATTGTCCGACCATGTCCGTCATAAAAATATTATTATATAAGTAACGATAAATTCTAGATAATGGTTATGATATCATGTACATTTTGCATCCCAGAATGGCTTCAAAACTAAAAGTAACAAAAAAAAAATTGCCATGATAAGAACTATAGAGGAATATTTGTGTATCCACCCAAAAGTTTGTGTTTCTGCCTTGAAGTAATATTATTTTTATTAGCCATGTAATTTAGTATAAAACGTGCAGCTTTACGATGTACCAGTACAAAAACCACTCGATCTTTTAGAAAACTATTTTGTATAACAGAATTTTGGTCCTTTCAATCTACTCTGACTTTCACGTTACCGAAACAAACTTATTATTCGCATCAATGAACATCGTGAAGAATTGTTTTAAAAGAAGTTAATGATGTTTATTTAGTAAGTAGGCCGCACAGGCACCTAAACATCTACCGGCGCCTCCAAAGAGGAAAGTACTGCTGGGAAAAAGCGTAACAAGAAACTTTAACATGCTTACATTTTTGTATGAAGAAGAAAACAAATAAATAAGTACTTAATATTGAAAGAGAAAGCCTGTAAAGAGAATAAAAATAAAAGAGGAAAGATGATTGGGCACTTTATATGACATAACAGTTTCATAGAAATATAATTAAAGGAAAATTGAATGCAAAAAGAATCAGAGGGTGACCCAGATGAAGTTACTTTTAGAAAGAGAAAGAGAAAGTTAAGGTAGTGTCGTATCTAAATAATCTAGCAAAGAATATAGAGGAATGGCAGGCGTTCCACCATCAATAGCAAAGCCCTTGAGTCATGATGATGAGGTATTTTATAAGGTGGAGATCGTACCTGCCCATCTCGGTTGGAGTCAGCGCGCTTTCGCAGTCCGTCCCAGATCTTGATCATGGTCTCGTGGGTCTCCGTGTGCTTCGGGTCTCCGGGCTTCCACCCTCGCAGGCTGCAGATTTTCTAATAAAACATCCCTTTTTTAATTCAAAAGATAAAAGAGGTTTATTCTGTAGGCCGCACGGGCATTTTTACAAGTCAAAATTCTACCAGCGCTTCTTAGAAGAAACCACTGCTGAAAAGAAACGCCTTAAGAAACTCAACAGTATTTTTTAAATATTGCTTTAATAACAATGATGGTACTTAACCCCACTATTATATAAAACAATGCATATAATCTTAATGTGTTCATCACACAATTATCCACCCTTAGCCGGATTTCAACCCGGGGCCCGTAGCTTTACTAACTAGGCCAAAGTTTCGTCATGAATTTAACGTAATTACATAAATTTAAAACATCATAAACGTCGATCTTTCTTATTGTGTAATATTTATGCAGACTTCTGAGACAACCTGTAGGTTTGCTTTTATTGTAGTTTATTTAAATAAAACCAATACGAACACATATTTTACTCGAAAATAATCTGCTTTATTTGCAAAGTGGAACTTACTGGAAAGTTCCTGTCAAAAGGATTATAATAAAAACGCTTAGAACTTCTTTTCACTACGAATAAAAAATATTCGCAGACATTCCACAAGTTTAAATGCTTTAAAAGAAAAATAAGCAAAGAATTCCTACTAAATCTTAAACTAAAAAGCGCCATATTTATTAAAATATTAAACGGATAATGGTTAAATAAATCTGCGAACCTCTTTGAAACGCCAGCCATTCTGTGTAACTCAAAACGGAACTGTGCTGTACGAACTTCTATCAAAAGCATTAACTTAGCTAGACTGACTTAGTTTGACCTGATTTCGAATTAAAACTAAGATAAGCTAAAGATAAACTTGGCTAGGAAATGATCACTCTGAGAAATTGCAAAATCCGATAATTAAATGCTAAAACCATTTCCTATTTTCGAATTCAGTCAAAATAAAAATAAGATTGCAATTCGTAACTTAAGAAGTATTTCTAAAGACACGTTGAAGTCAAACGAACACAATAGACAGGCCACCTAGTGATAATGCAAATGACATTTGCAATCGTTAGACTACGATCTAATGCGTTGCCAACCCTGAGGAATAACGTACAAAAACTGAGAAAAAACCTACTACACGAAGAAGAGCAAAAACACTTAGAGTAACTCATCACAAAAAGTATCATCAAGTGCTTGAAAAACAGTAAAAGACAAAACATTCACGTTTACTGATTGAACATTAATATTTAATTAATTTACTATAGTAACGATTCTATGCACATTGTCCAAGATGAAACTAAATTTCTGTATCGGTCGATTAAATACTAAACAACTGACTAGTGGTTGTTATTTTATATAATTTAATAGGGTAAGATAGTTTTACTTTTGATTATATTCTTACTTTCTTTGGATAAGCCACGTTTTTCTGCTAAGATTATCTTTAAGGAAACTATAGGTCTATATTGTGTTATTTAAGTTTGTAAATTGATGTATATGACTGTTTGTTTCTTAGCAATAAAAAAAAAAAAAAAAAAAAAAAATCAATTTACTGTCAAGATAGTGAAATTTGGCCGCACTCTTTAACTGTTTTTAGGACAGAATTTCGAACGCTGGGCTCATACAGTAAGTATGGTACAGTGAAAGTTCAGGTTTATTTGGTTTTGCATACTGTTATTTTTTTCAGTGAAGCCTCTATACTCTGGGTTTTATTCTTTCTTTAGAACAAGTATATAACAAGTATAAAACTTAAAATTAAATTCCAACAAAGTAGTAATTTACTGAACGAATTGAGTCCTAGGTTAACGTAATCGGTTTCAAGAAAATGCTTCAAAACATTATAGATATCCCCTGAGGTCCGTTTCGCTTAATCTTCTCGTTCCGTATTACGCGGACTTCAAGATGAATGCGGCTGGGACCTGCCCCACTATACTATTTAATCACAGAAATAGTATTTTAACAGTAAAACAACTGCAAAAAAGTTGCTACTTACTGAGAAAATGCACCAATAAGAAGCTTCATGGGAAACTTTTTTTTTTATAAGCAATTCTCGATAACCTTAAATTTAGTTGTCTCGAAAGAGAACATCATGTATCCTCATATAGTTGTTTCAGATAGTATCTTCAGAAATTTCTTAAGAAGCTTACCAAACTTATGGGAATGATCTGCAACATGCTCAGGGTAGTTCCAATAAACAGTCTTAAGGTAAAGACACCAGTACTCGACGAAGGACCAATGTTCGACACTGATTCTTACTCAAAGAAGATAAGAGTTATTCATTTGTTTTGCAACAATCAATTTATAACCCTATGATCTTAGAATTAAAAGCTTCTGTCGATTATTGGTGCATGTCAGCTAAAAGTGTCGAACATTGGTGTTGTTACCTTACGTCTATGATGCAACCTAGCAATGTCAATTAGAGTAGCGGAGCACGCTTTCACGGATTGAAAATACTACAGCTAAAGAGTATCAGACCCTCGTTTTCCTTTTGGTTTACTATTTTCAACGAGCAACGACTATAAAGGTTTATTTTCAAATCGGCTTTCGTAGAGTTTGCAAATGGATTCGATTTTTGAAACGCAATCAACTTGAGTGCATTCTATGTATCTAGGTTACTTTGGTTTAGTAGCGTACCCGATTTGTTTCTGTTATAGATTGTAGATATAAGTAGTTTAAAGGTTAAATCTGTGTGCTGTTCACACAACTGCGGCCGAGATTTCCCACTACAAAGGCCGTAAGATGGATCTACGGCATCCTTCAGTTTTAAGGCTATATTACTGAGATTGGGTCTCCAAATTCATTTCCTGAGTAATGCTTTTAGTTATAGTGGTCGCTGTTGCAGTAACCACTTTGAGGCGATAATGACAACTACGAGTACATTGTCCGCATTAAGTTTCTTAACACTTTACCATATAATTACTTGTTTTAAAGTGGTATTTCTTATATGGTCCATCGTTGTGCTTAATTTCATTGAAATCCATATGCGTGATTGACTGACAAACGTTTAATAACCTTACGAAGATTTATTTTGTTACAAGCGACCCGCCCTCGTTTTGCTTCTGTCAGCTTTTTTATCGAAATGACAAATAAACAAAAATGTTGGTTAGAATTCCTGTATTAATGCAATGTTTCATGTGTTATTTGGGCGTTTTCCAAAAAAGTGTACATCGTTAAGGACAAAATTAAGAAAATTTAACTTTTTCCATTTTCACGAAAATTAACGTATCTAAATGTATGTATGCTAACTTTCGTGACGAAATGGAAAAAGTTAAATATCGTCGTCTTACTTACTCAAACTCGTATCTGTATATTTTTTTTGCTGTTGGTAAACTTATTGTTTCTAAGTATTACTGAATGTAAATGAAATTACCAACCGCAAAAATAATATGCAGATACGAGTTTGAGTAAGTAAGACGACGATATTCTTAATTTTGTTCCTAACGATGTACACTTTTTTTTGGAAAGCGCCTATTTTGGTTGTTATTTGTTTCAAACGTATTTCTGTGAGCGTTGATTAAATTATTTATATTCTATTAAAACCTTATTTTATTGTTGAAATCCATGACGCTGTTTCGGATCCTAGTCAGATACTTCAATTTTATTTATTACTTCATATAGATATTAGTAGGATATAATCACTTCAGGCGCTTCATTTTGCATATGTTTGTTAACGTATAATAATTGATGATAATTGTAATTTTCATTTGACCAAAGATACTATCTCTACGATTATAAAAATATGTTTTAATGACACACTGCTACACTCGAAGACCGCCTTCTTGAAACTAATATCATTCGAATTGCAGTATTGTCTTACCTCGATAGCCAATTCGAAGTCTTTCCTTTCTATCGTGCCACTTTGATTAACATCTGCAATAACAAAGTCATATAGAGAACATTACTTTACACTCTTCTATCTTCTTCTATCAATTGCTATCTATTGAAACGCAGAATGTGTAGTTACTTCGCGTAAGTAAGTAAAATATTTTCAGTATAAAATTTTAAAAACAAACTTACCAAAGAAGACATTAAACACGTAGAGGAGCTTCTTCCGTCTGAACTCGGAGATGGACATTGTTTTATCTGCAACAAAGAAATCGCATTTTAACACTTTTTTATTGTTACTCTTTCTAAAAAGAAAACATTTTTATAAAAAATACAGACAATGCTTTTAATATTTTTAAAGGGTTCAAAAGTCCCTGTTTTCTGGAATATTCCGATTTGCCTTTGTCTCCAAAGTGTAAAGCCTTGTTGGCTAAACCATAAACAAAATCTAAGATGACGGACGCTGGGTGCCATTTTTAGAGGAACAAACAACAAAATAATTTTACAGCAACAATTATGTTGGTATCATAATTATAATTTAAAAAAAAAACGTGAGAGATGGAGTTAGTCTGCACCTTTCAATTCTCACCGTACCTATAGCATTTTTCTCTTAATTGTGAAATTCCGATGCAAGAAATGGTCAGTGGCGGCTTTAGAGAGCCCTAATGCTAGAGCCGTACTGTCACTAATTTAATGTTTTTTTTTTAATACTAGTTCAATGCCAACTACAGAGAAATTGATCATGCTTGACATAGCTAAATAGGTCTTCATTTGTAGCCGTAAGGTTGAAATTAGCGATGCTTTTCAACTGGGTTTACCCTTGTTTCATCGACACACATTTTACAGAACATCACTTCGCAGAATTTTTATTTCATAGGCAGGCTTTTCTAGGCGCAGGAGTTTACATTTTGTAATAGTCCAAGTCTAACCCAATCTAAACTACGTAAGTAATGTTTAAGATAACCTGAAAACAACTGGTTTTCAGCATAAAATAGCTTTTGATGAAGTGAAATTCGGTGAAGCGATACGTTCTATGAAATGAGTGTCGGTGAATCAAGGGGACACCCTTTCAACTTTACTGTCATTAGTGACGGAGTGACCACTTTTCTACACGGTTAGAGATTTTTGCTTTAAAGTGTTTTGTAGGGTTTTTGTGGGTAATTTATTTTATTGAAACAGGCAATCAGATACTACTAACTGTTGTAAAAGGAGACCTGAAATAACTATTGTCTTTTGATATTCCGTTAAATTATTAATGTACTTTTGACGTTAAAGTCAACAACCTTTCTTATATTTTGACTCCAATGCAAATAATTTATTGCTCAAATTAAAGCATAAATTGTACAGCATGACAAATTATCAATATGGTAATTTTTACTACCATTTAATGAACCCTTGCGTTACTCTATCAGAACAATCTAGAACGCTATTGAAAATGCCACAAGCTGTTATTCCGGGCAATCGAGTCCGCCGCAATTTGGTTTCATTGTACGTTTAGCTTTTAAATTTAATGCGGTTTCGGTTCAAAGCAATTTGGTTCAATTTCAAGTGAGGAATATGCGGTGCATTATTAATATAGTCACGTTGCACTGGTGATTTTTTCAGCTATTTCATAATGCAATAACAAACTGTTTTATGCACTTTAAAATCGTATATAGACTTTCAGAAAATTGGACAATGAATTATTAAGCACAAATATTCTGTAAATATTACCATTATTATGCGTGGGCGGCTATTTTTTCTGTAAAAATACCTACCAAGTTTAATTACTTAACTACCAAACAATTTATTATGGAAGTAGAGGATACTTCCGGAAAACCAAATTATGCCTAGGTAGCATTTATTACGGGCTGTCTTGTTACATTTTCGAATAATAGATTTATAGTAAGTACATTTTAACTTTCCTTGGAAAATAAATATAAACTTACTCAGTTTTGTTTGTATAATTTACGATATGCGTTGTGTCAAACAGTATTAGTTTAATACGTATATAACAAAATAACAATTCAATTACTCCTATCTTAAAAACAACAGATTTTTTTTCAAATAATCCCTGTTTCACTTCACTAATAAAAAATATCATAACCGTCAAAACATTTTTACAAAACGAGCTAAATCCAACCGGGCTTACAGTGTACCAAAACAAAGAATAATCCTATCGAGTCGTTCCACTTTTTCGCTCTCAAAACAAAGGCTTAATACGTCGATACTGATGTAGTAATAAATTGTTTTTTAAATTAAACTTGTTGGTTCTGCTTTTATCTCAAATACGTCAGACAAAGTTTGAAATTAGAAGGTCGAAACGTTCAATTCGATTCATCAGTTTTATAGAAACAAATAATAAATATTACTGAAGCTATGAGTTTAGAAATGTTGGTTAAAATTATTGCGTTTCTTTTTCATTTATCAGGGAAAGAGCACATTAAAGAAGGCGAAGACTGATGTAGTTTTTAATCTCAACTATAATTTAAACAAATAACTAAATCGCATGGAGCGTATTTTCTCTATCTACCATTATTATCGAAATTAAACTTATGTTGATGTTAAAAACTAAAATACACTTATATCTGCGTTTTTTTTTACAATTTAGTGGAAAGCACGCCATAGTGTACAAGTAAGCTGAACACCTTGTAATTCCTTTGTTACCTGAGAAGAAAGTAATAGATGACCGACCGTAAACATCACCTTCCTACTTTTCTCATAACCTTCATGGCGGCTAGGGAATACCCGGGAGCGCCACGTTCTTACTTACAATGTAAAAGGATTTGCCTCTTAGTGGACGAGTTTGCTTAAGCCATAGTTACATATCGGTGTGTAATTGTGTATTTTTACCCATAGGGTATTGTAATGCCAAATTTAATGATGTATGTGCGGTATTATGTATATACTTTTACCGCGGCAAGGCAAGTTACAAATTTTCGTGAAACCAAATTGATTGAATTGCAAAATTTTCGTAAATCTAAACGTAATTATTTGTAGGATATTTTTTTTAACTGCTGCTTATCATATTTTAACTTTTTCTCTGCTATGTAAAAGTAAATCAGTTCGCTTATCATATTAAAAAGCTTCATGGTATAAAAGTTCCAAAAATCGTGAAGAAAATGTTTCAGAGCTCCGTGTATTTCGTTTCTACACCAAGTTACTAAATTATTTCTCTCAAATTTGACCAATTTACGTATGCAGGACAAATTAAGTTTAAAATAAAATAGTTTTATATAAAAGAATTAGCCTCTTCACAAAACTACCCTCTACTATTCTAGAATCTAGTTTGACGTTTCTAAACGTCACTTTGTCTTACGTAAAAGCAAAGACAATGCATCCGAATAGAACTCGAAGGTTTTAACAAATTAGGTAGGAAAAGCAATAAACTGTAACAACTACTCAGTTTCATTAGTCACAACTCGTTACCATGCAAAACTCATTTATTAAAGTCAGTCATGACTCGTGATCAGGTTAAATAGTTACAGTTCTGTTATATATAGCGGTATAACTAGATTGGTTTGACCTTGCCTTAGCAAATGTGTGTAAGCATGAGCAGATACCATTTGTGGCTAAATTATTAGCGACATTAGTTAAAGGCCGTAGGTGATTCTGTTTTGGATAATGAAAAAAATGAAAAAAACTTTCTGAGTATATTTGCTATACCCAAAAAGATTTTTTAAAATGGAATCACCTTACGGCTTTCTTACTGATGTCTCCAATAATTCGCTATTTTATTTTATTGTGTAGAATAAAGGCTTAGGTTTTTATTTCGAACTATTGTTCTTCAAACACACCTATACAACTGAGTTATTAATAATCGTTTAACTTACATCAAAACCATCTTTGTACCTGGTGATTATCGATATTGTTAATGTTTGCTTTAAACGATATACACAGTAGCACCGTAATTATGATTACGGAAGCCGTGTGCTGTAGATATGTGTCCCTAAAGTTTTATCTCTTAGGTAAGCATGCTATATCTTCGGCTTCATCATCACTTTCCATCAGATGAGACCGTGAGATCAAGGTCAAATACTTGCCTATCATACATAAAAAAAAACTAACTGTAACTTCGCATGTCTTGAAATCTCAAAAGTAAAAAAAAAAACATATTTTTACGGGATCCCTCTGTCATCAATAAATAACACATAACCCTTAACAATTCTAACGTTAAATATCCATAAAAATAAAAGATTATAGTTTTCCAAAGTTATAAATTGTATACCTATCTTTCCAATTTTTGGACTTTTAACATTATGGCTTAGAGTTGTTATGATGTAAACGTTATGAACTGTAAAAAACGGAATTTAAATTTTATGGTACACAATATAGATCCATTTTTACGCGTTGGAACCTTAAAACAATATAAAAAACCTAAGTAATGACTACAAACCAGTAATTTTATCATAATGAATAATTACTCATCCTCATTAAATCCGGATAAACCCTGACCTAAAACAACGGACTCTTCCAAACACTGGACCCATTAAGTGTCGGCACCATTCGTAAGTCCGTTTTAAGTAATCAATTAAGCGACCCGCGATTATGCGCACCTGGCGCAGACTCTCGGCCTGCAATAAGCTGCTTATTGGTGTCCAGACTTTGTTAATGGGTATCCATCGGGTGGACAATTCTGTAAATTTCTGTTACGATTTTATTCAAATAAAAATCAACAAGAGTTAATTTGGGTAAGGACCAAACAATTGCAGTTGCAGTGCACACTAACTATACGATTGTTAGGATACTTTTCGTTGCACAACGGAACATTTTCACTTTCGTTGTTTGTATGCTTACCTACGCTTAAATATGATCCAACTTTTTGGTCCTTAACCATTTACAATTCTTTAATTTAAGACAATTACGTCAAATCGAATTTGAAATTTGCCCACCCAGCCAAATATGAAGCAAGATTGACTCATGTACTCGTAGGTTTTTTTATAACTAAACAATAAAAGTCACTAATGCATTAGTAAACTTCTCGGCCTGCTTGTGCAAATTGCAAAATGTGGTTATATAATTATAAACAAGTATTTTTAAGGTTGGTATTTCTGTAGCTCTGCCTACCCCACTCTGGGAATGAAAGTGTGATTTTAGGTATGTACTATAAAGGTTAACAGCCGACAAAAATATCTACTAAACTTTTGTTTAATATTCTCGTGGTAGTCGTGTAGCAAAATTGATTCGAAAATGTTTGTCTGCTAAAGCCAGGGCTCGGATACCGGTTAAATTTCAAACCGTTATGTTTTTGACGCAAAACCTTTTTATTTAGGTTTCGTGCTCATAAATCGGTTTTTAACCGGTTTTTGGTAGAACCTTTGTACAAAGTTATTTTTGAATTAACTGGTTTACAGCTAAAAAGAACCGGTTAAACCAGACACACGTCACGTGCGATAAACAAGCGCCACTTAGTGTTTTTATTCAGTATATAACTTTTTGTTTCTTGAGTCGCTACTCGTGGATTAAACCGGTTAATTACGATTAAAATAAAGTTCTCAAAACGTTCGCGTTCCATAAAAATTTTCGGAGCAAAACCGAAATAAATCGGTATTAACCGGTATTTTTAAAACCCTCAAAAATCTTGTCAACTATAACTTTATTACTAACTTAATTTTTCGGGTTCTATTTGGTTACACAAAACTCCACACCCTTTGTTTTTCGAGCGATTTCTGAAACCAAATATCATGTGCGGACTTAAGCAAATGTTTTTTAAGGTTTCGAGATTGAATGTCTTTTCCATGAACGAGCCAGATGTCCCTTTTGGCGTATTTTATAAATATAAATGAGATTTATCTAGAAAGTGTTAGGGTGAATACTTTGGGAGAATGTTTCAAGACGGTGACGTATGTTTTCAGTAAACATAGAACATCTGTTTTTTTAAACTCATATTTATTTCGTTATAGGATCCAACACCGGGAATAACCTAAAATGTGTAAACACACTTTCTTAATACATAAATTTATACAGGTAAAACTCATAGATAGAAGTAATACATCGATCCATTTACTAAAGGGAACTTAATTACCTTCTGATTTATGATTGCTTCTTCTAACCCCTAAGAGACTCAAAAGGAATTACACTTTTGAACGTGGGCATAAATGGAATTTAAGATCGTCCGATTCATACCTACTAGAAATGAGAATGTAATATTTACTCCATGATTCACTTAAATTGGCTTTTGACTCGGGTCGCAAATAATTATTGAATATGTACGAATTTGATGGCGATCATAAATAAATGTAAATTAAATTCATTGTCATGAAATGAAAACCCGTATTTAATTAGCATTGTATAATAGGTATTTCATTTGCGGTAATCTAAATAGTTCACATTCCGTAAAATATATACGAAACTGAAATAAACAGAATACCTTTATTCATAAAACTGAAACAACGTGCAACTACTGTACCGCTATTTAAATAACAGCATTTAACTTGAAGCCACTTCTCACAAAATATGTATGTGCCAAACTCAACAAAGAGAGTAAAAAATAAACTATTTAAAAGCTGACAAGAATTTTTAATAATGCCTTTACTCTTTCTGATGGCTTAGCCTCAAAAGACAAATACGCACCTTTCCCCCTACCCTTTGAAGGTGTAAATTGTGGTGGTGTCTACAGAGACTTAAAATTACCATCTGTAATAGCGTTATTCACGCCTCACGTATGGTAATTTATGGAACGCTGAAATATTATAAACTTTTCCCGCGGGGTCGACACGCTATGATTTTAAATTATAATTCCCCCTGTAGTCATTACGATGTTGTATTATAATTTATTAACTATCACCACTTACAATAAATTTGGCTTAAAACACTATACCTTAAGTAAGATTTAGTTTTTAATCATGCTCATGGCTTTATTTAACACAAAAGAAAATAAAGATGGCAAAATGTTTTAGAGTTCACAACTAAATGTATGTCTGGGCTAGTGTTTCAAAAATCGCTATTAATTCATTTGTTACTTTATTCTGAGATAGGTATAAGTTGTCTATTCAAAATTTGTGGATGATTATGATTAAAAACTTTTCTTTTAAAATTGTGCGTACCTAATTTGTTCTTATAAATATAGGGTGGGCCAGAAAATTTGCAAATAGCGTCAGTAAAAGCTAGTAAAAGTGCAAACATTTCTGAATCACCCTTCTTTTGATACATGTTTTTATCTAATTTTCCTTTTTAAGCTAAAGTTAAAAAAACAGCCAAGTGCGTGTCGGATTTCACACATTCGGGATTTCGTACCAAAATCTGATAAAACAATATATTGGTATTTGTATGTTAAATATACGTTTTCAATAACACATTATCACCAAATTTAAAATTCATGTTCCTTGTTAAAAAAAAAACTAAAAACCTTACTGAGATGGCTTTTTATTTTTATACCTTTGTTGTCCAATAAATTTCTAACAAAAACACGGTATTTTTCTACTCAAAGAGCTCTGAGCAACAATACACAACTCGTACGTACCCCAGTACGTATATCCACTTTTTTGCGCCCCTGTAAATCCATTTGAAAATATTTTTTGACAATATTGGCTTTGGGTCTGTAAGATGCTTATACTGTTCAGATGACGGTCGATGGATGGACAGACGGACATGTGAAGGACAGCAATAGGGTTCAGCTTGCATAACAATGTTGTAACAATGTCCTTTATGACTAGTATTTTTTTTTTCATTTATAGATAGATATCCATGTAATAAGGGTTTTCTGGGCTTAAAACGTTGCTGGTAAGACTAAAAATAAAATAATGTATTTCCTATCATTATTTGAAGGAAATAAGGGCTTGTAGAACTGCTAGGTGGGATTGTAACCTGTCACTAATACACTACTAAATTACTGGGCCTGATTGTGCAAATGTAGTTAGGTACAGAATTATAAACAAGTCTTTTTAGAGTTGTTGGTATTTCTGTAGCTTTGCCTACACACTGGGAATGAAGGCGGTATGTTATGTATGTATTATTATTTTATAGCTACTGAAAACCTTTAACAGTAACGTCTTTGAAAGCTACAGAAAATAGAAAATGAAAGTGTTTCTTATTACATTCAAAGCTAATTTCCCTGAAGACTTAACGAACTGAACGTAAGGACAGCGCCCCCATACTAATGTGAGTAGATTCGAGTGAGGCTTATCGGGGATGGGTGAGAGGGCTTCAGCTTCAGCAAATATTTACCAAGACTTAGCACTTGAGGTGTGACTATAAAACAGTAATGGCTAGTTCCACAAACGCTTTTTAAATTTAATTTCACCTTAAGTCTGGCGCATGACAGAGATTGTGGTTGTAGCTGTGCTGATTGTTTGTTTATTTATTTATTTGTGCCAATAAACGTTTTTGCTACGGTGTACGTTCATAAGCAGCCTAGCGTGGCTCAAATGGCTTTCAACAATTTATAATATGCATGCAATGTGAGATTAATATCCATAAATCTAGAATCCTTTTCATCCAAATATTTCTAAATAGTGAATTGTCGAAAAGTACGTTCTTATTTCTTTCCATTAAAATAAGTATTTTTAAAACCGTCATTAAGTTTTAAAGCGTCGATCGTATTTTATCCAGAACACTTTTTTTTTGTTTTTTTTTTTTATTAATGAGAAGGCATATGAGCACTCAGGCCACCTGATGGTAAGCGGAATCTGAGACCCATAGACATTTGAATTCTCAAGACTATAATCCTAAGACCTCAAATGCGTTGCAAACTCTGAGGACTAAGATAGAATGCCTCTATGCTAGTAATTTCACCGGTTGTCTTATCCACCCCTAGCCATACATCCACATACATCCTTACTTATGGTTGTGTTTAATAAACCCCCAATAAAAGTGCGGTAAACAAAAGTCAAGCGAAACTAATACAAATTCCAGCTTAAGTAAAACAAACTCTAGACTAATTTAATAAATTTCAAACTTATCAGGAAAATAATACATACATACATAACATCACGCCTTCATTCCCAGAGTGGGGTAGGCAGAGCTACAGAAATACCAACAACTCTAAAAAGACATAATAAATAATAAAGAAATAATAAACTTTAATTTAAGTTAGTGAAACTACAGAAGGCACAATATAAAGCTAGCTAGCTAGCTAAAAATAAAAATGAAAGAGATTTATTTAAACTTCTTTTTTTTCCAATGTTACCTAAAACTACCTTTCTGTAGGTAGCTTTTCCATGACAGCTAGCGCAATTATTCGTGTTACCTGTGAATTAATAATAAGTCACATGTTCGCAAGGGAAACCCGTGGGAATGTCCATATGTATAAATTTACAAGTGATATCTAAGCATACTACTTCAAACGTTGAGAAATCGGTCATGTGTGACACATGTTGCAGTTTATACATAATTATTGTATTCGTTTCTGCTAATAATCTTAGGTAGTTATAATATAAATATTTATTGTTTTAATTTGGTACACGAGTATACGATTCAAATTAAGAAGTACCAAAAAAAAAAGCTAGATTATAGATTCACCCTTTTATTGATAAACGCGCAATAGCTAAAATTTGCTTTAAATATGCTTTGACCTTATCTGTCTTCGTAAAGTGACAAAGTATACTTTAACTAAAATTCTAGACTTGAAAGAAGCACGGGGAGCTAACCCCATGTGCTTCTGTTTAGTCTGCAAGAGAAAATACTCTTTTATACCAATTTAACAATTGTCTGGTATTTCTCTAATAAGTCCATGGAAGTGTCTATAAATAACTTGACATTGGCAAAATACATATTAATAGAAGTGAAGCCATTAATAATAATAAAAAAAATAGTGCGTTTATGAAAAAAGGGTAAGCGTTTACGGATTGATGGGATTTACGCATAAGTGCTTAGAGTGCCACATTACACTTTTATAAAACGACCTTTTGGTTTGGGTTTATTCTTCTTTTGCACTCGATCTGCGCTCTTCTAATTGTCTAACCGACAAACCCAAAAGACCAAGATATATTATACTTTAGATACAACCAGCATCACTGTTAACTGACCACTAGTACAATAAGGCGACAAGATTCACAAAAATGGCTAGTTAACTGTGTTGCTGATGGTAATTAAAGTGCTTTGTTACAAATAAAAATATCCTTTACACAAACGTAGTGTCGATATTCCCAATTTGCTTTCAAAGTCCTCGTAAATTTAGTTTAAATTATTGAACTACGTAAACCCCGGTTCAGGTTTATACATATTCCGTTCATACCTAAGTCGTTGGCTAGTGACAGTGAAACTTCGCACTCCGCATCAAATTCTGTCCTGCTTTCAACTACAGCGCTAAGCTAGATGGATGGATTAACGCCTGAGGTTCAGCGTCAGTTTGGATGGGTTTTAGGCACGAGTGCTAAAATCTAGCGTATTTGTTCCTGTTTACGTCTTTACCATGTCATGTTTGCGTAAAACGAGGTTCAAACACGTCAATCTGATAATTAATTTCGAAGAGGATCTTAGAGATGAAGTTTTTGGAGAGTTTCTCACTTGGGTGAAATTAATTTGACTGAAAGCTAATATTTGGAGACTGTCTAACATATTATAAGCGACGTTCTTACGCTAACTGTACTTATCGACACGTAACATTTTTTTTACAATTAAATTTACGTATCAGACTGAAAAAAAGGTTAGAAATGAAAAAATGCTGTTCAGTGGTTATTAACCCAAAAGTAATCCAGTAAATCTACACATTACATATAATGAAATGAAATGAAATAATGAAATAATATTTATTTGCAATAAGTGTGGAATACATTGGTCTTATATAGATACTAGAGCTCACACTTAGCTATATCAAGCATGCAAATTCTTAAGTTTTAAAATTCTAAAATTGTTACCATTTTTATGTCTTTAATCTAAGATTATATAAATATATCAAGCACTAGTGGTGTATAATTATTATTTTTATCCTTTAGTATTTATTATTCAAGTCAACAATTTTGTGTCAAGGTTAAAAAACTCTTGAATGGAGTAGAAACACTTTTCTTTTAACCAAACATGTAACTCGTATTTAAACTTTGCAATCGGTGTGATTTGTCGTAGACACTCGGGCAAATGATTGTCACCTTTATAGCCATCGCGTGACAATTCTTATAATATAGCGCACTTTTGCATGTCGTCACCCTTAACCTCGTTGGGTCCCTCGATCTCAGCTTTGCGTTTACAAATGGTTTTCTGAACAAATATGAATGGTAAGTGACAAAGACGCAGATTTCAAAAATATACATACTGGGCAATGTAAGTAAATTAAGTTTTTTAAAAAGAGGTCGACATGGTTCCAGAGGGCTAACATCACTAAGTGCTCTTACACATTTTTTTTGGCTTACAAGTACTTGCTTGACATCGGTGGAGTTTCCCCAAATTATAAGACCGTATCTGAGAACTGACGCCACGTATCCGTGATAGGCTGTGAGTGCAGTTGTTCCACCCGATATACGCCTAACTCGCCTCAATGCAAATATGAACCTTTCCAATCTAGAACATACATTCTTAATGTGCGATTTCCAATTACAGTGGCGATCAACTATAAATCCCAGAAACTTAACTTCATCTACTTCTTCAATTTTTTGTCCTCTATATTTAATATTCAGCATTGGTCTTTGTATCATGTGATTACTGAATTGTACACATTTAGTTTTTGATGAATTTACAAACAAATTATTACATTCTAACCAATTACTAACAGCTTCTATAGTTGTATTTATTTTATGAATATAAGATGTATTAATTTCATCATTAGTTACAATAACTGATATGTCATCTGCAAATAAAATAGTTTTATCAAGAGTCACATCTGGTAAATCATTAATATAAATTACAAATAGTAACGGACCCAACACACTGCCCTGGGGAACACCAGTATTACTTGTCCCGTGGGATGAAAGGTATCCTTTAACTATCATATGTTCATCCAATTGATTTATTTCTACGCATTGGGTTCGGTCAGTGAGGTAACTCTCAAGCCACGCTAGAGCAGTGCCCCTAATACCGTATCTCTCACATTTATTGATTAAGTTTCTATGCCCAACAAAATCGAAAGCCTTGCTCATATCAAAAAAGAGCCCTGTAACTGGTAACTTTTCATCAATTTTTTCAGTAATGGTTTTTATTAATGAGTAGCAAGCTAAAGTTGTAGATTTACCCTTCTGGAAGCCATTTTGTTCTTTATGAATTATGTTATGTTTGTTTAGAAAATTAGTTATCCTAATATGTAAGGCCTTTTCAAAGATTTTTGAAAAAATTGATATAAGTGTTATAGGTCGGTAGTTTCCTAAATCTTGTTCGTCGTCTTTTTTAAAAAGAGGCTTTACAACGGAATGTTTAAGTCTTGTAGGAAATTTACCATCCGTAAAAGATTTGTTTATTAAGTACTCCAGAATTGAAGCCACTTTATCTGCACATAACTTTAGAATATGAGTAGAGATTCCATCAAAACCCACCGCCCTGGTGTTACGTAAAGATTTGATAATTTTTATGATTTCCTTTGCTGTGCAAGGTGCCACAAACATGCTTGGACTTATGTTCTTAATATTTTTATTTTCCGCAGTTTTTCCCGTACTATTTTTTGTGATATTTATAAAGTAGTCATTAAAGACGTTAGCAATCGCTTGAGGATTGTTAATAATTTTGCCTTGAAAATTAACGGATTCTATTCCTTTAAAGTTTTTTATTTTATCTGTTTTATCTTTTATAATGTCCCAAGTAGTCTTACATTTGTTCTTAGAATTTATCATCACCATATTATTTAAGTTACGTTTAGAGTTCAAAATACATGTTTTTAGCAATTTGTTATAGTTTTTGTACATTTGTTTGAGTTCTTTAGTTTTAAGTTTGTAATACAAAAACCTTATTTCCCTTTTTTTAGAGCAAGACGTTTTTACACCAGGGGTAATCCACCGCGGTTTCATTTTATTCGAGCTTATTTTTATTTTTTGTATGGGAAAGCAAAGATTGTAAAAAAGACAGAACGTATCATGAAATTTACTGAACGCGATATCACTATCTGGCTCATCCATCGTTTCAAACCAGGTCAAAGATGACATACATTGCAAAAATATTTTTATATTTGCTTTGCAATAGTCTTTTTTATTAATATACCAGATAGTGGACTGTTGTTTTAATAACACGTCACTGTTGTTTTAATAACACGTCACTATATAACTTCATAACCCACAATCATATCAAAACAACCTATTTGTGCAACTTGCCTCAACACGAAAGCTAATAATAAATTGGCGGGCTTTATGCATAATTTACCAAACGCTGCGAAGAACCTTTTGTGTTTACCCCAGATTGTGTTAATTGATGGACTGACGCCGCACTTTTGGCTCGATAATGACTTGGCCCGCTTTTACAAAATCATTGTGTATAAGCTTTGTTTAATACAGCTTTAAATAATTTGGTAAAATTTATGCGTGAATACGTAATTTTATATTTATATGTTCATTTGCGCTAATCTTCTCGTTTTGTTTTAAATAAGACTTGGATACGATTATGACGTAATTTAAGAGGTGTAAAATCTGTGGAAATTTATAAAGTTAATATTTATTGAAAGTCTCTTAAGAAAAAAGTAGATTTCAAACTAATTTATTGAGTCTCAACAGACGCTTAAAACTTTAAAAAGACTGCCGTAAGTAATTTTGCTTTTTATACATTAATTTATCATACACCATGCAATTTTGCCAGTTGTGACGTATAATTTATTCAATAGCAGCGTATGTCACATGAACAAAATACACTGAAACACCTGCAAGAAAGTAACCTACATTCCGACTATTAAAAATGCTCCAATGCCATAACAAAGTACCAATGAAATTGTATTACTAAAATCGATGTAATAGCGCAATTACAGTCTACTTATTGGGCGCGGGAAAGTTATACGCAGTTTGACACGCCACACAAAGCAGAGGTAACAAGAAAACTTTTTTTGTTTTCGAAACAGAGATAGGTAAATGAGCAATATGACATAATCTGCTTAAACTTGGGACATACCAATATGCATCGGAGGCGTATCTCCCGGAACCAAATTCAAGTAGTTTCCTAACGGTATAACAATGGTAATAAACAGACAATAACATAGACACAAAACAAAAAAATCGGGCAAGAGCATGTCAGACCATGCTCGGTGTAGGGTTCCGAAGCTTACTTACAACACACATAAAATCCACAAGTAATCTTAGATGATTTTAGTAGGTATAAACACTTTAATCGCCTGTATCTCAAGAACCAAAGATTTCTACTTAGTCGTGATAGTTTCACTTTTAAATTCGTTATATTCGCTTTTAAATAAGATTTTTTTCTGATTTTTAGCATTTGTAGTTTTGGCGGTAGGGCGGGCACACTTGACTCTAAAAAAAATTAGCGTCTTAAAGCTTAATACTTTATAAACCGATCCCTTGATCGAAAAATTGTTTGTATAGACCCACAATATTTTTGAAAGACCTTTCTAACGATATCCCACACTAAGGGGTGGACGAGAAAAAAAAAATACATCCCCAAGTTACGTGCAGGGGAGGACCCTTATTTTTTTATTTTTTTACATTTTATTGTACCTCTTTGTTGGCGTAACGAATATGTATATTCATGCCAAATTACAGCTTTCTAGTACTAAGAGTCTCTGCGCTAAGCTGCGGACGTACGGACATGGCAAAACTATAAGGGTTCCTTTATGACTACGGAACCCTAAAAAAGTAGGTTTTCAATATAACGTAGTGCGGATTGCCTAAAGCGAATAATTAGAATTCCACTAATAACAGGTTCGAGTAGTTAATCATAATGCCCTACAACCTGCACCAGATCTCACTAACGATAACCATATCCACCCCACCCGACTAAAGGTTCCCGGTTCAGTATCGTACAAAACAATCTTATTTCACAGGTTTAGCAAAATATCGAAGAACGATAAGTATTCGATTATGCATAAGTACTTATGTATAGAAACACGAGAAACACGAAAATGTTTATCATCGTTGGATGTGTACTGTATCTAATAACCTGTAGCTCAAATATTTGCTTGGATATCAATTCCAATATACCAACACGAAACGCTATGATATAACGCGACACTGTGAACGTAGAATGATCCAACGTTCCAGCATTAAAATATTACGGCATTCAATTTAGTTTTAGATTAAATTACTTTTAATCAAATAGAGTAAAGTTATGTACTTAGCACAAAATTGATATCTTTATTTATAAATTGAACCGAAGTAGAAAATAATTTTAGTTAACTGAGAGCAGGTCCAAAATTGCTTAAATATGCACGTATCCACGATGAAGTCAGTAACAAAAGAAAAACTTTATCGGCATCGGGTTGCAGTACTCAACTAAGCCAAAACTTACCAATGTAAATACAATATCTGTGCCATATTTGACTCTCGCTGAGTATTAATAAGGTTGCATATACAATAGAAGTTTTACAGGGCTGGAATTCTACAAGGTAATAACGATATCGTTTTTGTCCTGTTTCCGTATTGTCCTCGTTTTGATAACTCTTATGTCATTTACAATAATGGCGACTGTGACATAAACGATTCTTAAACCTGTCAAACACGGTATCGTTTTAACGCACCTGTGGTGCTAGACAAGTTGCATTCGACAATCGTTAGCGATTATGTTTCGATTGAAAAATGTATGGAATTGACGTAAGCCACCGAGATAGTAACGTGACACTTACGTCAATTCCATATATTTTTCAATCGAAACATAATCGCTAGCGAGTGTCGAATGCAACTTGTCTAGCACCACTGAATAGAGGCCCAGGAGATGCCTCTGTTTGGTGGAGCAGGTTGACAGCCATATGATAGTTATTATCACCTCAATATTCCAGTCAATTCATGTCAATTTTAGGTTAAATTAAAGTTGAGTTTTTGGATAACTATTGGTCTAATCATGCTCTTTTAAAGAAAACTAACAAGCCTTATCTTTATTTATACCTTACACTCTCCATTGTTTCCTGAACCTGTGTCAAACTCACAAAAGGCCTGTAAATCCCTAAAAGTTTCATTGTTTCAGGATAAACTATTGTGTAGATGTTCTTTGTTCAGTTTTTGTACAAGACCCTTTGAACTGAAAACTGATATCAACGCTTGTAAATTCACAAAGGGTTTCCCTATTTGCATGCAAAATGAGTTCGGTCTCATACTTGGTAGTTTAGAAAGTTATTGATGGTTATATCGTTGATTCCTTTGTTAAATAATTAAGCGCGATTAAGCTTTTAATTTGGTTAATCAAAGTAAAACTTAAATATATCGCGTTACACTTAGTAATTAATTAATATTGATACAAATAGGAATCTGGTGTGCGCATTTCCGTTG
Organism: Acleris holmiana; assembly: GCA_949316455.1. NCBI lineage: Eukaryota > Metazoa > Arthropoda > Insecta > Lepidoptera > Tortricidae > Acleris > Acleris holmiana. The sequence goes on along the minus strand of OX438771.1, from coordinate 14,710,301 downwards.
TCCTTCACTTTGAGGTTTAGGTCCAATAAAAAGTCGTAAGAGGTAGCTTGGGACACAATTTGTCATTTGCTAAGTGGCACAGAAGATGAAACTATATATAAAATTTAATGTCTCCTACTTACAACACTAGACGTTTTGTATCTTACTTCTAGATTGATATCGAATCGAGCCCCATAAATAGCATACCCATTATTTTTAACTATATTGTTCTTGAAATCGGTTTGTTTTCCCTACAAAACAGTCGGAAATTGACAGCACTGTGGCCCCAGGCTAGATGCATTTGGTGAACGTTATCGATACCGAAAATGATAGGGAACACGCATGAAAAACAGATCTAAGTTTCATTGATACGATTTAGGAGAAAACGTAAAAAAGTCATATAAAACGCTTATACACTAGTTGAGACCACGTATTTCGTTTTTATATAGAATCAAAACTTGTTGAAATTTTAAAACTTATTTTAAGGTTTAGATTGTTTTTTCGGCATCCTCATTTTATTTACGTAATATTTTAATTAACATAGAAATTTCTGAAATAAATGCAAATTTCTTTAAAAGGCCCGTATATTGTAAACATGGAACCACAGCTGTGACGTCATTCCTGTCATCGATTTTGTATAGTGTTTTTGCAGTTGTTCTGAACTATGACTTTTTAAAGATTCATATCTTATGAAAAAATAACACGACAATAAAATTGTTTCGCGTATACAGTTATCATAGCACTTTACAGAGAGCGTAAAAAAAGTACATGTTCTCTTTTAGGATTGACGAAAGCTTCTGGACGATCGCGTCGAGCGCTTATTTAAATTCCATAGACTTAGACAATATTCGAAAACCGTAACTAACCGTTAATCATGTTCTCCAGCGCATTACGACACGGTGGCCTAGTTGGGAGTGACCCTGCCTCCGAAGCCAGCGGTCCTGGGTTCAAATCCCGGTAAGGGCAGATATTTGTGTGATGAGCGCGAATATTTGTTCCTGAGTCTTGGATGTTTTCTATGTATTTAAGTATTTATTTCTCTATATAAGTATGTTTATCGTTGTCTAGTACCCATAGTACAAGCCTAGAGCTTAGTTTGGGACTAGGTCAATTTGTGTGAGATTGTCCCTTGATATTTATTATTTATTTATTTATTATTTATTAAAAAATCTGTAACTCACTAGTGCCGCGGCATAACGTAACTAAGTAAGACTCCTTTTTAACATCATGTATATGTGTTGTGTTGTTCAAGCGGCGTTTAATAAAAGATTTTTGATTATATTCTAAAATATTTAATCCCAACGTTTTCATCAAAAGCAAATACTATATTAAAATGATTATTTTCTCTTAAGACTGTAAATAACCAAAACTTCTATAAATGAAAAAAAATAATTTGAGTTCTAACCAGGCGAACTAGACATTAATTAAAGCTGTAGTAAACCAGCAGTTTTTTTTATTCCACAAAGGAGAAACAAGAGGGAACGCAATAAGGAGGCGAGAAATATCTCTCTTAATTAAACATTCACAGAGTGCAAGCGATGTTTTGAATTTCGGACTTGATTCGTTACTCTAATTCAGACTCGAGAAAACTTCCGGCAATAGGTTTGGATTTTTTTTCATTTTGCACTTAGGTTACAATACATTTTTTATTAAAAAATATACCAGTAACTTCTTCTTTTTTTATCATTTCAACTACGCTTTACATGGAATCTGACTAATAATTCTGCCACACGAATGGCTTCGCTATAGTGGCGTGATAAAGATACTTTTAGAAGGTGTTTTATAATGATTCGGTTTATTAGTCAGTATCACTGTTATTTCACGATCACACTATCAAACCTAAAAGCTACTCATAGACTCTTACTTGAGCTTTCGCTAGAACCATCGCCGAAATGTACGTAGGTACCGATTGGTCCTTTGAACCGAACGCTCAAGTAGGCTCAAATCTATCAGCACCTTAAAACATAATATTCAAGATGGCTCTCGATTCTAATTCAGCTGTCAATTTATGAATGAAACGGAGCAGCCGCAATAAACAACCATTGAAACTGGAGCGCACTATACAACCCTTACGCAGGCTCAGCGGCGCTAAGAGCAGGCGAGACTCGCATAGTAATGGCAGAATTAGCGAATACGTCGCCGTTAGCGCGCTATGTGGCCTTAATACGGCTTGTGCTGGATAAAAGACTCAAATTTGAATGACGTTTGACATTTTGTCTTATAAATTGGATTATATAATACGCTAAGGTTCTAACTTATTAACAGTTAGGGCGTGTTCACACTAGCGATTTTTTTCGGCGATTTTTAGGCGATGCGAGATGCTGCGATATCGCCGCGATTGTTTATGAGGTAGACAGTCGCGGCGATATCGCAGCTGGCTCGCCGCGTGCTCGCGGCGATATTATTGCGATAAAATAATCGCCGCGATGCCACAACGACCCGCAGCGAGCTCGCTGCGTGCACGCCGCGATCTCGCATCGCCCTAAAATCGCCGAAAAGAATCGCTAGTGTGAATAGCACCTTATTGTATTTCGTGTTGCACGGTACAATGCGGCACGTGTTTTCCGTCAAGGTGAAACAGGAGAGCTGAATGTATGGAATTGTATGGACACGCTTTGAATTTACCTGTTAACGGTGACGGCATGTAAAGCCACATTAATCCACAGTTGGTAGGTAAAATCATGCCGTTGCGTGCGACAGAAAATTATAAAAGCGCACAATGGGTTTCCTTAATTTTACAAAGAAGGACTCCAAATGCGAGAGTGACTGTGTTAGCGATTGAGCTGATGGCGTTTAATAATAATAGACGTGAGCACTGAGGCCAAAACACGAAGCGTTAAATCCTGTCAAGTTCCAGCCAGCAAAAGAGAACACAACTATTTAACTACTATTACTCTGTCCCAATTCCATGTAAGCCGAAGTATATAGGATAGTGGATTACATAAATCAAGCTATTGTTCAGTAATTCAACGCCCATTCTTCAACTTTGAGCACCGTTACCTTCCAATCACTACCAAGTTCACAAATCACAGACTGTTGAAGAGCCATTGAAATGCGCTCGACGCTGCACCCAATTAGAGATGCAATTGAACAATAACGGCAGGATTAGGGAAGATTGGGATTTAACGGACTTAGCGGCGTAATTGATGTTAAAATCGAACACCTAATTCTGCCGTTTTAGCTTATTTATAATGGATGATGCAGACTAAAATTTAAATTTGAGGGGATTTGGCCACATTCTAAAAATGCATTTAATGTGATTGAACACTAAAGTATTCTACATTCTTTCTCGTGGTTCAGGCTAAATTCAATCTACATTTTATCAAAAGCGTGTCTCAAGTTTAGCCGTAAAAGCAGATAAGAGACACATAGATAGGCATACAGCATTCTATAATTTACATTAACTACCGCAATACGAATTGCTCACTTACACACGCGCGCAAATTTCAATATTGAGTATCTTCCCAGGGTGTAAAAAAAAAAAAAAAACTGTATTGCATGAACGACGCATTATATTTGTATGTCATGTAAACAACAAAACCGAAACACAAAGGGAATGTACAAAGGCGAACTTATTCCGTCATGGGATCTCTTCCAGTTAACCTTTGAGCGATTAAGAGAAAAATAAAACAGGCGATGGCTAAATGTACAAAAATTAAAGAGACGAAAATAGGATAAATAAACAAATATGTATTAGGATAATTCTAATTAAATACATAACTTGATAAATATAAAATAAGTATCAAAAGTAGAAGGGATATACAGTCATAAATCAGGAATAAAAGTCAAGGCAGTACTTCCTCAGCCTAGATTTAAGTGTAGCATCAGATGGAGATAGCCTAATATCAGTTGGTAGCCCATAAACAAACAGAATGTACCGAGAAGGATTTGGAATAATAGTTGGATTTATGTGCTGTCTATGAATAGGCATCTAGTACGACTTCCATTGCCTCGCTTGCCGCTCTGTACGTCACGTTAGACTAATTAGAGAGAAAAGTACTGGGAAACAGACAAACGAACTAATTGTGCACCGCTGCTGTGATAATTCTGCATTTGTAAAGTTTCTCTCGTTACTAGTCTATCATAATACGGTTGCTGGCTTCAACTCCTATTCACCGCTTTTCAGAGTATTTTTAATAGTCTCGCTGTGACTTAAATGAGGGCAAATTTTAATAGCTACTATTATTTTCTCGCTTGTCTCTCCATGCGTCTCTATCTTTACAAACTAGTTAGAAAGTGACGGCAAATAACTCGCGGACAACTTGTGCTACTCGTCATAGCTTAACACTTCAACCGCTAAGCTGTGCTACGAGCTACGTCCGTAGCGCTTAAGGTTTCGTAGCGCCTACTACGAAGTTAAGGTGGATCATTGCTAGTAAGGTAAGGATTTGTAGCAAATTAATCTTGATCCAAATTGGCAGATTAAGGTATTCAGGTAGCTTGATGCCGTGAGCATTGGACGGTAATCTGATAAGTAAGACAATAGATGTCGAGTAAGTAACTAGAGCCAACGTTTAATATAATATTAATTGTCAGATTAAAGCAACGCTATAAGATAGCGCAGATTAATTTTAAGTGGAAGGCTGCCAACTGATTGTTATAATAACCAGCTAATTATAAAAATAAATACACTAATGGTTGAAATTACAGATGACTAGGTTATTATTATTATACTTTTTATATTTTGACATTGTCTATTTTTATTTATTTGGTTCACAACCGTTATTAATTATATTTTGGAAGATAACTCATAATTGTACCTCAATTATTATTTTTAATTATTATTTTGCTTTGACATAGACAATTTACATTTAACAATGTTATTGTATAGTCCTTATGATTCATAAAGTGTAACATAGAATAATCAACTTACGTTAAAATTTTAGGATCCGCGTGTTTGAGTTAATTTAGTTACAAATACGATGAATTTCTAATGCTAAGGAACGTGAATATCTACAAGGTAGTGAGCTTAATATTATTTTAAGCGTACGTGTCAATTCAGTTAAGCAATTAAATCGGATCTTGTCCTAAGAATAAGAAAACAAGTCAAAGAAAATGTACTTTTTCAGTTTTTTTCTCACTTTAATTTTGTTAGTAACACAATTATGGCGGTTTTTATGCACATTTACAATTTAATCAATTTCATAATCTTTCCGTTACTAACTTTCATAATTTAGGTGGAAGGGATATTAGTTTGTTAGCCTACTTCTTCCATTTAACGCTGAGCAGTGGTTTTTCTCGCGACTTGAGCGTATACGATAGTATAACTCATTATTCGCTTTTCCTAATTTGTAAAATAAACACCGAGGGAAGTTACCATGACATGCGGAAGCAATTTAGTTGACGGTGAGAAAAAGAGACAGAGTTATATACCTGCTATAGCTCTGTCCCTTATGCTCATCCTAATCTGAAATACTTAGGCATGTCACGGTAACCCCTTCAGCCCACACCTGTTCAGTTCAATAAATCACGTTAATTTGTTCCGTTGCTACGTAAAAGAAGAACTAACAAACACTCGTATTTTTAGTAATAATTGTTATAGGAGTTATAGCACAACCTTGTCCAGTTAAGCACAGAGCAATGTTTATGCCACTCAAATTCCAGCCTTATAGGATTCATACACTAATGGGTAATAAGTTGTGTTAGTATCAAAATAACACTTAACATAATTGCTTAGATAAACATTAGTATAATTGAGAATGTGACATGTATCAAATAAAGGCTTTATGTGGTGTGTTCATTTGGCACTGTGTTAGCTATATTGGTGATTCAGATTCAGATTCAGATTTTATTACTCAATATAACACAGTATAAATTACATTACATGTCAAATTATATGCAGTTACATTGAGATCGTCAGAAATAGAATTAAATTATAATAGTAAAAATAGTAAAAGTCAACACAAAAAAAAAGTACATTACAAAATTGAATAAAATAGAATAAAATAAAATAAAATAATAATAATTAAAAGTCAAACTAATTTACAAGTCAAGTTCCATGTACAGTAAAGTCTAGTTTTCATTCGAATAAGACACGATATGGATCCGTTACTCTACTATCTAAATAATGTCAGTAAACCTGATAATTTGCATCATTTTAGTAAATACGTATTTTAAGAAATGACATACATTTTCAGAAGCCGCAGAAACTTTATTGATTTTTTCGTTTTATAATGTAAATGTTGCATTTTTGGAAGATTTAGCGGCTTACCACATCTACCAAGCATAAATTACCACTATAATAAAATACATGATAAATCTTTGATGGCAAGCATAAAAGGAATAGTTGGGTATATTTAAACACCCAACTATTCCTATTACATAAAATGTAAACGGTATCTTAACGGTTCTGGGACTTCTCTGGAATGTAATGTCACGATCGACTTGAGATTCAACGCGTGATCGAGATGGGCGGCGTTCTGAATTTTAAGATAACAATTTTGAGATACATGTGTTGCATAATGCATAATGATTTACGATTGTTCAAAAATGTGAGGAAGATATTTAAAAATAGACGTTCGCTGATACTTCACAGTAAATGCGAGTTTGAGTCTCGAATTTAAATCAAAGTTTATACGAGACATACTTCGGGTAATACAGTTCTTGCCAAAAAATCAAGCTTTTAATTTTATTTCGATAAAAGATAAACTCTATTTTAATTGAGTAACAAAAGTTTTGATAAATATGCGCAATAGACGCACAAAAAATTAATATATCTCCGAGTACAAAGACTGAAAGTTTTCAATATTATTTCAACCCTAAGTCCAAATACCATAAATGTCAGAAGCTGAAATGAAATGTGTGTATGAATACTGCAGAGTCCAGATGTATTTTTAAATTGGAAATTCTTCGCTTGGACAAGCGGAAGCGGCGCGGGCGCGCAACATTTATTTAACCAACGACTCAATAGCACGCTACAGAAAGCTGAACTAGTATTTTAACCCCCAATGAAAATATAAGAATGATTGCAGCTTTGTTAGTGTACAGAGTGATTTGTTTTATCGTGTATTTTTGCTTTCGAACTTGTTTTGGAATAACACAATTTAAAAACGGACCTCTTGGAAGTTTCTAGAGAGTGCACGTTACGGTTAGACATTAAGTATGACTTTTATAATGCCGTGCGTGTTTAGACACTCCATTATGCAGACGAAACAAAGAGCCAATAAATTATTAATATTACAATAGCTAATTTGGTAACGTAAACCAAATTGTTTTATTAAATTGTTTTATCAATTTAACTGTATTTCATTTGCAATGTTATAATAAAGGTTTAAAGTAATAATATTTTTTGAATTTGCAGTAAATAGTAAAAAAAAAGTAAGAAAGTGAATCAGATGTTGGCCCAAAAAATCCGGTTAATATTTACAGCGTCAAATATAAAAAAGACAAGGGTGAGTCGAACTTGCGCACCGAATAAAAATATTTATTGCCAGAGATATCAAAGCAATAACGTTCCAAACAGACTAACCGAACTACAGAGACTAGATGGAACACTTAACGTAGAGAAGCAAGATTCACGCTTCCTTTGATTAGGGTCTCACAAAGAAGACCTCCTGTATACACACTCTTATTTGAGGATCCGACTTACGATCCAGCCGACTATTGAAAGCCTCTTGAAGGCAAAGGTAAAAGCCACTACTATTACGAGAAAGATGGTGGTTTTAGTCATACACATGGTGTTCATATTTTTTTACTAATGTTATTCTGCGTTTTACGTCTAGATATTGTAATAGTTAAGGTTTAGGACATAAAATACAGCCTTTCTTATCAAAGATGAAACTAATTGAAGTTTCCTTATGGCATAACAACGGAATATTATTTTAATCTGAACGCTGTTATTACTTGAAATAAACGAAGAGGCGCCGCAAAGATAACGCCCTTGTCGAAATTACGCAAGAGTTTAACGCTGCGGTTTGCTTTTCACGTTAAGTTTTTGTGCCTAAATTATGGTAATTTATACAATCGGGAACACTCTCTAGACTGATATACATTTTTTTATTCAATGGTAAGGTATTTTTTATACCTACTTTTATTTTTTATTAAGTTCACTGTATTTCAATCAGAATTTTAATGTATTTGCATTTATGTGCTGTTACCCGCATATTTAAAATTATTGTTGAAATATAGGTATATTTTTGTACGTACCTACCTTTCCAAATCAATATTGTAATACTATAAAACTAACGGTATTTTTAAAATGATGGTAATTATTAAAATTAATTTCGAGGTGCGTCATGTTACGTAAGTATAACAAAAAAGATATATCGAACAAGACAAGCTGTGGTTGGAAAGATAAAACATTATACGATACACTTTTTAAAAATAATAGAAAAGCTTAATTCATTTAGATCGATTTTAGCGCTATTATAAAATTAAATAATGTGGCGTTACATATAATTTAAATCTAAAAATACTTTATACATTTTTCTACATTTATTTAACTATTTAAACCTAAAAAGGCAATACACAACTTCACTTAACTTCAAAACAAATCCTTCTTCTCAGAGGAAACTTTGGCGTTAGAAGGCTCTCACTGAAAGCTCTTGTACGCCAATACGTCAAACTTGGGACCGAGAAGCGAACTTTTCTTTACAAATTCAAGTAGGTACAATTACAAAAAACACTTCCACGTTCCTAATAATAAAAAGAAAAATAGTTTATTAAACTCTAAAAAAAGGTATTAAGATTGTAATTTGATTTGTGTACTGTAAAATAAAGTATTTGCAATACACGCATACAAAATTAATTAAAAGGAAAAGTCACTCATGATTTAATAAGTATAAAAAAGTTGCAAAATTATTTTAAACAATTCACGTCTCAAAATTGTTTTTTTTTAGTTATATATTAAACATCTACGCAGAACTTGGTAAGTTGCAAGTTCCACTAAACAAAGACAAACTTTTTAACGCGCATGAAAATCACAGTCTGCAAATTCTCTCAGACAAATAAATAACAGTTTTGAAAAAGTTTCGATTTACTAACGCACCCTGGCCACAAATAAATTTTAAATTCAAAATATAAAAATAGAATCCTACCTTTTTCTGGCGGCGTGCGGGAGCTATGGTAGCGCGTTGTCTAATGCCGCGCGGCGGGCCGTTCCCTACTGAACCTACCTCTTCGTACCTATATGTGCTACACTGCAGTTCGCAAGAACCTGAGGGCCGATTGATCGGGCCCCGAGATGCTTGTATATCACTTACAATTTACGTAGGTCTGTTGAATGTATTGAAAACTTGATATTGAGTGTGCCTTGGTATTTATTGGTAAATTTGGCAGACGGTTCGGCGTTTGAGACAGATTTATTAGCTTTAGTATTTAAATATACTTTTTTTTTTGTAAAAACTGCAGAATTTATGATTGTACATTGATTGATATTTACCGAGTCTATTTCTTGTCACGTTTACATTGTGCTTACAAAAGATACATTATTATCTATTTACTAGTATTTGTACTTATACTGATCTAATTAAAAACATGAGTTTCTTGCGTTATGGGTAGGTATACGCTACCACTTAGCCATCAAATCGGAATTTAGAATAATTTAAGGCATTATTAAATAATGATAATAGTTAAGGCACTGTTAAATCAACAAAAAAAATAACAACGTGTTATAACGATATAATAAATATTTATTTTCTTATTATATAAAGTTAACAGTGATTAAAACTTAATTATTTTATTTTATATTCTGTCCTTAATTACCTATATTAAAAAGTCACACAAATTACTGCTTCAGTTCGTGGGATTGTGTGACTGTGAAATTTAATGTAGAAAAGCTCATAACATAAGTCTATTATCACTTAACATGTAATAATCATTCCCAGTAAAAAAACCATTACGGCTTACTATTCTTTTTTTTCAAGCATGCCTTAATGTTAATAAAGGCCTCTTCAAACCCTTTTTACGCGATCACTGCGCAATATCACGCAAATGAATTGTAGGCGCCGGCGCCCCTTAAGGACTTTTACTACTTCGTCCTTAACACAGTTATTACTAAAATAGTGATGTGACACGGTCGACAGGATACACATCGATAGTTGGAAAAATACATTATAAATGGCGAGGCACTCGTTTAGATGGCGACCTAATAACAACGGGTGTCACAAAAGTACTAAACTAGATGATGCCGGTGACTTCGTACCTGTTACAGGAGTTAATTTGAAATATTATCTTGAACCATTGGTCTGGCACTTGTACATACTGTTATTTCAAGAGAGATAACATTACAAAAATCAAGTACCTAACGAAAATGGTGCAGATTATTCGGATTATTCTCGATTACCTTCATCTTGTCATAAAAAATAAATTTGAGGTAAATAAGCAAATAATGATTATGCCGAGTAAAATCTATCGAATTGATCAAACTCTGAAAATGTATTTATATTTATTTGTAATATAAATGAGACACGCTTATTACAGTTTTCTTCTAAACAGGATACAAACTCTTGATTCACTACAGCAATTAGTAAAAAACATAACGATACCGATATCAATCGGGAAAATATCATATACACACTGTCTATTAAGTCATAGGCCACAACAACGTGTAGTTTCGCTTAGTAGTTTGCCAAGCATATCTGAATTTAAAGAACGGATAAATTTCTATTTTCTTCCCTCTCTTATCGATTCTTTCTCGATAGCCCGTTACAAAATGCATTCCGATAAACTTAGCGAGACGACCCTGACGATTCAAATAGTTTGTAGGTCGTTGTTGCACAAATAAAGATGCCTCGAATAGCGCTGGCTGAGCTAAGTGACAGCTGAATGCCAAGTTAAGCGGATAGTTAAAAGTTTATCAGCCCACATTATGGCCTGGAGCTGAGTTTCCCCCGGGATGTTCTTTCTGGAGCAAAAAGTATCTGTTGCTAACCCGTTAGAAAACGTACCTATGAATTCGTAATAAGAAAATTGTGAAATTCCATTACAAGTTATCAATTCGGTTCGTCGTGAAGTTCACGATTAGAAAGGTAACATTCTTTCTTCATAATTTTAGTAAAATGATCGCATTCGCTTAATTCAAGAATTCTAAATTCAACCTATATTTTTGCAATGAATTAGATTAAAGATTAACCAAACGATAAAGCACTTTTAATTATTTTGCGGGTTTCGTTGTTTATATCGAATTCAATACGTATCGGGATAATAAATTGAACAAACACCACAATGAAACGCAAACACTTTTATAACACAGATCATTGTTCATTTTATTTTGATAGATACTAAAAACAATATTTTTTTCAACTCTTTGGCTATACATACTACAGTAGTTTTTTAATCATTGAGTGCATATTGAATAGAGAGCGTCGGTGGCCTAGTGGCTTAGGAGGTCGACTCGACATGGTCGTAAGGTACCGAGTTCGAACCCCCGCAGACAAAGTAATAAGAATATTTCCGATAGTCATTGATCATCACTTCAACCGAAAGACGTCCACTGCTGGACATATGCCCTCAGCAAGATTTAGGGGGTAAAACTGAAAGTTTTTAGAAAATCAAAAACTGAGTAAACTAGCAAGTTAATAGTTTTATTATATCTTTTCAAAATATTGTCCAATCATGTCAATACATCGCTGCATCCGATGGAACCACTGAGAAAAGCATTTTGCCCACTCGTCCTTAGGGGTCTCTTCGACGGCCTTTTGAAACGCAGCCACAGCTTCCTCGGCGTCCACAAAACGTTTTCCTCGAAGTTTTTCTTTTATTTTCGGGAATAAATATAAATTGCAATGTGCGAGGTCGGGGCTATACGGCGGGTGACCCGGTAATTCCACGTCTGACGTCGCAAAATAGTCGATCGTTCGCCTGACGGTGTGCGACGAGACGTTGTCGTGGTGAAGGAGTATTCTACTGCGAGGTCGTTTCTCCCGAACTTTTTCCAAGACAAGTGGCAAACAATTGTTAGTGTACCACCCTGCAGTAACTGTTTTTCGATTCTCTAAAACAATTGTCGCGTATTGACCTGTCCTTCCGAACAACGAGGCCACCATCTTTTTTCCCACGCTTCGACCTCTCTTCACTTTAGTTGGCAACTGCTAATAACAGTAAATCCAGCTTTTGTCACCCGTAAGTATGTCGAACGCAGCATTTGAGTCACCTGCGTTAAATCTTTCAATCATTTTACGGCACCAATCAACACGATGGAGTTTTTGGGCCTCGGTCAAATTGTGAGGTATCCACCGGGCACAAAGCTTCCTTAACGCTAATTGTTCATGTAGGATTTTGTGCACTTGACTCATACCGATGCCTAAGCTTGTCCAAATCTGCTGATAGGTCATTTTTTTATCAGTCTTTATCATACGCCGCACAACACTGATGTTATCTTCAGTCGTCGCCGTAGAAGGCTGTCCCTTACGCAGATCATCGGTGAGATTAGTGCGACCACGTTTAAACTCATTAAACCAGTTGTAAACAGAAGTACGAGATGAGGCTTCATCGGGAAAAGCCAATTGTAGTCTATCATAACTTATTTGTTGACTTAAATGATATCAAAAGTCATAAAAAATCATTGCACGACAATTTTCTCGCGTTAAATTCATGCTTACGTAACACAGACAATTTTCAATTTGCCGCCAAATCGTAAAACAAATGACAAATTAATAAAATTCATACTCAATAATATTGGCAAAGACTTCAATTTTCAAAATTTAAACTTATTTTTTAATTATTTTGTTTACAAGTGGCCAGTTCTAAAAACTTTCAGTGTCACCCTCGTAACCTAATAATGTCTCTAATAAATATATGCTTATATTTTTAACTTTAAATGACAGCAGAGCAGCATTTAATCTTTAATCGATGATAAAAGTCTCCCTTCCCTAATAGTTAAGTTAGAAACTCATTTTGCCGATAGGCAATTAGTGGTAGGGGTCGAACACTCGGAAGCTACTTAACGGCTCTGATCATTTTTGGCTTACGAAACATGTAAATTTGGAGGATATTCACAAGCAGGGGCCATTCTAGTTCAAAAGACCGTTTAAGATACTTCTTATGTGCTTGACACTGACTGTGGAGTGGCACTTGTGTTAACCGCCATCTTAAACTGCGTTCCAATCTTTATTTTTCTTTCTTTTATGTACAAATTTTGCTACTAAAGTACCATAATATAGCATATCAGCCCGAGAAGAGAATATAGGTACAGTCAACTGATGATATATTATTTAACTTTTACTGGAATGTCTGACACGTCTCTATTACTAAAGTCATGATCATGAGCATAACAGTGTGTTAGTTATTTTTGAACGCAAATTTTGATAATTTTGTGATTGTGTCAAGATTGTTCCTTGATATTTATTTTTGTATTCCTTGAAGGTAACCTAGTAATAGAGCAGTTTTAACTTATCTTAATTCCTGCATGATGTCAGTATACTTATTAGGCATAAAATAAATCTATTAAAAGATAAACGAGATTTTTTTATATAATAAGCTATACTACTAATACTCGTACGTATGTTTTTAAAAACAAACAAATAAGAAACAATGATAATACTTAATTAGGTTTCTATCTTATGACTCTTCAAAGTTTAAATGTTTGACGTTAAATTCAGGATTAATAAGAATTATCAGTGTAGTTTTCCAACGTTTTTACTGTACTACAGTTGCATTATGCACTTTTTAGGGTTCCGTAGCCAAATGGCAAAAAACGGAACCCTTATAGATTCGTCATGTCTGTCCGTCTGTCCGTCCGTATGTCACAGCCACTTTATTCCGTAACTATAAGAGCTATACTGTGGAAACTTGGTAAGTAGATGTATTCGGTGAACCGCATTAAGATTTTCATACAAAAATAGAAAAAAAACAATAAATTTTTGGGGTTCCCCATACTTAGAACTGAAACTCAAAAATTTTTTTTTCATCAAACTCATACGTGTGGGGTATCTATGGATAGGTATTCAAAAATGATATTGAGGTTTCTATTATAATTTTTTTCTAAACTGAATAGTTTGCGCGAGAGACGCTTCCAAAGTGGAAAAATGTGTGTCCCCCCCCCCGTAACTTCTAAAATAAGGGAATGATAAATGTAAAAATAATATATGATGTACATTACCATGCAAACTTCCACCGAAAATTGGTTTGAACGAGATCTAGTAAGTAGTTTTTTTTTAATACGTCATAAAAACATTGATCAAAGCTACAACGAACTTTTATATTATGTTACTTGCTGCTACGGAACCCTTCATGGGCGAGTCCGACTCGCACTTGGCCGCTTTTTTCTTTCTTAGCTTAGGTAATATGAGTAGCAAGTAAGCTCGTATTTTATCTTTATTGCACTCTCGTCATTGCAAATGGCGCCCGCAAAAAGCTACTTACCAGTAATTGGTCTATTAACCGCCATTTTATTTCTGTGCTCTCAATTGAATAATTTTATAATTTCCCTATCATTTATTAGTGTTATTTTCTAGGTTTGAAGAATATTTTATTTTACCGATCGCCAATACTACGTAATTAGTTTTTTTGCGAAGTTGTCAGTAAAGACGTAAGTCTGATTTATTGTTGCAGGATATTCCCAAATCACGTTGTAAAACCTCTGTGTGTGGACAACAAAGAAGCCCAAAGGAGTGTTTGTTCAGCAGCTCAACACTCGTGGATACGTTTCGGCTGATAGTATAAGGATGGTGCTAATGATGATTCCTAATTCAAGACAACGACTAAGTCATATTGTAAAAGGTTGTTTTTACCATTACGTTTTGTCCCTTTCATCCCATCTATTTCTTAGCAAAGAATACGAAGCAAAATGATCTAAAAGGCACAAAAAGCTAAATATTGCAATAAATGGCACAAGATTATTAGCGGTCACCGTTGCCAATAGATACAAGGATCCTGTTTTAGAAAACTACAAGTTGCAAATTACAAGCGGAACTCTATTTCTAGCAAAAGGAGTTAGAAATATACTTCCGCTTGTAATTTGTAGCGCTTAATAAAACAGGGCCCAGGGGCACTTCCAAATTACTATTGAATGAAGTCCAAGGAGCCTCCCAGAATCCAAATCAATGTTAAATGCCACAATAAAACAGAAGAATTAAATTTGCCAGAAAATTGTGTGAGCAAAACGGATTGAAAAAGTTTAGCCCTACAACTTTTCCGATTCAAGTTCTGGAATGACTTGGCTCGTTCGAAAATGTAAAATTACGCTGCAGGAACCATTTTGACAATGGTAATGAGAACCCAGGAGTTAATAATTTGTGATCCGAAGACCGTTGGAAAATAAATTGCGTTTCAGTTGAGGAAATCTATATTGATTTATTGACATTGACTTTTGTTGTTCAAGTTTATGTGAGCCTAGTATTTTTTAAAAGAAATTCGTCGAGATGGTTCTAATTAATTCATGCCCTAAGGGTGTTTTGGACCGTATCAAAAAAAAGCGGATGTAGGATCATGCTCAGTATAGGGTTCCGAAGCAGTTACGACAAAAAAAAAGATGATGCAATTTCAATTTTAAATTATTTGGTTCTCTCTTAGATGTTTTATAGTACCTACGTATAAACACTTCAGCCGTTTGTATCTCGGAAACCAGTCAAATCTACTGAGTGGTGATAATTTACCTTTTAAATTCGCCTTCATTTAAGATATTTTTCAGATTAATGACACTTTTCGAGTTCAGTATAAGTATTCTAAACAACAAAAATAATTGTGCCAAATTCAGCTTTTTAGTACCAAGAGACACTGATTAAAACCGCGGTCACACGGAGAGATGGACATAGCGAAATACTCATAGTTGTCCTTGTTGACTACGGTACGCTAAAAAGTGTACGAGAAGTTAAAAAGACGTTGACGGTCTAAAGCAACTGCTCATAATTATGGACACTAGAGACTGGCCATTAATATTTTAGATGCTTTTTCTTGCACGCAGCACAAAGACAACCTTATACTTAAATTGACTTCACAACTCAATAGTTGGCTCTATATTTACTGTTTATATATCTGCGTAATGTAATGTGTATGCCAGGGTAACATTTTGATGCGGAATACGAGTATAAAAAGCAAAAATACGAACAGAAAGTTTAAATGTGACGAAATATTTCTGCCAATTCATTTCCATTTTAGGGAGTTACCAGAGTAGGTACTCTGAAGGGCGTCATTTAAAATTCAAATTTGGAATTCGCTGAGTCATTTCAATTACGAGTATGCTGGAAAAGGCAAAGGGTTAGTCGGGACCACAATTATTATCTTTATTTTTATGTTTAATATTTTGCGCACAGATTTTGCCTTAAGTTTTTCTTTTAGTTAGGTATGTTCTAAGTAAATTAACTTAGCAGGAACCTTATGTACCTTAAAAAGCACTTATTTCACTACTGACATTTTATCGAATCACAATCAACGTATTTTAAGACCGTTTTATTTTTGACATATGTAAACAGTTTTTTCAAAGTAATGCTTAATTTACAAAACCAAACTCACATTGGAATATTAACTATTCCGTAACTTTGAAGGGTAATTTGGGCTCCCAGAAACTAAGGGTAACCCTGGGCCTTGGGACATAAGTGGCCTAAACCTTTTGATGTAAAGTAACGTCTAAGGGGTAAACGTGTCACTTGGGATACTGTAAATAACTTTAGCCATGCGTATTTAATTTCGAAAGGGATTTTCCTTGTGCTGATGCCATCAGGAACTAAGAAACCTATCGTATGTTTTTTTTCTCGACCAGCTGTAGTATTAGGGTGAAGAGAAGTTTTTTTTATAATAAGGAGAAGGCACACGAGCACTCAGGCCACCTCAGGGTGAGTAGAATCTGAGACCCATAGATAATTAAATTCTCAGGACTAATCTTAAGACTGCAATCCTTAGACCTCAAATGCGTTGCCATGCTGAGGACTAAGACGGAATGCCTCTATCACGATGTGCCTGTGTAAAAAGTGGTCTTATATTACATTGACAACACGCGATTCGCCCCTGAATCCCCATATTCGATCAGATGGGATTTATGAAGGTATTACAGATAGTACCTGGAAGACCGAGCGTCGTTCGAATTAAAAACAATTTTATCCCAAAGATGACAACTTGATAAATCGATTTTTCGCCCCTAAACCCCATTAGAGCCGTTTTTCAGAAAGTGATTGACGTTTAACATTATAAACCTCGGAAAAATTACCAACACCAGGGTAACATCCATCCAAATTTTAACAGTTTAAAAAAAACGAAATTGTTTTGTATTATTAAAATAAAATAAAGGGACTACAATTAATACTAAAACTTCTAGAAATCCACTATGTACATAGTTCAGCAGGGTCACTTACTGTAATTAAATACAATAGTCAATAACAAAAGTTAAAATAATGACCCAGGTCAGCTGTGGACTTAAAATGCGTTTATATAAGTAAACGAACGGTCACTTCCAATTACTGCTAGCAAAATACAGCGCATCCGCAAACCACGAGATGTTTGCGTGACACTTAGACATGCGCATGGAAATACTCTGATCTATAGGCACTGGATGCGACTGCAATTTGGTCGGGTAACCCTTTGTTTAATATCCAATACATACATACATAA
Organism: Acleris holmiana; assembly: GCA_949316455.1. Lineage (NCBI taxonomy): Eukaryota > Metazoa > Arthropoda > Insecta > Lepidoptera > Tortricidae > Acleris > Acleris holmiana. The sequence goes on along the minus strand of OX438771.1, from coordinate 14,692,841 downwards.
CACCACGCCCTCATTCCCAGAGTGGGGTAGGTAGAACTACAGAAACACCAACAAATTTAAAAAAAACTTCTTTCTAATTCTATAACCACATTTTCCAAAATCCGGCCAAGAATTTTACTAGTGGATTAGTGACAGGTTGCAAGCCCATCGCTTAACAGTACTACAAGCCCTTATTCCCTTAGTCGCCTCTTACGACATCCACGGGAAGACATGGAGTGGCACTATTCTAACCCGGCAACCACACGGATATCCTATTTTAATGCTTATTACAAAGCAATAGGGCTTAAGACTTCAGCGCTTGTCTAATACATCTTACTTACATACTATCGCACGTTAAATCAAACAGTGACACTAGTTACCAATTTGACCATATGATATTAATAGAATACCACTTAATAGAATAGAAAGTATTTAACGCAAACAAAATAACAATAAAAAAAACAAAAAACACTTAACAGACGATTAGACCGTTAACAGTTGTCAAAATGTATGAACTAGTCGAATAAAATTGATTAAATTTGACATCGTATGGTGAAATTGGTAGTAAATTACAAAATATATATTTGGATCGTGACATTATTGCGTTTAAAAAGAATTAACTTTTGAATAGATTCCTTTTTTGCATAATGTCACGGTTGGATTGACTGTACGCTATTGGTCGCGCCCATAATTGGTAGCGGGTTTTTTGTACACAACGGAATAATACTGCTACGGGCGGGCTACAGCGTAGCACTTGAAGCATTGCTGGCTCTGAATGAGTTAACTGACTTTACACGAACTCGAAAGACTGTTTTAGAGCCTTATGTTCATGTGGAAGTGATATTCTCTGGCACTGGAAAGGAAAAACAAAAAGATTTAAAGTACCTAAGTATGTCATCCTAGGGCCTAATAAACAAACTGATCTTGATTGTAACGCTCGTCTCTAGATGCGTTAAAAATGACAGTTTTTTATTGCTTGACTTTTTTTAATTTTGGCCTATCTTGTAACGGGTATCTCGGTCAAGATGAGTTTATTAAGGGAGCGACCACACCGACGCGTAAAATACGACGACGTTGCGTAAACAAAAGAATGGGTCATACTAATTACATGGCGTCAATTTTGACGAAACGTAATTTCACACCGTTAAGCTCCGGCGTGGTCGCTCTCTAATACGGCCTTCAGTCTACGCATACGTAGAGCTGATGTGATGTTGTTTTTAACCTTTAATTGAAATTCACAATAACGTCAATTTTTTTTTAGGTCGCATTAATTCTCGAATACCAAACGAGAAGTATTTTTCTACATTATGTAAATAAACATTTTGTTTAATCAAAGGCATTTGAAATATCAACCTCACATAGCAACATTCTTACATAAACTGACGCAGTAATAACAGTCAAACCTCACCTGGTGTACCCCGCCCAAGATCGCGGGAGGGGCTCTGATAGCGGTACGGCCATTACAGGTAAACGGTACAAGGGTGGGGTACACCAGCACGAGGTAAGTGGACTTTTAGAGACAGATAAAAAAAATGGTTTACGTTTTTAGTGCAGTTTGTGATTTTATTTCGAAAGCAAACTAAGGTTTATTAATGTATTTTCCTTTGAACGCTATACATATTTTGTTATTAAGACTGATATCGTATCGTTATTCGATACCATACATACGTTAAGTCCGTAAGCGTATAAGAAACTTTTAAGATCAAAAAATATCAATAAACCGTAAAAAATAAACAGTATAATTAATTGGTAGTCAACCTGACCACGTTTAGTCTCCTCTTGTGCTGTTTTACTTTGCTAGTTGAATATTTTGTACACGTAACTGCTGATTTATCGTATTCTTTACATATTATGGCATGTAGTGGTACAGAAACGAGTTGCACCAGTCTAAGTCACACTTAACCGGTTTCTTTATAATATGTTATTGGCATTTTCCATAATCCATTTTTTTTAGAATTACCTTGTCATAAAACCTAAATTTATACATTATAATATCATTAAATTTATGCCCTTGTGGATGCTGGGTTTAGAATAAAGACTATATTGATAAGTATAAGGACAACTTAAGTCAACTTCTATAACAACTTTTTCGTTTCAAGTACGGCCTTTTTTTTCTTCGACTATCCAACGATATGACAGTATTTATATTTTTAAACAATTGAAGTTCAATTTGTCATCAACCCCAAAAATTAGTGACTTTCTGCTCAACAAAGAAAAATAACTGTGGACAAATATGTTCGCGAAAAGGGCATTACCATAAGAAAGCTAGCAAAACTTGAAAACGTAAGCCGTTCAGCTGTATACAATGCCATCAAAAAATACGGTCGTGAGTTATCATTCAATGACAAGCCTAAAAAAGGCAGATGCGTTGGCACGTATGACTCAAAAATTTACTTAAAAATACGGCATTGTTTTGAGAGCAATCTCAGTATGTCCATCAGAGACGCGGCAAAAAAAAGTAAAACTTCTTTTGGAATGATACAAAGAGCCAAGAGACACTATAACCTAAAAACGTATAGAAAATAATAAAAGCCCAAACGTAGCCCAAAACAAGCTGCATCAGTAAAACCAAGGCTCCGCAAATTGTATGATAACGTTTTATCGAAGAAAAATCATTGTATCATTCAAAAAGACGAAACATACGTGAAACTGGACTACAAGACTGCCGGGACCCCAATTTTATACCAAATTGAAAGGAGAGGAGCTTGAAGAAACCGTTACGTCGATTTTTGTGGAAAAGTTTGGCTCCAAGGCCATGGTATGGCAAGCTATTTGCGAACGCGGATAGCTTGCCTACGCTAAGAAAACCAGAGAAAGGATGGAAGCTAATAGTGTTCAATTCGTGCAAAAGGATATGAATCCACCAAATTGCCCTAAAGTCCGTCCTATTGAACAATATTGGGCTATAATGAAGCATAAGCTGAGGACAAAATTCACAGCATCCTAGCTGCATACTTTAACTTGACTAAAGGCATTCTATTCAATACCTAGGCATTGCCTTCAAATACTTTATACATTGCCTCAGCAAATCCAGCATTACATAAAATTCCTAGATATTTATACAATGGCTCAATTGTACGTTCAGCGGTAGCAAATACGCGGGTATTATTTCTCGGATCTTAACTAAATAGGCCAGCTACAACGTTTTCGTTTTAAACATCCGAGGTTATCCGTTAAGAAAAACATCGTGGGCTGGCAACTTTGAGATAATTTTAATGTGTGCGGGATCTGCGTTAATGTTATTTATCCCAACTTTGTCCCATTGGGTAAAATGTTTGGTTTGTTTATATTTCAATTTAGCTCTGAAAAAGGGTTAGTAGGTATTTCACAATGTGTTAAAAAAAACAATCTATTTATTTTCCTAATTTCATATTTTTACTCATATTTTATTAAATACACATACATTATTACTTATCTTATCTATGTATAGAGTTATCTTAAAATATGAAATAACCATCTTTTTCTAGTAGCAAGTGAAATACAAACAAGTACCAATGCCAACTAATTAATGGTAGCCAGATCAGAAAACTGCAAAATTTAATTAAGTAACTTCGTCTGTCTGTTGAAAGTATACTTATCTCTAGAAAAGCGCAATCAATTCAGGATTTAATTTTAGTTTTTACTAAATAGATCTAATCTCTGTAAGTTAGAAGTTTTTTTTTTTATTTTAATCCCAGAACAAAACGACTTCGGTTTATCTGAACTTTTGGGAAGAAGTGTAATGTTTACTCTAAAAAGACATAACATATAAACGACGCCACTGAAAAGTCAAGTGCCTACCTAAAACAACTCTGCTTTTGTAAAGGTAACACGGTGTGAGACTGTCTTAAATCAAATTGTGTTAATTTAGAGAGCAGTACAAATTACATTACATGCGTAATTCTAAGAAAACACCCTCGTTCCTACGATCCATGAAGCTACAGATAACCTTTGTTTTTATGAATTAAAAAAGTGTTTTGCATTTCGGAAACTTTTTTTAGATTAACTGATGTTTTTTTATAGACATTTTGAATTATATTTTATCTTAAAAAAACACGGTGAACTAGTGATAGTGTTTTTATTTCACGAAGGTGTCTGTCAAATTTACGCAGCACAGTATTTTTTAAAAATAAAGAAGTAGGCGCGACGTCTAGATTGAAAACAATATACTATGTATAAAAAAACACATACGTACAATTAAAAAAAATACGTGCAATTTTTTATGCCCCAAGCCCGGCGAAGGCCTTGACGACATTTTGCCGTTCTTATTTTTCTTTTGTGCAATAAAGTGTTTACATACTAACAATATTACTGACCCCGGTTGTTCATTACATCGTTCATAGATTTGAATGGTTTTTAATAAATACAACCCGCTCGAAATGAGGATTTTTTTATTAATTTGGACTGATCAGCAATTGACCTCTTCCTCACCTGATGGTTAATAATGTGATGATACTGATTAAAGATAGATTATATTGCACAGATCAAATTAACTGTCAAAACGTTATGTGAATATAAATTTCAAATAGCGAAATGGATATTTCAAAGGAAAGTAGAGCGGCGCCGACAAAATAATCAGCGAATGAAAATCTTTAAGCTAGAAAGTCTCTTATTAACCTCATAAGAGTAAAAAGGGAACTTCCATATTTTTCTAGCTCTTTGTCCGTGCCGTCCACAGGTTAATCGAGAAATGGCCGTTGAAAATACTCCGTGCTCGTTCGTTTTGACAATTTCATTTTCAAACCGGCTGTCTTCAAAGGAGTAGACAGTTCATTTAAAACTCGATAGAGCTATGAAAATAATCTGTTTTTTTTTCTTAAACAGAGATGGCACCGTTAACTGTTTACATGGGTAACTTAATAATTATGTATTTTTACTGACGGGGGTAGGTTGAAGTTGTACGTTGTTTTGTTTGTACAAATCGTGTTTCAAAGGTCCTGTGAACATAAATGTCACACGTGTTTAGCCAAGCAACAATAGCGCTATAATATGTTTTAGATTTATTACTGTTAGACGGGAAAATATTGATTGATTTGTGTGCTTTGTATATTATAATTTGTTTTTAGTAATAAATAGTCTTGAACACCAATTTGTGTGTATTAATACGAACTTCGTCACGCTAAATAGCGCTGACACTAATTTCTAAACAGCTCGATTCGCCATTTTGTATTTTAAAGTATTGACAACCTCGCGTGGTACTTTCTCCAATACTAAGGGAACCCCAGTTAAATTTTCATCTAGTATGAAAAACAAACTTTGTGTAAATATCCAAAAAAATGTCATGAAAAAGAAATTGGCAAGTAGCTTTAAAAGCAACCTAAGTTCATAATGATTCTATCGATGTAAGAAACCAATGAAAACATATTGAAATAATACATGAACTTGAGGGTTTTTTGTAACATGGACATAATGAAAAATTACAATAATTCCGATTAAAATGATCAATAACTCCGAAAGTACTAATAATCGCTGAACATACATGGGGATTAAATCGTTAGCTTATGAGCTGCCCTATCACCTATTTCCGTCTTGACGTCGACTTTTAGGAAACCTGTATATTGAGACTTCTAACGGCCGAACTTCGGGTTGAAATTTGATATTTGCTCATACAAAATGTGTCAAATTTTAATCCGTAGTAAGGCTATCTGTCCGCGGTTAGAATATAGGGTTCGGCCGTAGGTCTATAGTGTGAAAGCATAAATTGAAGAAATATTCGAGATCTTAAGTTTAGAAATATCTTCAAAAAGGAATCCATTCATTTATTTATTCATCACATATCCTTTATTTACTAACAAAATAAACTCTCGAAAAATCTTGGGTACATTTCGTTATCAGTGGCTTTATATTTTACAATTCGAATTTCAAATTGAACCAATCAGCGCGAGCTGGCAGCCCTAACGAGGTTGCCCTTGGCAATATGCCTTTCGTCTTTTAGCGTTTGCAAGTATTTGCCAACCATTAAAATATTTGTATAGCGATAGTTGCAGATAGATATTTCTAACGCAAGTGGCTTTAGAAAATTACAAAGTATGTTTTAGGGTCTATTACATGCCCACGTATAGTCGGATAAGTTTGTATTTATCTTGCTGTCTCTTTAAGCTTATATGGATAACGATTGAATGTAACTGACAAAGCTAGATAAATACAGACTTATCCGACAAAATACGATGTCATTAGATTATTTACTATTTACCTTCTTCTGGCAATGTATTCTACTTGATAAAATCAAAATGCTTTTGGCTTTTATAGTATTGTCAACATTTTGATAGCTCTTATTGACTTGACAGTGACCCAGTACACTTTAAAAATAGAAAAATTTGAAAAAAAGAAAATAAATTAATCTAATTAGATTCAAAGTAACTACTTATAGCATTTTTGCTCTATTGTTACGAAATTAAAAGGACGCTGCGTGTGGTTGCCGGGTTAGAATAGTGCCACTCCATATCTTCCCGTGGATGATATAAGAGGCGATTAAGGGGATAAGGGCTTATAGTAACTGTTAGGCGATGGGCTTGCAACCTGTCACTAATACACTAGTAAACTTCTTGGCCTGATTGTGCGAAATGTTCAACAAGTCTTTTTAGAGTTGTTAGTATTTTTGTTATTAGTATTATCTGGGAATTAAGGCATGATGTTATGTATGTATGTATGTCCTTAATAGTAGAGTGGCAGAGTTAAAATAAATACGACACCATATCCAGAGAGAGACATCATATTCGGTAACTGCGAGAACATCGCCGAATTATTTGCATCATAGTGGTAAACAACGTGTATTTATGTTATAGAAATCTATAAATCTATGAAATAAAATAAGTAAAGTTGATGAAATATAGTTCACATCGACGTTTACTTACTGTCACAAAACTCAAACAATAACCGGATCAGCCATTTAGTTAATCATAAAAGAGCGGACTAACAAATTTCGAAAAACCACTTCTTCATTTACGGTTTACATGCTGTAAACATAATTCTAAACTCAGTAGAATGTAGTACTTACTATATATACTCTTTATTTTCATAAGGCAAAATGGATTTGCTACATAAAATGGTTAAAAATATGAAAAAAGTAAAAAGCTGAATACAGCGTGCTGTAGCCTAAAAGGCGTTATTATATTTTCAGGTGTTACTTAAAAATGGCGGACAGGTCGATGACCTCATTTATCCTTGTTTGCTAGTTATACATTGCGTAAGGTTGTTACTTATTTGCTTTGTTACCTAAATATATCATTAAAAGTGGTTAAAGGTCAAGGTTTGTGCGTGAGGAAGTAAAAGTCGAGCTTAATGTAGATCTATTTCGGCTAGGTCACCTGCGCTTAATGATTCATTTTATACTAGGTGCTTTCTAGGTACATTCATCCTTCCATACTTTCATTCATCATTTTATATAATCCGGAATAAATGGAAGATCTCAAGACCTGCTCCGTGTCCCACAAAACTTAATGTGATGAATGGATGTAATTGTCAAGTGTTACTGATCTGGGCATGATTGTCGTATGCATCTGGAACAGTGGACCAGAATTTATCATCAGATGGCCCCTAGGATGGCCATCGGAGCAGAGGCAGACCAAAGAATAGGTGGCAGGATTTGGATTCAAAGCGGCTGGTGGGAGCATGCAATCAATAAGTGAGAATGGCGCAAGAGAGGTCCATGGTCAGTTTAGGGTTTCAAAGCCGCTACTACAAACACAAACAACTATCACAAACGTACAAAAACAACATGTATGAACGACCTTTCTAATTAAAGTTACGATTTTTAGTAGGTATAAACACTTTAAGAAAAAGTAGATTTAACGCTCAGAGCGTCGGTGCCTTCATGGCTTAGGAGGTCGACTCGTGATCGTGAGGTACCATGTTCGAGCCCCCGCGGTCACCATGTACCAATGGGTTTTTATAACTTACAATTAGTACATTACCCGAACAGCTGAGTGTGCAAGAGGGTAATTGCACTAATTGCACAAAAAATCCTAAAGGGGTCGAAGTGTATCCGAAAGGGCCCGATTGTAAGATAAGATAAGGTATAAACACTTTAAACGCCTGTATCTCAGAAACCCATCAAGTCTACCTAGTCGTGATAGTTTTACTTTTATATTGGTTAATTAAGCAAACGTTACTCTAGCAAAAATTACACATAAAAAAAAAAGATTTTTATTTAACAATTTTGTTGGCGTAATTTATACGTGTAGGTAATTATGCTAAATTACAACTTTGTAGAGCCAAGAGTCTCTGAAATTACCCGCGGACACATGGACAGACTGACAGACGGACATGGCGGAACCTATAAGAGTTAATTTTTGACTACTGAACCCTAAAAATACACTTTTAAGGTTTTAGACATCAACCAATGACTTGCGCCAACTAGTTCACACTTATTACATCGAACTAATTAACAGAGGTATTATTAACATATTAGTTCATTGGCAGCAATTTCCCGCCGCGGTAGTAAATTTTGGTTAAACATTGCTTAGTTGCGTATAAGAAAAGTTTGTCTCTAATTTACGCGGTCACGCCCCTCTTTACACTTGATACATCGACACTCAACTCATAGAATATATCTTTCTTCATTATGTAGGTTGCGACTTTCTTACCATTATTATTATTGCAGGGTTGTGCCTTGTGTGCCACTTTGACCATTACTAATCTATTGTGGCAGCTCTTTATTTAGAATTCACTGCAAAGGTCCGTTGTAACCAGGAATTTCTAAAAGCTTTGGGCAGTGAGAAGCTGTATCTCTTGTGGATCCATGATTTGTCGCCCTAGGTAGATACTCCTGTTGCTAAACATATCTACATCTATAATTCACGCTTTCATCTATAAATAGGTGTAATATCTCAAATACAATTTGGTGACAGATGTAATGATGCGATTATACAAATTGCACCACGCGATTAGAGGCTAGCTACGCACGCACAGAGTGGCAAGTACAAGTTCCCCGTTTGGGAATTCTCCCTCTTCCTAGCCCGTATTGAAAGAGACGCACTGCGTGACTAGCGAGAATATAATCTGTGCTAGGAGTACAGGATGAGGCTAGACGTTAAGCGATTGTCTTATAAACAGATGAGACCGGCAAGATTGTTAAAGATTGCCACCTCACAAGGGACTTGTCTAGTTCATAAAATTGTATGAGCTAGAGAAATATAACAAAAGACAAGCTTTAAAAACCTAACTCATCGTCTATTTCGTAGTTATAATCTGTATTCAATTGTTGCTTGGTCCACCATGTCTCAGCAACAACTGATTCCTGTCGCGATCCTAAGCCATTATCACACGAGCGAAAAGACAGAATATTCACTGCTGAAGGTCGTGTCCATGAAAGTTCTTCGTGTGTTTAGTATGAGCTGCCTCCACTTACTTAGCCCAATTTCGGTTCGGTATATATATCGGGTTCAGTGATGATGTTCTTCGCGTGGTCCCTTAGACCATTTTCACTAAAGCCAACAGGGTTATCTGGTAATTGGCGGACCACATGACCGAAATAGCCAACAATATTTTAGTAGCAGATCGTTAAAAGTCTTCCAGTTTTACGAAATGAAAGTTAGTAAAATGATATGGTTGCCAAATTAACACTTCTTAATCCTCTTATACTCATACCATGTCTAACACAGCAACAGCACTTTTACATGGGGAATTAATACATTATTTATAATGTATCAAAATAAATATCATACTAAACAAGGTACCGAAAACCTTTGACAATAAAGTCTCTGTGAGTATTAATTGTCCTTGTTTACTATGTAGATTCAATAATAAAAACCGGACAAGCGGACTGTGATCAGGGATGGGTTCCGACACCGTTGCTACTCGTACCAACACAAAAAACTCTCGAAAAATAACAAGTATGAACGAACTTTCTATTTAAAGTTATTAGGTGTTGTCTTAAACCATTTTTAGTAGGTTTAAACACATTTCTCAGAGCTATCCAATCATAACTCATTCGTTGTTATAATGTAAAAGTAATCATTTTACCTGAGTTTTAGGTGTAGGTACATACTCGAATAGGACGTGTACGAAAATGACGCCTCCCTGTGAGCCGAGTAACATGCTGCAACGGGACAAGATTTTGACATAGGCTAGGGACTTTAATACGTGTATTCCATACTCCAACGTAATAATAAACTGTTAAGGTTTAAAATAAACGTGTTTTTTGTGTGACTTGAGACGTTTTCCTAATCGTGGCTGCTATTTCAATTATTTGTTATAGCTTTAAAAGTCAATATATTCTAGACCACGCCCTTATCTTGACTGCCTATCATTAGACGGTTCCAAATAGCCTCCGTGAATTGTGGGACTGTCGAGACATCGTGGACCACCGGCGCCAAATTAGGTCTTGTTCTGAATTTGTTCACTATTGAGACCAAATTACGTCTGCAACGTGCTTAAGGTTTTTATTGGAGGCAACAGGAAAAAAATCGGGACATTTTACGGGCTATAACAATAGACATATTCGGAACGTGCTGCCCTGCTAGTTATTTCGTGCTCATTATGGTTATTGGAAAGCAAAGGTTTTGTTTTTAGGGTTCCGTAGTCAAACTAGGAACCCTTATAGTTTCGCCATGTCCATCCGTCCGCAGCCTAGCTCAGAGACTCTTAAAGCTGTAATTTGGAATGCATATACAAATTAGTCACGCCAACAAACTGGTAGAATATTTTTTTTAGTGAACATCTCCTACATGTAACGTGGGGATGTATTTTTTTCAAATGTGTGAATATGAATATTTTAAGTGTCTACCTGTTGCCATTATTAATATCAAGCAAAAAACGGAAAAAAAAAACAAAAAAAAAACTTCAATAGTAACCTGCTTTAAAATATCAATTTAAATTTAGAACTAGAGGCTAAAGACGCGGCACGCTACTTAATTTGAAAAAGCCATGACACGAAATAAAATAGTGTAGTGGGGATTCGTGGATTGTAACCACTATTTTAATGTTTACCTACAGAAAATGTCCCCCGTCATGCTTTTTTATGGCATGGTAACGGCAAACGAGCGCAAAGGCCACTTGATGGTAAGTGAACTCTGAAGCCCATACACATTTTCAATCTCACGATCACAATCTCTAGACTGCAAATGCGTTGCCAACATTGACATGTAAAATTATAAGAATACATACATAACGTCACGCCCTCATTACCAGAGTAGGGTAGGCAGAGCTAAAGAAATACCAACAAGTATAAAGACTTGTTTACAATTCTGTAACCACATTTTGCACATTCAGACCAAGATGTTTACCAGTTTGATAAGAATGATAGTGGTAATCCGAACAGACCACGCACAAGGTCCTTCTAGTTCTAAAAATATATCTTATCTTGTCTTATCTTACAGATGGGCCCCTTTTGGATACACTTCGACCCCTTTAGGATCTATTGTGCAATTACCCTCCTACACACTCAGCTGTTCGAATATGCAGGTTTCCTCACGAAGTTTTTCCTTCACCGTAAGAGCATCGGGTAATGTACTTATGAAAGAAAAACTCATTGGTACATGATGACGGCGGGGCTCAAACTCGGTACCTTACGATCACGAGTCGACCCCTTAAGCCACTAGGCCACCGACGAACTTTCTAAAAAATATATTATATACTAAATTACTTTTTTACACAAGGAAAATTAATGTTTATTTTTTATTTATTCATTTATGATTTCTTGGAGATCCAGCTTGCAAAACTCGGTAGAATTTAAACTGTATAACAAAACGCCAATTACAGGTTATCACCGATAGTTTTCTTGTGTTCACTTCAATGTCATTTCTGAATCGTACAGCAAAATTTTAAGTGAGACAAAATAATTCAAACTAATATTCTCAATGCAAAAGTGTTTGTTTTTTTGTTTATACTATCACCTAACTTGATAGCCGTTAATTACATAGGGTACATTTTTATTTCGAAAAATTCGTTAGTTCCCAATTAAATAGCGATAAACAACACGGGCAGAGTCGCTAGCGAAAGCTATTTAGGGTACTAAATTATTATTTGTTTTGTAATATCACATTACATAATCATCACGCTATTTTTTTATCTTCTGTAAGATCGGTACAGCCGTTAATTCGAAGATAATGACATTTCCTTGCACGACAAAGGCCTTTGAATCTCTGAAACCCATCCAGTTTATCGCTGAGGCTAATTGGTAAAGGATTAGTCCCAACTCGGGCCCGATTGGCCCATGGCAACGACCAATTATTGGAAATCAATGGGCGATGATCGCTGATTGCGTGTTGGCTGTTTCAGCGCTGATTAAGTGGTGATTGAAAACAATAGTGATTTATCGGGGACAATAGAATATATATATCCCTCTGCGACTGACGTGGCGTCTATCAGACACCGCCAAAAAAATCTCCTTTTAGCGTGAAATAGCTCTGTATCGCTCAGTAACTTCTAATGACTCGGGGCATTATAAACTAACCTATGTTAAAAATTCCTGATTATTTACCTTATTCAAGTTTTTATTATTATTATTTAAAAGCCCATATACAGGTTAATTATAAATTCCACATGAAAATTGAATAATCATGCTATACACTTGATAAACAATACTTATCATTGACCCATGAGTATTTTTTCTATATTTTATCAAAAATGACGTCTGACAGGCTCCACCTCAATGGAATGTTTCTAAAAAAGTCACCTCAGTTGCAGAGGGATATAATAGTGTTGGTTCACTATTGAATACGGATCTTGTTTGATATTATCAAACAAGATGATCTGCTGGTTTCTTGTGGCGATTCTTCTCCGCAATGATGGTTTAGTCCGAAGTGCTAGTAGATTCACTGCATATTACCAAAGTGTAAAAGAGCCCTCATGTGACCAATTGACAGTCAGCGCTGTGACTGGGGTATGTGGACGAAGGAGAGCTGAAGCTGAGCAAAGCCTCTGACAAAGCACTAAAGTTTGCAGCTAATTCCGAGTATAAAGGCGACCGTACTTACACCGTTTTGATTTTATCGCGATTCGTTACTCCTATTGTTTATTTGTTCGTTATTACGGAATCAAAGCAATTTGTTTTGTTCATTGCACATGCAATCCAATTTGTAATTTAACATTACATTGAAAACTAAACTATGGGGCGAACCAAACAGGAAAAAAGGCACAGGGCGATACCTTCTACACTGTCCGTGCCAATATTTCTCAGGACAACGTCGTCGAGAGCCGCAACAAACTTGTGTCTAAAATTGAGACTACCCTAAAAAAAGTTTCAGAATGGGGTCGACTTAATTTAGTCCGCTTTAACCCCACAAAGACTCAAGTTTGCGCGTTCACCACAAAAAAGATGGCGTTTGATGCATCTCCTCGTTTTGAGAGCACTCCCCTGACTGTCACAGCCAGTATCGAAGTCCTTGGTGTCGACATTTCGAGTGATGTCCAGTTCCGCGGTCATTTAGAGGGTAAGGCCAAATTGGCCTCGAAGAAGCTTGGTGTGCTCAACAGATCGAGACAGTATTTCACTCCGGCCGTACCAGCTTCTCCCTCTGGACCGCATCCAGCGGAGAGCGACTCGAATTGTCGGCTGCCAGCGTACTTCTGATCGGCTAGACCCTTTGGGGCTGCGTAGAGATGTAGCATCGCTATGCATTCTCTATCGCCTGTATAGCGGGGAGTGCTCCGAGGAGCTGTTCGGATTAATTCCTGCCACATCCTTCCGCCTTCGTCCTACGCGACAGAATTTCCACGCCCATCATTTAGATGGTTGGCAGTCCACAACCGTGCGCTTTACTAGGAATTTCCTGCCACGCACAACTAAACTGTGGAATGGTCTGTCGCCTGCGGTATTTCCGGACCAATACAACCTTCAAACCTTCAAGAAAAGAGCGTACTCTCATTTAAAAGGCCGGCAACGTACCTGTAACTCCTCTGGTGCTGCAGGTGTCTATGGGTGACAATATTCGCTTACCATCAGGTGATCTGTCTGCTCGTTTGCCTCCTATTCCATAAAAAAAAAAAAGTAAAAAATTACAGGTTTATACGTATTCCGGACAATTCACAAGTTACCATTCATTAGTGATTTTACGTTTTCACGGCTAAACCAGTGAACCGATTTTGATGAGGTTTGACATGGAAATAGCTTGAGTCCCGAGAAAGGACATAGGATAGTTTTAGTCCCGGAAAATTGAATATTTCCCGAGGGGATAGCGATAGCCAACTTCTTAGCGGACGGAATCGCGGGCAACAGCTAGTAGCTAATAAAGCTATTCTGATTTATTTGCTTAAATTTCACATCTCTGTTATCTGCCCGTAGCATTTTCAAAGCCCCGGTGTCTTACTTGTCTTAGTGCTGCAAAACAATCTTGGCGTATTTCCAATCCCCTGACATTGCTTATCCGTAAAACAATCTGCTGCCAAATGTTCAGCAGTACCTTCAAAACATTTCAACGCCTCGCTTATCAAGATAGTTGCTTATCTTACTCACGGCTGAGTTGGTGTTTTACTTTGTATTGAAACTAGAGGACGGACTTCGTGTGCGTAGAAATAGTTTCTTTTTAGGGTTCCGTTTCCGAAGGGTGTCACATGGGACCCTTATACTAAGCCTACGCTGTTTGTCTGTCCGCCCAAGCTTTAAAGTACTGTAATCTTCTGAACCGCAAGAGATTGCGAGTTGTTTTTTTTCCAAAGTATGTGTTATTACAGCGAAATTTACTCACAAATAAACAAAAAATATTAAGGTAATAAATAAACGTTTTTGTTCAACGTTGTATCCTAAAAACGGTAAAACAGACAAGCGACAAATGTATGGCTTTAGTACATACCCTACAAAACAACAAATACTAAAAAATGGTCTAGTGTGAGATGTGCTCGCACTGATTTGATTCGTAATCAAATGCAAAATGAAATCTAATAATACTGACTACTACTTTGCTGCTGAATGGGACCCTCGGTGCGCGAAACCAACTCAAACTTGACTGGTTTTTCTTATTTTCGTGACACCCATCAAGACAATAGTAAAGTTCTTTATTACATATATGTGGGATCTGTGACTCATACAAAATTGTATCCTTGAGACGGCAATCCTAAGACCGCAAATGCGTTGCCACTCCTGAGGACTTAGGTGGAATGCCTCTATGTTAGTAGTTACCCGCTATTCACTATTTATTTCATTTGAGAGTAGATTTTCAAAAATCCCTTTATAGTGCCCAAGAGTATTTTCAAGGCGTATTTTTTTAAAAATTTAAAGTTTCTAGGTGCAGCTGTTTGGGCTCTGCGTCAGTCAGTCAGGATAGAGTTCTATATACTGATTTAGAAGACAAAATGAACAAGTCTAACGAAAAGCAAGTTTTTAAAACCTGAGTGCATATTTTGATACTGTCGTCTACATATATTAGCTACCCTTGTTACAACGTGTCTCTGACCTTTCAATGCAAGGATCGATTCTACTCCTCAAAAGGAACTCCTTTTGTTCTACGACTTAAAAAAATGAGTTTTTTTTTCATACAAAATAAATTAATTCACTGATTTTACTAGTAAAGTTTGAAAGTTTGATCACGTACTGCAAATTAAGTTTTTTATTAAGTCGTAGAACAAAAGATGTAGCATTTGAAGAGTAGAATCAATACCTACATTTAAAGCACCATAGTCAGAGACACCCTGTAGATTCTTTGTGCCGCCATATTGTTTTTTTTAATGTAAGTACCTAGTGACTCTCGCGTTGTTAAGACGAATCTAAAGACACCTCGCTTGTTGAAATAGGCCCATCCATCCAGGCGCTACGAGGGAACATATAGTCGGACATACATACAGATTAAATACCCACCCTCGACATCGACAGTATATCGACATCTAGCGGAAATGTATTGGACTACGTAAGCTGTTGTTTTGTAGTTACCTCTAAATTTACCTTGGCAACCAACAGGTGTCGCTGAATAAATATTACTTTTAAACTACAAATTATTATATTGGTAGATATAGATCTGTCACCGTATGCATTATAGGGTTAAAACGCGTCATCACCTAATCAAATATTGCAAGCTCTTTGTACTCACAATAATAAAAACCCACTAAACCTCGCACCGGAAAATTATTTCTTAACAGTTTCCGCCGGAAACGAGCTCCGTCTAATGGAAGCAGAAATATGACATTTCCTAGGTTGATGTTCGGATAAAAAAGCCTTATCCATGCAACACTGTCACATTGCTCGTGGCGTTTTAGCAGCCTTCATTTATGTCATATGTTTGTTTGTTTGTATATCATAGTTCAAATCTTCCAAGTTTGGACATAGTGGGTCATTAAATACATATGTCATCATTAATAATATCATTGTGTTGTAAACTTATAAGATTTACCTGGGCCTCTATTCTACTGCATTATAACGATATCGCGTTTGACGTGTTTTAGAATCGTTTATGTCACAGTCGCCATTATTGTAAATGACATAAGAGTTATCAAAACGTTAACAATACGGAAACACATCAAAGATGATATCGTTATTACTGTGTAGAATCGACCGAGCTCTACTCGTGAGTAAACGACACTATTACATCACAATTTGATAGTGTCGTCTATATAAATTACTTATATATATATACCTTGGGAAACGATTTTTTGGCTGAACCTGTGGGGCTTGACGTATTGCATTCGACAATCGTTAGCGTTTATGTTACGATTGAAAAATGTGTGGAATTGACGTATGCCACCGAGTTAGTACCACGTGACAATCTCGGTGGCACATTTGTCTATCGAAACATAATCGCTAACGATTGTCGAATGCAACTTGTTTAGCACCACAGATTTTAACCAAAGGTAACATCTGAACTGATTTTTTTTTGACATCAAATACACCCATTCCGTTAGAGCCGTTTTAGAGAACGCGATTAAACTTTCCGTCGTATTGCGGTAGCAAAAAGGTTTACTTTTTACTATGAATTACCTTACAATCGTGTATTTTACCTAAATCCTTTGACTATAGCTCAAAATTATCATTGTTACTCATTATTTGAAACGTAAATTGAAGACAACTATATCAGAATTTTAAAATAATTATAACTGTTATAAGACTTATTAAGTATAAATGGACATGTGAAGCTGTTCGGGTATAAGTAGATCAACCGTCGAGTGGTGTTATTGTAAACAAAGATATCATATCAGTTACTTGTCACGTTGTTGTTAGGCTGGCAGTGTGGTCTGGTGGTGTGTTTTCGGTTCTTTAATTAGATTATTTTACGACTTACATCAATATGCATATTAGTCATGCCAGCAAAAGGTACAAAGAAATGCAAAAATAATAATAATTGGGTACCTCCCTACCTACTCACCTTTTACTTCGTAACGTGGGGATGTATTTTTTTTTCTCGTCTACTCTATAGTGTGGGGTGTCGTTGGATAGGTCTTTCAAAAATGTTATAGGTTTGTGAAAAAACATCTAAGATGGCACCAATTGACTTAAAATAGAAAAATAGTTATTACTTGTTGATTTTTAAGTTTGTAGTATTTAACGGCTTTGGGACCCTACACTGAGTATGGTCCGACATGCTCTTGCCTTGTTTTTCCTTTTAAGTCCCATCCAGCGAAGTAGTAACAATAACTGCCAAGGCTTTACTTATGCAACCATTAAACATTTAAGAGCTTATTCAACAGTTGGCCTGTTTCATCTAGATTTACAACTTTTAAACTAGATTACGCGAGACTTATGTAGTGCGAATTTTAAAGAGTAAATTAATTTGTATGGAAAGTAGTTTAAGCCGGTTGTACCGTTGAGGTTTGGACGGCCATTTTGTTTTCAAGTTTCTAGTGAAATAATAAATTTGTAGAGTTTCGGGTGGTATATAAATAGCACGATGTTGTTTTGTTATATCTTTATTATAGTATTGACTAAATATTATAAATATTTGTGGGAAATCGACCAGTTACAATTTTAACATTATGAAACAAGAATAGAGAACACAAAACCAATTAAAGGATTTCATGTATAGTGACTGAGTAGCAAATTTTAAGTTTAGTACAAACTCCAAAGTTTCACGCATTTACACAAATACACGTGCGCAAATGAAAGCTATTATATAGCTGATAATCGATTTCTACGCGAACGAAAATACGGGCAACAACTAGTATAAATGTTGTTAATGGAATTGATTTATAAACTAAATAATTCGCTTTTTTTATTACATACATACATAACATCACGCCTTCATTCCCGGAGTGGTGTAGACAGAGTTACAGAAATACCAACAACTCTAAAAAGACTTGTTGATAATTCTGTAACCACTTTTGCACAATCAGGTCAAGAAGTTTACTAGTGTATTAGTGACAGGTTGTAAGCCAATCGCCTAACAGTACTGCAAGCCCTCATTCCCTTAGTCGCCTCTTACGACATCCACGGGAAGACGTAGAGTGGCATTATTCTAACCCGGCAACCACACGGGGGTGTTTTTATTAACATACCAATTAAGTCTCTTAGTTATCAATTTATTTAATTGTCAAGCTTTTACTTTGTAAACAAGATAATTACATTAATCATACTTGATACTATCGTAAGTATTTTTGCCGTATACGTTTTAAATCAAACCTTACTAAGTTAACACAACAATAGACTCCTAACTCCCATACGTTAAATAAGTAACAAAAGGACTCGTAAAGTGCAACGATCAAAACATTGCATTCCACACAAACACTGTAATGTTTCAAGTCGCACTTTTTAAATTTGGCACGTCTTACGACAGACTGCGCTGGCGTTGTGCCAGCGAGGATCACTAAAGATCATTTGTGCCATTTCATGCCGTTTCGTGCCATTCCTGCCACGTTTGGTCACGTTTGTTGCATCGTTATTTAACTACTGTGGTCTTTTTAATTTAAGGACACTTACTAAGTTGGGTATTCAATAGTTTAGTTTTTAATGTGTTTGGTTCCTGTGGTTGCAACCTGAGCGCTGCCTGTTCTTATGGACTGACACACTCGTTTCGTTTTTATTGTTGCATTATTTTTTTCAAATTTTTTCAACCGTTTTTTATTTGTTTAATTTGTTTCATAAAATATTCGTATGTCTGTGTCACCCAGCACATGCTGAGTTGGGACCGTTTCGCAACAAATATAACTTTTCTGTTCTTTTCCTTTTTTTTATGTTATTTGATGTGTTATTGTTGCGAATAAATGTTTTTTTTTTCTTTCTTTTAGTTTGATAGTTGAACTAACTCTTAATAGGTAGGTGTATGGGTGAAAAACACGCAGGGAAGTTAAACTGGGCCTCTATCCTAATCGGTAAAACCATATTGCCTTTGACATATTATCGAATTATCAACGTTACGATAGCTTTTATTTACTTGACAGCAATTGTGTTTAACTCGGCAGCCATTACTGTCAAGTTCATAAGAGTTATCAAAACGTTGACAATACGGAAATACGTCAGAGGCAATATCGTTTTTACCGTGTAGTCAACTCAGTTAAAAACAATTATTCGATAACGCGTCAAAGGCAATATGGTCTTACTCAGTAGAATAGAGGGCCGGGGCCTTTATTTATGTATGTATGAATGTAAACATTTTATTGTACAAAAGGAAAACCAAAACAATACAATCAATAATAATACAAAATATGTACAAAGGCGAATTCATCCCTTTAAGGGATCTCTTCCAGCTAACCCTTGAGAGATTGAGAAAATTAAAAGGTTACGCGTCGAGTAAGCAGGTATACAAATTAATGTAGAACATTAAAAAAAACCTAAACGCGGTTAAACGATATTGCTTTTGACGTGTTATCGTATTGTCTTTAATTTGTCCGCCATTACTGTCAAGTAAATAAGAGCTATCAAACGTTTACAATAACGAAACACGTCAAAACCAAACCGTTACTCGTACTATGACATGGCTAAGGAATTCAGTTTTCGTTGAGCGAAAGAGACAGCCGTGTAACTGCTATAGCTCTCCTATCTTCAACTGAATTGCTTAGACATGTCATAGAAACCCCTTAGGACCTCTATTGTACTGCGTTATAACGATATCATTTTTGACGGGTTTTAGAATGGTTTATGACTCGGCCGCTAATATTATCAATTACATAAGAGTTATTAAAACATTGACAATACGGAAACACTTCAAAGGCGATATCGTTTTGTAAGCATTTCTCATTTTTTTTGCCACATTGAGTGACATCTTCAGATTTTAAAAAAAGGCAGGTAGGTAGAGAATACCAAACTATGCAATAATTAAACAACATTTAAATGTGTCCCAAAACATTATATTAAACGTTTTTTATGGGTTACCAAAACCGTATGAATATTGGTATCAAAAAAGAAACTTTCCATACAAACATTTTAGGACAACTTAGAATATTATTTAATTATTGCATAGCTTGATGATCTCTTCCTACCTGCCATTTTTTTTTAATCTGGAGATGTCACTCAAAGTGAAAAAAAATATGAGAAATGATCTTTAACCGTGTAGAATCTCGGTGGTTACATTTAAATCTACAAGAGACACTACTTGAGGGTTTCTTGATATGATTTAACTATTTCTTGAGTTAACTACAGATCAAAAACTCCACTTGTTTGATCATTAGTTAAACTAATTGTTAAAAATCTTAACTAATGGTTAATTCTCAAGAAAATATGTCAAGTTTTCGATTCTTTTCTCGAATTTTAACAATTAGTTAGTTTTATTACTGACCAAACAACTCGCCATTGATGTCTTGCATTTATATTTTTAATTTTTCTTGTCCAAAAAGGGACTACTAAGTAGTTATCGTAACTATATTTCTTCCATTTCTTAGAATGACGTTCATCTCCTTCATTTTTTTTATTTTAACGACCAATAAAATCAATAAGATAAACCTAATCTAGGAAACTACAGCATCCATGTTACTTCAAAGCTTTTAAATCCGAAAATTCAAATGAATTGGTATTTAAAAAGTTCTTCATTAAGATAAGAGAAGATAACTTTAATATATTCAAGAAGTTTTCCTCCGACTCCATTAGCGTCAAGTTTATTTATCATCTAGAGACTATGTTTTTTGTTATATTAACATTTTAAAAACTTCAATAAGCTCCCGTATTACCTTCTTATAATGGGACGTCTTTAAAAATACCTATTGTACCAGAAATGTCTTGTTTTTTTTGGAACAAGACTAGAATTTATTAGTGTGTATTTTTTTAGGCTCTCTTATGTGTACTAGTCTATTATGTATTATTGAAAACCGCATTGGAATCCGTTTCGTGCAGTATCACTCAAAAAATCACCAAAACAAATAATACAGACAGACAGATAGATTTTATCAAAACAAGTAACTCGGGGTATTATCCTTAGTACGACAGAGGGAGCAAGGTGTACTACCACCACATACGTCATGCCCCTTGAATAAGTAGTTAACAATTAGGATTTAGGAACTATTAGCAATTAAAACAGTTCCGTACCATTATCTTTATACAAAATTAGTCAACCTTTACAACCCACCTACCTTATTAGAACCTTTAAAAAAAAAGGAAAAACGGCCCCTTTCATTTATTTTATTTTTATTTAATCAATTATTCTTGAAGTGAATATATAACTAAATATTATGTGAATATTTCAAGCATGATCTACCTGTTGTCTTAATTAAATACGAGTAAAAAACTGCAAAAAAAACACGTTTGTTATATGGGAGGGCCCACCTACATATTTATTTAATCTGTTTTTTTTTATCGGTTGTTATAGCAGCAACAGAAATACATTATCTGTGAAAAGTTTCAACTGTCTAGCTATCACGGTTCATAAGATACAGCCAAATGACAGACAGACAGACTCAAGAGTATAGGGTCCCGCCTTTATTTACTTTTTGGGTACGGAACCCTAAAAAGGTTATTTAAGTTACTCGTTACTCGCTAGCTTTTTCACAAGTTCAAAGCCAAGTTTTACACCCAATCAGGCGGCTCTTGGATGGAATTCAGAATGGCTAAAGAATGC
Organism: Acleris holmiana; assembly: GCA_949316455.1. Taxonomy (NCBI): domain Eukaryota; kingdom Metazoa; phylum Arthropoda; class Insecta; order Lepidoptera; family Tortricidae; genus Acleris; species Acleris holmiana. The sequence continues at coordinate 14,671,038 of OX438771.1, read as the reverse complement.
TTCTTTGCATTTCAAACGAGAGTTTGAGGTTCCGTGCAGCCGAGCGGGGTGCGATTATATAAACGATGGATTATCAACTCGAATAGTAGAGATAACACGAACAAGTTTTGTAAACAAACGAGTTGATAATCCATCGCAAAGGTTACCAAGGTTATCAGAAAATGCAATGACAAAAATTACATATTTATTTGACACATAAAAAACAGTTAACAATCACATATTTTTTCGTAATTAAATACATTTTTTAATTATGGCCAAAATGGTCTCTGGTTGTTACATTCAGTGACGCTGATTACCTGTTGGTAAGTGGGTGGTCCATAGACTTGCATTCTTAAGACTACAATCTTAAGACTGCAATCCTGAAACGGAAAATGCATTGCCAATCCTTAGGGCTAAGGGGCGTATTAATAAACTAATTTCGCTTGAGATGTCCGTCATAAGATACGTCAAAGTAAAGGTACATAGAAAACTGTAATTTTTGATGCTTCTTGAAACAGGGAATTACAGTTGAGATTAGTTTATTAATGCGGCTAGATGCAATGCCAGTATATTGCCAATTTATTCTGATACCGGAACACATAAATGCGAACACTGCAGATTGCCGGTAGCTGGAAGGATTCGATTGTAGCACCTAACGGATCCCTTTTAAACGCATAAAATATTTTCGCAAAATGTATCTTTTAGCATAAAATCTTTTCGCATAAAATCCTTTCAGGCTGAAATCGCAGATTTTATTAAACATGTTGATTAGGTTAGTTTTTTATAATAATTAAAATAAAACCGTATCTATTGTAAAAGCCGTTTTCGGCCAAACTATTTTCTGCGAAAAGATGCATTATGCCATAAAAAAATTACATCCAATTTATAGTGAACCGCTCCTACCACCACAAATGGTAACAAAATTGCAAGTAGTAATATTATACTAATATTTAACTAGGAGTTCAGACCCTGTGAGGATATCTGCTTCAGTGGGAGGAGGAGTTACTTTTATGAATTTCGAGCGTCGTTTCGATTCTATTTTGTCTGTAGACGTATTGTTTGTGGTACTCGTAATATAAACCTGAAAAGAGCTCAGGCAAAGTGTGGGACGATACTAGTCAAGAAGCATGATGCCGGCCACCTGAAAATTTTGGCTGGTAAAAATCTAACATAAGCCTCCTCTGAAGACGCTGGGTAACTTCCAGATTTTCCCCAATGATCAACGATGTGGATAAAGACCATGTAGAGTAGAACTATTTGCTGTCTTCGGATTGCAGTCTTGAGATTATTGCGTTAACAAAATTATTTTTTGTAGGTCTCAGATCCCACTTATAATCAGTGGGGCTAGATAAGTTGCATTCGACAATCGTTAGTAATCTTCAAATGAAACATCATCGCTAACGATTGTCGAAAGCATCTTGTTTAGCCCCATAGGTGGCCTATATGCTCCTTGCCATAAAATGTTATTTTTTTTAACTCGACCACATTAATTCGACAACATGGTCTAATTCTGATTGTAAACTATTTTTTTTCTTATTTAGTCTCATATCATTCTATTAAAAAAAAAGCGGAAAAGTACTAAGACTACACAAAATCTAAAGTAAAAATATCGCGATAAATTTGCTCGGCTTTTATCGACTGGTTCATAATAGCCGCCGGCTCACTCGTCTTTTTAGTGTCTCCACGTGCGAGATGCAGTTTTAATGAGACTCGGCTTTCCTCAAGTTAACGCTTACATTGCCAGGCTCTACAAAATCCATACAAACTGGAGTCGTTGAGTGAGATCATGGCAGCGAACACTTTTCTATGCCCACACACCTGAGAACATATATTACACTTAGTACTTATCCGTATCCTATTCAGGAATATACCTGCATGCTGGTTTTGCTTAGGTTTATAGATTTAAAAACAAAAAACTGGCAGACAAAGGTTTATTTGTTTCTGAATAATTACGGAAAAAAAGTAAGAATTTATGTATTCATTACCTAGTTAGTCTTTATCTAAATAATGAAAAAATCAATGATTATAATATGGGTGACCATGGTATAAAACAGAGCAAGTCTTGGAGCAGTCTATTTTAGCTTGCCAGTTCTGCCAGTTGACGCTAGAGTCGTCACTTTGAAGTTAAAACACTCGCTATCGACGAGATGGCGCTAGTAACAGCCGCTACGAAGTTGCGTAGCATTTCTACGTCCGTAGCTCTTATTACTACGTCGTAGCGGCGTAGCTAGATGGCACGCCCGCGCCGACTTGATACTTGGTCGTTGCCAGTATGCCAGTTGTAGGACAGTTTTTGTCAGACTACCACAGGTGGCGTGGATTTACAAAAGCCCTCTGGGGCCTTTATTCTACTTTGTTTTAGGTCATCTTGCTTAGATGTATTTATAACATTGTTGACGATATGGTAAGTTTTATTAATTTAAAGGCCAAAACAGCATTTTTCTACTTTATCTTTTGCGCTTTTTTATCGTATTGACAACATTAAGACAGCTCTTATTAACTAGTCAGTAAAAGCGGCCGAGTTAAAACAACGTGGAAAGCCCTTTGTGTCTGGATACAATATGAGGCCTCTAATCCCTTGTAAGCAAGAATAAAAATCCTTGATGATTACAATTTAAATTATGTGATTCTTATTCAGTTCCATTGCATTTAAAATTACTAAATGATAATAAAAAACTAAAAACTATTGCAACCGCGGGTTTTTTTTAATGTGATTTTTTATGCTGTTATGCTTATGATACAACATTGTAGTAATTAAGATTCCAACAAAATAAAGCAGAGAAAAACTGTTGTATTTAATACCAATAATTTTTGAGATTAATGAACACTTTTATTACAAATTAAAGTATACTTCTAATCACACTAACTAGAGCGAGCAGTTTAGTTTTAATTTTGTCACCGTCCCCACGCTAAAGCCCCACGCGTGGACGTCCCCAATAGTAGCGGATATAAATATTTGTATTATTTGGTAATGGATTAAGTAGGTTTGCTCAAAATATACGAACATAATAGGAATCTTTTAATGTAATTTTTATATCAGCAAGCCGACTCATTGTTAAAGTTTCGTAATAGTAACAAAGTTATAAGAAGGAAAAATAAGTACGCTTTTTTATTAATCACAAAACAAAACCTTTTTTTAGGGTTCCGTAGTCAAACTAGCAACCCTTATAGTTTCGCCATGTCCGTCCGTCCGCAGCCTAGTTCAGAAACTCTTAGTACTAGAAAGCCATAATTTAGCATGAAATACATATTAGTCAACAAAGTGGTAAAATAAAATCTTGAAAAATTTTTGTTTAGGGTATCTTCCCTACACGTAACGTGGGAATGTATTTTTTCTTCTCGTCTAACCCATAGTGTAGGGTGTTGTTGGATAGGTCTTTCAAAAAATTACGGATTTGTGGAAACAATTTTTCGATTAAGTGATCCGTTGATGAAATGTTAAACTTTAAAGGGCTAATTTTTGTTAGAGTCAAGTGTCCCCCCCCCCCCCCCACTATAGCCAAAACTACAAATACAAAACATCTGACAAAAATCTTAAATGAAAGAGCGTAGTTTTAAGGGAAAACTATCACGACTAAGTAGACATCATTGGTTCTTGAGATACAGGCGATTAAAGTGTTTATACCAACTAGAATAATCTAAGACGGCACCACTTGACTTTAAATAGAAAATTAGTTATTACTTGCTGATTTTTATTTTTGTAGTACTTAACGGCTTCGGAACCCTACACTGAAAATGGTACTGTTTTTAATATTGATTTAAATATTACAAATAAATATAAATAACAATAGTTATTAAGATTATTACTTACTATGTTGATGAACTGTTAAACAAATACTCAAAATAATATATTCCCTTAAAAAAAGTCTTTATAATATTGTATTTTTACTATGCTTCTTACGTTTTCACAGCTAAAATCAAGATAGCTTAAACCACGGCCGAGAATTGAAAGTACCCAACCTTATCTAACCTAAAAGGGTACTATTTGTTTCGAAAAATTGAACAGTTTTTAAGGGTTTAGCGATGTTTGACCTCTAAATGGACGAAGTCTTAGGCAACTACTACTTACTAGTGTTTAAATAAAAAAAAAATTACTTCAGTTAAGATATTAAAGTTAAGTGAAAATTCTGTATATTCCTTGTCACTTTAACATCTTGTGTATTACTATAGTCATTTTTTTAATATTTGGGTAGGGTGGTGACTAAGGGAATAAGGGCTTTTAGTACTGTTTTACGATGGGCTGCAACCTGTCATTAATACACTAGTAAATTTCTTAGCATATAACTCTGCCCTGCTAAGACAAATGGCAGTATCTTAAACAAAACTCCTGTAGCGAGATAGGATTGAATCTGCTTTAGCTATTGAATTGCAGATACTGCCTATTTACTTATGAGGGTAGAACTTCGAGTGAGGTATCATTGGATAGCTCACTCGATGTTAAAAACTCATTATGTACATGATATTATTCATTTTTAGAATAGGGAACATGTAAATATTTTTTTCTTACGCCCTCTGTAAGTGCTATGAAAGAGAGGAATAACTGTATACGCGAAATAATTGTCGTGTATTTTTTCATAAGATATGAAGCTTTAAAAAGTCATAGTTCAGACCCCTGCAAAAACGTTCTATACAAAATTAACGACAGGAATGACGTCACAGCCATTATTCCATGTTTAAAATATAACGACCTTATTTATGTTTAAGCCAATATCGTTTAATTAATATATATTACGTATTACGAAACGAGTATGCCGAAAAAAACAATCTAAACATTAAAAGAAGTTTTAAAAGACTGAGAATGAAAGCGTTATGTTACGTATGTATGTTTATAATCAAGGCAACACAAATTTTGTATCGTCTTGATTATGTACCTCATATAACACACCGGGTCTTACGAGGTTAAACAGCTGTTCCCGCTACTAAAGAGCCCACCCCCTTAGGGTCGATCTCGTAAATGGCCGATGTATGCGCAATAAATTCCGCGCTCATTAAACGCCAAGTGTTTGATCGAAGGTTATATGTTACCAGTCGAGTTTCGATGGGAGACATTGAAATAGAAGTAAAAGCAAAATTTTGTAGAACTATGAAATATCTTGGAAGTTTTCTGTGTTTAAGCACGTATTTCGAGTTCGATTTTTGTGTTGTGCTGTTAGTTGTTTTCTTCGTAGTTGCACAGACAGATTATACGGCTCATAGTTGTCGTTATTAGTGATATTTAGTATTAGTATGACATGTTATTGTGCGCTCGGGCTTCGCCACCCGCCACAGATTAGATATGAAATTGGATCACCATAGACAGGGTATTATCGTTTACATGTATTTTGAACTTATTTAAATGTTTTTTTGTTTTTTGTGTCATTTTCCGTGCTGTCACCGAGCGGTCCTAACGGAAGATCAGCGCTGGTATAACCGCCAGCACATGCTGAGTTAGGACCGTTTCGCAACCACTGTTCATTTTCTGTTTCATCATATCATCATCATATCAGCCGAAAGACGTCCACTGCTGGACATAGGCCTCCCCCAAGGCTCTCCACTTAGACCGGTCTTGTGCCTTCCGCATCCATCGCGATTTTCTGTTTATTATATTTTATTTGTTATTGTTGTGTTGTTGTGAATAAATGTATTTTCTTTCTTTCTTTCTTTCTTTCTATTTCTTCATATAAGTAAGTTTATCGTTGCCTAGTACCCATCGTACAAGCCTTACGCTTAGTTTGGGACTAGGTCAATTTGTGTGACAATGTCTCGTGATAATTATATTGGTTAGTGTTTAAATTGTAAGTTTATTGTACCGTTTGTCCTCAAATAAAAAATTGAAATAAAAACGAACACTGCTGCTTTGCGGTAGGTGAGTGAATTAGATAGTGGTAGCGATTTTTTTTTTTATTATTATTATTTTTTAAGGAGAAGGCACTCGAGCACTCAGGCCACCTGATGGTAAGTGGAATCTGAGACCCATAGACATTTGAATTCTCAAGACTATAATCCTAAGACCTCAAATGCGTTGCCAACCCTGAGGACTAAGATGGAATGCCTCTATGCTAGTAATTTCACCGGTTGCCTTATCCCCACACCGGAACACAACAATGCGAACACTGTTGCTTGGCGGGTGGTTAATGGATAAGATGGTGGTAGCGATCCGGACGGACCCTGCATAGGGTCCTACCACCACTAAAGGCTTAAGGAATAAGGGCTTGTAGTACTGTTAGGCGATGGGCTTGCAACCTGTCACTAACACACTAGTAAACCTCTTAGCCTATTAGTGCAAAATGTGGTTACAGAAATATCAGTAAGTATTTAGAGTTGTTGGTATTTCTGTAGCTCTGCCTACCCCACTCTGGGAATGAAGGCGTGATGTTATGTATGTATACTGTAATTCTATGGAACGTGCTAACTATGTAAACAAACAATATATTGAAATTGACATCTAATGTCAATTTTAGTATGGCGGAATGTTTACATAGTTAGCAAGTTCCATAGAATGACACTTTATGTATGTGTAGTTGTCGTTATTAGTCATATTTAGTATTATTATGACATGTTATTGTGCGCTCGGGCATCGCCACCCGCCACAGATTAGATATTAAATTGGATCACCATAGACAGGGTATTGATTACATGTATTTTGAACTTATTTTAAATGTTTTTTTGTTTTTTGTGTCATTTTCCGTGCTGTCACCGAGCGGTCCTAACGGAAGATCAGCGCTGGTATAACCGCCAGCACATGCTGAGTTAGGACCGTTTCGCAACAACTGTTCATTTTCTGTTTATTATATTTTATTTGTTATTGTTGTGTTGTTGTGAATAAATGTATTTTCTTTCTTTCTTTCTATTTCTTCATATAAGTAAGTTTATCGTTGCCTAGTACCCATCGTACAAGCCTAACGCTTAGTTTGGGACTAGGTCAATTTGTGTGACAATGTCTCGTGATATTATATTGGTTAGTGTTTAAATTGTAAGTTTATTGTACCGTTTGTCCTCAAATAAAAAATTGAAATAAAAACGAACACTGCTGCTTTGCGGTAGGTGAGTGAATTAGATAATGGTAGCGATTTTTTTTTTTTATTATTATTATTTTTTAAGGAGAAGGCACTCGAGCACTCAGGCCACCTGATGGTAAGTGAAATCTGAGACCCATAGACATTTGAATTCTCAAGACTATAATCCTAAGACCTCTAATGCGTTGCCAACCCTGAGGACTAAGATGGAATGCCTCTATGCTAGTAATTTCACCGGTTGCCTTATCCCCACACCGGAACACAACAATGCGAACACTGTTGCTTGGCGGATGGTTAATGGATAAGATGGTGGTAGCGATCCGGACGAACCCTGCACAGGGTCCTACCACCACTATTTTAGTTTCAGCTGTCCTGGTGGTGTCTATCTGTAACGGTAAAGGTTCAAGTTTGTTGGATAGTAAACCCACTTATAAGTATATATATTTTTTAAGTAAATATACAATTATATATATATTTTGTAAATATTTCAAGCACCCTACCTCTTGCCGATATTAATATCAAGCAAAAAACGGCAAAAATATTTCAATCTTTTTTGTTACATCAGCAACAGAAATATTATCATCTGTGAACATTTCAACTGTCTAGCTATCACGGCTCATGAGCTACATACAGCCTGTTGACAGACAGACAGGCAGACAGACAGTGGAGTGTTAGTATTTTTTACCCTTTGGGTACGGATCTCTTTAAAATTATCCAATTAATTCCATCTAATCTTCGTGCTTTAGACTGGCAACGCATTTGTATTCTTACGACCGTATTAATAAACTCATCTCGGCTGAGATGCTCGTCACAAGATACGTCAAAGTAAACGTCAAATCATAGAAAACTGACAGTTTTGAAGCCTTTTGAGACGAGCATTACATTTATTAATACGGCCCTTAGAATTACGATTTGAAGATGGTAGTCTTAAGATTTCAAACTCTATGGATCTCATATCCTACTTAACATCATCATTGCTGGAAGAACTGACTCTTCCATCCTGAAATTCTGGGTGGGCATTGTAGTGTATTTTAACAGTGACTAACATAGTTTATAAGTTGAATTGTTACTAACCAACTATGGATTTTAATTATTTGACAATAAATAATTTTGTTTTTATTTATTTTTAACATCAGGTGACCTGTGTGCTGGTTTACCTTCTCCGTGCCATTAACAGGTTTAAATAAGAAAGTACGTAACTATTATTTCCTACCATCGCGAATGAGGAACTTAGTAACATATAACATTAGTAAAACAGTGTTATATTGATTGTCAAAGCAATGAATCAGCTGACATCACACCGCTAACAAGCACTAAACTTGAAATTTAACAATAATTTGTACAAGTTAATTAGTTGCTTTGGAACAAAACTGACGTAACAAACTTCAGGGATGACGATCGATTTTAAACTTTAAGCATTGTCTCTACGATTTTATTTCAGACGAAGTTTACTATTATAGTTACGTAATTATGATTCTACCGAGAACTTTGTACAAGTCGTGGAACTCCTGAGTGGTACTTGTTATATTTGTCTCTTTTGTATTAATAAGGAATACGTTAATTCAGGAATACATTAATTGCCAAGGTGACGATAAAGTTTAGAGGGGTTTGATTTCAGAATGTTTCTGACTAACCAAACTTTTTTTTTAGTTATACATTGCTTTGCCACGCCAAATGTGTGTTATCAATAATGCAATTTACAATATTCAGGTTTTTTCTTGAATTTTAGTTTTGAAGAAACCTAACCGTTAAATAAATAGTACTTCGGTTTTTTGAGCAAAAGTTAATTAAGTAACGTAAGTTAAAAATTTACTAAACTCGTGTAAAACAATGAATAAATATGAATAAATGTTTTTTTTCATTCAGTTAATTATTTTATTTTATTATGAAAATAAAGCAATAAAAATAAACCATTGGCTCATGGTTCAGGTATTATTAAAATAAAAACCGGGCACGAGCATATCGGACCATGGGCTGATAGGTTGCCTTTTAAGTTCGTTATAATGTGATTTCATTTAAGATATTATTTAGATTTTTAAAAGGTTCCCAAAATCTATTTTACTTTATTTTAGTTTTTTTGATAATATTCAAAAACAACTGTCACATGTTGATAGTAAATTGGTAATATATTTAATCTTGATATTAAGGTGAAGCGTAAATTCAAAGATAATGTTAAATTGGTTTTGTCTTTGTCTTTCACGCCGTACATGAGTGACTACTAAATTAAAGAAAAGGAAGAAAAACATTTTTTGAATACCTAAAACAAATTAATCAAGCCTCTATAAATACAGGAGTATAAACTCTGCGGCAAATCAAACTAGTGACCACTCTGGCAGCTCACCACATAACTCTGTTTACCTCCCGTGGGCGGGCGGTTAAGTGCCATCCTGGGTTAATAAGGCACTAACCTATCCCGAGACTATAATGCAGCTTACGAGCGACTAAAATATGTCTGAAAGAGTCATTATGACCTTTATTCATACTTATATGAAGTAATAGTAATGATGTTCTTGTACTTTAATATGAGGGCATGAAAATATCACTTTTATTTTATTTAAGACACCGTCTCAATGGCCAAGTGGTAAATTTATTGAGTATAAGCTAGGCCAGTATTAATTTCACGTTGTACGCGCCGCGCACACGTCATAAGTGCAGATCACTGGACGCTCTCATACATAATGATCTAAATAAGTAATCTAAAATCCATCTATGTACCATGTGGTTCTCAGGTACAACATCAATATATTATACAATATTGCGCGTAAAACTTTCTGACACGCTCTTATGCCTGTAATAAAGACGTGTCAGATATTTTTGAACTGAATGTTGGATAATATATTATTGATGGTGATTGTACCATAATAAAGACAAATACATAAATACATACCATCACGCCTTCATTCTCATAGTGGGGTAGGCAGAGCTACAGAAATACCAACACCTCTAAAGAAACTTGTTGATAATTCTGTAACCATATTTTGCACAAGTAGGCTAAGATATTTATTGCCAGTGTATTAGTGTAATAAAGACAAATAAATAGTATGAAATGCAGTCTATCGCGATCATAAGCTATGGTTATTTAAGGTAATGAGCTTAAGAAGTGTAATTTACTTGTATTTTACTTTAATTATTTCTTATTGTCCTCTGCATGTTCAATATATAATGCAAGCAACTATTAATAAGATATAAAAATAAAACAGGGGAAATGCGCACTGATTTACCTAATCTTGAACTAAGCTCTAGGCATGTACCATGGAAACTAAACAATGATAAACAAACTTATATGGAGAAATACATACTTAAATACATAAAAAAACATCCATGACTCAGGAACAAATACTCTTGCCAATCACACAAATATCTACCCTTACCGGGATTTGAACCTGGGACCGCTGGCTTCTGAGGCAGGGTCACTCCCAACTAGGCCAACGTGTAATTTTAATGTATGAATGCAGTTTTTCTTGTTATTAAAATCGATGACATGGTTCCTAAGAACAGATCTTCGAATGTCTTATAGTTTCAGATTTTCCCATAGTGACCGATCTCAACAAGCCAACCTGTAACTCTGTCTAGAAATACACAAAAACATTAATCTCGGAAAAAATATCATATTGTCATTTTTCCACGTGTCCTCAATTTGGTAGTCATAATGACAATGCAGTAGCGCGCGAAATGACTGCACGTGAGGACAACACGTGCCTTTTTTCTGAGAACGAAGCTTTGAATGGGTTGTCATTTTTTGACGTGACACGTTAGCCTAGAATGTAGTGACCCTGTCTACGAAGCGTCGAAGCGCCCTGGTCCCGGGCTCAAATCCCGGTAAGGGCAGATATTTGATGAGCGCCGAGTATTTGTTCCGCTCTGGGATGTTATGTTTTGTTGTTTTTACATGCCTAGAGCTTAGTTCAAGTTTAGGTCAATCAGTACGCAATTCCCCTGTTATACATATTTTTATATCTTATTAATAGTTGCTTGCATTATATATTTTAACTCAATTTTATATTAGTCGCCGTTTAACCCCGGAACTCCCATACAAGTACAAATGAATGGTAGTCGTTCAAACTTGACTACTCACTTCGACACAAAATATTCTCAGGACCTCGTAAAACTTTGAACCGAGTGATTTTAATGTAGTAAGTATTAAATAAGGGTTAGTGCGTATGTGTGTGCAACTAATTTCTTAAACTGGATCAGCTTTGAAAACAGCAATAAAATTATGTTTTTAACTTCATGCTCGAGAAAAAATGGATTTTATTTTCTGTTTACGTTAAAATGTTCTAGTAAAATTCCTAGTTAACAAGAATAAAGACATCATTTAGAAACTTTAAAAATTTTAGCCCTTTTTTTTTGTTTTATCCTGTTTAAGGCTTAATTGATAAATTGATTGATAATTTTTACAATGTTTAAAAATCTATTTTAGGGTTCCGTACCAAACGGCGGCCCTTTCATAAGCCTCCGTATTCCCTCCTTTTGTCTCTCTAATAGTTAAAACTTTCACTGATTGTGTATTATATATAGCCACTATAACAATAAATAGTACATTTTAAATAGAAATTGTTTTTTCGTCGTCGTGGTTTCCCTTCATGTGCGATTCCACACCGTTCTTGGCCGATTTTTAAGTTATTATGGTAAAGCCAGAGTTGTGGCTGTCACACTCTCTAGCATTATAAATTTACTGACTGCCAGAGATACAGCGATAGACCGCCAAGTTCTATGTATATTTGGTATCACTATAATAGCTTACATATAAGTAACCTAATAGATTTAAACAGTACAAACAATACGAACCGGGTTATAACGAAGTCAAGTTAACAACTAGCTCCCAATTTTAAACGAAATATTATCATATCCTTAACTTAGATAACCTCAAAGCGGACCAAACTTGCTAAAACAACTTGCAATATTGGATGCATTTAGTTGAACAGGAAATTATTTTGCCAAAATACAACAATAGACTCAATAAATGCAAATTGTTTTTCGCGTGAATGTATTTTAAAAGCGTTGGGAATTTTTGGTTGTTAAAATGTTAAAGCACTTACACGTTTTAACCCAGCCATTCTTCTTTAAAAATAGTTAATTTGCTAAAACTTTACGCCTTGGATGTTTTCTATGCATTTAAGTCATTATTTCTCTATCTTAGTTTGTTTATCGTTGTCTAGTACCCATAGTACAAGCTTATAGCTTAGTTTGGGACTAGTTCAATTTGTGTGATATTTATTTGATATTGTTTTATATGCAAATAAATAAATGTACAAATCTCTAGTTAATCAACCTAATTATGTTGTCTACATCGGTCAGGTTGTTTTTGGTAATCGAATATATTTCGTATGAGTGCACACGTCAAGCAGCGAAATAAAAACGAGCTTCTTTTTCCAGGAATCTATTAATGCTATATTAGGGGATGACAAAACTGCCAAATTTCATGCAGAGAAAAAGATTGAGTTATTATGTCTCATATAATATTGGCCCCTTCACCAGCTATTTATGGCCTAGGCCTAGGCCTCTTAAAATCGTATTAGTCTTAAAGGGTGTCATTAAATTTCTTCCAGACCGGCAACGCGTTGGTGACCTCCAGCGTTGCAAATGCCCATAGGCGGCGGTGACCACTTCTCATCGGGTGGGCCGTCTGCCTGTTTGTCCGTCTCCCGCATCACACATCATCATCGCACACATATCCCGCAGAAAGCGGATTTCTGTAATCTTTACGTTCTCTAAATTAGTCTTTTATTTGAGAGTATACTTTTTGTTACAAACTTTTTATGTATTTATTGAAATTGAGTTAGTTACACCAGGTTAATTGCTATAATGATATTTATATTAAAATCTAATCTGTTTCTTAGAAACGCTAAATAGAATTATTTCTGCGAGGCACGGATATATTTAAACTAATTATGCTTGACTCTGAAATGGCACGAGTAAGAAAAACAACAAGGGAATCTTTAATTTGGTTTTTTTTATTACTTTAAAACCGTCTTTATCCTTATTAATATTAAAAATACAAATGTGGGTTTGTTTGTTTCATTTTTTTGTAATTCTTCGCGAGCCTTAGTAACCTACTCAATTTTATTGAACACTGCGAAAGAAAAAAAAACAGTTCAAAAGATTACAATATTAAAGATTAGATACCGTTTTGCTTCTGGGAAGATAAAACTACACAACTTACTGGCTTTAAGTTACCGTACTTAAACATTTAACAGATTTCATACATTTTTGAACATATTGATGATACAAGTATACCTACGCGCAATGGCGCTTTAACCATTGTGATTAGTTACACAGAGCATACATAACATTACGCGTTAATTCCCAGAGTGGGGTAAGCACAGCTACAGAAATACCAAAAACTCTAAAAGACTTGTTTATAATTCTGTAACCACACTTTGCACAATCAGGCTTCTTAGCTTTAGTTTACAAGTGCATTAGTAACAGGTTGCTAGCCCATTGGCTAACAGTACTACAAGCCCTTATTCCCTTAGCCGCCTCTTACGACATCTACGGGCAGACATGGAGTGGCACTATTCTAACCGGAAAACCACGCGGAACTAAACTAAATTTATCATTAGCATTCATAAATAATCCAATCTATTTTCGCGTCTTATTCAAGTTTAGTGTACGGCATGTTTAGTTTCTAATGGACTTATAATTTGGAATTTAATATTTTGGAATAAACGTTACTTTAAAATTAGATTCGTTTTTTAAAACACGGAGGAGGGTAACGAGCTGAGACCCAAAAATATTTCTTCCTCAAGATTGTAATCCTAAGACCGCTAATACGTCGTAAACCCTGGGGACTTAGGTACTTTAACTGTATTTTGGTTACGGTATCTGTTCTCGATTTGAGAAGTTTCTCAATTTCAAATTCGAATTTATATTTCTTGAATATTCAAAAATTGGTACCTACTTACAATTTAATACTATGCAGCTAATGCTACAACTTGCCCACAGGCAATAATAACCTTACATGTTCAACATGCATCATGCTGGAGCTTTATTCCAAATTTGAGACACTGGTTAAGAGCAAATAATCTTGAACACTATTCCCTACACCCTAACGGCTATCAAACATTTTTTTTTCTACAATCAGTACTCTTTTCTTCTATGTTATTCAAAAATGTATGTTAAAAATGTAATGTTACATTTTTACATGTTACATGTTGTACATTTTTGGGACACGTTTTTGCTGCCGACTGTACTTTATTTTGCAAAGTCATTTCCTATTTATCAATACCAACTTAATGAATCCAATCACGGTGGGTCTACTTTAAGTATAGTGGTGACCCGTCCCCATCAGCCTTGGCCACGTAAAATAATATTGAAATTATGCAACGCGATCACACCAACCCTTATCTAAAATTGCATTTAAGCCATCTTAATTTCACTGGTTGCGTGTAAAATAGAAGGGTATTTAAACACAGTTTTGCAAAGTGAGCCGTTAACCGATATTGCTGCATTAAACTTACGAGTGTTATTAACGTCGACAGTAAAGAGTTTAGCATATCTCGAGAATATTATTACGATATACACTCGTACTAACCCTCTTACTTATAAACGTGGACTAACCGAGGGGGTACCTTATGCCGTGTTTTGTCTTTATCTGTAATTGTGACATTTGCATCTGACAGAAAGTGACAAAGCATAGCATTAGCTACCCCACGGTTATTCCACGTTTATAAGTAAGGGAGCTAGAAGCTGTCACTACACACGTATTATAAGTCCTTTATAATGCGTTCAGAACCCGTTAGCAATGAACAGCATTACAACATTCAATTTGGTTGTCGTCGTGGTGTTTGTGTGGTCGTGGTGTTGAGTGTACAGGCGGCTGCAACGTAATGTTCTTATAACAATATCAAACATGAAATTGGAAACATCTTCCAAAACCAACTCAAATTTCATAGGCCCCAATGTTAGTATTAATTGAAATTACAATTAAGCCAATACGAAACTTAGCTTATGTTACAGGTAGCACTGGCAGGGAACCAATTCTCGTGACTTCGAGATAATTTTTCATGCGAGATTATCTGTAAACTGTGATCAGTTTTTGACATATCTCACATGTAATATAAATAAATAAATTAAATAAATAAATGTCAGGGGACAATCTCACACAAATTGACCTAGTCCCAAACTAAGCTCTAGGCTTGTACTATGGGTACTAGACAACGATAAACATACTTATATAGAGAAATACATACTTAAATACATAGAAAACCTCCAAGACTCAGAAACAAATACTCGCGCTCATCACACAAATATCTGCCCTTACCGGGATTTGAACCCAGGACCGCTGGCTTCGGAGGCAGGGTCACTCCCAACTAGGCCACCGTGTCGTGACAATATCATCTCGAAGTCGCGAGAATTGTGTCCTAGGTCTTTGGATTCCTTTGGATCCAGAACAAATCTTAGAATACTTATGATACATGTGTAGATAAAATAATGCAACTGAAACTACAGTCCTGTTTTAAGACCCTTCATTATGTATTAGTTACATAAACTATTATTATGTATGGAACGCTTTTCCAGTCTTAGGGTTGCAGTCTTGTGATTGTAGTCTATGCAAATGTCTGTCTCAGATCCTTCTTGTCGTCTAGAGGCGTGTGCCCGTTAGCCTTCTACTTGGCAAATAAAAAATAAATACCCAAATTTTAATTTTCCCTTGAAGCTTTTTATTATATATTTTTTTGTGATACCATAACCGCTTATTACGTCGGTTGGGTCAGGTTAGACTGTCGTCTACATAAACATTAAAACAGCCGCGACGGGAAATATATTTTTGCCAGATAAAAATTTGGAAAAAATAAAATTATATATTTGCAATCTTGCAAAAAGAGGGGTATTATATGTGTGTTTATTATTTACTATCTGAACACCTTTCAACAAACGTATCATTAACGCAAAATTTTCATTTCATCGAAAAGCATTTCTCACCGCATTTGTTTTTTTTATAGTCACAACTGTCACATGTGTAACCTAACCTAAATACGTAATGAATGTTCAAGATATTCTGAAAACAACCTGGTTTCAGCAGTATACAGCGTTTGATGAAATTAACTTCGATAAAATGATGTGTACCGTGCGTCTGTGCATCTGTGTCTCTATCTATTTATATAATTTGGGTTGTTCTTAAATAGGTTTCATAAAAATCAATTGAGCCCAAACGTGCTGAGAGATATCAGAACTGAAAGGAGTCGCCATTTCATCAGATGCTTTTATATTTTTAATAGTTTAAGTAGTTCAATAACCTCGTGAAACCCACCATCTCCCTTTTTATAATAACAAAAAGTACCCAGAAGTGAATAAAGTTCAAAATCCTTTGCTTTTAAATGCCATTTTCAATGATTAAACAAATTAAAATAAACTTTATACTTATTAAAATATACTTTAAACTAAACTGTGCTGATTATGTACCTCCTATAGCACACCGGGTCCCATGAGGATAAAACAACGATAGAGACCCGCAGATCACCTCTCTCTTAACTCTTTTCCAATTCATTTGTATTCTTGTTCACACTAATTGTCAACCTTGTTTTATGACGGAGAAACTTTTTAATTTCATTTTCTTATTTACGTTTTAGACGTGACTTTATCTTAACAAAATCAACATGTACTGCTGGGTACTTCTCTTATGACTAGATAGTCTGGCTAGGGTATAGCGCCCACGCAATTTCAGTCCGTTTATTTTTATTTAATTAATAACCCAATCGCGCGTAAACACAATTTACACAAATTCACCGACGAAAAAAGGATGGAAATTTAACGAGTTAACAAAACAGAAACATCCAATAATTGTGTTTATTGGCCTTTTTCTTTACTCGATAAACTTCTAAAGGTTCTAAATAACGGGTATACTCGCATCTATATTTATATTATAAATGTGAAAGTAACTCAGTCTATCTGTCTGCTTGTTACCCTTTCACGGATAAACCCCTGAACCGATTTAGATGAAATTTGGTATGGAGATAGTTTAAGTCTCGGGGAAGGACATAAGGTACTTTTTACCTCGAAAAGTTGGACAATTCCTGAGGGAATAGCGATAAACTTACTTTGCGCGGACGGAGTCGCAGAAAAGCTAGTTGATTATATAAATTTAAATTAAATATGACGTTACAAACGTTACTTTTTTAAGAAAAGGTAAAAACTACATTTAAAGATTTGAAAAAAGTCGAAGGTGTCTACTTACCTCCACAAAAATTGCTTATCACTTTTAGCTGATGAACTACGAGTAAGTATTTATTATTACGTGATAAAATCATTATATTAGGTGATTCAAGATATATCTGAGTGCCAAATTTCTATTTTTTTCAGCTGTTTATTTGAGGGATAGATGTTGAATCATTGGACAGATAAACTTTATATTCCTTATATTCCAGGCGAATTAATGTTTCTTTCTTTCTTCCTATCTTTAATTTAAAATATAATAATGTACGAGTAGGAAGTATATGTCACACAAATGTTTTAATACATTTCTTGTTTCCACTACGATCCGATTCTTTCACAACGGATCTTAGATACTCGTAATAAGCTACGGTAAGTAAAAATTATCTATATAAAAAAAAAACTAATCGCTGAAATGTATGTACGCGCATAACTTCCGAACGACTCCACCAAATTCGAAAATTCTTTTTTTGTTGTGTTCGTTATTGGCAGGAAAATGTTAGTATGACAAAATAAACCACCAAGGAAGTCGGAAATATGCAGCGGGTGCGAAGCTGCTGGCAGGCAACTAATCCATACTATAATAAATAATAAAGATGAAGAGTTTATTTGCTTGCTTGAACGCGCTAATCACAGGAACTACTGAACCGATTTAGATGAAATTTGGTATGAAGATAAGTAAGGTGTTAAGGAGAAGGCACACGAGCACTCAGGCCACCAGGGCTGGAATTCTACAAGGTTATAACGATATCGTTTTTTACCTGTTTTCGTACTGTCAACGTTTTGATAACTCTTATGTCATTTACAATAATGGCGACTGTGACATAAACGATTCTTGAACGTGTCAAACACGATATCGTTGTAACGCACCTGAATAGAGGCCCTGATGGTAAGTGGAATCTGAGACACATAGACATTAGAATTCTCAAGACTATAATCCTAAGACCTCAAATGCGTTGCCAACCCTGAGGACTAAGATGGAATGCCTCTATGCTAGTAATTTCACCGGTTGTCTTAACCCCACACCGGAACATAACAATGCGAACTGTTGCTTGGCGGGTGGTTAATGGATAAGATGGTGGTAGCGATCCGGACGAACCCTGCACAGGGTCCTACCACCACTAAAAGATAAGATACTGTTATCCCAATTAAATTTTCTATAAAACTTTTCCGTTGTGACTCGAAAATTAGCCATACATTTGTAGCGATAATTTTCGTGTCACAACGGAACTTTTTTCACTTTTGTTGTTTGTATAGTTAACTACGCTTAACTATGGTCCAACTCTTTGGTCTTTACCCGTTATACTAATAAATGAGACACGATCAAATTGTGATTTAATAGTGTCGTCTACATACACATAGGAGGAGCAGCGGAAAACTAATTCTACGCGGATGAAGTCACGGGCGTCTTCTAGTTCTAAATAAAACAAACAAGGAATAGACGATCGAAACAATTCCTGTATTAAATTAAATTTTCTCTCTTTCCTAGCAATAATTGTATATAAAACAGCTGCGTCGGTTTTCGGTAGACCGTAACGACCGTAAATTTCACATTTCAAGTGCGTTTTCAAAATGTCAAATGTACGAGTGGTACGCCTCTATCTGTGCTACTAATTAAAGGCCTATGTTAACTTTATTTAGTTTTTATTTATCTTCCTTGTTTCCTGATATTTATGCAAATAAAAGACATGTAATAAAATAAGAGAAAAAATATTTTTTTACATCTTTACATAAGTAAGTAATATCCAATTAACGTAATATTAGTGACGACACGCTAGCTTATTTGGTAGTGACCCTGCCTTCGAAGCTAGGGGTCCTAGTTTCAAATCCCGGAAAGGGATTATACCCAGATATTTGTGTGATGAGCACGAGTATTTGTTCCTGAGTCTTGGATGTTTTCTATGTATTTAAGTATATATTTCTCTACATAAGTAAGTTTATCGTTGTCTAGTACCCATAGTAAAAGCCTAGAGCTTAGTTTGGGGTTAGGTCCTGTGATTTATTATTTCTTACTGATTTATAAAGCTAACATAAAAGCTTATTATGGTAGAACACTAAAAACTTAGCATAGCTTAAACTAGCTTAACATAGAGTATTTTAATTATGTTATAAATATTATCATATAACAGTTTGCGAAAAGTGAACTCACTCAGCATGGTGTCCAAGCACTCAAGAGTGTCTCAACGCTGATCTCCGTGGCACCGACATTACACAACACACGGGACAGCAACCGTCCATATAGTTTATAATGGTTTGGTGTAATATTGTGTGTTGTTATTGTGTTCTTTTGTTTATTGTGTCGCCGTGTGATCACGCCTTCATTCCCAGAGTGGGGTAGGCAGAGCTACAGAATACCAACAACTCTAAAAAAGACATGTTAATAATTCCGTAACCACATTTTGCACAAGATGTTTACTTGTGCATTAGTGACAGATTGCAAGCCCATCGATTAAAAAACTACAAGCGTTTATTCACTTCTTACGACATCCACGGAAAGATATCGAGTGGCCCGGAAACCACACACATATACACACATATGTATGTACTTATATTAAATCCATTATTCAAAACGAGAGTTGCCGTCAGCGGGAAAGGAGTCCCGGTGGTTAGGATAGGTTAGGTTGGCTGCAGAAAAGAAAGGGAAATTTCCTGACAATTATAATTAGAGTACAGGAAAACGTCGCTCGGGTGTCATTATCTTGCGCGTTTATTAAAACACACCATTACGTATTACTACACATAAAGGGTCAATTATACCCTCTCGGTTCCTTACACCCTTGTCAAAGAGAAGACTCAATATAATTGGTGCGAAACTTTTCCTTGAGGTAATAAAAATGTTAAGGATAGTACCGACCGATTGTATTCATATTTTCAGTTACGTAATTTTAAATTATTTAGTGGCTGTTTTTTAGGGTTCAGTATCCAAAAGGCACCAATGGATCCCTATTAATAATCTAAACAACTACAATTAAAAATTATACGATACTTACAAAAAAGTGTTTAAGAGGTTTTTTTACTCGACCTTAACAATTATTGTATGTAGAAAAACATGTTTATCTTTTTAATTTCAGCACTATTTTCCTACTAGAATCCTTCGTGTGCGAGCCCGAATCACACTTAACCTATTTTTATTAGCCTTTTCTTCAGGTTCACTTAAGCTGTAAACCTATCGGTTTTTGTTCGTACAACTGTAAAACTCCTTTTAGATATTTTTATTAACTCTTTTCCAATTCTAACCGCATTTTTAAAACCGTCGTATTCTGAAATAATTAACATCTCACGCACATCCACAGCATATCAAAATGAAGTAAGTCGCAAAATATGTCGTATATTTACGACCATATTGCTAATGTCATAGGGCGGGTATGTGCCCCGCGACTATATAAGCGACGGCCGCCTTCGCGCCCAAGTAGATACCAGTTTCCCGTGCTCAGTGCTGGCTGGATACGCAGCGGACGAGTTCGAAAGTAAGTTTTTGAATTTGGAATTTCATTTGTTTCACTTTTTTAATTATAGCGCGGTAAAGGAAAATTTAGATGCGTTCAACGACGTTAATTTAAAAAATAGTGAAAGTTGGAAAAATCAAAAAATGTGCCGGAATGTTCGATGCGATAATAGATTCTGAGTAAATAAAAATGAATTCATTTACAAAGTTATTGTTTAAAAATCATGGGGCTTTAATGTTTCAAAATGATATTTTAAAAATTTGTGAAAGTTTATTTTTTAGATGTTTTAAAAATACCATTGCTAATATTTTTTCAGAATTCCTCATTTTGTAAATAAAATAAATAAACTTACCTTTATGTTTTTAAATTTAAAATTATCAAGCAGAATATAGCCAAACTGTTTATTGTTCGTATTGTAACAAATATAGTTTTAATTCCCATTAGTTGTAAAGAACAATATTACAACGTACTTCTGATTCAATCTCGCTATTAAATTTCAGACTGATTATTAACTAATATTTTTTATTTATATAATATTTCCACCGGATATAATCTACTATTTTATTTAAAAATATAACTCCTGAAGGAAATAAAATCCTTTAAGCTCATATTGATAACGACAGCATGAAAACTCTCAAAGATATATACAGCGTGAAATAAAAACTTCGGCTAAAATGGGACGAAACGCAATTCCCATAAAATAGTAAATTGGGGCTAGTGATTTGAATATTACTCCTTTGAAAATCATTTCCTTTATTCGGTTTAATTTGTCCACAAGCTAAAAATCTTGTTTTTAATTAATACTTCGCTTTTTTCAATTTTATGAGTTAAAAAAGTATTTTTTTGGGGGCCTTTTAGATATATTTTTTTATATCAATCCGTTCGTTCATCAAACGAAACAGCACTGATACTATCACTCTTGGGGATTGTCTCAATTTGAGATGTTATTTGGCTGTTCGTACTTATTAATTTATTTACATACTCGTATTAACCTTAAAACACCAAGGTGCCCTAAAAGAAAGCCAATACGAAAACCAAACAGTTTTAAACTTCAACATCCAAGGCTTATTTGTTGCATAATTTATTATTATAAAAGACACTTTACATGTAGTTTAACTTTTAAAATCATGGTCAAAATATATTCCGCCTATTGACTCACAGTAACATTTTATTTGTTTTTTACTTTTCACGCTATATTTGTATGTGGTGTTCAATAAATAATATTTGTACCTATTGTATTGTATTGTATAATTTGAATTTCAATTTTTTTATCTTTATTAATATTGGTTTAAAAGGAGTTAATTTCTTTATTTTCCTTTCATTGGATTCTCGTTGAAACGTGTCATATATTCAGAAATAGAGGAAACTGTGTGAGCAATCTCTTAAAACAATCCCTTTCTCATATTTGTATTGTAGGTATCTTTAAATGTCGTGTACGTTAAATCTGAGTTTTCCAGTTAGAAATAGTCATATATTACTCGGGGATTCCGGGAACTCCCATACCAAATAGCTAGTGACTGTCTAAATTGAAAATTTATGAAATTCACCGAAGCGTAGTTTCAGATCTGATAAATTTTAATTGACCTAACCAATTTTTATGAAACTTAGTTTAAAGCTACACCCGGAATACAACTTTAGAATCCTACTGGTACTATTTTCACAACTTATTCAATAGATGACATGAAATTTAGCACAAATAATACTTATCTTGGATACACATAGGATACTATTAAACCCGAAAAGTTTAATAGTTCCCGTTGGAAAGAGATAAAATAATTCTACGTAGATGAAGTCGCGAATAAACTTGTATAAAATAAACGCATTGAAATTGTTTGAGTCGTTAGGACCCTATACGATGATAGACGGACAGAAAAATAGTTTCTGTAAAATGTTGGCGGCGCCACGGCTTAAGAACAATTTCTTTTTTATTATTTTTACTGTCCGTGTATTATACAATTTATACAAGTGCGTACATGCATAGATAATCTGTAAACGTTAGTTTAATTATATTTACATACACACATAACATCACGCCTACATTCCCAGACTGGGGTTGGCAGAGCTACAGAAACACTAACAACTCTAAAAAGACTTCTTGATTATTCAGATAGCACAAACAGGCTTAGATGTTTATTAGTGTACCTATTATATTTAAACGTTAAAAATATCAAAATCTCATAATTCTGCAAAGAAAAACATTGCTTTCTAATTTGAAATACTGATTATTACAACAATGATTCTTTTTTCCCGGAAAAATAACGAATTTCATTCGGATTCTGAACGTAGACTCCTTTGATTATGTTTTCAGGAGACTCGTAATATCTCGTTCAATACTTACTTAGATACATTGTACTTAACCAGAGAATAATATGGATTTCAACGGTTAATTAAACCAATAATACGACGTTAAATATGGCAAATCTAACAATTTTAATCCAAAAGTGGTCTAGCTGAAATATCCCTCATGTAAGAAGAGCGTAACACAATGAAACTTTATACGATCAATGTTTGAGACATTGATCGTACACATCAATTCTATTTCACAAATCTTTTGACAGTATCAAGGAAGCAGCACTTTCGTAGAGCTCCTACTTAAATATAAACCTACCATTAACCTATCTACTTATTTTGCTTTTATTACATAAGGGAATATCAGTGACTGACTTTTAAACAAAAAGTGTGCGTCGGGGAAAAAAGGTTTTATTATTAACATTTTTCACTTTTACAATTGACTCAAAGTGTATAACTATACCAGTAATAATGAATCATATAACTCGAGTATATTACAACTCATAATGTATTGGTAGTGGTAGAATAATTATAATCCTAGTTGAAAATAAATTACACTTAGTGGGTCGTACACAGATTTAGGTTACCGTCTTTCCTGTGGACACATCGAAAGTTAACGTTTTTAAGGCCTAATTTTCTGGCTAAACCCATTCCCGCAAAAACGCCGTCGGGACTGCTTTAGACCTATCATAATATTCTTAATTTCTTAAACTAATTCTTAATTTAGTTCTTATTAGCAAGTTGCTCTAATTAAAGGCTAATTTTTCACAGTCTGGAAGTCACATTAAAAAAAACATAACTGAATTACAAAGAAAAACACATTGACATACATAATCAATCATTATCTATGTAAGTTCCAATGGGAACATACTTAATATGAGTTTCTAACTTCTTTTAACGATTTCTCAAAAGTGCAATTTTAGCATGTGTAAGTTTGATAAATAAAATAAAAAAAAGTTTGGGGCCTAGGGTCATGATTTTTTCTGTATTAAATAGCTTATTTAACGCAGATTTAGAATCAATGCTTAACTCAATATGTATCATAAGGACCCTTTTCTGATGGAAAGCCACAATAAAAACATAACTTATATGCACAAAAGCTTTTAACTTTTGACCACAGGAGAGGTGACTTTTGTTTTTAAGAGTGTGTATGACCCTATTATACTAATTATTAGAAGCATTTAACCCACAACAATGACCTAACAGAGGCAGTATTTTGCTGCAATTCACACTTTTATATTTTTATCAATGCTAGTTTTTGTATTTTTGTTACTAAAAAGTTTACATTCACATAGCCAGTAGACGCTACTGGTATTAAGTTTGCCACACTTTAATCACAGGGTGCTATCCTAATTCCTTTTAAACAAATTTTATTTTTATTTAAAAATTGTGTAAAAAATTCCTCATGAAACCTCATCAGATTGATAATTTAACTTTTCTCTGATCGATCAACTACTAGGCTACTTAGCAAACAGTAACCTGTTTCGCTTATAATTAAATTTTACCTTGCAAAAATATTATACTACATAAAATAAAGCAAGTGACACAAACATGACCCACTCTTTAAACAAGTAAAGGAAAAGGCAAATCTTGTGTCATGCCAAGTTGTCGAGAAATATTTTCCCTTTACCAAAAATGTTCCCTTTAGTAAAATGGGTTAAAAAATTGAAAACCTACAGGCAGAAATTAATTTGAAATAGGATTTCGTATTTTCGCCGCAACACTTTTTAGGGTTTCGTACCCAAAGGGTAAAACGGGATCCCTATTACTAAGACTATCGCTGTCCGTCTGTCTGTCCGTCCGTCTGTCCGTCTGCCACTCATGAACCGTGATAGCTAGACAGTTTTTTCTCAGATGATGTATTTTGGTTTCCGCTATAACAACAAATACTAAAAACAGAATAAAATTAATATTTAAGGGGGCTCCCATACCAAAAACTTATTTTCTTTGCCGTTTTTATAGATAATAGTATGGAACTCTTCGTGTACAAGTCCGACTCGCATTTCGTCGGTTTTTCATTTATTTTTCGTTTGTTTCATCAATGTGTAACTAATCAGCAAGTCGAACACTAAACAACCCTTGGATTGCGTACTTTTTAAATAATTAGTATTAGGGTGAATAATTCTAACATGGCAGTATTTTAGATATTATTTTATCATTATTTTTATAAATATTGATAAAATAATATATTAGCGTCTGGTTCACTAGTTAATTTTTCATACAACAACCGTGCAGCGTCAATTTGAATGGGATTGAAAAACTATACTTCACTGGAATGTACATTTATAGACAATGTAGGCACGTACCGTCTGAATGATAACCAGTATAACATAATACGTAAATTAGCCGTGTTATACATTTTCCAACGTGACACTTCCAATGACACATGGAAAATGTACAACCCGGCAAATTTACGTACAATATCAACTTGCTAATCATTTACATTTCCTAGACAGTAAACTCTGTGAATTAATAAAAAGACCTCCAAGTGCCAGTAAAATTAGTCGCAGGGAACCACGAGAGTATTTTTCGCTACTTTATAACTGAGAAAAAAACTGTTTCTTTCATAAAACTGGTCGAAGTTTGTAAGCAAAGGTAAACTTAGTATTAAAAGGAACAAAGATGAACTTTTATGATTTAGCTCTTCCTCAGACAGTTTGTCGAAATATGTTCATTTATAAATCACCGGTGACTCAACTTTTGTTATTTAAATAGGCCATTCTTCGGATCAGCGTCAGCATCTAACTTGGTCATTCATTGTTTCAAAATCAAGACATATTTTTCATTAAACAGTTATCTGTTATCTCAAAATGTTCGTACATCTAATGGAAGTTTTAATTTATTTCGTAGTGATCGTAAAGTCAGTCACTGATAATGATTTGAGTTTTGTGGTCGTGGCTCGCCATGCCACGGCATTATGCTGAATGGCAATTGATTTGATAGTCTTTGATGCTTTGTGTTATCTTCTATTCTTACGAGCTTGTATTTAACTTGCTTCATTCGTATTTAAGTATGAGACTATGAAAGTTACCCCTGCTTTCGAAGCTAAGTCCTGGGTTCAAATCCCGGTAAGGGCAAATATTTGTGTGATAAGCACGAGAACTTGTTCCTGAGTCTTGGAGGTTTTCTATGTATTTAAATACATATATATTAAATACGTATATATTTCTCTATATAAGTATGTTTATCGTTGTCTAGTACCCATTAGTACAAGCCCAAAGCTTAGTTTGGGACTAGGTCAATTTGTGTAACATTGTCCTGTGATTTAATTATTTATTTATTAAAATTTGTAAGGAAATTTTGAACCATTTCCCGGGGACGGATTGGCATAAATACTTATGTAAACACAAATACTTATGATAACAATGCAATAATATGACACCATCGAGCTGGTCTAATGATGGAGATTGAAGGTGGCCATAGGAACTCTTAAATTAAACACGTGATAAACCCGTCGTGTTAGGACTCGTTAGAATCGTCTTGATAACACAGGCGGCAACAACGACTTCGTTTGTCGTAGTACCTACAGTTAGGGAAAAAGCGAAAGACGCCTGCTGGAAATAGGGGACACATAAAAAGTGTTTCGAATTGATCAAAAAAAAGGAAGAGTAATTTATTATTATCATGAAAATAATTGGATAATTTTGGTCGGAAAAAACGCATTTTTTTTTAATTTACATTTGATAAAACTGTTACTTTCATTTACACAAGAAAAGTAACATATAACTTGTGATTGGATGTTTCTAACTAAAGTTTCGCAAGTGTAAATGTATTGATTTCGGGGCCTCTATTCTATATTGTCTTTACTCCTGTTGTTAATGTTATGATAGCTCTTATTAACTTGACAGTAAAGGCTGCCGAGTCATGACAATACGATAGTAATAGGGTTAAAACTAAAGTACCTGATTATAGAAATGAGAATCATTTCTCAACATTCAGGTCATCGAGCAACGGCTTGAGATGAACTCGACGCAACTTAAAGCTCACATATGAATGATCTAATTAAAAGGTAAAAATAAATGTTGCGCGCGATGGCCGGAGGCAATTTGATTAAGAAGTTAGAATAAATTACAAGAGTGGTGAAGTGAAGATATTAAGCCTTTATATTTACACATACTTACATACTATCATGCCTAAATTCCCAGAGTGGGGTAGGCAGAGCTACAGAAATACCAACGTCTACAAAAAGAGTGGTTGGTAATACTGTAACCATATTTTGCACAAACAGGCTAAGTGGTTTACTAGTGAATTAGTGACAGGTCGCAAGCCCATCGCCTAACAGTACTACAAGCCTTCATTCCCTTAGTCGCCTCTTACGACATCCACGGGAAGACATGGAGTGGCACTATTCTAACCCGGTAACGGGAGTGGCACTATTAAATGCCACTCCATATCTTCTCCGCTAACCATGTGGTTGACTGGTAGAGAAGTCCTTTAGGGATTAAGTCCGCCGTTTGTATCGTTTACATTTATTTGTATTGTGAAAATAAGATTTAATATTAGAATCACACACGGTCAAAGGCAACTTAAAATTAATGCAAAAAATAATTATAATTAGATTCAGCCCATTATGTTGCTTTACAAAAGAGTTATTGGATTTATTGTTTTCTAGTTTCTGTTGGTCTGGGTCAAGCTCTTTGTCGTATAAAGCTGCCCTATTGAGAGTGCACGCGCTGAGATGTGTTTTGTACGCTCTGGTGGGACTACTTAAACTCGCTCATTAATAATTAGTACGAACTGCGTCAAATAAAAAGTGATAAGCTTTATATAATCACACTCCTCTTGCAAACAATATGATACGCTTTATACTACATTGTAAAATTTGTAATATTGCTATGTTTTTTTACTTATCACTACATAGTATAAAACAAAGTCGCTTTTTCTGTCCCTATATCCCTATGTATGCTTAAATATTTAAAACTACGCAACGGATTTTGATGTGGTTTTTTTAATAGATAGAGTGATTAAAGAGGAAGGTTTATATGTATAATACTTTAATCCCGAGCGAAGCGAGGGCGGGTCGCTAGTTTTCCTATAAGTAACTGACGCAAAAGCTATCAAATCATGAGAACGACTCGATTCAACATTCCATGCTAATAAACGAGCCATGTTTGTATTTAGTAATGTACATTTACATACTTCTGTCAATTCTTGAGAATTCTGTCATCACATTTTGAACAAACAGGCAATAAAATATCAGGTAAGTAAATATGTTATTCATTAATGAGATTGTAATAAAAAACTTATCGTATATTACATGCGTACCATCGTGTTAAAGAAAACAGCAAACAAGAGAGCATTCATTACGTACTGTTACTAAATGCAAGGCAGTCGACGCAGTTTGATTGTTTATGTGTGAAAGGCCCCTTTAATTATAATACGTTTTATATCATGCAGTTGCTGGTTTATCTACATTCGTGTTATAAAAAGATAAAATCGTGTTCTTGTTTGTAATGTCTGAAACTACACAACCGTATTAAAAAAACCGGGTAAGAGCATGTCGGACCATGCTCAGTGAAGGGTTCCAAAGCCGGTAAGTACTACAAACATACAAATCAACAAGTAATAACAAATTTTCAATTCAAAGTCAATTGGTACCGTTTCAGACGATTTCAGTAGGTATAGACACTTTAATCGTCTGTATCTCAAGAACTAATGATGTCTACTTAGTAGTGTTAGTTTTCCTTTAAAATTCGTCATATGGTCTTTCATTTAAGATTTTTTGCAGATTTTTAGTATTTGTAGTTTTGGCTGTAGGGGGGGACACTTGACTTTAACAAAAATTAGCGCTTTTAGCTTAATATTTCCTACACAGATTATTTAATTAAAAAAAAATTGTAACAAACCCATAATATTTTTGAAAGACCTATCCAACGATACCCCACACTTTGGGGTAGACGAGAAAAAAAATACATCCCCAAGTTACGTGTAGGAGATGTAAACTAAAAAAAAATATTTTTCAAAATTTTATTCTACCACTTTGTTGGCGTGACTAATAGTATATTCGTGCCAAATTACAGCTTTCTAGCACTAAGAGTCTCTGCGCTAGGACGGACGGACGGACATGGCGAAACTATAAGGGTTCCTAGTTTGACTACGGAACCCTAAATAATAATATGAAGAAATAACATTTCTATAGAATAAAGGCTACTTTTTGGTTGAGAAGGGTAAACAAGGACGTACTGTCGACGTTACAAGTAGCGGCACATTTTCGTACCTTGTCACTTTGACGCCTTTGACAGATAAGTGCAGCAGATCACACATGTCTTTAACGTGACAAAGCACTTAAGGCTGCAGCATTTATAATATTGTACCATGGAATAGCTCTTAAAACGTCTGTACCTATTCGTTATTTTTGTATTTCTACCTCACTTACTGTTTTACTACGCAAATCGAGTTTACACAAACTATATAAAAAAGACGTTTATTCAGTACTAGCGACCCGCCCTCGCTTCGCTCCGGATAAAAAGTAGTATACATATAAACCTCCCTTTTCAATCACTCTATCTATTAAAAAAAACCGCATCAAAATCCGTTGCGTAGTTTTAAAGATATAAGCATACATAGGGATATAGGGACAGAAAAAGCGACTTTGTTTTATACTATGTAGTGAAGTAGTCCGCAGGACTTTTGATTACCTTTGTCTTTGTATCATACATACATACATAAATTCACGCCTTCATTCCCAGAGTGGGGTTGGCAGAGCTACAGAAATAACAACAACTCTAAAAAGACTTCTTGATAATTCTGTAACCACATTTTGCACTGGTGTATTAGTGACAGGTTTATATCAAAACCGTATAATTTGTAAAGATACCAGAGAACGTTTTAAATTATGTTTGCATAATTTTGCGTATATGTTGTTTAATGGAATAATAAAACATATATTCAATGAGCAAAGAAAAATATTTACTTAACTTTTTTCTTAATTGTTTTCGCTTGTTCTCTAGCTCACTTCAAAGTGAAATCAAGACGAATTGAATTAATTTACCAGTGTACCTTTATTCAAATTATGTTGTTAATTAATTAATAATGTCCCGTATCCAAAATAACAATAACATCTTGTTACACAAATTAGGATTAATTTAACAATATTTAAATTCCGAACCCACTATGTTATAATAAGGATTTTAATTATTTCCGTCAGCGTTAATTCCAACATTTTTGTTACGTTATTTTGTAATTTGAAACTGCTAATAAGGATAATTTAATTATAAAACATTAAGGGTTTTTTTAAGATGACCACTTATAGACGAAACGCTAGCCTAGTTGGTAGTGACCCTGCTTTCGAAACTAAGGGGTCCTGGGTTCAAATCCCGGTAAGGGCAGATATTTGTGTGATGAGCACGGGTATTTTTCCCGAGTCTTGGATGTTTTCTATGTATTTTAGTATATATTTATCTATATATGTAAGCCTATCGTTGTCTAGTACCCATAGTACAAGCCTAGAGCTTAGTTTGGGACTAGGTCAATTTACGTGACATTGTCCTGTGATTAATTAACTTATTTTATTTATTTATAGAAAATTCTGTGTTTGGAACTATTTGACGTTAAGGATTAGCCAAAAAGATGGGATGGTAATTAACTCTTAAATTACAGCACAGAAGCCATATTCTACATGTACTTTACACCTTTTTCGTATTGTCAACGTTAGGATAGGTCTTATTTACTTCACAGTAATTCTGCCAATAGGCAGTATCTCAATTCAATAGCCAAAGCAGATTCAATCCTATCCCGTTAGTAGTATGGTAGCATTTCCTTCAGGAGTTTTGTCTGAGATACAGTATTGTCTTAAACAATTCGATAATAACATTAACCCATCATTTTATCGAATTTTACTGGCCGATTATATTATTTCATCGAACGCTTTTTTCTCCTAAAACCTGTTCTCAGGTTATCTTAAACATTAATCACATAGGTCGCTTTAGGTTAGAATTATTGCCGCGACTTACTTTCTTGCGGCGAGAAATACCTTTCGATGAAATGAAAATTCTGCATAGTGTTTCTATAAAAAGTTTTTTTGCAAACTCATTGACTGCTTATTAAGATTAAGACTAAGCTAATGAATCGAAACATAATGAGTCTATTTTAAGTATGGCGGAGATCCTGTCACCACCTTCAACTCAATCATCAGACCAGCTCGATGATGCCATATTATTATATTGTGATGGAAGTTACGTAGGTATACCAAATTTCAGCTCATTCGGTGTCCGGGAAGTGATTCAAATTTTCCTTACAATATTTGACCCGAACATAAAATAAAATAAAATAAAAATAAAAACAGCCTTTATTTCCTTAAGTTAATTTACATTTAAGTTTGTATTAATTATCTATAGTATAATACTTTAATTAAGGGTCTTCCATTTCTGGATGAAGGCCTCCTCCATCTGTTGCCATCTCACTCTATCTTGTGTATCTCTCGTCCAGGTTTTTCCTGCTATAGATTCGATGTCGTCTCGCCATATCTGCAATGGCCTGCCTCTATGTCTTTTTTTGTCTCGGACCCGAACATACATAAATATAAATACACATCACAGGACAATGTCACACAAATTGACCTAGTCCCAAACTAAGCTCTAGGCTTGAACTATGGGTACTAGACAACGATAAACATACATAGATAGAGAAATAAATACTTAAATACATATAAAACATCCAAGACTCAGAAAAAAATACTCGTGCTCATCACAGAAATATCTGCCCTTACCGGGATTTGAGCCCGGGACCGCTGGCTTCGGAGACAGGGTCTTTCCCAACTATGCGAACGTGTCGTCATACATAGAAACATCGCTAGTTAATAAATAGCTTATATATAATAGTAGTTATCCTATAATAACACGTGAAATATAAGTAGAATGAGACCCCAATTAGACTTACGAACATAGTAAAACAATGACGTTACTCCTACTCCGTCTACTAAAACCCCAAAAAGCGATTAAATAACTTGAAGTTGTGATGCAGCAGCGGGAGACAAAACTACTTTGCTCGTAATGAAACTGTCATTTCATCGTTCCTGGACAAATGTCACCAGTGAAGTAATAAATAGGCAACTCGACACAAGACACGTTTGACGGAAAAGTAATGGGAACTCATAGGCTCGACGATTGCTTTATCTTAACCGTGTATAGCGGATGTTATAAGTAGCTAGACACTTTTGCACCTTGTCGCTTAAATACCTTCGACAGATTAGTGCATCAGTACAAACAAGACGTGAAAGCGGCAAAGCACTGAAGTGTGCAGCTCGTATACCGATCGTACTTACCTACCAAAGCTCAAGCACGAACATTTCAATCACATTAATTACCTTTACTCGGTAATACCTACATGGTTAAATAAAATAAGGCTATGATTTTCCATATTTTTTTAATTTTTACCATGACTTTTACGAAATCTATTCATGCATGAATCCCTAAAACCAACTCGCCATTACTACTGAATTCAATTTAAAAAAATCGAGATTGCATAAGAGACCTGCCAGTATATTTTTCGATTGTACGGTAGAGAAGGCAGTATTTTGTTTTCAATGGCAATAAAAAAGTCAACGTCAATGTTAATACACTGGCAAATATTAAATATTATTATTAGTACGTATATGGACACGGGGTGCTGATTCTAATCTTACATTTTCTGGATGACGTTTTCTTAATGTTACTTATTGGATAGAAGGGCAGAGTTCGCGCTCGGATTACTAAGTTTCAAAAGAAGGGGCTTACACAATTTTAGGTTACATTCGTTTCGGTGTTTCATTCATCGCAGCTCTTAAACGACCTATGCTTAGAACGACTTTCTCGTCGACAAATTACTTGGTTGTAAACTAACTAAGAAATTCCACGTTTTAAGTTGTTACGGATAGAATAAATTCTACAACTAAAACAGCTGTGGGAGAAAATAAATCATAGCGATACGGTCTTTTATCAGTGCACATCTCTGCGGAACAAAAAGAATAAAAGATCATAATAGGTAAAGAAGGCAGTGCTCAATGCATAAGCGAAAGCGGGATGTGTTTGACTAATCTGCTGCTCGTTAACGCACATAAATATACTTATGTATAACTACAATAACATGATCTGCTCTTGCTAGATGGTGTCTCTAAAAAGCTTAGCTTTAGTGGTGGTAGGATCCTGTGCAGGGTCCGTCCGGATCGCTACCACCATCTTATCCATTAACCACCCGCCAAGGAACAGTGTTCGCATTGTTGGATTCCATCTTAGTCCTCAGGGTTGGCAACGCATTTGAGGTCTTAGGATTAAAGTTTTGAGAATTCAAATGTCTATGGTCTCAGATTCCACTTACCATCAGGTGGCCTGAGTGCTCGTGTGCCTTGTCCTTAACATAAAAAAATATATATTAGGACACCAGAGAATAATTAAGCATTCAAATGGCCGATTGTGTGTGGTCCTTGTCCGTTTTTATTTAATTTAAATACAAATCGAGGCGAACACCGTAAAAATTGACATGAAAAATTAGCGTAGCCGCCAGTTATCAAATTATTTATTAACAACATTTTTCAAAATGATTAAAATTATTTGGCAACATTAATACTTCTAAAATATTACTTTAAAGCAATGTTTTCCTTTAATTGACCATACATAAGTAAAACATCGTTTAAATATATGGAGAACACTGACCTAGTCAAGATGCTAACGCTACTATCGTTTTTCTGTTCTATCACTCAAAATGGGACGGCATTCTTGTGCGATACGAAAAACCACACAGTCAACTGTCATTCCATACAATTTGAGCAATAGAAAAGAGAAACGTTAGCATCTTTGGTTAGGGCCCCAGGTCCATACATATTTGCAATCTTGAACCAAGAGGACTTAAATGAAATGCCTCGAAGCTAGTCATTTCGCATTGTGCTATCATTCCTTAACCGCTACCGCTTGTAATTTGCGAGTGAGCTGAAGTAGCGTTTATCTCGACAATGCATTTGCATGTCCGTAGCTGCTGCGACAAGGAGGTGGATGTGAATGGAGCGCCTTGTTTTAGATGCAGCCAGATACGTCTGTAAAGTGTTATATTTTATGGGATGCTTTAAAATTTAAAGTGAAATGTTTGCCTACGGGAAAATATTTTTGAATTTAAAAGTAAAGAATGATTCCGCTTTCCCTATATTCTTGTCTGCTTGTTGAAATGTAACTGATAAGCGATTTTTTATTTTTATTTTAAGTAGGTACGTATTGTTTATTTTTATTCAAAGTATTTTATTTGTAAGTTTATTGTACCGTTTATGCCCATTTGTGCATTTAATAATAAAATAATAAAATAAAATAACTTTGACATTCCTGTGAAAACAAAAATTTTCGAAACAATAGTGTGTCAAATCGAGAATATGTCGATTAAGGAAACATAAAATCATAAAAATGAATAGTGAATAAAAAGTTTGATTGTAGATAAAGATACAGGAAGATTGCGTTGTGATCAATAAATCATAACCCTGTTTCTGTGGGACCAAAACTAGGGTAACAATGAGTTTGTTTCTGAATGCAGTTTACAGATAAGCTCTAATAAAAAATATTTTTGTGCAGACAAATGAAAGATTTATCAATGAATTTACGAGAATTCAGGCCAACCCGTGTTCTTCAAAATAAAATGAAATCGAATGATATTTCAGAAAATTGCCCAATGGAGTGAATCTACCAGTAGCCCTTAAGGGAAGACCATCATTGCAGAGAAAAGGCTCCGAAAGAAACTCTAGGAGAAAGTCAGGTCTTACCTAGAAAATGATCTACTCAGAAAATGACCAACTCAGAAAAGTGTTAAAAGAAAATTACCTAATAAGGATTTATTCAATTATAATACATACGCGACGAATTGAGAATCGCCGTGTTCTTGTTTCATTTTTGTTTAAATAAAAAATTACTTAAAATTATTATTATACACCGTGTTTTTTTTTATTTACGATAACTTCGGCATATTGTTAGGTACACGTATAGAAACTACGTGGTACATTAGATTTTAAAATATTGCAAAAAAAAAAAAAAAATGTTTAAAACAAAGTAATTAAATGTTGTGTCTTCAATCATTCTAAAAGGGTCTTTAGAGTTAACTCATAGTTAGTGTCAAATACGTCAAGTCAGCGTGACATACACACACACAAGTAAAGATAACACTTGACAGGTGCACGACCTAACAATTGAAAACTCTTTACTCATAATAGGTAATTAAAAGAAAATTGTTAGGTATCAATTAAGAGCCTTTTACATTAGTTTAACGTGATTAACTGATTAATTTTAATAATTGAATATCTTTATAACCGTACGAGTTATCATATGTCTGTCTTCGGGAAATTAGCTTAATTTGACTTGAAGAACGTGCCCTTAAAGTTATCGTAAATCAAAAAAAACACGGTGTATATATACACTGACATTAAAAAAACAACGAACTTCATATCTACTTTACGTTTGTATTTGTGTTGTATCTATAGGTTAAGTACTACAAATATGGAAACGCTCAATATCCAGAGATGTAGTGAATAATCTTACCACAACGTATTTTGTCGGCTAACTAAGTCGAAATCTTGCTAACTAATGAGTTAACTCAGCAATAAATATAAATAAGATTCCGTTTCAGTATCCACATAATTATAGTTAAACGGGACTAAATCGAGTAAAATAATTATTATTAATTATCACCCCGACGCTTCCATCATATTGCAACGACCGTGGTCACGTGAAGACCACGGCGAACCTTATGAGTCGAATAAAGAACATGAATTAATTGATTGCGCCACCTAAAATAAAGTGGGACTCATAAATTTATTAACGGTTAAAAAGTGTGTGCGATAAAATTAATGTGATTTGGTCAAGAATTAATACTAACCATTCTTATTAATTCAATCACAAATTTCCTCATTTAATTAGCGGTGTTGTCACAAAGGTAAAAAATCTTAATTGCTTAAGTTCCAGTCTGGGATCACTTGGGACTCGGTCTACTAGAACTAAGTGGAACAAGTTACCGCAAGCAGTCGCTTCGTTTGAAATAAGATAGTATGAATAAAAAATCCTATTTACCGTTTGGTTTTGGTTTGGTTGGCTGGTTTAGCGAATCTTTCTTTCATATCGTAGTCCTAATAATCACAACGTTCACGTTATAACATTATACTTTTTCATACATTAATCATTATACATACTGCCAAGTGAAAAAACATTATAAAGTTTTAGTGGTGGTAGGGTCCGTCCGGATCGCTACCACCTACCGCTGAGCAACAGGGTTCGAATTGTTATGTTCCAGTGTGGATAGGACAACCGGTGAAAATACTAGCATAGAGGCAATCCATCTTAGATCTCAGGGTTGGCAACATATTTGAGGTCTTACGATTGTAGTCTTGAGAATCCAAATGTCTACGGGTCTCTGAGTCCACTTTCCAACGGGTGGCCTGAAAGCTCATGTGCCTTCTTGTCATATTTTTTTTATAAAAACGCCGTATCATTCATTTTAATTATTTAGTTCGTAGAATGGTTTGGCGTTTGATATTTATTATTACTATTTTCATATAGCTTATAGTCCTTCCTCTCTCCCTTCCATGCTTTTCTTATAATGCATGGCAGCAATTGACCAATCTTTTCGAAAGCTGTCAAGTTGATCTCGCTATCTCCATTGTCCTGCCGCGATGCCGAACTCTGGAAAACCCTAATTATTATCTTGTTAACTCTGTGTTCCTGGTAGTCGTTTCTTTTTTACGATTCTCAATATTGTTTTTCTTCAGTGGCTAAAGGTTGTTTATAACATCATAGACAAAGAATATTTTAATACAACCTACAATGGGCAGCAATCTCTCCTAATTAAAACACTGTAGTGATGTTTTAGGGAAAATCGTGAATAAACTTATTAACATATTCAACGGCTCATAATTAATACAATTTGATCATTAATAATTTAGCGCCTTGATTTAAGATGTTTCTTTGATAAATACGGTTTGCGTATCGCAGACTTTTAGCAGGAGTTTTAAGTGTGAATTGATAATAGCACAAATAAACGTGTTTACTGTAACAAATAAATGTGTGAACTCACTAGTGAGCTGTTACTGCAACTGTTGCACGTAACGTAACATTTGAACCTTAACCAGGGGGATTATTGTGACATAACTATGCAGTTCTGTTTACGCTCAGGGAAAAGGACAAAACTATATAACTGCCATAGCTCTGTCCTTTACGCCCATCGTAAAATGAACTGCATAGCTAGGTCATAATAACCTCCCTGAAGACCGTAGCTGTGTCTGCAACGGTAACCTGACTGGTTTACAGTTTAAGGGTTAGCGAAACCGACAGAGCTATATAACTATCATACGATTGTATAGGCATGTCTATCTATTTATGTAAGTATTTGAATGTATTAGTTTTGTTTTTATTCTATGGTTCTTTTTTTTTTGTTTTTATAGTCTTTTTGGTTAGTTTTTGTTTTTGGGTGCTCTAAATAAATTTGTACACCTGTTTACTCGATGCACAACCTTTCACTTCTCTCAATCTCTCAAGGGTTAGCTGGAAGAGATCCCTTAAAGGGATAAGTTCGCCTTTGTACATCTTTTTATTTTTATTTTTTGTATTGTTTTGGTTTTTCTTTTGTACAATAAAGTGTTTACATACATACATACATACATACATACATGTCATGGTAACCCCCCTGCTCGTTAGTTTTTCCTACTAGTATTTTTTTAAAGGGTTAGTTCTTATTTACATATTTATAATACAAGCAATGTTTGCATCGATATAGATAATGCCAATGATACGGTAAATATACTTGAATAATTAAATATTTAAATACATTTTCGATTGAAACTGAGTATATTACTTTATATACTCAGTTTTAGAACTTCTATGAAGAATTAGATTGTTATTTTCGGCTTGTTGAGTGAGCAACTTTACGGGGAAAATGGCCACCCTTTTCCCTTAAGTTGAAGTTGCGTATTCATTTGTACAACAGTAAAGCGCTCATGGATTTTAAGATAATCTGTAGTTTATTACAAAACACAATAAAAGAAATGAAGGGGCCACTGGACGCTCGGCGCCCTGTTAACAAAAACAATAGTTTTAAAGTTTTATATCAATTTATACAGTATCGGCTTAACCTCTACCATTGAAATGCCATTACTTACTGTTTTAGGTTTTAACTTATCTCACTAACTAGGTGTCAGGCTAAGTTTCGTCTCAATACTGAACAAAGGACTCCTCTGAATTCTCCTACGCTACCCGTTTTTGAGCTCAATATTAAATTCAACTGTCTCTCTCTAGTTATTAAGGGCACCATAGACTAAGAATATTCTTAAGGCTGGTTTTAAAACCGTCACCTACAACACATTATCATTTTTATTGCGATAGTTCAAAATCGTCCGAACGCTAAGCAACGACGTCACGCAATTGCATAGCGAATTTGTCCCACACCCGCAGTTTAAAGAAATCATCACCCGAATATCGGCCGGCGAACTATCAGCCTGTGTTTTGTTATGATGAACGATAGGCCGATAACAGTCCCCGGACTGTTACATAAATGTTAATATTTTAAACAAATTACCTAACGACGTTCAAACAAGGATCATAAATAGTAAAAACACGAACTCATGCAAGAAAGTGGTCAAAAAGTATTACGCTACGGCTTTTAACGAGAATGGGTAGTTGCTGGTACTGCTCGTAATAAATAAACACTCTTAATTTTTTGTTACTTTTTAGAAACAGGTCAAATACGACATCGTTATTACCGTGTAGGTATATCCCAGCCCAGGTTTCTGAAGCGCGTCTTACTGTAAGAAATATTGTATTTTTTATTATAGTAAATAAAAAAATAAAATAAAAGAAAACATTTAAAAAAAGTTTATTCTATGTTCAATATTACAAATGGAACAGAATATCTGTTGGTCCCACAGTAGGCTATGCCTGTCACGTGGTAACCGGGTTCGGAAAACGTTAAAAGAAAGTTTACTGTCTACTAGTATCTAAGCTCCTGAAGTTATTTAACTTGAACATATAATTTACTTTTAGAGCTTTCATATTATGAAAACTCTAAAACTAAATTATAGTATGGCAAAATAATAATTGTTTTAGGAAATTAATAAAATATTTGAGGTATGAGTTGTGCGTGTGTGCAAGTTTATGTTAGTGTGTGTGTGTACCTAAGCACATGTGTTGCCTTTCAGCGTAAATCACCATCGACGGATCATCGGTTTAGTGGTGGTAGGACCCTGTGCAGGGTCCGTCCGGATCGCTACCACCATCTTATCCATTAACCACCCGCCAAGCAACAGTGTTCGCATTGTTGTGTTCCGGTGTGGGCTTAAGACAACCGGTGAAATTACTAGCATAGAGGCATTCCATCTTAGTCCTCAGGGTTGGCAACGCATTTGAGGTCTTAGGATTATAGTCTTGAGAATTCAAATGTCTATGGGTCTCAGATTCCACTTACCATCAGGTGGCCTGAGTGCTCGGGTGCCTTCTCCTTAACATAAAAAAAAATAAAAAAAAAACACTAAGTTTGGGCCCGTTTATTAAGATTTTATATAGCGGTAAGACCGCCTGTTGTATAGTGATTTAAATATACTGTTCCGTGTACTGTTTTTATTTTTTATTTTTTGGTGTTCAATAAAGAGTATTTGTATTGTATTGTATATTGAATCAAAATTTGTTAATTTTTTAAAACTTATATGAAGATTTAGATTGTTATTTTCGGCACCCTCATTTTATTTACGTAATATTTTTATTCAATAATATTGGCTTAAACATAGTAATTTCTGAACTAAATGCATATTTATTTAACACGGAACAACAGTTGTGACGTCATTCCTGACGTCGATTTTGTATGGAGTGTTTTTGCAGGGAGCCTGAACTAGGTATGACTCTTGAAAGCTTCATATCTTATGAAAAAATAACACTAAAATTGTTTCGTAAATAAGTAATTCTTCTCTATCATAGCACTTTCAGAGTTATAAGATTGAAAAATATGCATGTTCCGTATTGTCAGGCGTTGACTGGGCTTCAGCTTGGTCGGTTTTATAAAGATTATAACTTTTTTTTTGTTTTCAGCATCCCACGATCCCGAGTAACAATGCCAAAGAGTGACAGCAGGCGATCGCAGGGCGCCGCGGCGCGGGTTCTCGCGCTCCTACTGGTCATATGTCTTGCTGAATGCGCAACAGGTACTACATCCTTCCACTTACTCTTAAACGTTTATTTTCGAAGCATTCGTTAGTATCATAGATCAAAACATTAAAAAATTACTAATATGCTATCAGATATATATACAACTATAACAAAAGAGATGTAAGTAATTGCAATTTAGAGCGAAGCAAAAGGGGTTCTCTGCCATTTCGCCGACAAATCTTTAACAAATGCATCGTATCGCAACCTATTCACGTGCAATCCGCTTGTTTTTCTGTCACTACATATATTTCAGGATTTGTTATAAAACTAACCTAACCTTACCTATAGGGTTCTACACAATGGCCCTTTAATAAATTCAGAATTATTAACAGTTTCCGAAAAAAACGTTGGTTATGAAATGATAGGATCCCCGCAGAAAGTAATTAAAAAAAGTTTTTTAACAATGTTAAGTTTTGTAACTACAGATAAAAATACTTAGAATAAACGAAATATTTTTCTCAATCTTCGACCGCAAAGAATATCCAAGATGTGATGTGGTTAAAATTAATTAATTTTGCATTACGTTGTTTTCGATCATAGATGTGTTTCGATTTTATTAAGGCAATATTAACTATTATTATAATAATTTCATTTTAAATGTCACAGTAATGTAAACGTATAATCAGAAGTATAAAATAATATCACATTTTAAATGTGTTTATATTTTGTGTGTTCTGATTATACACAAGCTCTGCATAATAATGATGTCTCCCCGAGATACTCGTATTATCGCACCTTCGGTAGAACAAGGGCACAATTGCCCCTTTACTCACATTGTACATTGTGCCCTTTGTTGTAGTGGACAAGGGCATAATTGCCCCTTTAGTCACATTGTATATTTTGCCCTTGTTCTACCGAATGTGCGTTATGTAAATACGAACCTAATAATATTACTCCGTTGACGTTCAGAATAAGACTTTAATTTTTTATCTTATCTAAAAAGTTTCCCTAAATCGAAATTGTAACTAGTAAACGGGTGTTATTTTTAAACCCAATAAAATGTATTTTATTGCAAAAAGACCCGTTGCCATACTAGAATCTGAAAATGATATTTTATCGCAATTGCATGTAGAAAGCTATTATCGTAAGTAACTTGTGAATACGAGTATTAAACCTTATTAAAAACCTACCACCTACCTTATTACCTTATAAATCTAATCTAAATCTAATCTATTAGCTTATAGAAAAGGATATCATTTAAATCTCTCACGCACGACATTCCATTGAAAGCTTAATGTAAGTAATATTTAGCTCCCTATTTACCTACATATTCGTAAATTTAATTCCGTACCTAATCCCCCACATAGGATCAAAAATTATTGCGTATAACAAAACAGAAAGCACAGGAAAATGAGTAGATCAAATAAAGGCTTAAGCCTAAAGCCCCTAAATCTTCAACAATCTCATTTACTTACCTCTAAAAAATACCTTTCACCATATTAGGTGACGCAGGCTGAGATGACGAATGGAAATCAAATGTCTCATTTCACGCTTTGCTTATGAAAGGGATGAAGAATGATCCTAAGAAGGTGTTTTCATGTTGCGCCTTTACGCCACAAGAAATAAATTCTTAATCAGAATAGTTTTTCTAAGACAGAGTTTCTTTCGTTTCTTTCAAATCCGAGGCATGTTGCTTCTACAAGCTGAATTTATTTTAGTTTTGAACATTTTCAGCTGCAACAAGGAATTAAAAACGACAAAAATATTTATTTTCAAATGTAAGGTCAGTCCATCTGAAGTCAGCTTTTAGTTATTAATACATACATATTGTGGAACGCCGACTTCAGTTTCACTAAATTATTTTCATGTTTTATTTATTTATTTTCTTTATTGAGGAAAAGCATACAATAGTACATAAAATATTATGACAAAAATGGGACGAAGACGGTTTATTGTTTTTAATACATTTTGTTTATTTATATTCTTTTTAGGGATAATAATATTATAATGCCGTTATTTAGTACCACTGCTTAATTAAAATTAGGGTGTCTTAAAAAAAAAAACTAGTCCGGCAACGCATTGTTGACGCCTCTGGCATTGCAAATAGCCATAGGCGAACGTGACCACTTCCCATAACGTGGACCGTGTGCCTGGTTGTCAGTCGATGGCAATAATAATTTAAAAAAAAAACTATACGATATTTCAAGCTTGCTGTAAGCAACCCAGCGGGAAAGTCATTGTGGAAATCGTTGCTTTAATACAAAAGCGCCACAAATCAAAATGAGTCTTTGTTGCATTTAAATTCAGAACGCTATTGACTTAAAGTTTTAATTCAAAATGTATTTGTTTTTGATTTGTGGCGCTTTTGTATTAAAGCAGCGAAATATTCGCTCAACTATCTTAATCGAATTTACGCAACCCTTGAAATAGATCTACATAACCAAATGATACTCGTAATGCTAGACTTGATGAAAATACCAAAATCGCTAGATGTGTTTATAATATAAAAACGGTCATGGTCGATTAGGTTCTTCCCACCGTACTGGTACTCAGAGACCTTTTAAAGACAGTTAACTCGTCTCAAACGTCCTCGTCGTCACTCGTTTCAAAATTGTGTATGAAAATCCTTACTAAGTTGCACAAATAGCCGATCAATCAATAAATACCGTTTTTACATTAGATAGAATTTCAAAAACTCTTAATATTTACATTTCTCGAAGGGTCATCATACAATTAGCAAAAAATACATAATACAAACTTTTGCTCTGAATTAGGAGAATTGTGATGCGAAGTGCCAAATCTTTGATGACACAAATGCCACCTAGATATTTTTGGACTTTCAATAGACAAAACTCACTTAAAAAAATTAGGGCAATGGTGTAAAATCAACATGCATTTTTTATTGTAACAAAGTTACCTCAACAAATGAATCCAACTTTTTATTCTTATTTTGCAACATCTAGTTATGATCTGGTTTAGGTATATTGATTTTCTCAGCAACTCAAGCCTGCTTTTAGTTCTAGTGTAAAAGCTGTATTAAATTACCAGGCAAATAGTTCTCTACGTATTCAAATGGAATAATGCATGCACTTTGCATTAAAAATATCCTTTTACTGCTCTATTTTATGAGTAGGTATGGTATCTTTTTTATAACATACCCCTTATTATTCATTATGTGAAAGCATTACTATAATAATAGGATTACTCGGTTCTCATATTTTATTTAGACCAAAGGTAACCAGAGTGCTTACATACATTTGCTGTTCCTATTTGTAAAATCTTTTCAACGATGCCACCATTATAACTATTGGAGCGGGTACGGACGAACACAGATAGATGAACATTTTAGTATCTTGACGCCATTGATATACCTACTAAATTCAAACCACTCAGTTTAATACGTTATTGCGACAAGGTACTACTCGTAAAATGTAGATACCTACAGATA
Source organism: Acleris holmiana (assembly GCA_949316455.1). Classification (NCBI taxonomy): domain Eukaryota; kingdom Metazoa; phylum Arthropoda; class Insecta; order Lepidoptera; family Tortricidae; genus Acleris; species Acleris holmiana. Next base: position 14,627,660 of record OX438771.1, on the reverse strand, counting down.
CTTTTGAGTTAGACTGTACCAAAATGTCAAGTTTCCTTTGTAAGGACGAAGGGACGAGGGGATTTGGAAGGACTTTCTGCTACATTAGCCAAGCTGCATTAGTTCTTCATTTACCGCGTCGTTTAACTAGTGATAGTACTCGCATGTAAGTTGAAAGTCAAAACATAATGCATTTTAAATAATTTCATTCTAAATAGAGACTTGAGAGGTACTATACCGATTTAGAGTTCCATAGTCAAACTAGGAACTCTTATAGTTTCGCCATGTGCGTCCGTCCGTCCGCAGCCTAGTTCAGGGACTCTTAGTATTAGAGAGCTGTAATTTGGCATGAACATACATAATAGTCACGTCAACAAAGTCGTAAAATAAATGTTTAAACATTTTTTAATTGTTTCTCCCCTACACGTAATGTGGGGATGAATTTCTTTTTTCGTCTACCCCATAGTGTGGAGTGTCGTTGGATAGGTTTTACAAAAATATTGCTCGTTTGTACAAAACATTTTTTTGATTAAGGGATCCGCTTATGAAATATTAAACTTTAAAGCGGTAATTTTTGTTAAAGTCAAGTGGCCCCCTACAGCCAAATACTACAAAAACTAAAAATGAGAAAAATATCTTCAATGCAACCGCATATAACAAATATAAAAAATATCACGACTAAGTAGAAATCATTGGTTCTTGAGATACAGGCAATTAAAGTGATTATACGTACTAAAATCATCTAAGACGGCACCAAGTTACATTAAATAGAAAATTCGTAACTACTTGTTGTTTTTTTGTTTGTAGTACTTAACGGCTTCGAAACCCTACACTGAGCATGGTCCGATATGCTCTTGCCCGGTTTTTCTTCCTAGTTTATAGTTTACCATAGCACCAGCAAGATCCTAACTTTCAACTATTTTGTCTATTACCTAGGCGTCTGTGTCACTTAGCAAATATTTATTATTTTTTATATAGACCATTAAAGCTCGCAGTTAATATCTTTAGCAAACAACCGATTTATGACCAGACTTAGGGGCGGCAGAAATATTCTTATAATCGTCCTATTGCAAAAATGTTTGAAGTTATTCTTATGATCTTTTTGTTAATTGCCAATTTCTTTGCAGACTAATCCTTGGGCCAACTTCATATACGTATTATGTTTTTAATTAATACAGTTCCGTATCGAATTACTTTTAATAGACACCTTCAATAATTTGCGGTATTAATAAACTTTTTAATTGATACCCAGTAGTCGGCGTGTGAAAACTGAGCGTGTTCCATTTCTGTTTGCAATATATCTGATTTCTGTAACATAAATCAATTTTCATTTCATTAATGATTTAAATTTACTTTTAACTCTTCCAGCCGTGTTTTTGAGACAATTAATTCCAAGGAAATAAAGGCTTGTAGATCTGTTAAGCGATGCGGTTACAGAATAATAAAGAAGACTTGAGAATTCAAATGTCTATGGGTCTCAGATTCCACTTAACATCAGGTGGCCTGAGCGCTCGTGTGCCTTCTCCTTAACATAAAAAAAGTCTTTTGAGAGTTGTTGGTATTGCTGTAGTTCTGCCTACCCCACTCTGAGAATGAAAGCGTGATGTTATGTATGTATGTAACTCATTCCTTTTTCACACGAGTAAATGAAAAATCGTCCTAATTAACTGGCTCTAAGTGCAGTCTTATAATTTAAGTTCACGTCGTCGTCACCACTACACCGGAGGGGTCCATGGCGGTAGGGGTAATAAAGATAACCACTTTGTCAGTGGATAACTATAATAACTTAATCCCAATATACACGGGTGGCTTAACTAATATGCGTCCTAACAAACGTACAGATAATTCTTAATCTAAACGAGATCCATCAAACTTACAGCTACTTACAGCTTTGTTTGTCTTGGAAAAACATCAGTTAGTTTAGATATTGAAAAAAGGTCATGACCAAATAAAGTCGATATTTTCTTACACAAACTTCCCCTAAAAGCTTCGACCGTACGACAAGCATGAGTACCCTTTTTAATGCAAGCTACTTCAGCAGGTTGTTTTCAAAATTGAACCTGGGCTCCGTTTGATATCTGAATCGAAAGAAAAGCTTCTTTGTAGCGTTAGTTTGACTTCTATATCATGTAGATCAGTTTTTTTTCGGTAAATAAACACGACTTAAATAATAATAAATAAATAAAGTATGACGGGACAATGTCACACAAATTGACCTAGTCCCAAACTAAGTTCTAGGCTTGTAAGTATTATGGGTACTAGACAACGATAAACTTACTTATATAGGGAAATATATGCCTAAATACATAGAGAACACCTAACACTCAGAAACAAATAAACGTGCTCATCACATAAACATCTGCCTTTACCAGGATTAAATCCCGGGACCTCTAGCTTCAAAGGCGTCAATACCAACTAGGCCAACGTATCGTCGAACTTGATTTGGGACTTCTCCTTACAACTTCAAATGTTATAATTTACCGCGAATAACACTACATACACGTACACATAGTTTGAGGCAGGACGTTATATTTACCTCAATTTATTTATTGGAACACAAACATTTACAAATATAATCCTTAAAAACTATTTTCAAGTACAATTGATCATCAACAAACAGTGTTCACGGTTAACATGACAAACAATAATAAACAGTCCTCCTCACCTACTGAGGTAGGCTGCTAAGGAATCTAATACTAACATGTTAAAATATATATTTAAAAAAAAGTAGACTGTCCTTCATTGCGGCCTATAAAAGACAGTACTGTACTGTACAGTAGTATACTGGGTGATTTTGGGGTCATGATCCGGAATGGCCAAAAGTGAATAAGATGATCATACTGAACAACCTTTCCGACGGGACCAACCACGAAATCACCAAAAAAAAACAGGTGTTCCATACATTAACGGTGAATTGATTGAGAGTTAATGTATGGAACTGCTGGTTTTTTTGGCAAATCACAAAATCACCCAGTATTTTTTATAAAGCTGCCTAAACTTGTATTAAATATATAATTTTTGTTGAAATGTCTATTGTAATTATCACACGCAAAATGTAATGTGTTATGAAAAGTGTAACTGTTTTAAACTATTTTAGAAAGAAAGAAATACATTTATTCGTGACAAACATTAACAAATGATATCGAAATACGCACCAGAAAAATGTACCTAGTCACGAATTGGTTCCAACTCAGCATAATGATGGCATTTGTCAGCGCTGATCTTCCGTTGGAACCACCAGGTGAGACCACGGAAGGTTACACACACATGATTATTTAAAGAGAGAAAAGAACAACAAATTGTGCCTAGCTAAGAAAATTAAATAAAATGAATTAAGTCATATAAAATATAAATTCGCACGCAAGTAAGTTGCGTGCGAATCGCCCTACTTTTTGGCAATTTTAATAACTTCATGTCCTGCCATTGATGTGAACCATTATAGAATTCTTGTATACTCGTACTCAAATTTCGGCATTCAAGGTGCGTCTACATTTAAAAATGTCCTGGTAGTACTCTTTAACAACTCGCTTTTGAAGTTGACGGACGTATTACTAACCGGCGAGTTTGAGTTGTCCCGTCAAAGCATATAAACACGATTTAAGGGCGTGCATTCTCAATTAGATTGATTAACGTCGATTGAGCTCGCTCGTATGATTTCGCTCTCTCGAACGTTAAGAACGTTTTAAGAGAAACAGTGTGTTGTGACCTTCAGCTACTTAGTTATTATATATATCTATTTGGTTGAACTACGACATTTATTTACACCGACTTGACAGCGTTTTGTGTAGGCGGACTACTTAACTGAAGGTGGGAAGCATTCTTCAAAGAATAACAAGGGGATCTTTATAGCGATTTAAAAACAGATACGGATTTATAATAAAGGTAAACGCCCGAGGTTTTACTTTTTAACACTAAATTGAGGTTTAGTTATGCCTTTTTTTACTTAGACTATGCTTATGTATAGTACACAGATTGTTGCAAGCTTATTGGTCGCCATAGGTCACAAACAGGACAGCTCTAACGTCCGCGTAAATTCTTTGGAGATGCATCTAATATATATGATACAGACCCCGCACATTCGGTGCCGCTGACGTAAAAATGACGTAATTTCATATACAGGAAGTTGTTTTATAACACTAGCGGTAATTTAAGTTACCAAATTGTAATATTCTAAAACATATAAATGTATAAAAAATCCACTTAAATAAAAATATATATTTTGTGTTGCATGTTTATATTATTTAATTTTCTAAGTGAATGACAATCAAAGTCAATCAAAGACGTTTTATATCTAATCTTCGTTTATTTTTAATTACGATAAAGATTAACTAAAGAGGTTATTATGTAATAAATAACTATCGACGTGACGTCGACTTTGTGTCAACAGCACCAAATGTACGGGGTCTGTATATGAACCTATATTGAAGTGACAAAAGTAGTCTCATTCTTACGCATAACACTGTTGCTCATGGTCGACCTTGATGGTCCATTGTGTAGAGCCTTAACCTACTTTATAACACAATCATTGTTATTTTTACTGAGTCCAAATTTTGTTACAAAATATTTTATAACTAAGTAAGACTATTTTCAAAGTAAACTGTATATTTCCCACACACGTCCGGTATGACGCGTTCCAAATAACTTATCGAAATAAAATCAAGCAAATCTCCGAAAAGTGTCCAAGTTAATAAAAACAAGTTAGAAAGGAAAGAGGAGTAACTTGGTGACGACTGTCCCAAAGGTACAATCCAAAACTATGCTTAGAATTTGTTATTTGTTTCATATGAAAGTATTACAAACGTTTTTATATATATATTTTGATTAAGATGAAAAACAATTAACACAGTACAGTACTAACTTCATTCATAATTTTGCTTATTAATGCATACACTAAATTAAAAAGCGATGTCAAACAATTTTTCTTTTTTTTTTGACATTGTTTTGGGACTAACAATAAGTACTAGATATCAGCGCAATAGAAACCTGACCCACCATAGAACGGTGTAACAGTGACATTACCACGACGAGTGTAAATTACCACGCGTGGGATATGAACGCAAATGGCTACGAAATCCGTGTGTCGTAAATCACAAATTAAGGTAATTTTTTGTGCTGATCCTCCACCGTGGGTTTATTGTCGCGGGCTAATCAATTTTAAATATAATTGCATATGTAAAAAAAAAAATATCACGGAACAATCTCACATAAATTGACCAAATGTTTGGTAGTGACCCTGCCGACGAAGCTAGCGGTCCTGGGTTCGATTTCCGCTATGGGCAAATACTTGTGTGATGAGCGCGAGTATATGTTTCTCTATATAGTTTGTTGTCTCGTAGGTAACCCACAACAGCAAAAGAAACTGATAAATTAGGGTCTCAAAATAGTATATACAATAAATTGAGTCAAATATCACTGAGTTACCGTGATGTAGCATAAATAAATTAACTCCCAATGTCAATATAATAATGTCATAAGTAAATGATCACATTAATTTCGATACTTAAAAACGAAGTGACATACCACACAGAAAGTTCTAGTAATTACAAAGTGTTTGAAATTAAACTGATTATCTACAACAGCAATAATCAATAAGACTACCAAACTATCATCTGTAAATTAATACGGGTTTTTGGGACTTCATGACCTCTTAAAGGGCATTTTCGTTATAAACTGTACCCTAGTTAAAGAAAGTTAAAAAACGTTAACTTTTGTCAGTTTTGTGACGAAATTAGCCATACATTTATATGGCTAAATTAGTCACAAAACTGACAACGTTTCTTAATTTTCCTTAACTAGGGTACACTTTATTTTGAGAATGCCCTGAGACCAACCACCTCGGAATACAAGTCAGACGTTCGGCTAACCTCGGTTATATTCGTTAAACCTCATATTTCCGTCAAGGATTGCAAAAGTGCTTGATCATGTTTTGAAATATTGATTTAGATCACCTACTTTTGACGTTGACTGTACAAGCCTAGAGCTTAGTTTGGGACTAGCTCATATATTTATTATTTATTTACTTCCCTTTATGCAAAGGCGAGGTGCAAAAAATACCTCATCTTATACGGGTTCACTAGCTTATTCTAACGACTTTTTGCACAATTTCCTTTTCTCGCGAAGTCCTCTAGTTATTTATAATTTACAACGCTTCTTCCAAAAATAGATACAGTTAAGGTATTAACATGTAATCAGCCTTTAAGTAGCTGGTCACTAAAGTACATACATACGTACATAACATGACACCTGTATCCCCAGAGTGGGGTAGGCAGAGCTACAAAACACCAACAACTCTAAAAAGACTTGATAATTCTGTAACCACATTTTGCACAAGTAGGCTAAGATGTTTACCTTACCAGTGTATTAGTGACAGTTTGCAAGACCATCACCAACAGTACTACAAGCCTTTATTCCTTTAGTCGCCTCTTATGACATCCACGGGAAGACATGGAGTGGCACTATTCTAACCAGAAAACCACACGGCAAAACACGGCAACTAAAGTACCTTCTCGCATTAACCTCTTTTAAGTTTTTTTTTGTTGCGATAATGTGAAATAACTATATTGGACTAAGAAATGGTAATGAAACGGATTTACCATGGCGTAACGGTTTGTTCGTTGCTTCAAAAGACTTCAATTCTTTCCAAAGACGAAGGTATTCCAAATCTTTAAATATTTATATGAGTAGAAAACTGAGTGCCTGCACTGAGAAACAAAACTTTTGAATTTGAACAAGAATTTTCATTAATTATTTAACATTTTCATTTTAATGTATAATGTATTTAATGGCATTATGAATTACTCATCACTACTACTTGCAAATTAAATTATACAACTAAGTGTAAAGATTTTTTTTTGTTTGTTTGCGACGTCTTTCTGAAGTTGCCTTTGATTGGTGGAGAGAGAGACTCAAATAAGATTCAAAATAATTAATGCGCTACAGAACAGACTGTCTTTCGTTTGTGATCTATAACTTATGACAGGCGCTTTCTGTATATCCCTTAGTTGATTAAATTAAGTACAGTCGAGACAAAATAAGATTTTAGGTCGCATATGCATATCGCATTAAGAATACCTTCGTTTTATATTTTTAATAGTTATTGTACTCATTCATCCAAAGCTGGTAAAGAAAAAACATTTTTCAAACAAATTATCTATTTTAAAAATAAATAAAACGTTCTTACTTCTTAGGATTTATTTCCTGCACTGATAAGTTGATAAAAAGCAGCCAAAGCCATGAGACCAATTTGACCTTTTTCGCGGCGATTAAAATAAGCACTAATAATAATTACAGAGCGGTGATTATTGCATGTTTGTTTCGTAGAAACACTATTCTACCTCATCTTGCCTAAACTATTAACTAAATTGAGTGTGACATCGTAAAAATCACGATGAATTGTTAAGTGAAATATGAATGGTGTGGGGATAAGACAACCGGTGCAATTACTAGCATAGAGGCATTCCATCTTAGTCCTCAGGGTTGGCAACGTATTTGAGGTCTTAGGATTATAGTCTTGACCATTCAAAGGTCTATGGGTCTCAGATTCCACTTACCATCAGGTGGCCTGAGTGCTCGTGTGCCTACTCCTTAACATAAAAAAGCATCTTAGGACACCAGAGGTTAATTAAGCATTCAAATGGCCAATTGTGTGTTGTTCTTGTCAGTTTTTTTTTTAAATAAAATAGATACGGTTAAAATGCAAATCGAGGCAATTACCGTTAGAATTGTCATAAAAAAATTAGCGTAGCCGCCAGTTATCATGGGTCTCAGATTTCACTTACCATCAGGTGGCCTGAGTGCTCGCGTGCCTTCTCCTTGAAAAAAAAACTTACATACATATACATACATTAAATCACGCCTATTTACCAGAGGGGTAGGCAGAGACCACTTCTTTCCACCTGCTACGATCCTGACAAATCTGTATCGCTTCTTCCAGATTCATACATCGAGTCATGCATGTGCGTCGGTTTCTGGTACTTAAATTCGACCCTTTTGCAGAATTTCTCCGATTTGATTCGAAAAAGTACGCCTAGGGCGGCCCCTTTCGTCAATCTTCTTTCATCCATTCTTTCCAAATGACCATGTACTTTTAACTTATAAACTTTCCGACAGTTTCCAATTTATTTTATAAATAAGAAGTTAATATAAATCGTGAGTAAAAGGTGCATGGACTTGAGTGAGTTCGTACTCTACAAATAATCGCAGTTAGCAACTAGGAAATTGTAACAGCGTAGTATGTTAAGGCAGGTCGGGCGCATGCACATTTGTACAGAGTACTGTAGTTGGAAAAACCAATAATTATCATACCTTTTTAAGCAAGGAGAGGGCACAAGAGCACTAGACATTTACTATCTGAAGACTACAATCTCAACACTTAATGCTATGAGTGAAAATGCGTTACCAACCCTAAAGACAGATGGTCTTATCCCCAGACCGGAAAAACTGCAGCTTGGGGTAGGTAAAAGTATAGATGGGATGGGTCTAAGTCGTAACCCTCATGAGATTTGATATTAACAGCTATTTGGAAATGTTGTACGACAAACCCATAACCCAGTACATTTACAACCGCCTGCAAAATAATTGACGCCGAAACGACCGTTTTAATTTGTTAGTGGAGCTAGCACCTGAAACGTTTCAACGGCAATCCAAATTAACACAGAACGTAGGTATGTATATGATAAGTAGGTACATTTTTTAATACGAAAAATGTTGGTCTAATATGTGAGGAAAGCGTTCATGGGTAAGAGTACTCTTACCGTAATAATTTCCATGCTGATCTTCTATCTTCTTCAACTTATCCACATGGCTGTGCTAAATAGGACAACGTACCATCGAACGTAATGCGGTTGGAAACATAACGCTTGAAAATTGACGAAATATGTGGAAAAGTCATGAGCTGCCGACGTTGGCGTCGTATGCATCTTGTGTAGCCCCCTGCCTCCTACACTCATTTGCGAGCTGTACTCTCACTTGACAGTTACAAGCCAGTCACTTGCAACTCATTCGCAACCCACTTGGCTAGGCCTATAGTTTTTAAAGTGACTTGTTATTTGTGAAGAATCTTTTAGAGGTTGTCACGAAACCATGGCCTCTATTGTACTGCGATAAAACGATAATGCGTTTGTCGTGTTTTAAAATCGTTTTTGTCTTTGCCGCCAATTGTGTTAAGTACATAAAAACGTTGACAATACGGAAACACGTCAAAGACAATACCGTTTTTACCGTGTAAAATCTCAGCCCATATCTTTTGGACGTTGTATAAAAGCCGGGAATTCTCTCATTACGCTTCGCTAGCATAAATGCATCACGTAAATGCCGCTAATAACAAAAGCCACCTGCCTAACACGTTTCCTTTTACGCTTGACGTGGGGCATTAATTATGACATGCATCCATGATGAACTTGTATTACATTACTTTGTATTGGATAATGGGCTTTAGCTTTTAATTTAAAATACGTTGATAAAGTGTCATGGTGTTATAAAATCGGTCTATTTAAGTTGTAGTCAGAACTATCTCAGTAAGAGTTTTAAAACTAACGAGGTAACTATTATTATATATTAATAATGTCAATGTAAAGCTTCCTCAATCGGTTCTTCTTTCATAAACAACGCGATTCGACTGTACTAAAATATAAACATTGTCAAATAGTGGAAACAATTACCACCCTATGCATTTTAGCTGACAAAATAGCTTTTACTTCAATCACAATCAAGAAAAACGTGCGATAAAAAAAGGACAAAAAATACCTTTTAAGTAGCACTTCGCTAGGGTATGATTTATAATATTTATAAACTATGTTCATTCCATCTATTTCATTTGTTATGTCAAATGTGACAGATGCAAGACCACATTGGGTAAATACTTCCAAGGAAAGTGCCGCCATAAGAAATAAATGGACTTGTTAACAATGCCAATGATATCGACAACTTTTTATCGCCATTCGAGATAATTTAAAAACTATTGCTCCGCGGGGGGTTACGTGTAACTTTCATTTTGCCTTCGGCGGGAGGTGACTTTAAGACTGTTTTCTCAGTAACAGTGTTAAATATCGCGAAAAGAGTACGAAATTGAGTTATAACTAACTAGTTTTTCCTCTGCGTTACACATTTGTAGATTGCGTGAGTTAACGCGTGAACTTTTTGCAAATTCATGGTCGATTTGTACGAATAAAAGTTACATGGATGGAGAGTTTCAGTAAATTAGTACGTCATGCAAATGGTTATTTAAAATTCTACAGCAACATCACAATAACAACCTAGTTCAACTAATGCATTATGTTACACGATGTTGGAATTAAATACTTGGAATGTCCATCACATCACATTATTCAGGTACATTATTATATCTAGGTTACGTATCCTTTAGTACCGACACGTTTTGCATGTCAATAGGTTCAAATACATATTTTTATGTACTTAATAACATTGTTGTGTCGTCCACAGAGCAGAGATTTAACAGAATAGGTAGCAAGGCAGCACTGGTAGAGAAAGTCAACGGATGGCGCAGCCAGCGCGGAGGTATGTCGACGCATGCGCTTTGACTGTCAATGCACGGCTGTCACTGTCACTGTACAGAAAAAATCTTTGACACTTCGCTGGACGAGTAGTTTAGCCGCTTTACGTGTCAAAATTTGGAATTTTTGATGTTTTCACAGTTTTGGATGTACATACATATTGTGACAAGGTTACTTTGTAATTAAGCCGTTTCGATTGGTATTTCAATGGACACGTAGTTTAGTCGCTTTAATTGGCAGGGATGTAGTATTGGCTCACTGGTTTGTTTTTAAATTTATTTAAATTAGTATTTAATATATGATATAATTAGATTTTTCATAAATAAAATAACATAGATATTTTGTGATGACACATTTTGATATGCTAGCTAAAAAATATTCTTTAATAATATATGTCCACCTTTTTGCGATTAAAATCTACTGTGGACCATCCTAATGTGATTGAAAAGTTAAATACCTATAAAATGGCATCGGAAATGGTTACTTGTAAAACAGGATAATATTTTTTTCTTTCAAATGTAGGAAAAGTTCCCATTGATTAAAATACATATTAGTACCTATTGTCATAGCCGCCATGTTTCTTTGAGCGAGACCTGCCTCTGTCCACAAGCTACTCTGCGCCGGTTCCCAGAGCTTGTTAGCACCGAGGGAAAATTGACACTTTCATATAAAACATGCGATCATTAAGACTTAAAGTTAATGCATTTTGCATACACCCATTCATGTAGTTTCACGGAAGAACAAGCATTCTCAGAAATTTAATTAATGTCGTATAAAATTAATTAAATAGGTTTTGCGAAATGCACTGTCAAGGTGCTTCGGTATCTGATCGTATGCTAATGCGTTCTGTGTAACGATTATAGACTTCAAGGGAATTTTAGGAAAATAGCTTTTCCAGCACTTGGAGATTAAAAAGAAGTGGAATTAAATTGGTGTAACAGAAGATTTAGGAACACACAGTTAAGCCCCTCTTATTAGTTAACGCGCAATAACTTCAGTTTCCTTAAAATATGCTTTGGCTTTATCTTTCAGTGTGACATTTGAATTTGACAGACTAACAAAGTATACTTTTACTAAAATATGGGGTTAGTCCTTTGCGACTCGTATGTATTTGTGAAAAATGTCTTTTGCCAATAATAAACCATCAAAATCCGACTTTTACATAACAGTAAAGTAAGATATTTAATTCTGTTCATTTGTATCAAAAGGTATAAATAATCATAAAGATCTCAAAACTTCTCTGTTTATTTAATTATAAGAAAGGCTTTAAGGAACTGTTTTGTACAAAGGCACATGAATTAATAACGAATGTATTCTTCAGCAACTTGTAAAGAACTGCCCACAAACAGTTACTTAACATTCCATAATTTCAAATATTGGCCAATAAGCCGTCAATACGTTTAGCAAACCGGCGCACGAGACCTTAGGGAAATCACGCGTGCGCGCCGATTTATGCTCCGCGTATAATGCGACCGAATTGGAAGTTTATAGGATTTGTTTAACTGATTGTAACGACTTGTTGGAAAAATTGATTTCAGAATTGTATTAGTCGCTAGGATAAAACCCGTTGAGACTTGATTGGCTTCAAAAGATACAATCATTTTAGAGTTGTTTTAGATGCCGCGACCCAATACCTATTTTAGTAACATTATAGTTGCAATCTTGTCGACCTGGTGATGAAATGTTTTTGGATTATCTTAAGCATGAGTTACGTATGATAGGTTAGGTTACACCTGTGACCACCAAAAAATTCTCTTAAAACAGTAAGGTTACAGCAGAAATTAGCTTTCTATGAAATAAAAATTCTGCGAAGTGATACATTATATTTCTAGTTTCTGTAAAAGAGTGTACAACCTGTCGAATTATATACAGGGTGACTTCTAAACTTGTTAATATGTCTAAACGAGAACCTCGGGACTCAGTAGGTTAGACTCGAGTTGTGGCCGTGTAAGGCTGCGTTTCCACCAGGAGGGCTAGCACAAGTGGTCCGCGACTTGTTTGTCGCTCGGATCTCCTTTTCTGTCTAGTTTGTAACGATAGAGAAGCACTAAGCAATAAGTGAGAAAGTACAACTTGTGCTAAGCGGACAGAGCTCTGAGAAGTAGCGGAGCAGTGTGCGAGAAAAAATCCACCAATAGGGGAGCTGCGCTGAGCGAGGATAGGAATTCTATTGGTGGATTTTTTCCTCGCACACTCCTCTCTCCGCTGCCTCCTCTGGTGGAAACGCAGCCTAAGGCTGACATTTTTAATCGTACCCCAGACTATTGTGTGGTAATATTATTTTTGTTATTCTCTCTGATTCGATACTAAATGATTGATTCGTACTTTGCCGTACTCCTGATTGGACACATTTTTGTTTGGACGCATTTCGTATTGGTTATATTCTTATTCGGACAAATTTATTATTTTCGTCGTATACTACCCCCACTCAACGTATGACTTTATTTGAATTTAATAGTATTTTTTAACAATTTCAACAGTTTATAATGTAAACATTACTAGCAAAATAGAGTCTGTCCGGTTAGAAATATGGCGAAAAGAGAATAATTAATTTGGACGTATTACCAATATTTTTAGAAACGTTTTTAATATCCCAAAAACATTACTGACACTGTGAAATCGAAATTTAATAATAAGGGGTTTCAAGTCATTCTTGGGTACTTTTCCGAAAATACCGACCACAGTTTGAAATCAATAGAAAACATCATAAGTAACAATTTAGTTAAAGAAACACAAAAGATGCATACCTCTAACTCTGCAATAATAAATCTGTAATGTTCGACGTGGCATGGCATATAAAAGTTCCAACAAAATACATTTATATAACCCTTTACTGACGCAATGTGCCACATTAAGTCTGCGAGCAATAACTGCACCTTCCACCTAGATATCCACTTGATGGGCCTTCATTGGATTATACTGGCCCATCAAAGAAGCACTTCTCTAATGCACACGATATAGCCACTGCATCCAATATGTAGGTGTGTGGATATACATAGGGTGATCGAACCAGTAATGAACAACGTCCAATGACGGACACTTGACTCTTATTTTACAGAAGATAAAGGTTATTCATTGGTTTTGCAACAATAAATTTATAACCTTATGATCTTTAAATTAAGAGTTATTGGTGCCTGTCAGCTTAAAGTGTCCAACACTGGTGCCGTCACCCTAACTACCGTATGCCCACGACTTTGCGTATCGTTATTCTTTAAGGAACTGTCAGATTTTTCGGTTTAAAAGTACCTTATGTCCGTTTTCAGGCTATAAACTATAACGAAAAAATTAAAATTATAATTGCCAGTTCACGGTGGGCTGCGCGCCTTAGTAAGACGTTCATAATTAGAAAATTAAACGAACTTACCTGTAAGTGAAGTTCTATTGAAATTATACGAGATGCTTAGTCCGAGACATCCTTTTATAATCACTTTGTAGTTTCACCAATCTCCGCATTGTGTATTCGTGTGATTTAGAGAAAAGCGAACGCTTCATTAAAATAAATTCTTGGCAACACTGTGCTGTCACTCATTAATTTCAGAGCAACCCTGGAAAATCTAAAACCCAATTATAACTCCCAACGTCCGAAGGGATAAAACCAGTTATTTTAACAACTGTTTTATGGGAGGGTGGGTTCTTACTGTCTCGGACTGAGCATCTCGTATAATTTCAATAGAACTTCACTTACAGGTAAGTTCGTTTAATTTTCTAATTATACGAGATGCTTAGTCCGAGACATCCTTTTATAATCACTTTGTAGATGTTCAGAGGGTGGGAGTTATGGTGGTCAATCCGCCGTGTAAAAAATCACTCAGCACTGCAATCAATAAACAGTTTTATTATTTCCCATTAAGATAAATCAAACAAAACAGTATTCTTCTTAAATTAAAAATAAAGAATCTATGAATCAGTAACAATGTTACAAACAGTCTTAGCAAACATATGATCATCATCGCTTCGGTTTAGGGGTCTGTTATAGTGATTAGCAAACACTCTAGAGTTAGCAGACCAACCTGCAGCCTTGAAAATGGTATCTAGAGATACGCCCTCTCTATTTGCCTTAGAGGTAGAAGCATGGCGTGTGGAATGAGGTGTGAAAAGTTTCACATCTATGCCACTGTTTAACATTACTTTTCTTATCCAGCGGCTTATTGTTTGATTACTAGCAGTATTATGAGGCCTTTTATAACACAAAAATAATCTGTCACAGTTACTGTCATTTCTTAATATCCGAGTTTCATTAATATAACATCTTAATGTAAGGACTGGACAAATTTCTGGCTTATTAGGAAAGAATGGAAGTAAAATATTTGTTTGCTGCTTTCCTGGAGTTGTTGTTTTGAGTAAATCAGTAATTTTAATTTTAACCCCTGAATCATTAAACTCTATGTTACTTAATCTAATTACAGATAATGTTTGAATCCGTTGTGCACTTGTTAATGCTAATAAGATAACTAATTTTTTGGTTAAAGCTTCTAAACTTAAATCTTCATTGGGATACCATTTTTGTATTAAATCAATGACCACCGATGGGTCCCATGTATCATTATATTTAGGTCTACTAGGACGAAGACGGAAAATACCTTTTTGAAATCTTTTTATTTCATTATTTGTACCAAGGTTTGAATCTGCTATAAGAGAGAGTGCCGAACGAAACGAATTTAGAGTACTGTATGAAGCACCTTGCTCAAAACACTGTGTTAAAAACGATAGGACTCTAGGCACGGGCAGTTCTAGAACATTTATACCTTTACAAAAAATCCACCATTTTTGTAGCGCTACAGTATATTGTTTTACAGTGTTGTCTGATAAAGATGACAACATGATCTGTATAGCTTCCTCTTGAATTAACCGCTTTTTAAATGCTTCCCTGATAACCTGCAGGCCCCCAGGGAAAGACTGTTGTGCAGGGGGTGCAGTGATCTGAAAGGTGATGATAATAAATCTTTTGATGGAGTAAAAATTAGAATTTTTGATGTAGCCATCTCTTTTATAAGCGGATACCATGGCTGTGATGTCCATATAGGAAAAACTACAATACCAACTGCCTCCTCACATTTAATTTTCTGAATAGTTTTTAGGATCAGTGAAAAAGGCGGAAATGCATAGAATAATTTATATCTTGACCATTCAACAGTAAATGCATCGATATTTTCTGCTAATGGGTCTCTATGCCAGGATATATACCTTGCGCATTTGGAATTAGCTCTTGTAGCAAATAAGTCAATGGATGGATTTCCGAATTTTCCAGTAATCTGCCTATAAACTTCATGTGACAGTTCCCATTCACAGTCAATATTTTTGATTCTGGATTCCTGATCCGCTTCAACATTGTCTTTTGATTTTATGTATGAAGCGAATAACCATAAATTTCGTGCTTCACACCACTGCCAAATTTGCCTTGATAATGCATTAAGTTTTTTATATTGAATTCCTCCCATCTTATTTATGTAAGCTATTGCTGTAGTGTTATCTATACGTAATAAAATTTGACATGAATTTAAATCCTTAGCAAAACACTGTAACCCCAGAAAAGCGGCCAATAACTCGAGATAGTTGATGTGATTTGTTTTATCATTGTCGGTCCAAAAACCTCTAGCAGATTGTCCATTACAAAAAACACCCCATCCTATTCTAGACGAGTCAGAATATATTGTACAAGCAAATCTAAACTGTCTAATAGGATTTTTTACATGGTTTATATGGTTTAACCACCAGGTTAAATCATTTTTACATTCTTCGTCAATCTTTATATTTGCATTAAAATTATTATTGGATTGGTATAATGCAAGAAATTTTTTCCTCTCAAAAACTTTAGTGTACACATAGCCATAAGGAACTGCTGAGCAACAAGCTATTACAATCCCAATAAGTTGGGCAAACTCTCTAATGGTACTCTCATTGCGACTTAAAAACTTTTTAAGTAACATTGATGTAGACTGCTTTTTCTTGTCCGTGACAGATAAAGTCATATCCCTAGTATTTATAACAAATCCTAAATACTCAACAATCTGGGTAGGGACTAGAGTACTTTTCTCTTTATTTACCACAAAACCAAGGCATTCAAGCAATGCAATTGTTGTTTGACAATTTTTTAAACATTCACTGTAAGAATTTCCAATGCAATTTATGTCATCCAAGTAGATAACTGACTTATATCCTTTACTGCGCAATAAAGCTATTATTGGTTTAAGTAATTTTGTGAATGTTAAGGGGGCAGTGCAAAGACCAAATGGCATACAGTTGAATTCATACAATGTGTTTTGGAATTCAAATCTTAGGTATTTCTTATCATTTCCTACAGGAATTAAAAAATATGCATCTTTTAGATCTATAGTACACATATAATTATTTTTAGATATTAATCTACATACAGTTCTCATATCTTCAAGCTTGAAGTGTTCTGTTGAGATGAATTTATTAAGGCCCTTAAGGTTTAAAATCAGCCTTACTTTGCCATTGGGTTTTGGCACTGCAAATATTTTAGATAAAAATTGTCCTTTTATGATTTTGCATTTTGAAATGACTCCTAATTTAAGTAACCTAAGAATTTCTTCTAACATAATTATTTCTTCAGCAGGTGTGAATACAGATTTTTTTGGTATACTTTGCTGAATAGGAGGGCTATTAAAAGGTATATCATATCCATTAATCCATGATAGAACAACCATGTCACCTGTGATCTTTTTCCAGCAATCTATAAAATGTTTTAATCTACCAGAAAAAACATTTACCTCTAAGACTGACGCACATGCTGTTTGTATTGATAGGGCTTCGCTGGTGGGCGACGCTGCTGAGGCCTCACCGAGGTCCTCTGGTGGTATTTCCCCCCCCCTCCCTGTTTCATTTGGTATGTGCGAGGAGGGGCCCGATAGTTTAACTGTTTCTTGTTAGTCTGACGATCAGTTACTTTATTTGTAACAGTTGTGTTAGTTTTGAGGATTGTTGTGGCTGACCTCTTGATGGCATTTATCGCCTTAACATTTTCATTAAATTTTTCACCAAACAGAAAACTATCCCTGACTGATGTTTCGACCGACTTAATAATTGTTTTGTCTAAATTAGGAATAATTATTCTTTTCCTTGTATTGGTGTCTTCAAAATGTAGGTCACTGAGCAATCGTGATATATCAGTTAAAGTACTGATTAACATCAATTTGTCAGGCTCATTTCTTATTAATTTATTTATAGTTGAGAGAATTGCTGCTAAAGCAATGCCCAGCTGCTGCTGACGCTCTTCAACTCTTTTATCCCTGGCTTTGATAGCTTCACTCAATAGCCCTTCCAGTTCAATATTTAATTTTGGTGCATCCAGTAATTTTGCATTAATAGGAATTAAATATTTTTTGCCCATATCTTCTTTTAGGTCTTTTTTAATACCAGAAACTATAATATTTTCAATCCTTTTTACAATTTCAGTATGTACCTCAGTACCATAGGTCTTTTCATTAGTAAGTGTGCTGCCCAAGGCAGATAACACTGAGTCATCCAGGTTCTCTATGTCTTGTCCTATAACAAGAGGAAAAATATTTTATGTACATCTCCCAGATGTTTAAAATATAATACTACCAGCATTATATTTCTGTATCTGTATGCGCATATCCAAGATACCAAAACCAAATGTTTAGACTCAAGGTCACCAAACTAGAAAACACTTGCTATGCACTTGTTGTATAAGCTCATAAATAAAGAGAACCTCTCTTTTCTTAAAAATGGCTTTTAACTCCACCGGAGTGCCTGTAGTAACATGTACCACATGTTACAAGAAAAAACCAGGTAGGTACCATCAGTTAGGTTAGGTTAGGAACGGAAAAACGCAGTATCTAGAAAACTATGAAGCACTTACCTACGTCTTGATCCTGTACTGCGGGATCATTCTCTACCGACTCCTCGTTCAAAATTACCTCATCTAAAGGCTCAACAAGCGGTTCTTCCGCCAGTTCTATGGAGTCGCGCGCTGAGGACGGTGACCGCGTCCTATGACGCTTCTTTTGTAATTTCTTCTCGAGCCGGCGTATTTTACGTTTTAAACTATCTTCATATTTTTCATCCTTTTCCCTCGATCTTTTAGGCATATTGATGTTAAAACACTCGTTGAAAAACACTAATAATTGATAATTTTGGAGCCGGTTACACACTTGACACCGCGCGAAAAAAGTGAATGGGTGACAGCACAGTGTTGCCAAGAATTTATTTTAATGAAGCGTTCGCTTTTCTCTAAATCACACGAATACACAATGCGGAGATTGGTGAAACTACAAAGTGATTATAAAAGGATGTCTCGGACTAAGCATCTCGTATAATACATTATTGAGTCCTTTTCTTGATTTTTACTACAGTTTTTTTTTTAAATACAGGGTAATTTGAGGATTATTAAATAAAACATAATTTGGAGAATTTAACATTATTAAATATATATAAAAAAATAGGAAAAAAAAATGTTAAATTATTAATTAAAAATAAATACAAGGAAAATGTAAAGTTATATGCTAGTAATAATAATAAAAATAAATATTTTTATTTCAGTATCAGATTCCATAGAATGTTAGTCACAATTGTCCTTAATCTATGTTAGTAGGTACGATAAATACATTTCAAATTAATTAATTAAATAATATTACGTGTTATGTCGTTAGTATGCACAATGTAGTAAACTTATAACATTAACTGACAGTAAAGATTTTTTTTTTCTGGGTAATTGCCTTTTCGATGTGATTAAGGGATCTGAGTTCAGTAAAAGTCTGTTCAAAAGGTCTGTGTTTGTGAAAATCCGTGACATTTTTCTGGCATGATTGAGCCTAAACGCCTTTATATTTTTGTTGGTTGACTCAGCAGCCTCTTCAGACAGTTCACCAATGGACACTAAAGCATTTTCTATTACTATAGCACCGTGTAAGAGCACTTTATGCACGGAAGAGGGTAGGGGATACCATGGGTGTGCGGTCACGAGTTGCCTGGCCGTCTCTATGGCATATTCATCAAACTTAGTGGTATTTATATTGTAGCCAGATGACATACATTCCAATAGAACTCCACACCTCTCGATAAGGCATTGCTGAATACCGGTTATTTCAGCAGACACAGCTGGATTCTTAAAAAATTTGCGTGCAGTATTTCCGTCTACAACTTTGCCGTATGAAGGTAGTACTGGATTACTTCTAGAATTTATAAATTTTCGGAGCAATAGATATTGATGCTTCGTAAGTTTAGCTTCTGTGATGAGTGATAATACTTCGTCAGCTTTCAGTTCACTAGTGCCGAGGTCTGACGTTGCTCTCAGATTTCTGACTGCTGACTCATCAAACTGAACTAGCATTTTAAGCCTCCTACGTTGTGACTGCTTACTGCAAGTGGCGAAATCTTTTCTTGGTCGGCCACAGGCTGCGGCCTCCGATGTTGTTGGTTCGTCGTCGGGGACATCATGTGGCGTATTTTGCTTCAATACGGATATTTTCGGTAGATTTACACTTTCTGTCTCACTCAGCCACTGCGAATGTTTATTCAGAACAGTGCTTTTTTTTCGTAAAGTAGATTTCCATAATACGACAAGTCGTTTGCAAATATACTTGATAATATTTTCCAAATTGGCGGTATCTACGCATCCGGCACCATGTCTATTAACTTCTGTAACACTTGACGGTGTTTTTCTGAGTCTGATCCACTCGCAGATAGCCATAGTTCAAATATAAAACCCCTTGAAAAAGATCCGATGTACTGCGCATCTGAAAAAATATTACAAAATCAATAAACATATTCATAAGATTCGCTTAGCGTTGCTACACTTCGCTCTACGCAGACGTAGCAGGCTTCTAACTAGACAATCCGCAAATATCCGCAGACAATGATTTATGGCCGTCAATCTAGACATATTGAACTCCTTAATTAAATTGAAATTAAAATTGAAATTGAAATTATACTTTATTGCGTGTAGATTAATGTTACAAATTGCAGATAGTCATGCTTACATCTAAGTTTCATTTAACCCTACCTTTGCAGGTGTACACGCAGTTACACAAAAACTACTTTATTGTGCTCTGAATGTTAAATATACAATATAACAATTATAATAATAAAATTAATTAAAAGAAGAGAAATACCCTATATACTATCAATATTAACAACTCATCAGCATGTTTTATTAATACATTTTTTATAATACGATAGAAGAAATGTCAATACTTAATTATTATAAATTATCATTAGATTCGATTGGGAACATAGTTAAAAGTTTAAGTAAACTACAATTTTGAAGATTCTTTAAATCAAATTAGGTCGTGGCGTGGACCCATCTTTATATCTATATTTTAAAAAAACATGTCGAAATAAATGGATAAAACAAAACAACATACCTGATTCTTGAAGCTCCATAGTAATAAGTGGTCACTTTTATCGCAAACTTCTAAAGATAGCCGCTAATGAGCGGTCACTTAATGAGTCACTGATAAGGGGTGCTTGTGCAAGCGTAAGTTGTGTTCACTTTCGAGTTTCCTTAAGGAATGAAAACAATGAGTTATCCGGAATCTATTTATAGTTGATTATAGTACATTTATCCACCAATGACATGACAGCATTCGATATATAAAAATGAAACATGCATTTTTTTTAATTATGAATACTAGCCAGACCACCGTGCAGTTGGTTGAGGCATTACGCCGTGAAAACTGAACAACAAACACACATTCACGTAAAAAAAAACTGTAAAGTTGAGGCTTGAGGCTTATCCCTGAGCATGTTTTGGCATCTGAAAGAACTCTGTTAGAATTCGTACCTTCCTGACATTTTAGAAATTATATAATGTATGAAAACGTTTGTCCTGTCGTGTGTGGTTGCCGGGTTAGAATAGTGCCACTTTATGCCTCCCCGTGGATGTCGTAAGAGGCGACTAAGGGAATAAAGGCTTATAGTACTGCTAGGCAATGGGCTTGCAACCTGTCACTATTTCACTGGTAAACATCTTAGCCTGATTGTGCAAGATGTGGTTACATAATTAGTAACAAAATTAAAGTTGTTGGTATTCTGTAGCTCTGCCTACCCCACTCTGGGACTGAAGGCGTGACGTTATGTATATATGAAACCTGTTGGACTTCGAGCTCGTAGACATCTGGTAGTTTAGTAGTAGTTGGTTTGGGTTCTTTACATTATTCCGATTGATAGAACCTTGTGCAGTCTCATCCGTCCAGGGGTGCGATTTCTAATCTCACCGAAGAAAAAATACTATTCTAAAATCAGTTTATGCAGTTTTATCTACGTGCGGGCCCTCTTTTTGGGCCGTCCTCATCATAACGCCTTTATCATATCAAATCCAAAAGGTGGGGCCGCTTGTATATTAAATCACTGCAGAAATTGATTTTAAAGTTAGTAATTTTTCGTCGATATGATTCATATATCGACTCCAGGGCCTCTATCCTACTAAGTAAAACAATATAGCCTTTGAAAAAATATTGTATTTTCAACGTTCTATAGCTCTTACCTACATGACAGTAATGGTAGCCAAGTTGACGACAATACGACAATACGACAATAGGTCAAAACCCAGTAGAATACATGCCCAGGGCCCGTAATATGGTCACCTTTATTGAGGTGGATAAAGCATCCGTCACTCTAACACTTACATACTGGGCCTTTGTTCTACTGCGTTATAACGATATCGCGTTTGACGTGTTTTAGAATCGTTTATGTCACATTCGCCATTATTGTAAATGACAAAAGACTGCTTGGAATGTCAAAACGTTGAAACACGATATCGTTATAACCGTGTACCCAGCCCTGATCACAATGTGACAGTGCTTAATCCACGTTTAGATAGTCATACATAGAGGTATTTCGTCTTAGTCCTCAGGATTACAGCGTATTACCGATCTCTTAACCATCAAGTGGCCCGTGTGCTTGTATCAAATTTCCATGCTATAATTTTTTTTTTTTTTATTTTTTATGTTAAGGAGAAGGCACACGAGCACTCAGGCCACCTGATGGTAAGTGAAATCTGAGACCCATAGACATTTGAATTCTCAAGATTATAATCCTAAGACCTCAAATGCGCTGCCAACCCTGAGGACTAAGATGGAATGCCTCTATGCTAGTAATTTCACCGGTTGTCTTATCCCCACACCGGAACACAACAATGCGAACACTGTTGCTTGGCGGATGGTTAATGGATAAGATGGTGGTAGCGATCCGGACGGACCCTGCACAGGGTCCTACCACCACTGAAATAAGTATTAACAGTATTGACTTTGGAATAACGAGATTGTCAGCAAAGTTTCTTCATCCTTACTTATTCTGTGATTTTTCTCAGTATTTGCGGCGTTAATAGGCTTCTTACAAAATGGCGGGCCCCTTACAAGATTCTCCCAATACTTTGGCTTGTAATTGTATACTTACGCAAAAAGTGATTTTTTTGTTAAAGTTTAAAGTTTGTCGGAAGGAACTTCAATTACTTAGGTACTTTATAATATCGTAATAACATGTATTTAAATACACAATTTGCACGGAAAACAAATATAACTGATTATGCCAGTACAGCATTTATAAGAATACTATTCAGTTACTCAGCGTTACCTTTTTCTGTACATTCTCTTTTCCCGGGAGTCGTTAAAATCATCCATTCATTTCAAACATAAACGTTAAAAAGGAATGTATCACGCTCGCATGAAACAGAGCCTGATTGCCTATTTTATCGCGTAATCATGTAAAATAATTAAAAATTCCTTTGAGAAATTATTCCCAATTATTTTTAGATGGTTTTTTAGCATGTTTGTTCTAGATATTTGATTGTGTAGGTACTTTATTACAGACAAATAGATTTGTAGGTCACGATGAAAGTATGTCAAAGTGACGCAATTGAAACCCTAACAAACTTTTTAGATTTTGACTTACTGTGTCACTTTGACATAGTTCCATAGTCTAAATCTATTTATTTGACTGCATATATAAAAAAAAGCATGCAAAATGAAGTAGAGACGACCGTCGTTACCTACTTATTAATCTGTATGAATCGTAGAGACGGTTGTTTTTAGTAGTGCTATCCCTTGACGCTTGTACTTTAGGCTCTGTAAAGAATCACCACCCACAGCAATAAGAGGGTGATTCTCTCAACACAGCGCTGCGTCGATCTTAAAGGTGAAGTTTTATCTGGCAAGTTTAATAAGTCCTGTCGGAGCGCACAAAATACATTTTAGCGCGTCTTCTCAATTAGGCAGCAGGAAGGTGCGTCGAGTTCAGTGTCGTATAAAGCTGCCTAATTGAGAAGGTAACTTCACCTTTAAGATCGACGCAGCGCTGTGGTGAGAGAATCACTCCCAAGATCTGTTTCTTACTTCTTCGTATACATACCTATAGCCGCAAACGAACTGTGAGTGGAGATAATGCGGTGCAGTGCGTTCTAATACTAAAAAGCGTTTTCAAAGCGTGTCGGAGTTTTTTATGGAAACGCACCGCACCGCCTCCGCTCTCAGTGCGTTTGCGGCTTAACAGCCTGGCCACGGTAGGAGCGACGGGCGGAGAGCGGCAAGAAACAAATGCATAAGAATGTACGAAGTGTGCCACATGAGGTGGCAATGAGGCGATTGTATACAAATCGCTCCATTTGTATCTACCGCAGCGCAATGTCGTAGCCGTGACTAGGAAGGCCATTCTAGTATTTTCAATCCATGACGGCGCGCCTCGCACTTTGCAGAGTTGCGTCAATGTACGTAAAATAGAGGTTATGTATCATAATTTAAACTTTTAAACTTGAGTTCTAATCTTAATTTTTAAATAAAAAAAATGTTTAATGGGGCGCGGCGTCGTGAACTATAAATACTACTGTTTATAGAATCATTAGATATTTACCATTGTTAGTAGGTATAAGCGCATGAAACTCGTAGTTACTTAATAGTTCTACTTTGTAGTTGTTTAGTTCTTAGAACATAATAAAGGTTTTCTAATAAAATGTATTAATTAATAATACTAAATAATAAATCAAAATCAAAGTCTAAGTTAGTTACACTACAACACTATGACGAACTACTTCGACATTTTTCTAGAATATTCTAGATATATTTATGTCAAATTATGTTACACATCTACCAGGTAGAAAATGGACATGGGCATCGCCGGGGGGCAAATATAAAAATGAGATCGATTATATATTTAGTTCTCACAAACACATAATGCGTGATGTAACTGTATTAAACAACTTTTATACAGGAAGTGACCACCGTCTCATTCGGGCAAAAATATGCATTGAGGCTAAACTAGAGAGATACGCACAGATCACAAAGAGAAGGACTAAAGTAAACCCTATATGCCTAAGAGTAAACAAAGACACATATCAACAGAAACTCGCCGATAAAGTAGCGCTAATTGACACGGAGAATTCGGACGCCAATTCGATTACTTGTGAACTCCAGAAATGTCTATGCGAAGCTGCACAAATGATGTCATCTAAAAGGAGACCAGCTCGGCAAAAGTTCCAAGACGCTACAATAAAACTGCTTGAACAGCGCAGGTCGTTGATAAACAAGGGACTAAACCACACGAACGAGTTCAAAGAATTATGTAAGGTAACACGCAAGCACGTCGAAGATGATATTGAGGCACACCGTGAGCACATACTTAAGGATATAATAGACAAACACAGAGGCCCGAAAGTTTTCAGGAAAGCACTCCAACCAGGTACGCAGCAGATCACAAAACTGTTAAATGTACAGGGGACCCTGATAACAGAGCAGAAACATCTACTTGAGGTCATTGAAAGTTACTATGAACAATTGTACAAATCTAGAAATGCTAGCCCACAAGAACTAAAGTCGCGAAAAATAGAAAACGTTGGGTCTGAAGACATACCGGATATCACAGTCGCTGAAATTAAAACTGCCCTTAGCCAGATGAAAAATGGAAAGGCGGCTGGTGAAGATGGCATTATCATAGAAATGGTCAAGGAGGCAGGTGATAGAGTGGTGGAATTATTGGCTGTTATCTTTAACAAATGTCTACATGAATGTAAAATACCAAAAGACTGGGAGTCAGCAAACGTAATCCTGCTGTTTAAAAAGGGTAGCAAAGCCAATCTCGATCATTATCGACCCATTAGCTTACTGTCACAGCTGTACAAACTTATGACGAAAATAATTACCATATAATTGAAAGAGTAAGGAAATATGTATATCTGCGACAAGAAATCGTAATGGGTAAAGACAACCAGGACAATGAGATCGGTCGTCGTGTGCGTCTTGCATGGGCGGCGTACTCCAAGCTTGACTTTGCCTTTAACATGAGACTTGAGGCGTCGCAAAAAGCTCGCATATTTGACCAGTGTGTACTACCAGTGCTTACGTACGGAGCTGAAACCTGGGTATTTACGGAAAAAACTCTGCACAAGTTGAGTGTTGCCCTGAGGGCGATGGAAAGAAGACTGGTTGGTATATCACTGAGGGACAGGAAGACAAACAAGTGGCTTCGAGAACACAGCAAAGTCATGGATGTGATCACCCGTATAGCAAAGCTCAAGTGGGAATGGGCTGGCCATGTGGCTCGTAAACATGGATCATGGTGCAAAAGAGCTGTGGAATGGAGACCTTGGGGGGAAAAGCGGCCACGCGGCAGACCACAAATGCGCTGGTATGATGATATAAAAAGAGCGGCTGGGACAAAGTGGATACAGAGAGCGCAAGATAGAAAAGAGTGGCATAAACTGAAGGAGGCCTACATCGAAATGATTGAAAAGGGCTAAGAAGAAGAAGAAGATGTTACACATATTTGATAGCAGTTAAATATCACTCACATCAATTTAATTATTAAAAAGACAAAACTATTATAAGTAATATTATTCATAAGTATGATAAGTAGCTGTACACTTTAGTGGTTTGCCACTTTACCGTTATGTTGAACGGCTGCACTATTCAGTCAAAGACGTTAAAGCGACAAGGTACAAAAGCAGGTATACCAGCAAATGTTATCAACTTATCAACTTTATATAAGTCCTTACTTTAGCACAAATACATTTCACTGAAATAATTAAATTACAATATTCAGTTAAGTATCTCACAAAATTTTATGAAGACATTTAATAAACATAAGACCGAAGAAGTACACAGACGATCCAGTATAACTAAATAATAAACATTTTGAAATTACATTTAAGCTTTAAGCGAAATTATTAATAGCTTGAAGGTTTCTTGAACTAACAATTAAAGAAGCAGATGAAATCTAGGGGAACCCGTTATGTTTTTTTAGGAACTCGGTCTCGAACTCGACGCACTATAAATTAACCGACGAGTTTAATGGCGTGTATTCTCAGCTTACCCGCTTAACTCGTCGAGTGAGTGAGCTCGTGTCACTTGGCCCACTCGATCGACCCTTCGAGAGAGAGCCGTTTTTAAAAGAAAAACTCCTCAGGTTTTACTCGACGGTCTAATATTTTTTTGTAAACTCGCGGTGATTTTGTAACATACATACATTTTCAAAGCAAAGTGTGACAGGCATCAGAACTATAAGCGTTTCTAACACACGAAGTAAAAGTAATAAAGCAATAGTTCCGGGCACACATTGCCATTAAAAGTTAATTGTTTACTATCTACTTCATCGGGAACAATTAATTTAAATCTAATGTTTTTAAGTAGTCTAATTTCCATTCTCATACTACTTACATATGTAAGTAGTATATAGTAGTATATATATATATAATACCATCAATAAAGGAGGTGTATTCTGCCTGAGCAGGGGCCTAAGTGATTCTGAAAGCAAGTAAAAAAACAAACTAGATCTTAACGAAAAACCCACAAGTGGGACCTCTTTGTGCCCCCTCAGGCTCTCCCTCTAGACGGACTTCACTCTCTAAGCACCCCAAGCAAGTAGCTGAAGCAATTGCTTAGGTCCCTGAGGGCCTAGTCAAAATGCGTAACTAAGTTAATGTATAGGATTGATGTAAACTGATTCCTCCCACTGCTCAACCAACTCAACTGACCCATGATTTTTATATCAAATAAAATATAACAGAGTCGACGGAGCGGAGCTCCTACTCGTATTCCTGAGTGTTTTGGCCCTCCAAGTCAGCTCACCTCATATTTATGACTCAAATTTTGTTCAGTTGAGCAGAGGGGAAAACCTCAATACATTTCGAGTCGAAAGAAACATAAACGATTAGCAGCACTTGTATTTGCGCTAGGCCACTTA
Organism: Acleris holmiana; assembly: GCA_949316455.1. NCBI lineage: Eukaryota > Metazoa > Arthropoda > Insecta > Lepidoptera > Tortricidae > Acleris > Acleris holmiana. Next base: position 14,600,019 of record OX438771.1, on the reverse strand, counting down.
CGTTTGTCTAAATGTAATTATTCAATTAAAAGTATAAATAACCATCGGCCATTTTCGACTCGCTAAGAAATACTAAAGACTATTTGTCTACTGTCCGTCTCTATAAGTTGTACTGTCCCATGCCGAAGCATTAATTAGCGATAAACAGCTTAAGCTCCGGAGTGCAGTACCGTGATTAGACGTCAATTAGCCATATCGCTCGACGTCTATAGACGTCACCGACGCTGAAACTGTTAAAAAAGGAGTACGTATCATAATATATAAAGTTCAAAACACATAATGGGTCATAATACATAATGGTCATAATATAATTATCATAATATATAATGGTCATAATATAATTATCATAATACATAATGGTCATAATATAATTTTCTAAAACCGTAAGGTTTTCAGGATTGTTATAAAACAAACCTAACCTAACCTAATGAGTCCTATGTACCTTTAAAAAAAATTGAAATGTTTACGGTTTCAGAAATAAAACCAATATATATTATGACCATTAAGTATTATGACCTATTATGATTTTGAACTTTGTATATTATGAAACGATCCCTTAAAAAGACATGCTGTATATTGTAGGTGATATCCTAACCAATAACTAAATAAACTTTGTACTATCATTCTTCTTTTTCTAAATTTCAGGTTCCTGCCTTAGTTATGGACATTCCTGTTGGGGAGGTAAGTTTTAAACCACTTTTCCCCGTTTTGAAAATGTTATGCATATAGGTAAGTAGGTACCTATTATAATTTATTTCCTTATTCTGTCGTCATGGTTTCAAAAAACGGCTACCTGCATGGTATTTAATAATAAATTAAGTAATATTTGATCACTTGATCATTATCATAAGAAATAAATAAAATTAACAACCTTCGGGGAGGGAAGATGGCCGATTAAAAAATGTCGGATTTTGATTTATGCTGTTTACTGTTTTACTCTACTCACTTGACATTGGTGAAATCACTGCGGAATAACACGGTGGACCGCCATTAATATAAAAAGAAGAAGATTCATTAAATGATTATATTTATTAGCGTTTGCATTTTGCTTTAAATGTGTTAAGTGTATTTATCATCGCTGACCGACAAGGTGCCAAATGTAGTCTACCTGCTAAATATAGTCTACAGTCAAAGATAATTATAACTTTGCCTTAGGCCCGATACAAGTCGGGATACGTCTTACGTTATTTCATAACGATATCGTGTCCCGGCAACTCCTAAACACGAGAACAATGGGGAAGTGACGTCAGCAACATGCCTAATCTAGGGTTTACAATGTTAATGTCTACCGTCTCGCAATATTGCTTTTACCTGAGTCAAAATGTAAAGGGGGTTTAGTGAGATTTCAGTTTTTTTAATATACTCTCTTCTTTTTACTGGGAATTAGATAAAAAGATTGGAAAAAAACAATATGGCGTCTTAAAAGACCATAACGGCCGCATTCAGATTCAGTTAATGATAATGATAATGATAAAAATGTTTAATAATTTTCTTTCTTACATAACTACTAACAAGGTTGAGATCACCTTTTAAGTATGAGAGTACCTGTGTCAGGAGACCTCGCTCTCCGATGGTAAGCATACGTACATTTTAGAAACATACATATTATGTAAACTTACAAAAAAAAAAAAAAACCAACTATTATGGAACCAAATAACAAATTTCTTAATTAATTGCATAACAAAAATAAAAACGAAATTTGCACATGCGCGAATATAGTTAAGGACGATTAAATCTTACTTACTTAAGTTTGAAGTGTTGAACTTATTAGTTTTAATTTTTTAATGCGTAAGAATGCGACTTGTTTTAATTGATAAAAAGTTTATTTTATTGTACTGCAGAAAAAAGAAACATACCTTAGTACTCAGAGAGACAGTTTAGAGACGACTAGCGAAATTATAGTAAAAAAACCGCATCATCCGTTGCGTAGTTTTAAAGATCTAAGCATATATAGAGACAGACTGACAGCGGGAAGCGACTTTGTTTTATACTATATAGTGATTCTCAAGAACTCGTTCCTTATTCAAACTTGAGTTTGAAAAATCTATACTAAGGATCGACTTTATCGTCATTAACTAGGCGGCAGCCGTTAGTCTTCAAGACGTCATATTGAAAAAAAAAACGATTTTTTATCTCATTCAAAGATAAAAGCGTAGCCATTCCTGATGCTTTTTTGAAACAAAATAATCCCACTTGTTTTTCTGCTTTTCAATTTACACCCTGTTTCTGACGGCGGGATTTTACACCCACATTAACCCTTGTCCTTTGCTCTTACCCTGAACCCTTCTGGGCCGAGGCAATACAATCGTGCAAACTATCTTAAACTATTTTGCACATTGAAAAAACACTTGAATCTAAGAATAGAAACAATCGTTGCCGCGCTGTTTTTAATAAACTGTTAGTTTATGACCTTAGCGCTCAGGTGCTATTTAAGGGGCTAATTCCGAAAATTATATCATCCAATTGGACGAATCAAAATTCAGTTTTCATAATGCCGAACGTACCTAATCGTTCGATCGAGAACTTTATTCTTTGATTTCTTACTATTAGTTGTAACTTAACCTAACCTACGAGCTATATAGCGCGATTCGTTTGTTTTCGGAAAAAAAATATGTATGCGGGAAACGATGAATCGGAATTTATAGACGTTCCCACTATTCTAGTGATATATGGAGCTCTATTTTACTCTTGTTAAACGTTATTACTTTTGACATGTTATCGTATAATAAACGTTAAGACAACGTTATCATAGCTCATATTTACTTGACAGTAATCCACTGTTCGTAGGTAATTTTCACTACACAGCGGAAAAATGCAGCTACACGCTACAGCGTAGCACTCGTAGCATTGCTGACACTTTCAGGGTGATTTTCAATAAAAGTACCTATATATCGTTAAGGACAAAAATTAAGTAACTAGATACGCTAATTTTCGTGACAAAATTAAAAAGTTAAGTTACTTTTAGCTCCACGTAAATCCCTCACTCATGGAATCAAGTTATTACCATATTTCATGTCCATACCGAATTTCTTCAAATCTAAAACAGATCTAAAATATTTTATTCCGACCATCTTCGGATCATAAAAAGTTAGGAAATAAAACTTAAAAATTAAACCAAATGTAAAACATAAATATTTCATTAGAAATTGATGTATAAAAAAAAATATACAATTCAATATAATTAAAATTAAGTTGAAATAAAAATGTTAGTGTCAGCATTTGATTGGTAATAAATTTACTGGAAATCGGTTTAACGGTTTAGCCGTAAAAGCGTCCAAACAAAACAGTCGGACATAGTTACTTTTACGATTTTAATACATACATACATACATAACATCACGCCTTCTTTCCCAGAGTGGGCTAGGTAGAGCTACAGAAATACCAACAACTTTAAAATACTTGTTTATAATTCTGTAACCGGGAGTTTTCCAAAAAAAGTACCTAAAGTTAGGACAGTAATTTTTCCATAACGTCACGAAATTTAACTCCTTTTGCTTAAAGAGAAAAAGTGGCATCTCAGACAAAACTCCTGTAGCAAGTTCAACCATATTACTAACAGGTAAGTTTTGAATCTGCTATGCTTAATTAATTTGAAATACCGCTTGTTGGCTAATCAGTATATAAATATATGACAAATTTTCGTGACGTAATGGAAAAATTACCGTTGTTAATTTTTGTCCTTAACTATAGGTACTTTTTTTTGGAAAACGCCCAACCACATTTTTGTGCAAGAAGTTTAGTTTAGTTAGTATTAGTGACAGGTTGCAAGCCCATCGCCTAACAGTACTGCAAGCCGTACAATTTTAATATTAGTATGAATTATACCCGTCTAGGGTACTCTTTCATTTAAGATCGGTAAACAAGGGATCCTGTGTTTAACGGTTAATTATCTTTACAACGCCATTTATTTTCATTTACTCTCTCGGTCTAGACAGACTAAGTTTTATTGTATTTTTCATAACACGTCGCGATCAACAGAAAACGTGTTTCTCTGTAATTATCAGGTTGCCACACAGAAGACCTACTCGCTCCCGGCGTGCTATCATTAATATCGCTTGTATTAATCTAGCGGCTTACAGTATCGGGAAATAACTGTGATAGTATACAGTGCTCAATACGCGCTTAACTTCATATTTCACAAGGTTTAATCCATATTGTTACCGTTATCGTGTTCATTTTGTCACTTCAATTTATATAAGTTGATAAAATTGCAATAAATTACGTTATACGAAGAAAATTATTCATTGCTATCTGAATATAGAAGTCACTATAATGATCAAGTTTCGTTTAAATATAAAAGTACTAGTTTTGAACGTTTACAATTAGTTCTAGTAGCCTACAAATTTCAAAAGTCAGTCAGTCAGTTAGTGACAAATGAATAATAAACAATAAATAAATATCACAGGACAATGTCACATAAATTGACCTAGTCCCAAACTAAGCTCTAGACTTGTACTATGGCTACTAGACAACGATAAACTTACTTATATAGAGAAATATATACTTAAATGCATAGAAAACATCCAAGACTCAGGAATAAATACTCGTGTTCATCACGCAAATATCTGCCCTTACGGGATTTGAACCCAGGACCCCTAGTTTCGAAGGCAGGGTCACTACCAACTAGGCTAGCGTGTCGTCAAAAAAATCTTATTTATAATCTTATTAACATTTTGTCAACATCGCGAAAGTTGAAGTCACTACCTATTATTTATTTAGACTTCATTGCACAAACACAAGTAGTAAGATGCCTCAAGGCATTCTGTACCATTCAACCGATCAGCTAATCAGTCTAACAGTTATTGAAAATTACAAATGCAGTCTGCCGTGTGGTTTGCTGGGATAGTATAGTAGTGCCACTCCATATATCTTCCCGTGGATGTCGTAAGAGGCGACTAAAGGGAATGAAGTTGTAGTACTGTTAGGCGATGGGCTTGCAACCTGTCACTAATACACTAGTAAACATCTTAGCCTGTTTGTGCAAAATGTGGTTACAGAATTATAACAAAGTTTTTTTGAGTTGTTGGTATTTCTGTAGCTCTTTATTAGTTTTTTGTCTGTTGACGTACAAGCCTAGAACTTACTTTGGGACTAGGTCAATTTGTGTGACATTGTCTCCTGATATTAATTTACTTATTGTATAATACTATAAGTATTCATACTGCGGTAATTAAAACCACCTGAGCAACTCACCCTAATTAGGTTGCTTATTGTAATTCAAACATGGCGCCGATATAACTCGCGTGCGCACTCAAATGACACTGAGAAGGAATATTAAATAGCCATTTCATTTTTGGACCAAGCCAGAGGTATTACACCCACGAGAGAATGTTTTAAACAATTATGAAAATGTATACTTTGGTTTGTATTGCACAAATAACCAGTGCATTTTTTTAATGGCATGGAGTACGCACACAGGCCACCTTGCAAATCCTGATGACGATCACAAGACTGCAAATGCCTTGCACACCCTGATGAAAAAGCGTTTTAAAAGCGTGGCGGAAGCGGGTTTAGTATGGGGACGCGCCGCACCGCACCCGCTCTCAGTGCGTTGGCGACTTAAAGCCACTTCTGCGAGTCATTTCACCGGTTGTCTTACCCCCGCAACGCAACACAACAATGCGAACACTGTGTTGTTTTCAAATAGTAATAACAAAAACATTTTTATTAACTTGCCGTTTATACTAGTGAAAACATGCAAAGCTCTATACTTCTTACTAAACTACACTTTCTAACTTTTGAACATTTATGTAGACTACCTCCCCTAATTTCAAGTTTCAACTACGTTAACTGGAGTGAATAGAAATCACGAGGTGAATAGAAATACAATCTAAAATAAGTAATAATTCGTTACTAATAAGAACCAATATTTAATTGACTAGTCTATTGGAAAATTACGTTCACGTTACGTTTAGTTTAGGCTGTATTTCTATTAACCCCGCGAATCTCTATTCACCCCGGTTTACCGGTATTTAAGTGAAAAAAGGGAGTTTCAATTAAAAATAAATAAATAAATATCAGGGGACAATCTCACACAAATTTAACTAGTCCTAAACTAAGCTCTAGGTTTGAACCATCGAGTTTTTAAACATGTATACACTTTTAAACCTTATTTCAATGGGATAAGTAATGTGTATACATATCTGAGAACTCGACTGTACTATAGGTACTAGACAACGCTAAACTTACTACTGATGTAGAGAAAAATACTTAAATATATACAAAACATCTAAGACTCATTAACAAATTAAAAAGTGGAGTTTGCAAAAAGTTATAAAATAACTGATTCAGTTTGTTACGGCATTAGGGAAAAATAATATACTCTGTCTCACAGGCAACATGTACCCGCAAGGCGTTTGCCTTATTAAATCCATGTTAAGCCATAAACCCCACAGCTATTACCATGCAACCAATTAATTAAGCTCCGGGGGTCAAATCGTAACTTTTGCCTAACCGACTTATCTCTATTAAAGACGATGACGTGTTACGTTTAACTTATTACGCTAGGGCTAAAGGTTAACGTCACGTCAATGATGAAATCTGCTTCCTTAGTTTCAAAATATAATCTACTTTACCAAGGAAATAAAAGAGGTATTTAAATATTTATTTTTATAGTCAATGGCATTTATTGTATGAAATCGACGGAACACACGACAGGGGCCCTAGCCAAGATGCAAACGCTCCTAACGTTTTTCTTTTCTATCGCTCAAAATGTATGGAATGACATTCTCGTGCGTTTCGATAAAGCACGTGGTCGACTGTCATCCCATACATTTTGAACGATAGAAAAGAAAAACGTTACTAGCGTTTGCATCTTGGCTAGGGCCCCAGTTAATTTTATTTTTATCTTTAATCTGCCAAAAAATCTGACGATACAAGTCTAGTCAAGTACGAAATAATATAAACGTGAAAATAACCGTTACATTACGGAGCAGGCCTGAATACCATTTATTTAAATGGCAAGGCGTGGCAGAGCATACTTTGCCGTGCTGTAATGATAATTGATAGTTTTATAGTTCTGCTTTATTCGAGAAAGATTATACGCCAAAAGAATGTGGCCTTTCTTTAATACATTTCATGTAATGAGTATTTTAGAGTTTATGCTTCCATAAAATAATAAGCATCTAGGGTTTAGAATCGAGTAAACTCTTATTTATAGCAAAATTAACGAACCCGAAAAAGTATTTTTAAAGGTTTTTTTTTCCCTAAAGTGAAAGACCGATCCAACGATACCCCACACTATAGGGTAGACGAGAAAAAAAAATACATCCCCACGTTACGTGTAGGGGAGGTAAACTATTTTTTATTTGCATTTTATTGTACCACTTTGTTCGCGTGACTAATATGCATATCCATGCCAAATTACAGCTTTCTAGTACTAAGAGTCTCTGCGCTAGGCTGCGGACGGACGGAAGGACGGACGGACGGACATGGCGAAACTATTAGGGTTCCTAGTTTGACTACGGAACCCTAAAAAAGCGTTGGTTCAGAACATCATTTGGCGTAATTATATACATTAAATTTTAACCGGAATTAGACAACAAAACTGCAAGTCACATAAAGCTCAGAATTAATGATAATTATGACCAATTATTATGAACGATGGTGGTAGTAAATTCGTGAATTAATGTAATACTCGAAACTGCGGTTATTAAATCTGACTACCTAAAGTCGCCACCTGGGGGGTTATCATAACATAACAATGCAGTTCTGTTTACGCTCAGAGAAAAGGACAGAGCTATATAACTGTTATAGCTCTGTCCTTTTCTCTGAGCGTAAACAGAACTGCATTGTTATGTCATGATAACCCCCCTGTAGGTGTTTCAAAAAGGTGTTTTTAAGTCATAACAAAACGTTTAACACATTAAGCGCCACCGACCCGCTAGTCTGGTCCATTTTGTGTGGAAATCAGAGCGTTTGGCACACATTGCATACATATAACTATAGTAAATTACTGCAGGGACCGGGAAAAAGGCCATTGCGGGACAAGTGTGAGTTAGCCCGTGTCCAGCAGTCGTCTTTCCCGGGCGAGGCTTGTATAAATAGTACTTATCTCCAAAAATGCGAGAAAATAAAACAAAATTTCTTATACAGGGTGGAACAAAACGAGGGACTTTTAAGAAAACGGGTAATTCTTTAGGTCTTGTACTTTATTTTTCACCCATTAACTATATTAATATTTCAAACCATTTTAGATATACAGTTTGTTAAGCATTGGTGCAAAATCTGCACATTAGCAACCCTAGCAAGTAGATCTAGATAACCTAGACCTTTTTCACCGACTTCATTATTAAACGAACTTAATAAATGACGAGCGGCAGCATGCATAATACGACACGGTGGTACTTTTGAGCTTCGCATGTTAATTGAAGTTGTTGACAAGTGTCAATTTAAAATTTAAAATGTAAATAACTTTGATCTAGTAATAGTAGTAGGGTTGTCACTGATATTAAATTGTTTTTTTTTTTACATTTCGTCCAGCTTTACAATTATAATAAATCGATTGTAGATCTCTTAGATAACACTATCCTTTCAGCTCAGTCCCTTGTTTTGTTCCACCCGGTACATCTTATTATTGTAATTAAAGGACGGTACCAAAATTACCTTCGAAAAAAGAACATTTCCGCCTTCAGCATCGACATCCCTCATAATACCATTTAAATTCTAAATAGGTACATACATACATAACATCACGCCTTCATTTCCAGAGTTGGGTAGGCAGAGCAACAGAAATACTAGCAACTCTAAAAAGACTTCTTGACAACTCTGTAACCACACTTTTCACCATCAGGGGGTGATTCTCTCAACACAGCGCTGCGTAGAACGCAAAGGTGAACGCTTATCCGGCAAGTTTAAGTAGTCCCGTCGGAGCGTACGCAACACATTTTAGCGCGTGCGTTCTCAATTAGGCAGCAGAGCTCGGTCGCCCAGTGGAGTTTTACGTTCATCTTTGCGTTCGATGCAGCGTTTTGTTAAAATAATCACCCCCAGGCTATGATGTTTACCTGTGTGTGTAAATAGGTACGACAAAATAGATGACTGAAATACCATGAAATAAAATAACAATGTTGAATCAAATTTAAATAAATTAAGGGTTAAAATTTTAACATTTATTAGTTTTATTACGCGCTTAAATTAATTCTGTTTATGAACGCTGTTTTCGTGGTCGCTGCCATATTAACTTTATTTTTTCTTATTTAACAACAGTAATGTTAACATTTCCGAACATGTCAGAGAAAAAACACATGCACAAGATAGACAGTATACCTACATATAAGTATTGCAAAAAGCTCAAAAATTATCACATGCAGTGATACTAGTCTACACAGCGGGGTTTTAAACCTGCAATTGCTCTAAACGTGTCAGTCAATCAATCTTTTTCTATCTAGTTCTTACAGCCATTATTCCACCTAATGTTCTTAATGTATGTTGTTCGCAGTTACTCGTCTAAATAATACAGACCACTCATTTTAAGTTTTTAATTTCAACGACCTGATTTTTTTTATTAACAAACAACGCGTGGGCAATGAGTAGGCGGAATGATAGAAATGCGTAGACCGAGTTTGGATGCGCGTAAACGGTTTACACTTATATTACTCTTTATTTATATACAGGATGTCATGAAGCTTAGGGATTTTTAAATAAAAGAATCGACTCTTCTCTTTAACTGTCTACGTTTGATATTTTACACCCTGTAGTTAACCGGACGGAAACTTCCAAGGTCCTAACTTAAAAGTATTTATAGAGTTTTCGTTTCTGCTAAATAAACTTTAAGTAAGGTGTATTTATTTTGTGTATTATAAAAAAAACGTTTAAATGGATAAAAATCCAATACTTCCTTTTACCTTAAACCTAAAATCACCCGGCGGCATGTCTAATAAACCTTACAGAAAAATATTATTTTATCCCGCGGCCCCTAATCACGCTCCTATATGATAAATATTAGACGGACGCGTGCTTAGCTTGTTAACAACTTACCCCATCCCTTTACCGCGACCAACTTATCTGTGCACCTCGTCAATACTACACCTCCATACACCTATGAACCAATAACGTGTGACGACGAGTGTAAAGAAAAAGTTGTAACATGAACGATTCATCCCGAGGGATTCGGAAACTGTTTGGTTATTTTCGACAAATCACGTTTCTGCAAAACTGTAAGTATAATTTTGGTTGATTAGGTTTTGCCCTCGGTTTCGCCTCGTCTTTACGTTTCGCAAGACTGATGCTATTAAATATGTATAACGTTTTTCGGTAACAGACTGTTCATGGGCGACGGTAACCATTTCCCTTTTGGATAGCCCATAGGTACTCCTTATCCTCCAATGGTAAAAAATAACTATTTAATCATTTTATAAAAAACTTGCTAAATAAATGCAACCCTACTTCCACAGCTATCCAAGGCGGTAAACTCATCACTTCATCTAATGTATCGTTTCATCAAATTTCATTTTATCGAACGCTATTTTCTGCAGAAACCATTATATTTTTAGGGTATCTTGAACATTCATTACGTAGGTTAGGTTAGTTTAAATGTTTAAGATACCCTAAAAATAATATTTGCTGAAACCGTAATATTATTATGGTTTCAGCAGAAAATAGCATTCGATGAAATGAAATTTGATGAAATGATACCAACATTCGATTAAATGTGTTTCGATGAAAAGATAGACAGACACCCACCTACCCCACTCCCAAATTCCATCAAACCTATCTAACAACTACTACAGTTAAACATTAGTTTTAAAGTTCGAGTTGCCCAAGTCACACGGAAATTTTACTGTCATATTTTTGCATTGCATAATGCTAGGTACTTAGCAGACATATCTTTCAGCAGAATGACCTTTCGCATAGTTTCCTTCAGTATAAAATCACTTCGCTTTATTTCAGAACCGGCATACTATTGATAATAATAATAATAAAATGAAAGAATATTAATTTCGCCGAAAAATATTCTAATCTATAAAATACAAATTTCTCAAATAGGTATGATACTAACATTAAACTATTTTAAAACAATGGGATTATTAAATTAAACTAAAACTACCTAGTCATCAAACGCAACTTTACTTAGCTACTAACAATAATTCCTCAATAGTACGAGTATACTCGTACAGGTCGATTTGCTTGAATTTAACTATTATATATCCTTTTCAAGTGTCAAGTCCATCATTATTACCAGAGCATAAAAAAATATAAAAAATACTGAAATGAATGTCACAAGATATTTATTAATGTTAAGATTAGTTAAATAAAAAAAAGCTTTTAAAAACATATTAACAAAATACAATAAACTTATTTTAAATTTTAAAACATTAAACAATGGCAAATGGCATTGTTGGTACCTTACCAATTGTTGACACCATGAACCTTCTAGAATCAAGGTGACAATAACAGGTATTTTGGATGCTAATAATAAAGTGTTTAATCCTATCGTTAGTTAAATGTTTGTTTTATATTCCAGCCCACGGCAAGCGCTCGGGCAAGCCGCCCGCCGCCGCTCCGGACTGGTACCTCACCCGACTCCTGCGCCGCATGGCTGCCAACACCGAAATGGTAATAATTTCGTATTCATTTTTTTAAGGCAATGAGAATGCACTCGACCAATCAGGCCACCTGATGGTAGGATGGTAGGATGATGATGAGATGGTGGAGTGGAATCGGAGAACCATTGAATTCTTCAGACTATAATCTCAAGACTGCAATCCTAAGACCTCAAATGTGTTGCCAACCCTGAGGACTAAAACGGAATGCCTCTATGCTAGTAATATGATCGGTTGTCTTATCCCTCTCCGTCCGCATTGAAGTCGTTTATCGCTATTCCTTTGGAAACTAGACAATTTTAAGAGATAAAAACGATCTCTTTACCAAATTTCACGTAAATCGTTTGAGCCGTCGGACTGTGAAGGTACTTTCAGATCTTGGGTGAAGTGGCTTCTCAAATATTTGCATGGTAGTAGTTTTGGATACCTTTTAGCCAGTAGTGAATGAATTCAATAGGCTATATCGATACTTTAACAAAAAGTATCTGCTAGTTGAAGTCCCTATGGTTTTAATACAAGAACATTTAGATATTTTCATAATCGATTCAGTTTTATAAAACACAAGAATAACAGTAACATTTATAATTTTATTCTAACTTAGAAATGCAAAGTGACCAAGATTTTGTATCGTTTAAAAAAATGCGATGTTTTCTTCAATTTACACAATTTACATATAGCACGCCACCTATGATCAAACTGTGTGCATTACAGAACCGCGCCCGCCAAGAGGCTTCGAATGACGACCTTAACGCCATCTTCCAGATGGACGTGCCAGACGATTCGCAAGCTAACAAGCCAATGTAAGTAATTTCTAGGAAGGTTAACCTCAGGAAGATAATAAAGTTAATTCAAAAGATGGCTCTGTTTTCAAGATGGCAAGATGGCAATTTATATTACTCGTGTACTCGTACCACTTTTGTGTTAATGTAGTGAATAATCCCACCACGTCCTATTTTTGATCAAGGATAGAAGCCAGATGTGTTCATATTTATTTATCTTGCTTCCTTATTAAGCTTATCGATAGGTACTGAACTTATTGAGAAACAAAGATATGACATAATACGATGTCACTAACATTACTAAACTTCTTTGCCTGATTGTGCAGGGAACACCTTAAAACTCCTTCATATGTCCGAATATATATTTTTTTGATAGCTATGTTACGATGGAGCTATTTAAAATAAAATGCATAATTTACTTGATATACGGAACGTTAGGTTTGGAAATGATTTAAAAGTGATATCAAAAAATAGTTTTCTATGAAAAAAATGCATTCAGAATATCCACAATTTAGAATTTTGATCATTTTGGAATTATAACTCTTCGGAATTATGTAGTTGTACCCGGTTACAGTACTATAAATAAGTCAGTTTAGAGTTGTTGGTGTTTCTGTGGCTCTGCCTATCCCACTCTGGGAATGAAGGCGTGATATGTAGGTATGAATGTGTATGATGTCGTTTGATAATACATTACAATATAATGTACGAGGTGAGATGATCCAACAGAGAACTTAAGTCATCAACGTAGCTCATTGAATTAGCCATCTGAAGTGCTAACGGGCCATATAAGCCGCAGAACCGATAATCGTTGAAGTTATCGTGTTCTTGAGTGGAAACCGTGGTTGAGCAAACTTAGTGTAGGACGCCCGCAGACTAGGAAGAGTAACGATCTTCACAAGGTGGCTGGCAGACCTGCTTGAAAATGGTTGGGTATTTTGCTGGGTGACAAACAACGAAAGATCCCTATATCCTCAGCAGTGGACTGATAAGCTGAGGCCCTAACTAAATACGTACGCTAACTAGCGTTTATATTCGTTTAGTTTTTAAACCAACGCAACGCGTCTTGGCTAGAGCCTCTGATAATGTAGTTACATTTTTTGTTATTCAGGAACATAAATGAAGATTCTGCCGAAGTGGGATCGATCAAGACCGAGGCTATTCCCATGCTGGACGACGAGCTGCTCGCCAAGATAAAGCTCTGGAAGATAATGGTAAATACAATTTAATATCAACAATACGTATATTTGTACAAAAAAACATGACTGTATTCCTAGTACTCAGGGGATGCTTCTACTCGATAAAACCATATTGCTTTTGATGAGTTAATGTGTACCTGAATTTGCAACCGGTTTGGGTTCCTGCTATAGCAGCCGGGAACAGCAAATAGAGTTATGCGCCCAGACATACATTTCGGTGTACATGGCGCAGCTTATATTAAACCCAGTGATGAATCAGCGAGTTAACTTTGCAATGTACTGTGCGAATGGTCACCTGTCACGTGTCATTATCAAGATGGCGTAATATCTTTTCTATCTTTGCTCGTCATAAAAATATTTTTCCATTGATATACATGTAAGTTATGTCCATTGGGGCGGGTACCACATGTCATGCATTTTTGCCCATTGTCCTTGAGTTTATCCGTTAATCTTAACAATTCAATGTAATTTATCGAGCATTATAAAAAGTACCATATTTCCTTCCTCGGTCTATAGCGGTTTAACCGTGAAAGCTTAAAGATAGACAGACGACACACAGACAGAATTAGTTCAATATTTATAATATTAGTATGGATAATGACCATACATTTTTGTTTCAGAGAGACTCCGCCGAAGAAAAATGAATGTAAACTGTTAATACTATAAGGACTGATGTTGTTTTCAAGCTTCATTTGTTTAAAATTGTTACCTACTTCCTATCTAGCTAATACTCTAAAGGATTAACTACAATGTTGTACTGTAATACTGTAATCTATTCAAGTCAATTGTAGGGCTGGGTTGCAATTGACCGTATGTAAATAGAATTAAGGTAAAATGTGCCATTCCGAAATAAAGTAAATTTTAAAACCATTTTTATTTCTTTTCTGATATCTTGTTAGGTATTCAATTAGACAGTTTACATTCAAGAGATGACATAATTATTGTTTATCAGGAAGTAAAGTTAGTGTAATAGAAGCGTACAGTAAGAAAACGTAGTCACGTCGTACTTTGAAATGCCTTATTTTCTGAAAAAACTCCCAAAGCATTTTCAGTAATTTTGACTTAACAAATTTCTTTATTTGCAATATACTTAACTGCTAATTCATAAACGCGTAATAGATTCAGTATGCTTTAAATATGCTTTGGCCTTATATCTCATTGTGACATTTGAATTCGGCAGAAACTGACAAAGCATAGCATAGACGATTTTTAACTATGAATCAGTTCCCGGTATTGAAAATCCGTGTCGCAGGAAAAGGGGTTTCATTACTAAACTAAAATAACTTTCGAACAGTAGAACATCTCTAACCATACGTTAATTACTTCCTTCCTTCCTACCTTCGTACCTTCGAGTACTTAACACCCTGTATTTCTTACGCTATGGAATCACAAAATTAAATATTTACCTAGTAGCCCGAATTCCACCCACTCCGATTTTTTCTGAGTTTGCATAATGATTTGAATACTGATATATGCTTAATTTATAACTAAGTAGAAATGTTAATGTATACTCATTACTCAAAGATAAAAACAAAGAAAAAATCGTAAAATAACATTTTCAAATAACGTTTTCTACACCATGAAAAAACAGTCGATGATGTGGCTAACCGAGAACGCGATTCTTACTCGAGGGAAAATGTGCTTGAATTTAAAATTGGTTACTTACTCATATTGTGGGGAAGAGTAGAGAATTATTTCATTTTTATTATCATCCGAGTCTGAATGCGGTCCCTAAGCTGTTTTTTCACTGGCGAGGCTTGGCAAGACAGCGTGATAATTTTAATTTGTATTAAAAATAATTTCCACCATAGATGTGCAAGGATGGAATACAAATTTCAATTCGCCTCGCTTTGCCGGTGGAAAAGCACCTTAAGAATAGTTCCCACGGTGAAAGCGGACAAGACAAAACTTGTGACCATAATAAAAAACACGCACAAAATATATAAAGACGCACTTATGGCTATACTTAGGCTTCCTGGTCTACGGTTAACGAATCGAGAGGTAACAAAAATAGGAATCATAAAGAAAAAGAACGTGGCACTTACCTTCGCATGGGAGGGTTATGTTGACTGTGTTTGGGCCCTAACGTTCTTTTTAGTTTTTAGTAGTAATTAACATAACATAACATACATCAGGCCTTCATTCCCAGAGTGGGGTAGGCAGAGCTACAGAAATACCAACAAATCTAAGATGACATTTTAAAAATTTCTGTAGCTACATTTTGCACAATCAGGCTAAGATGTTTACCAGTGTATTAGTGACAGGTTGCAAGCCCATCGCCTAACAGTACTACAAGCCCTTATTCCCTTAGTTGCCTCTTACGACATCTACGGGAAAACATAAAGTGGCACTATTCTAACCCGGAAACCATTTTTTGAAATAGTTGTTATGTATAAGATCTCAACAATTAAAAGCGCATATGCAAATAGGTAAGTAATCTGTTCAAAAAGGGACCTTTCTCTTAAAATCATTGTATAACCGTCGTAAAACTGGCAGTTAACCCTTCATTAATCCAACATAATTCGAGTTAAACCCTCACGTAAACATATTATGCCCTTCTGACCACCGTTAGCGGTGTTGTTGATTTTCAGACTTCAGGAGTCATATCAGGGGACCGATTTTTTAATGTCACTGATGAGCTTCAAAATACTCGTGACTAATATAATCAATTATGATATTATATCACGATATACCAAAATACATATTTTTTAATGTCATAACATATCTAGCAACTTGCAGTTAACATGCCGTTTCTGTCATGGACAAGAATTTACTTGGTTCCCGTCTTACGCAGTTTTTTCCAAATTACTGTTTTTTTTTTATCATAAGCAATCCCTAACCATTAGGGATTGCTTCTAATAAGAAGTCACTGGAGCAGACCGTATAATGAAACGTAACTATCAATGTCATGTTATGGCGGCTATTAATGAAATTTATAAATTTCCTTCACACTTTAACACAACGTAATCGCGATAAAAGGGCGTAAATAGAGGTGATAAATATAAGGGTTTCACTTAAACACAATCTAAAGTAGCTGTCAATTTCATGTCAACGTCAATTCAAATTTCAAATAGCAACGCTGTTATTTCGTTTACGAATGGGTGGGAGGCATTTGCATTGGATATCATAGAAAAAAATTGAGAGAGATTAGTATATGTTGAGTTTCAAAAATAGGTCTTTTCAGAAAATTAGTGTAAGTTGAGTTTCAGAAATAGGTATTTCAGAAATCAGTGTCAATCGGCCGTTTTAGTCACCGGATGACACTCAAAAATCGGTCCCCAAGCCCTCTATTTCTACTGAGTATAACCATACTGCCTTTAACATGATAGATATCATATTGATTTTAACTCGGCCTTTATTGTCAAGTACATAAGAGCTATCTTAACGTTGACAATAAGATGACATTTCAAATGGAGTATGGTTTTTACCCAATATAATAGAGGCCCCCCTGGGCCTTTATTATGAGATTTATGAGATAGCTATGCAGTTCAGTTCACGCTGAGAGAAAAGGACAAAGCTATAATAACGCCTATAGCTCTGTCCTTGACGCTCAACGTAAAATGAGATTTGATAACCTATAACCCTACGAACGGACAC
The DNA here is from genome assembly GCA_949316455.1 of Acleris holmiana. NCBI lineage: Eukaryota > Metazoa > Arthropoda > Insecta > Lepidoptera > Tortricidae > Acleris > Acleris holmiana. Next base: position 14,582,904 of record OX438771.1, on the reverse strand, counting down.
ATGCAGCATTCCCAAAGGCATCGCGATGAATTAATTCCACGTGGACAAAGTTCGGGGCAAAAGCTAGTAATATTATAAACGCAAAAGTATGTTTGAATGATATTTTTTATGGTATAACCCCCCCAATCGAATGACGAAAAAAGATCATGGGCAAATTGGGTATAACACCAACAGAATTGACACCTTATCATTAAGAAGGGTCGTCAATATTAACTAACATTGTATTGACGACATGCTTTTTGTTATTTACACAAGTTTTGTAGAAAAAACGGACATCATACTGTTTTAAAAAAAATCTACATCACGTAGGTACCTACACCCAATTCTATAATTATCAGTCACAATATTGAATCAGCCAAAGCTTCTATGGACTATCTTGTTTTCAAGTGCCCATATTTTTGTTCTTCGGTGGGGTAGGTATCTGCGGCCATAGAAGAAATGAGATGAAGATGATTTACATTCCTTTCTTAATTATTGAGGTTTCAATTTTGTTGGTTTTCACTCTGTTTCCATACAAAACTGCCCATAATTCTGAAGACATGAGGTACTTTTTGCCGGAAATTTGGAAGAAATCTAGGTAATGGCGCTAAACTTGTATACGGACAAAGTCTCGAGATATATTATAACCTCGTAAGGCCCAAAGTGCAATAGGATGTACATAATTAAGGCAGTTTAATTTAAACTATAAAATCCATATTACTTTGTTTAAAAATTGAAAATGTCATTATAGAGCAAAATAATTTGAACCTTATTTCCTTTATAGTAGGTACCTACAAATTCCCAATGAGAAAATATTCCTGTTTGTAGTATGGTGGGCCTTACGAGGAATAATCATAATCATAAACTACCCGTCGAACTCAGAATCATTTTAGAGACGATTAACTCGTTCATTTTTAAACTTGTGTATGAAAAGTGGTCTGCACAAAAGAAGAAGAAGAAGAAGAAGAAGAAGAAGAAGAAGAAGAAATACATTTATTCAAAGCCATAAGACACACATAGGTAAAATAAAACATTATACATTATAGAACATTAAGGCAACCGGAAAAGTGTGTCGTCACGGCAGTGAAACGGACTCTGGCTCAGCAAAATGCTGAGGTGTCAGACACCTGCAGCGCTGATTTTCAGCCAGAACCGACAGTGACTCACGGAACGCTGTACAAACATACAATATTTTTAAAAAATCATGTAAACTACTTATATAATTTAAGCGGTAAATATATATTAACAAATAAAATAATAAAACGCATACATACTGATATACAGCCTTGATAAAATAAAAAATAATAAAAGGGTAATTTTAAAAGCAACAGGTTGATAAATTAACGTGTGTAAGTGCTGGATGAGGATTAGGATTTCTGGAGCGTCAACAAATAGCCTTTAAGCTTGCGCTTAAAGGTGTACTTGCTAGACACTCCTAGGATAGGAGGAGGGAGATCATTCCAGCACTTGGACGCGGCAAACCTGAAACTACCTCTGAATGCCGCGGTCCGGTGCATAGGCACGATAGCAACTGCCTTAAACCTGCGTGCACTTCTCGACCATTTAAGTTTTGTAAAGAGGTAAGATGGAGTCTCGCTTTGAACAATACCAAACAGCAGAGTGGCAAGATGCAGGCGCCTGCGTGCAGGCATATTCAACAGGTTTGCGGCGTTCAAGTACGGAGTGATGTGGGAGCGGGGAGGGACTCGAAAACAAAAACGTGCGCATGCGTTTTGCACACGTTGTATCAACCTCTTAGATCTACCAATAATGCAGCCGCCATAGACAATATCACAATAGTTTAATCTAGACAATATAAGCGATTCACAAAGGTCAACACGCAAATCGACACTTAGGTAATCACGTATATTATATAGAACTTTAAGGCGATAGAAGCAGTTGCTCACTACTCTAAGTACATGGCTCTCGAAGCGTAGATTGCCATCCATAAGAAGGCCAAGGTTGTTTGCTTCTACCACCTGTTCTATTGGCTCACCCCTGACGGCAACACTCTCGGCAGTCAGAGCATGAAGAGTATTACGAATTTGATGTCTTGACCCAAAAACCACATATTTCGACTTGCTGGGATTGAGAACTAAACAGTTCTTTTCCGACCAAGAGGAAATACGATCGAGGTCTTCGTTAATTGCGTTTACGGCGGCTGACGAGCCCGATGGCGCGCTGGAGAAGTAAAGTTGCAAATCGTCCGCGTACAAATGGTATCTACTATTCTTTATACTGTTAATAATGTCAGCGCTGTACAATATAAAGAGCAGGGGACCCAGGATCGAACCCTGTGGTACACCTCTAGTCACAGGACAGAGACAGGACCACAGAGTACTGCCATCCATCTTACGCAACGCAACTGCCTGCGCACGGCCGGACAAATAACTGCTAAACCACTTGATCGCAGTGACATCAAACCTACGGGTTTGATGTCACTGCTTGAGCGTACCCTTGCTATTATCTAAGATGTCCTATTACGATAGGACGCTAATGCAGTCAAAAGCCCTGGAGAAATCTAAAAGAACTAGTATGGTACTCTTACCAGCATCCCGAGCCTCTAGAATATTGTCGACTACATCGAGTAACGCAGTAACAGTCGACCGACCCTTGCGAAAACCCGACTGCAGTTCAGGTAGGATACTGTTTTTCTCCAGGTATTCAGACAGCTGTTCGCAAACCACCCTTTCTATTATCTTAGACGTACAAGGAAGGATACTTATAGGGCGGAGTTCGGACAGATTCGTAGGATTCGGTTTTTTAGGTAACGGGATCACTTGAGCGATTTTCCAGTCTGTTGGGAAAGTCATAGTCTCAATACTTTTGTTAATGATGTACGTCAGTATGTCAGAGGTCCTAGGAAGAGTCATGAGTAGCATGTCAATAGCAATCGAGTCGAGTCCTTTCGCGGTTGTTTTAATCGAAGTAATAATTTTACTGACAGCTCTAAACGTCGTCGGTAAAATAGTAAAAGTCTTGTTACCATGTCTACCGAATTCATAAAAAGTCAGGTCAGATATTGTTACGTCCTGTTTTCCGGGTATGTTGAGGAAATGATGGTTTATTAAGTCAGGGTCGTCAAAAACGGTCGGGAGGTCAGTCTGCGTTTGTAAGTCTGGAAGAACTGTGCGCTTCAAGTTTTTCCAGAGAGTCTTTGAGTCAGTAACGTTGTTGATATGGTGTGCAAAGAAGGCCCGTTTCTCGCTATAGATGGCCTCGATTACGAGGTGTTTTAGGTCGAGGTAATATTGCCTATGAGCCTCACTCTTGGATCTCTTGTATTTACTATGTGCTTCATCCCTGAGACGCATCATAAGCTTGACATTACTCGTAAGCCGTGGTTTGAGGGCCTCCTTTACCACCATTGTCCTTTCAGGTGCGTGTTTGTCAAAAAGTCCTAGTAAAAGTGCGTTGAATCGTTGAACCATGTCGTTTACGTCGTCGAGCGCAAGTATTTGGTTCCAGTTTATGGCGTCATGGTCATCGTTGAAGTCAGTCAGGGTAATGTCTTTAAGAGGTCGGTAAGTAATACGTGTCGGTGTGGGCTTACATTTTTTTATGTCAAACTCAGCTGTGATGAACGCATGTCGACCTAGGTCAGGAATGTGCTTCACGTCTAAGTTCACAACGCGAGCGTCTGTGCAAACCAGGTCTATTGTCGTCTCGCTTTGTTCTGTAAAATGTGTCGGGTCGCTTACATGTTGAGTCAAGTTAACTGTAGTTAAAAATTGTGTCAAACATTTAAATTTCCTGTCGTTATCATTTGAAATATCTATATTAAAGTCACCCAGTAAAATCAAGCGGTCGTAATTAACGAACGAAGTAATGGAGTCAGTAATGGCGTCAAAAAAGTATCAACGTAAAGCCACGGAGGACGGTATGCGGTTCCAATAATTAAGTGTTTCTTGTTTACATTAACTTTTAACCACATTTGTTCTACGATGGCGGCGGGGGGGTGCGGCAGGGTGCGGGCGGTAAGGCCCCGGCGCAGGTAAAATCCCACGCCACCTCCCCGTCCTGCGCGGACGTTTGCCGGCCGAGCGATATGACGTAGTCGGTAGTTGACCACCACGGGGCCCGTCCTTCCTCGCCAGCGCGCAGCCAGGTCTCGTTTATGGCCACAATGTCCGCGTCAGTCTCCGTTATTGTCGCAATCAACTCGTCGTGTCCCGTACTAAGAGATCCAGCATTAAATAAACCAACTTTGAAGTTTTTAAACGAGGCATCACAAGTGCAAGCATAAACAACGCTACAAACACAACGAATAGCTGTATACAAGTAAGTACTATGCACTTACATAAACATAAAGAAATAATTGCTAAAATATGGCGAGCAAATTGCACATGGAAGAAAATATATAATTGTACTAATAAAAGGTGAAAGCGAAGACCGATATATGGATATATATATACTAGTAATGATAAAATACATATTGTTATGTTCCAGGCGAGATCACAAGTCGGCATGAGGATTGTTCGTTTCACTCCCGCGATGACCCACCACAACAAAAACAATACACACAGGAAGGCCATTACAATAAGGTGAGTATGTTTGTTTACAATTCGCCTTACTTGCAACATAACAATAAGTGAAAACAATAACAAGAACTTTTTTTTTTTTAGGACAACACTGCACAGGTCATTTACACGGTGACAACTAGGGCTGAAATTGAGCTGCATCGACTGGCTTAAAAATATCCACATCGGATAAACAGCGCAGGCGGTGACTCGGCTGGCCGTCAGCCCGGCGGGCAAATATCCTGCCATCCCGGGTCCACATAACGCCAGGCGGCGGCGCGTGCGGCTTCGCGGGCTCGCTGGAATAGCTGCCGGTTGACGCTCGTTAGCCGCTCGTTCACGAAGAACCTTTGCGCTGCGGCGGCCAGGCCCAGGTCCGCGGTGGTGGCGCCGCGGCGCACGCGCGCGGCCCGCAGCAGCTCGTCGCGGACGGCTCGGCGCGCCAGGCGCAGCACGAGGGGCCGCGGCCGACCCGCCTCGCGTGCCCGGCCCACCCGGTGCGCGCATACTATGTCGCGCACATCCAGCTCAGTGTAGCTGGATGTGCGCGACATAGTATGCGCGACTGGGAGTGCCCAGTTTCGCGCAGATCCGCGTAGATAAGCCGGCAGGGCTCTCACCGGGCTCCTCCGGCACGTTGGACACCTGCACATCATTTGACAGGAGTTCCTGGTCTCGCTCGTTTAGTTCCAATTGAAGAACAACAATGGCTTCCTCCAGCACCTTGGTGGCCGTCGAAGCGGTACTTTGCGTGACAGCTTTCTCAACAGCGTCAACGCGGCTTTCCAAAGACTCCACCTTGACGCCAAAGTCAGCCATACGTGACCCGACGTCCCAGAAGTCCTGGCGGAAATCTTTCAGCTCCTGTCGCATGGCTCTGAGCTCCTCCCTGAACAGCTGAATTTCGCAGCTGAGTGTTAGCTGCACTTGACTATCTCCGGTGGGGGACGAAACGAGCTCAACGGTGGCAGGTGTCGCCGGAGTAACGAGCTGGGCTTCAGCAGGACTGCATGCGACGGGACGAACAGCAGTGGACTGTGTAGCCGGGGGCTTGGCGGCGGTGGACTGCCCAATCAAACCTTTCACCGGGGTGTCTGCTTGATTGTTCCTTGGAAGATATCTCCGGCACGTCGGACAGCTCCAGTCGCAGGTCACGCTTGCCCCCACAGAGACCCCCACGCAGGCACAGTGATAGAAACAACTGCATTTAGGGCATACCACGGTACCTGTACGTTTAGTGGGCTTTGAGCAACCCGAGCACTTAGAATTTGTTGACATTGTTGATGTTGTTGTTCTTGATTTTTTTATTTGTTTATTTGAGGGTACTTATAATTTAGGTCGTATTATGCTTACAGCTGTTTTAATGTTAATCACTGCACTAAATTACTCACGAGCAATAAACGTTAATATTCAAACCACTTCCAATAACTTTTATTCCCTAAAAGAGCCGGATAGGTAGTTGTTATATTTTATTTCACAAGCGACAAACGTTAGTGCGTACGCTGTACAACGTCCGTGACGTCCCGACAAACGTTAGTGCGTACGCTGTACAACGTCCGTGACGTCCGTCGTAAGAACGTTATAATCGTCAATAATTGACTTTGAATGCAGTCGTAAAACTTTACCTCCTTTTTGCATGCTGTACGAATTAATCAGATCAGCATCTGGTCCAATTAACATGTGAAAAGAACAGGCCACGCTCTCGCCTTCAACTTTCGGATTTAATTTCTATTCAGGTAATTTAGCGAGCAAAACACCAGCCGCTCCCAAAACCTTTTAAAAATGCTTTCATAAAATTACTTCCTTCATAAGTTCTAGGAACTGACGTGAATAGTTTTCGGAGGGTTTCAGAACGAAATAAGTTATCCCTAAGAGGTGGGGACTCGTTTCAGTGGTGGAGTTTTAATTGCGCCAACTTACCGCCAAACATGTAGGGTTAAGCAACAAGATGTTAGAGAGAGGGAAGATGGCCGATTGAAAGATGTCCGGCTTTTGCTTTTGATTATTTCTGTTAACTGTTTTACTCTACTTACTTGACATTGGCGAAACCACTGCGGAATATCGCAGTGGACTAAAATCAATAAATAAAGAAGAAAAAGAGTTTTGTTACTTTATTTAACTTTGCGTATAAATAAAATAAATACTAGGGGACAATCTTACATAACATTGACACAGTCCCAAACTTAGCTCTAGGCATGAAAGATACAAGGCAATGATAAACTAACTTGGATAGATAAATACATAGATGACATCCGACTCTGGAACAAATACTCGCGCTTTTCTCATAAGACAGGGTACCAACAAGGCTATCTTTGTCGTCTAATGTGACTATGATTCAAGTATATTTTAATTACCAGCTGTTGCCCGCGACTCCGTTCACATAGAAGTTGTTTATTGATACTATGTTCTTCCTCGGGTTTTAAGCTACCAAATTACATCGACATCGATTCATTGGTTTAGTCAGTAGTAATATAGTGTATGTCACATGAAAATGATGAAATGATACTAAACAATGATTCCCCACTTGAAATACAATTTCAATTAATGTGATTTTTGTACTTAATATGTAGACTTACAAAATTATTAATTACCAGTGGCTCCATTCTAGTCGGTAGAACCACATTGCTTTTGATACGCTATCGTATTGTTTTTAACTCCGGCACCAGCTATCATAACGTCGACAGTACGAATGGATGTGAAACGCAATATGATTTTAACTATTAGAACAGAGACCCAGGTTACCGCCTCTCTCTTACATCTTAGAGCCACATCCGTAGCACAGGTAGTGGGCTAAGTATTTAATGTAAGTTCGTAAGCCCGTTTCACCCCGCCTGTTGCTTTCACTTTATTACGGACAGCTTTTATCATCAGCTATTTAGGCAACCGCAGATATCATTAAGAGATTTGAGCATATAGATGTTACTGTAGAAAGGTTCGACGTACTTCGGGGTACATCTTTTCAGTAAATAGAGTGCACTTGAAGGTTTGCGAGTCCAAAAGATGAGACATGTGTAGATTATCTCTTAGTGCGTTTGTCTCTAACTGAGAAAAAAAGAACGGCACGATAAACATTATTTAGTTACAATATGCTTTTTCAGTTACCTACTGTCAGATGCAAATGTCACAATGACAGATAAGGGAAATGCATATTAAAGCATGTTTTTAGGTTTCGGCGTAATTTGGCGGATTTAATGGTTCGGTTTTTACTTTCGATATTTGTATTTTTACTGTTGATTTATTTTGTTTACTGATTATACTTACACTCACTTGACATTAAAGAAGAAGAAGCATATGTATTTGATATTGCAAATTTATAAAAAGGAAGGTTTAAAAACCGGGCAAGAGCATGTCGGACCGTGCTTAGTGTAGGGTTCCGAAGCCGTTAAGTACTTACTTCAAACATAAAATCAACAAGTAAAAACTAATTTTCTATTCAAAGTCGATTTGGTGCCGTTTTCGATGATTTTACTAGGTATAAACACTTTAATCGCCTGTAACTCAAGAACCAATGATGTCTACTTAGTCGTGATAGTTTTCCTTTTAAATTCGTTATATGCGCTTTCATTTAGGTTTTTTTTGCAGATTTTTAGTATTTGTAGTTGTGGCTGAAGGGACCCTTGACTGTAACATAAATTTGCGCTTTAAAGCTCAATATTTCATCAACTGATCTTTTAATCGAAACATTGTATCGATAAACCCACAGTATTTTTGAAAAACCTATCCAACGACACCCCACACTATAGGGCAGACAAGAAAAAAACACATCCCCACGCTACGTGTAGCTTTAGAGCAGATTTTTTTTTTTACATTTTACTGTACCACTTTGTTGGCGTGACTACATATGTATACCTATTCATGCCAAAATACAGCTTTCTAGTACTAAGAGTCTCTGCGCTAGGCTGCGGATGGACGGACGGACGGACATGGCGAAACTATAAGGGTTCCAAGTTTGACTACGGAACCATAAAAACATCCAGAAACTTATAGTTGGGGGTGACCCTGCCTCTGAAGCCAGCGGTCCTGGGTTCAAATCCTCGTAAGCGCAGATATTTGTGTGATGAGCACGAATGTTTGTTCCTGAGTCTTGGATATTTTCTATGTATTTCTCTAAATCAGTAAGTATGTTTATCGTTGTCTGGTACCCATAGTACAAGCCTAGAGCTTAGTTTGGGACTAGGTCCATTTGTGTGAGATTGTCCCCTGATATTTATTTATTATTTATTTATAGCCGGTAACACTGCATTCCTAAACATAATAATCATTTCATTAACCGAACTAAGAAGGTAGAAGTTAGCACTCTAGTTACTCCTGGTTACCCGAATTGTTGCTTAGGTGCGAAGAGATTCCATTAAGTATAAAGTTATCTCGTCTCCAGGGACCTTTTATTCCACACAACATGAACTAGAAAGGTTGAGCTGTTCAGCGTTTGCGGTCGCAGTTCAGGCTGAAGCGGCCGGTTAGGCTGGAGGTCGCTTGTGAGTACTAACCAGTATTGCATCCCCAAACAGGGACCTTATTCGTATTGTAAACGTTATGATAGCTTTTATTAACTAAAGCGGCAGAGTCTGTAATAATACGACAATAATAGGGGGAAAACAAGCCGATTAAGAAGCAATTTTTAAATACCTGACAGTTACCATTTACACATTTTTTATTCCGCCATATTGTTTTTTGTTTTAATTTAAATGTGTACTCATTGACACTCGCGGCGTTAAGACGAATCTAACGGCCCGTCCCTTGTTGAAATCGGCCCATCCATCCAGCCTCTAAGAGGGAACAAAGAATGGTTCTTACATACATATATACAGGTCTAAAACATTACCCCAGGATCCAGGTGTTCTTTCTAACTTATTGACGACACGTTGGCCTAGTTGGGAGTGACCCTGCCTCATATTTCGGTTAGGGCAGATATTTGTTTGATGAGCGCGAATATTTGTTTCTGTATTTAAGTATGTATTTCTCTATACCGGGTGTTGCCTGTAATAGGAGCAATAAACTGAGGGATCTTTTCCACACCACAAACGTAACAACATTTATTCTACAACTTTTGCAAATAATTTATTGTTAACTAAATATGAATGAATTTAGGTTTTCCAAGCAAGCAATGTATTGGGAAAACTACGAAGTTTGTGGGCTGACAGTAGATGTCAACTAGACTATTAGAAGGAGTACATTGAAAATGCTATTTAGTTTGTTCGAAAAAATCCCAAATTTTTAAAGTTGTCGAATAAATGTTGCTACGTTTAAAGAGTAGAAAGGATCCCTTAATTTATTGCTCCTATTACAGGCAACACCCGGTATAAGTATGTTTATCGTTGTCTAGTACCCATAGTACAAGCCTAGAACTTAGTTTGGGACTAGGTCAATTTGTGTGAGAGCGTCCCCTGATATTTATTTTATTGATTGTCTTACCCGTAATATTATTAATGACTTTTCATTTGAAATTGTCCAAATGATATTGCAACCGATCGATGGATTTGCTTTGGTTTTGTACAAGAGAAAGGGAACAAATCGGCCAAATATAGCTGTTTTCCCAAATCATCATTTAGCGAATTAAGCATATTATTTTACAAACATTCATATGCAAAAGAGTACATCCCGCACTAATTTTTTTGTGGTCATAAACCTAATTTAACCTAACATAATTATGAAGCCCATGTAACCTTTGTAATATGTAATTGTTTTAACACTTTTTTTTAAGAAATGAAAGTTCGTAAAATGATACGTTTCTCAAACGTACTTTTGGTCAAATGTACGGCCTAATATAGCTATACATTCGTTCATAGGAACTTGAACTTATCTTTATCTGTTCATGTGTATCGCGCTAATCACAGAAATAACAGTGAAATTCTTGATTAACTACAAAGTAATCATATAAATTACATATAAAATATAAATAATACTTTTGTGAAATTCTTTAACGTCGGATAAACTCTACGGAGCGCCACCCTACGAGACAGGCCTAGCCTAGTGTAGGCGTGACACAGGAAAAAAATACCTACTTGTAAATTTTGTGCAGTGTTTAGTACTTAACTAATTGTATTTCAATTTAAATATGTAAACTGAGTCACAGTAATAATAAATTGATTTTGATTTGAATTTCACTCAAAAGAAAGTCTCTGTGGCATAATTTAAAACGTCTAATTGTAAGTTAATCAAAGTATACCTGTTAGGGAATCTAAATACAAATTCATGACAGAAAAACGGATAAACGACTGCAACACGAGGGATACACTCATCGTCATTTAAATTGCAGAACATGTAGGCACTCGTTAAAACTCATTCCGGCTGTGCCACAGATCTACAGATCCCAAGTTTAATGCTGGTACCTTCACACCGGGAATATCCTGTTTCGTGTGTAAACTCTTTAAAAAACGACAGAGTAGGGCACAAGGGAGCTAAATATTACATTTACAGCAATGGAGAGTGTACAGACTTAATGTTTTTGCTAATAAGTACACATTTTTGCTTTTTGGAAACTGGACACTTTTTATATCCTTTATAATATCAAAACTCCCATAAACGCAAACAAACTAAAGGCTGCTACCCAGGACCAGTTATAACTGTCACTTTTGACTAAAGTATTTAAAATGTCAGTTAAAATTGCGTGTGTAGGGTGAAAACTGACCGTTTTTCTCAGTAATAGGTCAAAAACCATGTTTAAACCCATTTTTTTGAGCAAAAGAAAGGTGCAAAAATACTGAGGCCATTTCTAGTATCATTCATATCCATAGGCACTTTAGGCGTTTAAATTGAATTTTTCATCCACGCCCGATCACCTGTATCTACCTCATTCAAATAGATACTAATACGCTGATTCGGCTTTACATTTCTGCTTCACCTAACTACATAGTTGCATTGGGAATCTTTTCGTAGGTATTAAACTTGGTTAGAATTGAAATAGTTTTTAATAAAAGTCACGAGCGCATCTTTATTACAGTGTAAAACTAGAATATAAGTTAAAGTATCGCTTTAAGTAGAGGTGTTTTAATATTCATCTTAAACTGTGAAAACGTTTGTGTATGTTCTAAATAATCTTATTACGATAAAATCTAATAATATTTTTTAAAAACAACATCGAACACTTTTACTGGAAACATACAATATTTAGAATCTTTATAATAAACCCACGGAGAACATCTTACAAAACTAAACACATCTACCTAATTAAAACTATACAATAACACAAGTGGACAATGATATTCACGCATCAGCTTTGAGCTGCTTGTACATAATAAATAAATATAATAAACTACACATGAGCTCGGACCCTCTATCCGTCTCTTTCCGCGCTCGGTGCATTGACAGGCATTTTCCGGTATTTACAACGGAATGAGGAAATGAGTCCGATAACGATCCTCGCTGCCGTATGACATTCGCTTCGAATGGGTTCTTTGATGGAGGAATAGATACGGGATTATTGGAATTTGTCTTCGTTTTTTTTTATTGGAGCACAAGTGACTCAACTTTCGAGAAATTTTTAACAATTCAAATGTCAGATGCTTTTTTAAGTTAGTTGAATTTTTTGTTAGTTTTTTTTAGGAGCTTATTTTACGAAATAAATCATTAAGTCACATGTAACTATCAAATGCATTAATTAATGTTATTTAAATTGTCTATTCTATCCTAGATTTTTTAAGATTAAGATCGACACATACCCATTTTACTTTACCTTGTTTTACTTTCAACGTTAGCCGAACATAAAATTTACAATACTTTATTTTAACCCTATTGCAATCGTATGTCCTGATCTCGGTTTGAAAGATTTTGCCACAGGTTGAGACAGCGATGCTTCTTTTGTCTCACAAAGAGAGGCAAGCTGTTCCGTTTTCAGTCAGGAGAGACACCTCGCAGTGGCCTTCCGGTTTATTTCCCAGACACGTTTTTTACGTTAGTGAAATAGGCACAGGACACAACAAAATACTGTAGCATAAGGAGCAAACCTAGCTGTGAACAATAAAAAACTAAGTTTGGTTAATTTTTTAAATCATCTATCTTTTAGATCATGCCTGGCTACCTATGATTTAAATGAACTGTTCCGTGTTCTGTTTTTTTGGTGTTCAATAAAGAGTATTTGTATTGTATGGTATTGTATCACTTGGTTGTTAGTTTTTATTTAATTTTAAAGTTAAATTCTATAATAATTCTACTAGTGATGCGGTTAGTTATTATAGGTTAATTACTGTAGTCAGATTTGATTAGTATTGGGTATAAACCTAACTAAGCTGCTATCAGACGTTGTGGCTCAGCCAATCAATTTTCTAACATTGTACACTGTTATATCTGTAGCTTGTCTCAATTGGCTGGTTTATATCAAGACGTGGTTTTATCTCTTTATACCAATTCTATTTTGGATTTTTGGACCCAAAACTGCGTCTAAATGTACGGACAAACGTATACACCAACCGAAGTCTCCCCCAAATGTTCTGCTTAAGCCTAATTATGCCATTAAATCAACCAATTCCATAATTATTTTAGGTCCGGACTTAATTAAAAAAATAACTAAGAAATCATTCAGAAGGTCCATTCATTCGGAAAAGTACACAATGTAAATACTGCATTAACTAAGTATAACCATTTGTATTACTCCCACGTTGAGCAAAGCTGCTTATGGACTTTTATAAATGATAAGGTTCCCTTATTAAGATTTGCAAATTACAGAAATATTCAGAGACACTTAGCAATGCTTTTGTTACCTAACTTACCTCTGTTCTGCTTGGTATAAACCTTATTGTTTTGGACTTGTTATCGTATCGTCAACGTTACATTAGCTCTCATTTACCTGACAGTAATGGCGGCCAAGTTAAAGCAAAGTTACGTAAAAGGCATTATGTTTTTCTAAGTAGAATAGAGCCTCAAACGCCCTCTACATTGTTGTACCACACCCAGAAGGTTAGCACAGGTTGTTCGCGACTTGTTTGTTGCTTGGCTCTCCCTTTCTGTCTAGTCTGTAACGATAGAGACGAAATGAGCGACAAGCGAGAAAATACAACTTGTGCTAGCCGTTTTGAATGGTCTATAAGTTTAAGAGCTACGACATCATAAACAGAAATACTAATACGCACGTGTTGAACTTATAAAACTACTATTTTTTTGGTACTATTAAGCCATTGCTTAAGCCCATTGGCTTGCAACCTGTCACTAATACACTTTTAAACTTAGCCTGATTGTGCAAAATGTAGTAGCAGAATTATCTACTAGTCTTATTAGACTTGGTGGTATTTCTGTATCTGCCTACCCCACCCTGGGAATTAATGTGATGTTATCTATGAACGAGTAGGTTTTTAAGGTTAAAAACATTTCACCAAAAAACTTTTTGCCAAACTGATTTTTTTCATATATCATATAAACATCAAACATATATCATTTGACCAAAATGCTTTATTTTCGAAACTATAAACATTTTAGGATTTTTATATACACAATGGCCAAGCAGTTTAGTCAAATGATATGTTTGGGAAATGAATCAGTTTGGCAAAAAGTTTTTGATGAAATGGAAGGCTTCCAATGTAGGTATGTATTTTTTGGCCGATATTTAAATATTAATGTTTTTACACGAGTGTTTATATAGTCTTTCTTCGTCAGTCATTTCTTAGCGTCCACACGGCCGGACCATTTACAATGCGGTGATTTTCAATTAAAGTTTTGTATTCCGTGGGTGGTTATATTATCACGAGTAGGTACACATAGCTAAGTTTCATGTAAATTGGATGGGTAAGGATTATGATTGGATTTTTAAATTATACGTTAAATATAACTACGGTAATTTCGTTTTAAACTTTGTTCTTTTTACAACTAAGCGATCGTTTTCTAATAAGGACAAAATAACGGTCCCGATAGAGTGTCCCTAGCCTATTTAAAATTAATTTATAAATGAATAATTTAGCGCAGCAAGTTGAACTAGGCTACCTACGCTTCGAAATTCGAGGTTGTGGGATCATACTAATGAGCATTAAACTTACAAGTACTCGAAGTAGCGAAATGTTGGCGTCATTATTCTCGAATTATCAAACTTTGTGAAACCATTTAACTAATACATATAAAATAATGTAACAGTGCAAAATTGAGTGGAAGTGTCGGAAGGGGCCGCCCTAGGTGTACTTTTTTAATCAAATCAGAGAAATACTGGAAAAGGGACGAATCTCCAGTACCCGAAACCGACGTGAATGCATGACTCGATGTATGAATGTGGGAGAAGCGAAAGAAATTGGTCGGGATTGTAGCAGGTGGAAAGAAGTGGTCTCTGCCTACCGTCTGGGAAACAGGCGTGATTTGTATGAATATATAACGTATTGTATTTATTTAGTAAATACGCTAAGATGCGATAAGTGTAGAGCTGAGGCACTTTAAGGCAACTTTTTTCCATACTAAATTCTTGCAGGTTTTTTTGTAATAATATCACTTCAAAAGAAAACATTTTTTTTCGCAGATATTCATAATTTTAGTTATTTTAGTGCATCAACCTAATTTATTGCATTTTTTTAAATCAAATAAAATGAAAATTAAAGTAACATATTAATATCGAAAATTTAATTAGACACACTTATTAAAGAGATATCAAATATATCCGTGATGATCCGTTGTACCGCTACCGCTCTTCGCGAGGAAAACACTGCTCTATCATGTATAGCAATAAAAAAAACCTAAATTTAAAGGGTTTTTTCCTTAAATATGCAATAAAAATTTAAACTTTATTTTGCGTCACGCATTCTTTGGACTCTAATCACTTAAGCGAAAAATTATAAAAGAAAATATTATTTTTAGTTTTAATTTTTATGCACTCTAAGTAAAAAGTCATAATTTTATACAGAGTTTAAAACGAAGCATAAAACCCGTTGCTTCAGCACTAACTTGGTTGTCGCGCACAATCGCTCGCCAGTATCGCCGACTCATTTATTTCACAATAGTAAAGAAAGTACATAAAAGGAATAATTATTCGCTCCCACTCAGGCGTTTAATGGAATTTCTGAGTGTGACTAGAAATTAAAAGTTTACAAACGATTTCACTTTAAACTGTTTTGTTAATTGTTATGAGTTAGCTCAGGATTTGTTCGGTAAAATCATTTGTAGGTTCTAAAAAGCGCGGGATAATTCCGTAATGGCGGCGCTTACTTGTATTTGTGCATTATGAGTAAATTGACGACACAGTTAGCCTATTTGGTAGTGCCCTGCCTACGAAGCTAGCGGTCCCGGGTTCGACTTCCGGTCAGGGCAAATATTTGTGTGATGAGTAGGGCTTGCAAATATTTGATAGATTCAGATATTCGAATATTCGACTTTTAATTTGGACATATTCGAATAATTCAAATACTATTCGAATATTTCTAAAAATTAAAGAAAAAAACAGGCTTGGATGCTAATTTTCATTTACTATCAGACTGAAAGCTCAAAAATTCAACATAACATTTTAAATAAATAATAGGTACTTGGCTTTATAGAATGAATAAAAAATAACTAGAATTAAAACATCATTATGTAAAAATTACTGTAGGTACGTACAGCAACGATTTAGTATCAATTGCACAAAGATTATGTAGGTACTTCAATTTTAAAAAGACGAAACTAACAAAAAATTAAAAAAAAAAAAAAAAAATATGGATATGTATATGTTAAATTATTAATGTAATCGACACAAAACAATAACGATATTAGTGAATTTTGTGATACAATACAATGTAAGATTACTGATTGAAAATTTTCTCTGCTACCTTACAGTTAAACTAAACTGAACATACAATTTTACAAAGTAAATAAAGTAATCCACGAAGTGAATAAAATAGGTAAAAAAACGTGAAATCATAAATCATCAAAACTAACTTGAATTTAAATAATTATCTCCAAAAAATACTAAAGTTACAAATAGCAACGATTTAGAACGATTTTAAATACAAAGGACAGAATCAACAACAAAATGAAAACTAAGTAATTTAAATGGTAATCAAATAAACAAAAATAATCAATCAAGTGCTTCAAATAAAAAAAAACATTAGATCATAAATCAAATCACATAGTAATATTGCTACATTAAAAGGTTAGGAGGTTGTTTTTTTTTTAAGTTGTATGCAGAGCTGACTGCCAACCTCCAGTACATAGTAAAGAGTAATTCGAAGAAGAAGAAGAAAAGGTTGTAGGTGGGTGAATGGGATGGGGGAGTGAGGCAGAGACAGCCGACCACTCCCGATAATTTCCGATTAGTGCCCAGGCGACGTTACATCTGTGTGTCCAAATAACTATAAATACTCGAATACTCGAATACTATTCACCGCATTATTCGAATATCAGAAAGAACCGAATATTCGAATTAATAATAATAATAATAAATCACAGGACAATGTCACACAAATTGACCTAGTCCCAAACTAAGCTCTAGGCTTGTAATATGGGTAATAGACAACGATAAACATACTTATATAGAGAAATACATACATAAATAAATAGAAAACATCCAAGACTCAGGAACAAATATTCGCGCTCATCACACAAATATCTGCCCTTACCGGGATTTGAACCCAGGACCGCTGGCTTCGGAGGCAGGGTCACTACCAACTAGGCTAGCGTGTCGTCAAAAAAAAAATTATTCGAGTATTCGATTTATAAGCCCTAGTGATGAGCGCGATGTTTTGTTTCTACGTCTTGCGTGTTTTCTAGTATTTGTTTTTCTATACAGTGTGTAAATGGTATACTACGGGCGTTCCTTTTAACTGTGGTCAGTACAACCCCTACTGAGCACATTTAGACAGACTTTGTTAAAATTAAATTTAAAAAAAACCATACAAAATAATTTAACACGCAATGTATAAAGAAAAATGCAATTAATTAAAAACGAAAATAACACCTGACGCCTGACGGATGGACCTCGATGTACATTGCGGGTCGATAGTATGTTCAAAAATTAATAACGGTGTATACGTTAGCGTAATCAAAATAATTCTTTCTGTTAATGATTAGTAGAGTATTAATCTATGTCCAGTTTTAATAAACGCCCTTATACCAATTACACACTGTATAACTACGTTTATTGTTGTTTGTAACTTTTTTAGAAATGTTTGTATTCTGTAGCTCTGCCTACCCCACTCTGGGAATGAAGGCGTGACTTTATGTATGTATGTATCGTTATTAGTACCCATAGTCCAAGCCAAGAGCTTAAGTTGGGTCTAGGTCAATTTGTGTGATATTGTCCCCCAATATTTATTTATTATCAGTTTGACAAATTTTTTTCGTTGTTATACCTAACCAATAGAATCAACTATCCAGTCAGCATCTAAATTAGTTAAGTGGAATAATATGCTCAAAATGATCTAGATACGACGTATTCTCTTGACAAAACAGTCGAGTACAGATCATTTTAAACCCTTCGGTTGCGTAGCGACTTCTGCTACTGATTATAGTACATGGATTCAAATAGCAAAGTTATAAGCCATGTGAATAAATAAATAATTTGACTATAATTAGTTATATTATACAAAATCTCATGATATGAATTGGGTAATGTATAAATTAAATATTAGGCACGTTACATGTAAAACCATGAAAAATTGTACGCCCAAAGGCATTTCATAGAGATACAAATAATATGTGTAAAATCATAACTTACCTAAGTTGAACAAAAAATTCAACAAAAAAAACTGAATTTGAATTTGTGACGACGGCTTCACTTCTTTTTATAAGTTAAAACACAGACAATGACGTAGCAACGCGTGCGGTCACCCTTAGCATGACTCTTAAATTTATTGATGACAACTATATATACATAATAATAAGTTGTGTTTGTGACCAAATGGGTCCAGCTGAAAATTAGCGCTGTTAATGCAACATCAATCTGCTCAGCTGATCGCCCTTTTCGTGCTTATTAGTAAAATGTTTTTACTAACTAAAACCAACGTACTTAATACTGTTTTAGCAGTAAATAAAAGATTCTTCTTCTTCACCCGGGTTCGATTCCCCTGAAGGCACACGTTGGTGTGATGAGTGAGAGTATTTGTTCCTGAGTCTTGGATGTTTCTTTTTGTATGTACATAAGATGTTTCTATGGAATGTTGGTGGCCAAGTGGCCTAGTACCAATTAATAATAATAATAATAATAAATCATTTATTGCGCTAATAAATGGTACAGAATTCTGCTTACATTAACTTAAGAGATATTTAGCGGTAACAATAAAATGAAAGTAAGCTTCATCTGGCCCCCGTACTAGTGTGAACTGTATCACGGTGGGTCAGGATTCACCGTCCTTATCAATTTTGTTTCAACACTTATACTAATTCCAAAGTTATAGAATTTAAGCTAGGTGGGTATACAAGTAAAATAATAGTGCACAAAAGCAACACGGCTGCGGCGAGTGCCGGGCAGACTTAACTAGTAAACATGTAGTATAGGCAAACACTTAAGATAAAATTATTAGTTACTTAATCAGGAAACATTATTTTTCAAGGTGTTAATTATTTTTATGTGGTAGTATGTGAATGTGCGTGTGTGTGTGTGTGTGTACGTGCGTGCGTGTGTGTATATATGTGTGTGTGTGTGTGTGTGTGTGTGTGTGTGTGTGTGTGTGTGCATGTATGTATGTGTGTGTGTTACACCATAGGTTTCATGAGCTGCTCTGTTCTGAAACCTATGGTGTAACACACACACATACATACATGCACACACACACACACACACACACACACACACACACACACACACACACACACATATATATATACACACACGCACGCACGTACACACACACACACGCACATTCACATACTACCACATAAAAATAATTAACACCTTGAAAAATAATGTTTCCTGATTAAGTAACTAATAATTTCACCATACGATGTTAAATTGAATCAATGTTAATCGGCTGTTAGTTCATATATTTTGACAACTGTTAACGCTCTAATCGTCTGTTAAGTGATTAACATCGTATGGTGAAATTGGTACTTAGGGGATCAAATCGTGATCGTTAGGTGCCGGTTGCGAACCTCCGCGGTGACCATGTACCAATGAGTTTTCCTACCTTAAGTACATTACTCGATGCTCTTACGATGAAAGGCGTAGGTATATCGTGAGGAAACCTACACTTTCGAACAGCTGAGTGTGTAAGCAGGTAATTGCACAAAAGGTCCTAAAGGAAGTGTATACGAAAGAGCCCAACTTTTGTAACCATATTATAAGTATGGTTTCTCTTTTCTTATTAGTACATACAAGCCTAGAGCTAATTTGGGACTAGGTGAATTTGTGTGAGATTGTCCCCTGATATTTTTGTTTAAGTAAACAAAGGTTGGCGGTAATAAACGATTTGTAAATGTACTTAATAGTAAACCAAAATATAAACCCGAAACGGATTGCAATCACAATAACCTAACGAGTTTAACTTTGCAACAATGTGCTTTATGCTACACAATTACAAACCTTTGTGCCATCATAAATGTGTTTATTATTATCGCTTCTGCGTAAAGTTTTGTTTTTTGTGCGACATTTGGCTGGGAATGAGTTTGAAAGTCATTAACGGGTGAGCATGGAGTATGCATATTATTACGTATTACGAGTAGGTACCTACATGTATACAGGGACTGTATTTCACATACATAAACAGGGTGTCCAGGAGATAGTGTCCAACCTTACAAGGCTATAATATATTATGTTTAGTAAAAAACGCACCGAAAACGAGATATCTGACGTTTTCAACATTTTGCAAATGCGGTACCCTGTTTCACTATTTTCGATGCCGTGACCAGTTGACAGTTATTAGAATTTTTCAATTTTGTTAGCTGTGAAAGAAATCTGATCAAATTTGCTTTAACATCCTTTTAACAAAATTTGTAAATAATTAGCAGCTTTTTTTTCATTTTTCAAGTCAAAACTAAATTCGGCAAATTTGACATCGCACGGTGTAAAAAAAATATATGAAAACCTGCTGTGTTGCTTTTCTAACCATTTGCCTGTTTATTGGGGATTCTAAAATGATAAAACAATTGAGTTTATTGATTAAAGCAGCGAAGTTATTATTGTTTGTCAAACAAAAATAAATAACAAAATTAAAAAAAAAAAAAAACAGTTTACCTCAATGTGAATTACAATGACAGTATGATAAAAGGGTAACCTTCACGCCTATCTCCCAAAGGGGTAGGCAAAGTCTGTGGAACGCCAAGAGCACCCTCTACATTCTTCAACCTCTTCTAGCACGTACGTCTGTTTCGGGTGCTTTTGATTTGGCTTTATTCAGTACATTGCAAATATGATCACTATATTATTAAGTGCGTCCAGGGCGTCCCCTACCAATTACACCACTAACTCTTGCTCGCCATACTTTTTTTGAAATTTTTAACTGTATTTTACTTTTAGTACGCCACACATTAAGGGGGAGGGGGTCGATGAAGTGTCACATTGTGTGACAAGTGGTGGGAGGGGTCCTATGTTTCGTGACGTCACATTTTAAAATCTAATACATGTAAGTGTTAAAATGGCAAATTTGTACCCGAAGGAGAACGAAGTGACTGCTATTCCATTCATAAATAATTTGAAAGAGTTCAAAGTCCATGCATGGACTCCCGGATGATTAAGTTGGTAATTTGTTCAAATGTTTGAGTAGATCTTGGTAGTTTTTATTTTGTTCAACCATCGTTAACATTGTTAGTTAGTAAGTTATTTTTGTTATATGTTTGTCTTCTGAACAACGGAAATGTATTTTTTACTATAAGTGGAAACTGTTTTGGCTAATGTATTTTTAAGTTTGATTTTATCTTAATGTATTATACGTTGCTGTTTGTTTCCCAAAAAAATAAGTGAGTAAATAAATAAATTATATAAAAAATAATTTAAATCGAATTGAAACTAATTTCAGGACTGTTGTTTTAATTTAATAATTTCTAGATATAATTTGCAATATAGTACAATTTACATCACAAAAGTGACCAAGTCGCTGTGACAAGGACGAGAGAGGGGTTAAATAATCACGAAATTTGGTGATAGCCCAACGTCCAAAGCCACGACTTGCGCGAAGTAGACGGTAAGCGGCGGGCGGCAGAAACAAATGCTAATGCTAAGTTACCAATTTTAGAAAATCACCTATATGGATTACTTAAGCTGGTAGCAGATCGCGTCGACCACTAATGCCACTCCATACATTTCGAGGCGATACTACGAGGTTACGCCTTCAAGGGTGTTTATAACTCACTTTTCAATCTATCTTTTAACGTAAGTTCTAAGTGCATCTTTCTGTCCATAGTACATTTTTACTTATAAATGTCCAGTCGCAGCGAACGTTGAGTCGCTGGTAGGGTTATAAGTGTTATAACGAAGGCCATAAATAATGGAATCACGGCGAAACTAATTATTTATGTCATTTTGGCCTACGAACAAATTGAAAGGGAAACGAAGCGGCCCACTACTAACAAGTCGAACTTTATCATAATCTCGTTAAATTTTGATCAGCTAATAGAAAATTAAGCCCCGGCGCGAAGTATCGCCCGCTAATGCGAACGAGAGGAAGTGAATATTATTTTCATAAAATACAACTCCTTTCAAAATTTCCTGCATAATTGGTATAAATTTACTAAACATATGTAAATTATTAACTCTTTCGTAATAAAATAAGCATATACTTTAGCTAAAACTACTTAGTTTCTTCATTATTATCTTATTTTCTCTGCAAATAAGATCATTATTTGATAATAGAGCCTTGTAAAAGCGCCCACGAGCTCTGTTTTTATTTGTTTCATTTAAAATCGATCTCAAGCAAAAGCCCGTAGTTCCTTAATTCATTGAAATAAGATTAACCTAGCGTTTACACACGCTATTGTATCAATACCGTTATTAAAGTCCACAATCAGAGTATTCAAAGAGTGATTACCGAATCCCAATCTAATTGTTCCCGAGCTCTCACTTCTCAAATTGTTTGGAAGGCTTACGCTTTGTCAGCTTACGTTTAAATTTTGAATAAATAATAAGTGATATTTTGCGTTCACGTACTACAATATGGCGGGTATCATTATAGTAATGAAGACATTCTAACACCGCTTGAAAGAAAATTGATTTCGAGAAATTGTAGCGCCGCTTTTCTGAATTCTAAGTGGTCCAGACAGAAGACCAGCGTTGGCCTTATAGCCAGGCAACACTGCCCTCCGAAGCCAATAAACAGTATGTCAGATTCAATTTCCAAAGTAGATTCAATCCTCTTCTCTTAGCAATAAGTCTTTGATTGCTACAGGAGTTTTATTCGAGATACAGCTATTTGGCTTAGCAGGGCAGAGCAGCCAACACATGCTGAGATAGGCAGTTTTCGGTCTTTTTATTTTTGTTATTTTTCCTTCTTTTTGTTTGTTGTTGTGAATATTTCTACTTTATTTTGTTCAAATGTAGTTGACTGCATATGACCGGGAAAACGGATTTACACGAAAAAGCGCCCTGCAAAGGACTAGGCTTAGATAGATTAGGATCTAAAGTATTTTTATAGGGATTGCGCACTTTTATTGCCAATTGAAGGACAAAAATTAAAATAAAAGTAACTAAATCCACTAGAAACTTGTAATGGTACTGATGACAAAGAAGGTAATGAAGTAGTAGATTGAAAATATGGACCTAAATCGTCCGTATTGTGATTAGTTGCGCACATATTTTCAGGTCGATGTTGCCATATAATCCATAAATGACATGAATTAGTGCCCGCATTTTCTGGAATCCGAATCGTGGTAATAAACAAACAGTATTCCAAGTTTAAGGTAATGACATAAACTGGCAATGATTACAAGGAAAGTATCTAATGACGTGGCGTTACAGAAGGGAACAACACAATACACAATATTATACTTATTTTTATGTATTATTTCTCATGAAATGTCTTGCAGTAAAGACGAGAAACGCGTACACGTTTTAGGAATAAAGGATCTGCTCTTATGCTTATTTCAAGATGATTTAGGAAATGATGCAAAAAGAAACGCGGTGGTTTTCGTTTTTCACGACGCAACTTTTATACATTATGTATTTTGTTTTGATGTTACTACGAGTATAAAAACAAGGTAAAACTTGGTCAACCCACTGTAAATAATGTGTTATGCACTCTTCTTACATTTCATTTAGTGACTGTTATTATAAAACTGAAGATTTTAATAAAATCTTAGTATTTAAATTCTGTGAATCACCAACTGCTATCGGCAATACATTTTTAATACCTAAAAAAGGAGAAAGAATATTAATAATAGCCATTAAAACATTAATGCCATACAGTGTTTCTAACGATTTATTTATTTTATCTAAAAACAATATTAACAAAGACACATAATGCTCTACTACATGTATTATTTTGATGGTAAACTTATGTTTATATATTATATCTTTAAACATTACATTTTGTAACTATTGCTAAATTAACTGCGTCAAGATAGCAGCGCACATACAGCGTTCTCAATAAACATTTAAAAATACTAAATAATGATTCCAGCCTTTTTAGTAAATAAAATATAAATATAAAATATATGAAGAATAACAACATGAAACCTTAGAAGTAGCCATTTTTTAATTGACAATAAAATTTATTTATTACACATCAAGTAGATCACTCATGTTAGTCATGTTTCAACGAATTTCATGTAAAAAATAACAAATTTTCAATAATGGCAATTGCGAAATACGAAAAATCTTTAATACACTTTTCTTTACGGTTTTAATTAACTTAAACACGTTCAAAACAAGAAATATACCTAGATAAACCAGATATATAGGTATGAAATCTCTAAACTCACTTTTGTAACAAAAAACACTAGAACATGAAATTTATAAAATTGTATGAAAAACATAACACATTTTTTTTAAAACCATATTATATTTATAGTTATGCTCTAATATAGATTATACAGGTAACAGTAGAAAGTTGGAATTCCAATGGCGTTAGAGTTAAAAGCTTGGTTAACATTTCGAAATGAAACTAATTAAAAATGCTGCAGTGGTAATAAAAAAGCGGTGACCGTTTCAGATTCTCGGAAACCTTTAACGGACTATGTATATTACTTTCATAAAAAAGTTGTGTTTCCTTTTTTTGTAAGTTTAGTTTGTACTTAAGTTTCTTCGTTGGAACATTTAACTGACATTTGCAGCTTTTAGGTACGCTGTTTACAATATACGATGATATTCAGAAACAAATCCAACTTTTGTAGAATTTATACCATTTTATACATTTTCGACTTAAATAATGAAAACCAAGCTTTAACGCCTTGCCTGAAGAGGTCTGTATCTACAGTATGATTGCTACAAATGTCTCGTGTAATTTACACTGATTCCGTGAAGTATGCCTCGTCGTTATTCATTTGTGATCGCCTGTAGTTGTCCATCTGTACAAGAAGCAACAATTTTATAACCTTAACTAAAAAATACATGATTGATTTGAAGATTGATAAAAGTAATAAAGATGTATTGTATCATTCAAGATGACTAAATGTTTGTTAGTTTACCCGTATTTATTTAGGCGATGGGTTTGCAACCTGACACTAATACAGGTAAACTTCTAAGCCTGATTGTGCAAAATGTGGTTACAGAAATTATTTTAGTGTTGTTCGTAATTCTGTAGCTCTGCCCACTCTGGGAATGAAGGCGGGTGTATGTATTTATGAGTGACAAAATAAGTCACAAGTTAATTGTAGGCTAACATTCTATATCTTTATAAGAAACTAAAAACTGTAGTAAAATATCGACATCTTACTCAAACTCGTATCTGCATATTTTTTTTGCTGTTGGTAATTTCATTTTTATTCAGTAATACCTAGAGGCTCTACAAATATGCAGATACGAGTTTGAGTAAGTAAGACGACGATATGATATTATTTTTGTCAGTTGGTTGAATTGATGATAATGTATTACCAGCTATCAGATTACTCTTATGAAACTACGCCGCGTTGTTCCGTAATTATGATTTATGCTTCAGACTTTATCCTTCACTATGAGCATTCATTCATTACCCTTTTGCTACAGAGAAGATTCCGGAACAAGAAATATCATAAACTTCATGTTGTTCGGAAAACCACTAAATTTGTATTTAATACACATACATACATAACATCACGCCTTCATTCCCAGAGTGGGGTAGGCAGAGCTACAGAAATACCAACAACTCTAAAAAGACATGTTAATAATTCTGTAACCACATTTTGCACAAGTAAGCTGAGATGTTTACTAGTGTATTAGTGACAGGTTGCAAGCCCATCGCCTAACAATACTAGAAGCCTTTATTCCCTTAGTCGCCTCTTACGACATCCACGGGAAGACATGGAGTGGCACTATTCTAACCCGGAAACCACACGGGGCCTGTATTTAATAGATTTACCAAAAATCACCTCAGAGGTGTTTTATTCTTTTTAACTGCAATGTAAAACTCAAAACATTCTATACCCTATCAGTGACCGCATCAAAATGCGTATACTACAACTATTACTATGGAATTAGCCGCTTTCTTTCATATTACGGCAGGCTCCCTAATTGAGAATTCACGCTCTTATTGGTTGATTGTACGCTCTGACGGGTCATCTTTTATATCTCGCCGGTTAATCATTTCTCCGTAATAATAAAGCGGGTTGGTTATGAGAATTAACAATCGCTTGTCAAGCAGTTTTTTCCAGGTTGGGTATCCTTCAATGCATGTCATGTTCTCGCACTGAATAAAACATTCATAAAATGTACGACCATTGAAACTTCACTTAGAACTTGTCTATAGATAACTTAAGAAATTACGTGACTCCAAACCCTCTAATTTGAGACAGCATAGTGTTTCCAGAGCTAACAAGTAGGGTTGCCACAGGTTAACAGAATTACGCACAAACAAACATTCTCACCCAGTGTTTGACGATGTTCCGGAGTTTAAACTTAATTACGTCGCGGGCGGTAGCGCCGTTCTCGGGTTCGTAGATACCTGCGCAATCAACAGTAAAATAAGTAAAAATCAGGAAACAATTTCGCATAAATTGACCTAGTGTCGAAGCTCCATGCTTGTATGCGTACAAGCTTGTGAGGTATGGGCAGTATCGGTATGATTTAAGGGGTCATTTGACAACCCTGAAAATAGTCTTACGACGAATAACAACGCAACGTACAAGTATATTTATTTTGTTGTTCATGCAATCGTACTCCATTTTACATATGTTCACCTTGAACGAAATAAAAATTAGTAACCAAATGTATTAATATTTTTCTATAAATAATTATCAACATTAATTAGTCAAATATTTTTCACTATTAAAATTTGACTATAATTATTACGATGTGAAAAATAACCAAAGCGAAAATTTACTTTTCGAATGGATAATTTAATATTTTATTATTGTTTTTAAGCATACTGCTTCATTATTGCTCTTTGCGGATGCCGAACAACATCCTAGGTTTACTTTGACTTAAACCGTTGTCGTAATAAATGCATAACAATTTGCTTATTGCTCAGAAAATGGAATTCTTGGAATTAATTACGACAGAAACGTACCGCGCATTTCTTTGATTAGCATAAATGTATTTAATTGTAATATTACTAACAATTTAACTCTGAGTGTGTAAATCATGGCATTTAAATGATGAGCGAAAATTCAAAACACTAACTCAAACTCTAACCCTGTTGGATAAGAATCACGTAGTCTGGGTGGAACTAACTTTTTTAATTGCACATTTTATTGCTGGCCGTGCTTTAAAAACTGATAATAAACTCACTATTAAAAGACAAGTCAAATGAGTCCAAACTCGACGGATCTACTGTGAGCCATTGAGGAGTTCCTATGACCACCTTCCGTTTCCATCATCTTAGCAGGTCGAGGGTAGGCGTTTATTATATTCTCATCGGAACTGCATTAGTATACCAAATTTCAAGTCAACCCGTCAATTGGAAGTAGGTTTAAAATTGACTTCCAAGATTTAATTACATTGTTAATTATAATACTTATTGTTCAAATTGTAATATGATAATTGAAGATTTATTGAAATCTTCTAACCATATTAGGCGCGAAATTTCAAGAATATCACCATCCGTTAAACCGTTGGTACACGTTCAATTTACCGTCGGATATTCGTCATTACCTCCATCTCGGACGGGAATGATGTCATCCCCCGGAGGCAGGAGCCCATTAAACCCGGAGCGAGGGTAGCCGGGGAGCGGAGGAGTCTCCTCTTGGCCGATCTGACGCTGCAGCATCAGTTCAGGGCTTGCAGACTGTTGAAAATAGAACACGTGATGATATGAACAGGAATTACATCATCTGCGCGCGTCCTGTTAAAAATAGAACACGTAATGATATAAATAATAATAATAAAAATAATAATAATAAATGTATGGGGACAATCTCACACAAATTGACCCCGACTAAGCTCTAGGCTTGTTCTATAGGTACTAGACAACGATAATTATACTTATATAAAGAAATATCATACTTAAATACATAGAAAACATCCAAGACTCAGGAACAAATATTCGCGCTCATCACACAAATATCTGCCCTTACCAGGATTTGCACCCAGGACCGCTGGCTTCGGAGGCAGTGTCACTCCCAACTAAGCCAACGTGTCGTCAGAACGAACAGGAATTACATTATCTACAGCTGCTGCTGGACCTCTCGGCTCTTCGTCTGCGCCAGCTCTACTTTAGTGTCAGAGACGATGCTCGTCGGGCAGAACATTGATATTGATAAAAAGGACAAAACTAGTTATTTTACTAGTTTCTATTTAGCTAAATATTGTTGTAGCGCAGGGCCTCGATCAGGTCATCGCGTTTGACGTGTTTTGGTATCGTTTATGTCACAGTCGCCATTATTGTAAATGACATAAGAGTTATCAAAACGTTGACAATACGGAAACACGTCAAATACGATATCGTTATTACTGTGTAGAATCCCAGCCCAGGTTGGCTGGTTGTTTAATAATAAGAAAGCGCACGACTGGTCAAACTAATTAATTTATTGAAGAGAACGACATTCAAATGTTTGTTACACGGTGGTAGATCGCGGAAGAGAGCGAACAGGCGCGAATGGCCGTAGTAAAATCATGTACATAGATAACATAGATTTAAGGCTACGTTCAATAATAGACGTGTTGTGTCTGTAACAGAAATGCTACAATGCCACAGGGTATTTACGAGTAGACTTGTTTAGCTTTTAGGTTTAGTTTAGTCTTACTTTTGATTTTTTATTTGTCATTTATAAGTTGTTATAGATTTTTTCTAATAGTTATTTATATGGTTACAATTGTCCCTTAATTAAATGTCCAGAGAAAAGATATTTTTCGTTTTTGATATTTTGGTTAATTCTTTCTTCTTTGGTTAAAGTATTATTGGCAGTGGACGTCTTTCAGCTGAAATGATAACGATGATGATGACGAATCTGCCAACAGAGATTAATGAAAAGGAAACCGCAATCCATAACATATGAAAAGAGTAAAGGTCTTAGCCCACACCGTATCATACCATGAACGTATCATGCCCGTAAATAGGAACGTGTCAGATAAAACAATATTCTTTGTATTGAAAAGTATGAGACTATGCCCACTAGACCGGTCCGTCACCGACAGTCATTTTCTATAGGCAGTATTGATAGGTTCATAGTACGGTCATGGTATTGGACCTTTAGTACAAACTTTTGATTACAAACTAAAAACCTCTTCTTGCATTTAGGCCAACAAGGATCTTAGAATTGTCTTTAATACTCGTACAACTCCCCGGGTACCTCAAATACGATTTAGTCACTAAGCCTAATGATCAACATAACGAAACTTTGAACTAGAACGAACAAACTAACAAACTTCTGAACTAAACGTATTATAATTCGTTAGAGAGAGCGTGCAGTCAACGCAAGTTACTCGTAGGTTCTCGAATTAAACAATGTAATCGTTGTTAGACACCTGTGGCCAATTAAGGTATTTACTATCAAGGTCACGAGTACTCTACGTGCGCTTTATAGATTTAAAAATTTCCTCCCTGTAAGTACCAAAACGTTACTCGTGCGAGCACTGGTGCTGCCTATAATTGATTATGCCGATGTGTGCATCACCAACGTCAACCAGGACTCCCTCAATCGTTTAGACCGTCTCCTAAATAATGGCATACGTTTCATTTTTGGAATTCGTAAATATGATCATATTTTTTTTTTCCGCCGTCATCTCAATTGGCTTCCCATTCGTCAACGTAGGTCCTTTAGGAATTTGTGCACTCTCTTCTCTATTTTGTTCGAGCCCTCTGTTCCAGATTATCCAAATTGTAAATTTAATTTCGATGCCCCACGTCCTGGGTGTGAATTACGTTCCTCCCGCTGCCTAAAACTCAAAATTCCTCTTAATCGTACTGGGTTTATGTCCGATTATTTCGCCCTTCAGGCAATTCGTCTCTGGAATGCGCTACCATTTGAAATACGACAAGCGTCCAGCAAGTTTGTATTTAAACGTAAGTTTCGCCAACATCTCAAGCAAGAACTTAAGTAAGTGTCATCATCTTCATCACACACTGTTTTCATCGCATGTATTTAAGTATTGTTTATGTATTATATAAACTTATATATTATTTATATATTATATTTTTTTTTAATGTTAAGTAGCTATTTAGATTTAATTTAGTTTTTAACACTGTTCATTTCTCTAATTGCACCGGTTTTTAGGGTTCCGTAGCCAAATGGCAAAAAACGGAACCCTTATAGATTCGTCATGTCTGTCCGTCTGTCCGTCCGTATGTCACAGCCACTTTATTCCGTAACTATAAGAGCTATACTGTGGAAACTTGGTAAGTAGATGTATTCGGTGAACCGCATTAAGATTTTCATACAAAAATAGAAAAAAAACAATAAATTTTTGGGGTTCCCCATACTTAGAACTGAAACTCAAAATTTTTTTTTTCATCAAACTCATACGTGTGGGGTATCTATGGATAGGTATTCAAAAATGATATTGAGGTTTCTATTATATTTTTTTTCTAAACTGAATAGTTTGCGCGAGAGACGCTTCCAAAGTGGAAAAATGTGTGTCCCCCCCCCCCGTAACTTCTAAAATAAGGGAATGATAAATGTAAAAATAATATATGATGTACATTACCATGCAAACTTCCACCGAAAATTGGTTTGAACGAGATCTAGTAAGTAGTTTTTTTTTAATACGTCATAAAAACATTGATCAAAGCTACAACGAACTTTTATATTATGTTACTTGCTGCTACGGAACCCTTCATGGGCGAGTCCGACTCGCACTTGGCCGCTTTTTTTTTTTTCTGTTGAACATGTGGTTGAGTGGTAGAGAATGCCTTTAGGTATTAAGTCCGCCATTTGTACTTTTTACATTTATTTGTATTGTGCAAAGAAAATTAAATAAATAATAAATACACTCTTGAGAATTGTAATGAATAGCTTTTTTTTATTCATTACCTTTCGGTCCAAGCTTTAATCGGCTGGACCTTATTTATATGGTGATTTTAGGATTTTTATCAATCTTACTAATAAATAGCCAAGTTGGTCACATTGTTCTCTCCGGTTTCTTTTCAATTCTCGGTTCAGCGACCCCTAAAGCCTAGCTTGAGAACCAGTCCTTCACTACAGTTTCTCCTTGATTTCTCCTTCTTTTTAGCCCAAGTTAGAACATTAAGATTATAATATAAGTAAAGCGTTAACTTACCTCGATGTTATTGGTTTCGCCAGATCTCTTGCCATGGCCGCCAAAACAAGAGTGGCCAAAAGCAGAACACCCGCCTGAAAGAAAGTTATAATGAATCTACAAATATTTTAAAATGCTTCAACAAAAAGAAAACTTTCGTCGTAACGAGGAAACTATCCCATTTTCCGAGATGAAACCTGCCCCCATCCAGAACCTGGACAATATTTATAATTAATTTTATCTCAATCCGTTGCTACCATCATCAATATGATCCAAAACTCACACATGTATTTATACACAAATACAGCCTACCCTGCTAAAACAAAAGGAACCTCATTACTAACAGGAGACGATTGAATCTGCTTTGGCTGTTGCATTAGAAGTGTGAAAATTAAATTAGGGCTCGCGGTCGTATCCAGGGCTGGGATTCTACAAGGTAATAACGATATCGTTTTTGACCTGTTTCCGTATTGTCAACGTTTTGATAACTCTTATGTCATTTACAATAATGGCGACTGTGACATAAACGATTCTTAAACGTGTCAAACACGATATCGTTTTAACGCACCTGAATAGAGGCCCTGGTCAAAAACGATATCGTTATTACCTTGTAGAATTCCAGCCCAGGTCTCGTGTCGGGTATCCTTTTCCATTTTATTTTGACAAGTAACGTATTTACAATATGTCCGGCTATGGATAGACGTATCTAACTCCCCCCCTAACCCCCTTACTAATAAACGTTGAATAAGCTTGGAATAGTTATACCATGATTTGTCCTTATCCGTCGAATTCTAATGTTGCAATGACAGATAAGGACAAAGCATGGTATAACTATTCCAAGGTTATTCAACGTTTATTAGTAAAGGGGTAATTATTTACGAGTAGGCATTCCCCGTCCTTGACAAGTTGACGCTGAACCATATCACTGTTTATTATAGCTAGGTATCGGCCGTGAGCTCCGGATATGTCTTGGTTTTTTTTTATGTTAAGGATAAGGCACACGAGCACTCAGGCCACCTGATGGTAAGTGGAATCTGAGACCCATAGACATTTGAATTCTCAAAACTATAATCCTAAGACCTCAAATGCGTTGCCAACCCTGAGGACTAAGATGGAATGCCTCTATGCTAGTAATTTCACCGGTTGTCTTATCCCCACACCGGAACACAACAATGCGAACATTGTTGCTTGGTGGGTGGTTAATGGATAATGTGGTGGTAGCGATCCAGACGGACCCTGCACAGGGTCCTACCACCATTCAAATTACAATTTACAATAGTGGCTCCTATTTCATCGTATGCGCATCGCCATTTATGAGTTGTTCAGAAAGAATGCGTATTAGCGCAGTAATATCCTACTTGTTAATATTAAATAATAGCTTGGATAAATACTTTAATATTTAGTCATGTATTCAGCGATCCAGGAGTATAGAATTTATTTTAATGGTTTATGTTATATTTGTTTTATTGTTTTTTTACTGTTTATATCAAACTAGCTTCTTTCCGCGACTTCGTCCGCATACATTTCGACTATTAATATATTCTATTATATATAACACAAGTATCGATTTGGTCATTACTAGAAGCTACTCCATCTTGGTCCTCACAATAGGCAATGCATTTGCAATCTTGGGATTGCTTGAGACTTAGGTACCATTTATTAGCCAGAACCTTTATTCTACTGCGTAAAACCATATTGCCTTTGATATGCTATTGTATTGTAACTCAGCCGCCATTACTGTCAAGAACATAAGAGCTTTCGTAATGTCGACAATACGAAAACACGTCAAAGGCAACTGGAACCCAGTAGAATAGACGCGGTGGGTTGTTTTTTTTCTTTTTGCCATAAATACGTGGCATAGAAGCCAATTGGTCACCTGATAGGTAGCAATCAGGATTTATAAATACCTGCATCATCAAAGGAATCTTAAATGCGGTACCTCGCTTTCAAGCAAAGAGAAGGCTTGAAGTGCAAATGTTGCTAAGTTAAAACAAGTGACAGACGCTGTTTACTGTAAAATCAGTAGGTACCCTCAACATGGCTCAACAGTGACCGTACTCATTAGCGAGTCAAATGCTCTGTCTCCCAAAGTATTGTAATACAATGGAAGGGACAGAGCATTTGACTCGCTAGCGAGTACGATCACTGAAAACTCATGGTAAGGGTACAGAAAGTCATACAAATTGGTACACATCGATTCCATCACTGTAACGGTTTGCTTTAGTAATCAATGCTGATTCATGGCAAATCTTTTCACTGTTATTAAAACCTGACCCACATTTCAATTTCAATAGAACTAAAATATAAACATGAAAGAGTTTCCAATGCCTGATGATTCAACTTCACTATGAACTAATACGGAAAATGTATAAACGCGTGACTCGGCAGTTTTGTTTCAATAGGTTGATTGATAAGTGTTATAACATCGCATTTGAATCATTGCCCATCATTTATTCCGGACTGGTCTTTTTAACAATGTTTCAACATTACCATAAATCAAAAGGTTTTGATAGTTTTACATACGTAGGTACATTATATACATAACATCACGCCTTCATTTCCAGAGTGGGGTAGGCAGAGCTAAAGAAATACCAACAAGTCTAGAAAGACTTCTTGATAATTCTGTACTTAACCATATTTTGCACAATCAGGCCAAGGAGTTAGGAGTTTACTAGTGCATTAGTGACAGGTTGCAAGCCCATCGCCTATCTACTACAAGCCCTTATTCCCAGTCGCCTCTTACGACATCCACGGGAAGACATGGAGTGGTAATAGTACCACCAATAGGTTAGAATAGTCTAACCCGGCAACTACACGGCCAATTTGATGATATAAACTAAGCGATTGGCGCGTTATATTACGCGCCAATCGCTTGAGACGCGGTAAGCCTTGTCAGCAGTGATCCCGGACTTGATTCCTTGCCTATATCTAGCCTTGCAAAATACCTATGTAACATCATCTAGTACCCATAGTATAAGCGTAGCAATGCCCTTCGTGCGGTTCTATTGGTCAATTTCCATTTTAAACATGCTAACTAGTCGTCATGCTAGGAAAAAGGGAATAACCTTAAAATTCCGAAGTATTTTTTTCCGAATTTTCGTTGGTCGGATTTTTATTTTCCGAATGCTATATTATGCTTGAGTTATTTGAAATATAATGCATAATGAAATTGCTATACGTAGGTTAGGTTAGGTTTGAATTATGAGCGACACCGAAAAATAAAGTCTTCTATCAAAAATTGCATTTGAATTATGAAAATTCGGAATTTTGATCGATTCGGAGTTATGACTCTTCGAAATTCTGTAGTGTACCCAAGAACAAGAGCTAAGCTTAAGACTAGGTCACCTTGTATAAGATTGTTCCCTGATTTCATCCCAGATAGCTAGTGACCAAAAGGCTAAATTCAATTTGTCTCGGGATCCTTACACTGCTGATTTAGTTCGTCGAGTCAGGAGTTTGCGCAAGGTCCGTGGGTTTGGTTACCCAATCGTTCTTCGTGTGGTAAGAACTTGGAATGTCAACTGAAGCAAATGCAGATACATCTACGTTTGTTTATTTAACTTGGGGAGAATCCCCATACGTTGGAAGATAGTGTAATCTGGTCGGTTTAGAGTTAGCTTTTCGCTGTATTATTTTGACTTTAGGAGTATTTTTCGTTTAAGATTTTCAGAAGATGTAAGATTTATAGAAACATAAATGAATAATTTTCGATTATAAATTTAAACTGATACATGTACAGCATATTTTTGATTCTACATATGAAATTTTATCATGTTATGACTAATTAACAAGATGCTTAGAGCCCCACTGTAATAGTCTATATTACTACAACTTCATACATTTCTATAAAACTTATAAAAACTTTGTAAATACATACAAGGCAATTATTACTTCACTTGTTAACCACAATACATGGCACAAGATAACACCTTTAAACAAGTGACCTATAAACGGCCCAGATTCACTTGTTGCATAGAGGGATAAGCTGAGCGCTAACGAACGTTAATCTTCTTATGGGAAACTCATGCAATACGGAATGCAACTGCAGCAGACTAATCGGATTTGTACATTTTAATATTTGGGTCTCGAAAGAGTTAACCCTCCTATGATTTGACATTAACGTTGACTTTCATGTCGTCATCGAGTAGGAAAGTATTTGTTAAATTACGTTCGTTCATTGTTGTTTTCGTTTGTGCTCCGGAAAGATTTAGAACCCATTTTCGAAATAAAATTATTTTTAAATCTTTCAAGAGCTACTAATTAATTATAAAAGTCTTCTATTTCCTCCATATTGCTAAAACATTATTAAGTGATTAATTTTACCAATAAATAAATATCTTAGCGATATCACTCATTGTTATATCAATACCTATAACTGTGACATACCTGTAATAACCGATAAAAAAATACGGGTAAGTAATATAATGTAATATAGTCAATGTCAGAGTAATCTAATTGCTTATTACATAATTGAGAAAGGTATTAAAAAATGTAAAAAGAACATCGATTGCGGTAATTTCAATAGCGTAATATTAACACTTTTTTTTTATTATTCATATGATACGGTAACGCGTTGACAAATAATACAGGTGATGAATGAAACTGGGTTTACATTACCCTGTTGTTTCGCCTACATAGACGTATGCAAACGGAAGACTGAGGTATCTATAAGTATAACTGGTATACCGACAATACAATACAACACAAAACCTCTTTATTCTACACCACGCATACAATAAAGACTTCCCTTGAGTCCACAGGCGATTTTCTCGCTAAATAGCGATATCTCCACATAACTTTCAAAGAAGAAATTTCAAACAAAATAAATTGGCAGCCGATGCAAACTAACATAAACAACAATGTACAAATTACATATTATTATTTAATATTAATCTTTCATGCAAGTTCAGTTACAGAAACCTAGTTATAATATAAATGCGTCAAGCTATAACTTATAAGTTCAGACCGAAGTATGAGAAGATGCTCGTTATGGGGAAACATGTGAGCAACGTACATGACAGACACCTGCTCCAGATGTAGATAACGCACGCGATTCTTCCCCTATACTTATTGGAAGAACTTTCGTGTTCATTATCCGAACAAAGTTATATGAGCGTAAATATTAATACAGTATAAAGAAATCCGTGACACGGAAAATACGAGTACCGCGATGTTTGAAATCGAACTAGGCAAAAGCGTCCTTACGAAAAACCGGAGCCTTTCGTTACGTCAAAAAGTTTTCGCCAGACTGATTCATTTCCCAAACATATCATTTGACCAAAGTGGTTTTTTTCCGAAACTGTAAATATTTCAGGATTTATTTCAAGACCATCGTGTAGAACCCTATAAGGTTAGGTTAGGTTAGTTTTATAAAAGCCCTGAAATATTTACAGTTTCGGAAATAAGGCAGTTTGGTCAAATTATATGTTTGTGGAATTAATCAGTTTGGCAAAAAAAAATCGACGAAACGAAGGTAACCCATAAAAAACTCATCTTAAGGTTGTAACGAGGTTGTTGCACGTTTCTTTTTTGATCTAAATCTTTCAAAATTCAATTTTTTTATGATGAATCCGGATATCGATCGTGAAAAATAGATACTTACTCTTGTTTATGCAGCTTTCAATAAAACTCTCGTGTCTTGGTATAGCTTGGTATTTTAACTTTTGCTCTGTTATCCTGCATTTTATTTAAAAAGTATTAAGTAAAACATTAATTTAAAGAATTGATTCATTTATTCTCAACTTCAGACCACTCATCTGTGAAGGTCTCTGCGAGACTCATACCTAACCTCTACCTTTCTAAGGTCTATCCGTCACTCCTAAAAGGCTGTATCTTTTAAACTGTTGGTAATCACTTCAAATTATGATGAAATTTTGTTACTTGAGTGCTTTTTAATTGTAACCGACTTCAAAAAAGGAGTAGGTCCTCAATTTGCGAAATATTTTTTTCCTTTTTTTAAAGAAATACGGTATTCAAATTTTTCTCAACTTACCTTCATTTGTCTTGTTCATAGAGATCTATCTATTTGTTTCGCCTCGCCTATCTTATTTTCAGTTCAAATTGCCAACTCGTTATGTATGAAACAAAATAAAAAGTGAAAGAAAAAAATCTTCTTCCTAAACAGCCTACCCTGCCCTGCCTACATGCTTCCCTAAATAATTAACCATTAATAATCAACGCATTTCGTTGTTTCCGTCGATATCTTATTATCATAATATATTAAGTACGCCATTTTATGACGACCATTTAAAAGTGTGAATTTATAAAAAAAAATCGACGAAGTGGATTTGCAAAACGTTATGCGTGAAAAAAATAATGTTATAATGTTATTATAATTGAAAATATAAAATTATAACATTGTTATTTTACATAGTGTGATTAATACGGATGGGGGCCTAGTCAAGATTCATAACACTAAGTTAGCGATTTTCGATAATCGTTAAAATGTACGTAAGGATGTCAAATAGCGTCAAACACTTATGTCAACTCATTTCGAATCGATAGAAAACAGAAACGTTAGTAGCGTTTGCATCTTGGCTACGATCTCACCAATATTTGTCTTAAGGACATGTGAAAAATAAAGCCAAATAAAGCTATCAGAACACCTACCTATTTATTTTATTTAAATGCCTTTAATGTAGATATCTGTTTTTTTTTTAGAAAAAATCACTAAGGTCGGGCGTGGTAACATAGTATGGAACTTTCCCAATTATTCTTTAGGGTAACCAAAAAAAAAAGAAGTGTTTTGTTTATTCGAACTTATTTTAGCCAAACATATTGGGCTTATTCTGTTGAATAGTTATTACTGTACGAGTACTATATTTTCATAGTTAACAAATTGCATCATATCATTAATACTAGTCAGATTATTTTTTGGTATCTATAACGTCGTAATTTACAGATTGTTTGAAGCTAAAAACACCCAAATTATAAAGGCACAGGTAAATTACACGTACGTAAAATAAAGCATTTTAACGCAAAGGAAGCTACTTTCCTCCATAACGGTTCCCTCGTTCCTTAACTTTTATGTTCATATCACGTGGTCCCGCGCATTACGTTTAACAACTCTGTTTTCATACACCATTAATGTATATTATCATATCATTTAGAGGAAAATGGAGCTTAATGCGTCGCCATAGAGACCACGCAAGACTGTAATAGTCCACTTGAATGAAATACGTGTTCAAGTTTAAGTGACAGTGTAACATGTCTGTATGAATAATTAAAATATGTAATTAATTTCAAGTACTTGTCCTCGATTTGTTACCTTTTGGAGTCGCCTAAGAACACAATGTCAAAAAATTGGAAAACTCACCTTGGTTAAAGTAATGGCAAGTTAGCTGCAACAACCCAAGTTCAATTGTTTCTTTTTCCGAAACTACGCCTAAAATTATTAAGACCGCGTCATAAAGCTTGGCAAGGTTATACGTCATTTCGCGAACATAAAAAAGCGGCCAAGTACGAGTCGGACTCGCCCATGAAGGGTTCCGTAGCAGCAAGTAACATAATATAAAAGTTCGTTGTAGCTTTGATCAATGTTTTTATGACGTATTAAAAAAAAACTACTTACTAGATCTCGTTCAAACCAATTTTCGGTGGAAGTTTTCATGGTAATGTACATCATATACTTTTTTTAGTTCTATCATTCTCTTATTTTAGAAGTTACAGGGGGGGACACACATTTCAACACTTTGGAAGTGTCTGTCGCGCAAACTGTTCAGTTTAGAAAATAATGATGTTAGTAACCTCAATATCATTTTTGAAGACCTATCCATAAATACCCCACACGTATGGGTTAGATGAAATTTTTTTGTTTGAGTTTCAGTTCTAAGTATGGGGAACCCCCAAAATTTGTTTTTTTTTTTCTATTTTTGTGTGAAAATCTTAATGCGGTTCACAGAATACATCTACTTACCAAGTTTTAACAGTGTAGTTCTTATAGTTTCGGAAAAAAGTGACTGTGACATACGGACGGACAGACAGACAGACATGACGAATCTATAAGGGTTCCGTTTTTTGCCATTTGGCTACGGAACCCTAAAAAGAATGTGCCCTAAGCACGATCCGCCCTAAACGTTTCGATTACCACATAAACCCAATGACTCCCGTAACGTCAACATACTAGTAATAATAAAGCTACATTTTCGAATATTGAACAAGCCTACCCACATGGCAATCCTTTACGCAACCAAAATTCAAGTTAACTACAAAGTTAAACCCGAGTTGAACATCTGCTCATAGACCTGATTGGTTTAAATAAACAACGGATTGTTTATTCTAACTTCGGCCTAACTTGTTGTCCTGGAGTTTAAGGTTTTCGTTATGTTAAGTTTGTTCGTGTTGGACACCGCTATATGGTTTTATTTCCTTTTCAAATTAAACATTTGAAATCTCAGGTCCCATTTGCCATCAGGTGGCCTGTGCTTGTTTTCCTTCTCCATTCGATTAAAAAAAAGTTTCTCTCGAAAAGTTTCACCACATTCAAATGTGCATTCAGACCACTTTCCACAATGCCACTTAGTTCTCAGGATTCTCGTAACATTAATTTGATTATTAACTATAGGTACTTGGGTACAGCCTATCTTAGAGGTCACTAAGTCACCTTTTTGACAGAATGAAAGATTGTAATTTGATCATCTTTCAAATGATAAAATTACAATATTAAACTGAACATGTGATTTTCTTTACAAACCAGATGTGCTTACAAAGAACAGTCAATAAGCGTTTAGTAAAAATCAGTCAAATTTCATATTTTAATCCGACAGCAAATTGAAAACCAAAGTTTTTGACCGTCATCGCCCCCGAAGTCTCGACAAACATCGCAGCTATTAAATAGAAATCAGTAAAATAACAACACGATTTGGTTAGAAATTCGCTATAACGTTGGTGAATCGCAATACTTTTGGTGAAACGAGTTTGTAACAAAAAGGGTCAAACTCTCATTTGTACAATAAGTGGTTCCGTGGAAGGGTCTAATGTCTAATCAGACCCATGGGTCCAATTGTGAGGAGCGCATTGATTAATACTTAATTTACATTTCTTGGAACGTACACAAAACATGCAACGTGGGCGAGTTTCTTTTATATTGTTATTCCAATGTATTTGTTGTTTATATTTTGGGCATTGAAATGAATAGCAACTTCATTATTAACTGGCTCTTGTATATCTGTATAGGCTTAAGATTCGAAAGAACGACGCTTGCATTTGTTTTCTATTGTTGTGTTGCGTGGGCCGTTTGTATATCGCTTCGAGATTGCTGATCTTTTGTGGTAGCCCTTTAGTCTACTGTAAGAACGTTGCGTTTAGAAACGGCTAGGTGCTTCTGCTGTGAGGTCTAAGTAGTATCTCTTCTGCTGCATAGGAACAACACATTCCGCCCTAGGCAGAAAATTATTTCGGGCGATAGTGCTTCATATAAAAATAGGATAATGTATTGCAGTTTCCTCCACCTTTTAACGCTAGCATATATACACAATTGTTCTTTCGTCATGATTTTAAAAGCTTTCCTCATTGGGTAAGTATAATTAATATAACGAGAAATGCCAATCTGGCAAGAAACACGTTGTTTGGCAATTTATGTTTCGTGCCGCTGTAAAGGTGCAGTACACGAGCAACTTTTTCACGGCGTTATATCTATATCTATAGCAATAACAGCTGTCTTACTTTTATTTCCTAAGATAAAACAAGATACCCATAGTGGCTCGCATAAATATTGGTGAGAAAGTTGCTTGTGTAAGTAGTTCTTTTTGGCTCGAAGACAAGTAAAGAGAACAATATTTGCTATCATAACAACGAACCAGTAAACATATTTATTGCTTTGTTTATAAAGTTCATCAGGTAAAGTTAAAAAAAAAACTTTCTTTAAAGTATTCCAGCGACCCAAACTGATAAATATTTAGTAAACCTGTCGATGTAACGGTCATCTGACGTCAGAGTGGGTGTTCCTATTTATTGATTATAATTTGGAATCATAATTTGACTCACGTTTCGCGCTGGCACCCTGCAGCATCAAGAGAGCGGCCAAAACCGTGAAGGCAATGGTGATTTGCGCCATTTTGTACCTGAAACAATCATTAAACATGAAACACGCTGTAAAAATCTGTGGGACTTCCTGAATTGTATGACAAATCGAGCACTTGAAAGCAGAAAGTAAATCGAATATGAAGAACCGGTACAGCATGATAACCTCAATAGAATACAGCTAAATAAAACCTTATTAAATACTAGCTGTAGCCGGCGACTCCGCACTCGTAGGAAAAAAAACATTGCCTATGTTAGTCAGTAATAATATTGCATTCTAATGGTGAAAGAATTTTCAAAATCGCTCCAGTAGTTTTTGAGTGTATTCGGTACAAACATACCAATCTTTCCTCTTTATAATATTTGTGTAAATGATTACCAAGTAATAGTTTGCCTTTAGCAAAACAACTGAAGATAAAAATAAATTGAAAACCTTTACCTTTATGGATAATTTGCGTAGTTAACATTCAATAAAAGTATGTACTTCATTAGAAAAAATGTCTTTCCAATTACGTTTTAGTCAACATCAAATGTTATTTTGTTTTGAAGTACAAAGGTTTCGCTAACAAAGTCGTTTGATGTCATTTGTAAGTCATCTCGAATATTGGAACGTAAAATTATTTTTAGTTTTGTAATTAAGATGGACAATAGATTTGTTAAAACAAAAAATAAAAAGGAGTTTTATACGTAGGTCAAAAAAGTGACCAAAAAAAAATCAATTAGAATCATAATCCCATACAGTTCAGCATCGAAATAAAGGTACATTTATTTTATGTTTGTATTCATTCGTGTTTTTTTTATGATCTTTGGCCCAGAACCTATGTATAGCCAAGATGCGTTCGCTAACTAGCGTTTCGTTTCGTTTTGTTTCTAAACCAATCGCGTAAGTAACTGGTAGATCTCGTAATACGAAAACTCACATAATCTACCAGTGACGCGATTGGTATAAAATCCCAACGAATAGAAACGCTAGTTAGCGAACGCATCTAGACTATAGGCTCTGATGGACTGGAGCCCTAGCCAAGATGCAAACGCTCCTAACGTTTTTCTTTTCTATCGCTCAAAATGTATGGGATGACAGTCGACCTCGTGGTTTATCGAAATGCACGAGAAGGTCGTCCCATTCATTTTGAGCGATAGAAA
This sequence comes from Acleris holmiana, assembly GCA_949316455.1. Lineage (NCBI taxonomy): Eukaryota > Metazoa > Arthropoda > Insecta > Lepidoptera > Tortricidae > Acleris > Acleris holmiana. Next base: position 14,540,670 of record OX438771.1, on the reverse strand, counting down.
AGAAAAACGTTAGGAGAGTTTGCATCTTGGCTAGGGCCCCTGTACGCATAACGCTAATATTAGCGATTTTCGAAAGTCGACAAACCAATAGGGGGCCCTAGCCAAGATGCAAACGCTCCTAACGTTTTTCTTTTCTATCGCTCAAAATGCATGGGATGACAGTCGACCAAGTGCTTTATCGAAACGCACGAGAATGTCTTGGCTAGGGCCCAGGATTACAGTGATGAAGACGTAAGCTGATGACAGTGATGACGGATCGCGTCGACCGCTTACGCGAGTCGAGAGAGCTGCAGTTTCTTTGGAACCGTAAAAGATAGACACTGTTATTTTTTTTGACGAGTGTGTATTTACTATCATGGCCATTACAATAAGTAATATTAAATAAAATGTAAAAAAAAACCGCCTTCAAAAACCCAAAAAAAAACAAGTTATTTTCAAGTGGTAATAAGTGATGATGTGATGATGTGGGTTTTTAGTCAAAAATATTGTGGAACACCAACTTCAGTTTGATTTGCTATTTTGTAGGCGGTTTTATGTTTTTTAAACATTTTATTTTATTTTAATGTTTTTAGTGATCATAATATGCTGTTATCTAGTCCCACTGCTCAATCAATAACAACCACAGGATATTTTACGCTCACCGCAAGCAACGACCTAAGCTCTAAGCTTATACTATGGGTACTAAACAATGATAAACATACTTATAGATAGAAATACATATTTAAATACATAGAAAACTTACTCAGGAACAAATACCTCCTGCTCGTCACACAAATATCTGCCCTTACCAGGATTTGAACCCGGGACCGCTAGCTTCGTAGGCAGGGTCACTACCAACTAGGCTAGCGTGTCGTGGCCAGGAGTTCCGTTGGCCGTCTGTGGTCTTCATCATAAATTCTACTTCACCAAATGATACGAATGCAAATGTTAGACTGGTTACTGAAACTCCCAAAATCTCTGTGTATGCCTATAATATTAGAAGAGTTCCCTTAATCCCTCACAGATCCCCTCATTAGATTCCAACTTGGTGACAATGGGACCAGAGCCTATAAAACAAAATAACAATTTTCAAAATCGATCTACAATTGACGAAGTAATCGCGTAAAATACACAAAAAAACAACAATAACATAAAGTCGAATTAAGAACCTTTCCTTTTTTGAAGTCGGTTAATAAGTAAAATTTAACTATCGATACCTAGTTATCATTATCTTCGTCAATATATTGAAGACAGCCATGATGGAGATTGAAACACCCGAATATTCACCTAGAAGTCGGTTAATCGTTTTCCAAAATGGCTGAATTGATTGCTTCTCAAAGCTTACTTTTTGTTTCACTTGATAATTAGCACTGAACACACCCAACTCGGAAGCACGCCATGTATAATGTGACCTGATAAGAAAAACCGTGTTTATTCTGTCTTTTCTCATAAGTCACTCATACACTATTGTTATTTAGATATTTCTTTGATCCGACCGAAACGAGCGCATTTGCTTCATGTTATGGCTATTGGTACCAATAAATAAGTTTCCTATGAGAATTTCCGCGTTAGTTCAATTTTATATGTAAGTAATGTACTCAATGCTCTAAATGTTTTCTTACATGTGTTACGTTTGCCAATGTTACGCTTTAAGCCTCGTTTAAAAACAGCATCGGTAAAAGAAAACCCTATCGGCCGACGCACATTACAGCGAAGCGCTAAGGAGAGAATTTTCACTGTCAATCTTATTACAACACGTCCAAAGACAATGATCCTTTAGCTGTAAAAAAATATATGCGCTCCTCTTCGCTGTATGTGTGCCGCCGGCCCCATGGTGTTGCATTCGTGCTAGTCATACAGCTTGTAAATTTCATACAGGCGTATATTTTATCCAGACGTAATTAACGATTATACAAATTATGTGAGAAGAAATTTTATTAGTAACTTTTATTATTGACGCGTAATTTATTAAAGTTTTTCTTAGGAGTAATGTAACGCGTGCAACTTCCTATTACAAAACGAATTTACGAAGTGTAAGAGCGCTCATCAGTCGTCAATGTATTGCCTGTATCCTAGTGCAAGGATGACATGTCATGTTGAAAATAAGTACGTATCTCAGGCGAGTGAGCCGCCGAGATTAATAAGTAAATATTTAATTTAAAACGGCATAAATTAATGATCTTTATTTTTTACCTTCATTGGCGAAGTAAAAAAATGGCGAACCGTAATTCATGACATGACGATAACGTAGATGCTTTAATTTAATTGTTGTAATGTGTGATACATTGCTTGCTGTTAATTAGTAAAATAAATTAAAATATGATAATGTTACTGTTACACAAGTTTTACGTTAATTAGTGTGTATATTAACTATTAAATATACGCCCGTATGAAATTTACACGCTGTATATTGATAAATTGATAGGTTATTGGTTTTCAAACCATAAAAAAACTAGTCTTATTTTTTCAATTCACTGATTAGATTTGCTAAAAAAATATTCAAGATTTTTAATAACTAAGTGGAAAACTTAGCGTTTCTAATTTGAATTGTGTTTGAACGCGTAACAGTTACGATTGGTGGAGTTGCTAACATCGGTAGGAAAGCCGGAAACCTGATAGTGGGTAGTGGAATGCACTAACCATATTATCCTGCGCTCCCAAATCACGCATCGCTTGCTAATAATTGGCCGAGCAGCAAAGATCAAGTTAACCTGGGCACGGGTTCATATGGACAGTGGCCAGAATAGTAAGAACTCTTATGTGCTGAGTATAATTGTACAGGGAGGGTCTTGGGGTGCTGGAGATGGTACAGGTGTCGCAGAGCATCCGGTTTGTAACTTCGTCGTCCTATTAACTCTCGTCGGTAAAGCGATAGTAGAAATTCCTTAAATAATTTATATCGGTTTGTTCCTTTGGAATTTTTACTGAGTATTTATGGCTACTTATTTAATTATATCACATTTAAATTGTCAGTAAAATGCATTTATTCGTATTTCAGTCGAGTAAGCGGCAAACCTGAATCCTGATATTTTACAATAATAGTAATATCTGCTATATTATCGTAAGCCTCTACTCAACCCAGTATTGCTTTTGACGTGTTATGGTATTATTTTAACTCGCCGCCAATAATTTAACAACACTTATACATTAATTATTAACCTTGTAGGCCCACATCAAATTTCGATAGTTCAAAAATGAATCCTGTGACAGTTATGTTAAGTTCAAATCATTTTTACAAACGCCCTATACATAGTTCGGCCTATCGAGGTTTGTAATCAATAAAATTGTTTGTATAAGAAAGGCAAACCAATAATTTAAGAACATTATTTTATTTTATAAATATATAAGTATGCGTATAGTTTCATATTTACTTTAAAAACAGACATAGATGTTTGTTCAAATCTTTAATTTTACGAACGACTTTCGAAACGAGTGTATAAAAAATATGCACGCCATGTCAAAATGTAAACTAAAAAAAATACGCTGCACTAGTTAGTGCGTTGTGCCTACCCATTAATAATAAAACTAACAAATTTCAATTTATAACTTAAGGTAGTTCACTTTTAATCGAAATAGTTATCGATAAAATAATAAGTAAATAAAAAGTGCCACAGTTGCCATCTGTTTAATCGAGTTCCATACTAAACTGAAACTTCCAACAAGTAGTTGCTGAAACAGAATTAACCCTTCGGTTAACATTTGACATATATTGTAAAACGTTTAACAGTTTACAAGCAAAACTGCCTACATCATCGTGCACTTGGTAATTGTTTTAAACAAGCAAGAAACAATTAAGTGACAGTCGTTTAGCAGGATTTCGGAAATACATTAATTATTGTGCAAAATGTGGTTACAGGTTTACCAACAAGTCATTTTAGAGTAGTTGGTATTTCTGTAGCTCTGCCTACCCCGCTCTGGGATTGAAGGCGTGATGTTATGTATGTATGTATATATATATATATACATTATAGTTTTGTGTGTGTTTATTTTAGACTTTTTGTTATTAAATTTTCATGTCCACGGCATATTTATTAAGGTGAATAAAGCTTTTTTCTATTCTATTGTAAATAATAACAAACTAAGAAATCTGTTCTGTTTTAGTACAATAAAGTGTTTAGATACATACATACATCATCATAATGCGGTCATCATTATGTGTTAGAAGAAAGACAAAATACAATAAGTGATATAATACTTACTCGTAGCTGATTATAGTTGAGTATAGGTGACCCCAAACTCACCCAGTATAAGTGGCCCCTCACATATAAAATTGCTGTGTCCTACAGGGTCCATGATTGAGCCCTAAGTTAACACCTGTAATGCATATTGCGGAAAAGTAAAAAAAAGAGTACTGAGTATTGACTTTTAATGTAAGTAAACCATTTTTCCAAAAATGACAAACATTGACTTATTATCCTGTCAACTCATCTAAAACACTAATGATATAACTAGTAAGACTAAGAATTCGAGCAATTCATTACAAAATGCAGAGTGTGAAAAAAAAACTCACAATATTTCTGGACCCCTTAGGTAAGGTTATACGACTTAACTCGTAATAAAAAAGATTAGGTACATATAATACATAAGCGGAGTATACTAGACTTAAAAACTTTTTCACTTGATCTTCACTAGACTTGTTTACACCCTTTTTCCCTAGGATCGTAGACTTATTGACTACAAAAACAAAACACGAACTCTCCAAATGTCCACGTAAATAAAACTAGTGGATAACGACGATGTTTCCCGTTTACTACCTTATTACTTAGAAATTCAATTAAGTCATAATGGAGATGTATCACACTAAGCTCTTTCCTTAAATTAAAAAAGCTTAGCCTAGTTTAAAATAAGTTGCTTATAAAATGGAATAATGCTGCAACGTACTTAGGTGTAATACGAAACACCTATTATTAAGTGAATAAATACGATATAAATTGAATAGTCATAGTAAAAAGAAAGAGAATTAAGAGTGTGCGCAAACATATCTTTTATTTATATCTATTTTATAATTTTAGTTACTTTTTCGGATCTAGTAAAGTTGTGAAAAGAACACACGTCTAGTTAATAACTCTAAATGGAAACAAATTGAATAAGCGACATTTTATAGTTTTATAGGAAAGCATTTTGAGCATTTTTAAGCATAACGTATTTTTCTGTAATTAAAAGTGAGATCGTTGCATGCAAAAGTTATCTGCTGTCGCTATCAAAAATATACAAGGTGCTCAAAAATGGCTGCAAACGCTCTTATGTCTATAACAATAGATTCTGGTTTAGATGCGCGTAGACGTTTAGGTAATTGGTGCGCTATGATGCCCCTCCTAAGCCAATAGGCAGTATCTCGAATTTTATGGCCAAAGCAGATTTAATCCTATCGTGCTAGTATTTAGGTTGCATTCCCTACAGGAATTTTCTCTAAGTTACTGCCATTTATCTTAGCAAAGCAGTGTGAGAACATAAGACGGTGCCTTATGTTTTTCCTACATCGCTGTGACTGAGGTGCAGTTGGTGAGGCGTGCTTACATTCCGTGCGTTTAGAGTAATATTATTGTAATGAATTTCTACCCAACAAGATTTTTAAATCATGTTACTTTTGTATTTAACATTTTGTAAACACTGTATGCTTAGTTAGCAGGGCTTGTAGTACATTAGGCGATGGCCTTGCAACCTGTCACTAATAATTAATTGGTAAACATTGACATGATTGTGCAAAATGTGGTTACAGAATTACCAAGAAGTCTTTGTAGAGTTGTTGGTATTTCTGTAGCTCTGCCTACCACACTCTAGGAATGTTTCAACCTGTAACCTTTCTCATATAAGTGAATTTGGTATTTTAAAATCTACATAAAATCTCACACATACACACACATGCATGTGTATATATATACGCTCGAAAAACGTTACCCTCTTTCGGGCAGTCGAGTAATAAACCTATCGCTATTAACCATTCCCGACACGTACCCGTCTTTATTTCACCGGTAAAAGGCAGGGATGTCAGAATCCAATTTCTTTCCCTAGAGGTTGTACGAAGTGCCTTCCGATACGACAATATCCTACTTCCAGTGGCAAATCTAGACTTTGAAATGTGATACATTGTTAGTGGGATATAACAAACTCCCCTCACTTATAGTAAGGCAATGGTAATCGGTAAGGGGTACCTTACACTGGAACCTAATATTTTTAGTCAGTGGGATAAGTGGATAATTCTAGGAATTCGTTAAATTTAACCATAAGTGCGTTTGGCAAACTTATCAATTCACAAGTATCTTTTTCGCAAAGGCATAATAGATATTTGTACTTAGACTGTTAATAGGTATGGCTAGGTTAGACTCATCTGACCACAAAAACAAATGTTAAAACTGCTGACGTTTTCTTAACACAATAAATAATTTAAAATCTTTTTTTAGGGTGGAGCGAAAGAAGTCCGTCTGTCTGTCACTGTGATATAGGTCATGAACTAGGTATACATAATTATGATGACAGAGTATTCCTTTAAAACGCATAAAGTTGTATATCTTCATGTATTGTTTGGTCTAAAATATTTTCGTCCAACATCCAATTTAATAAAAAAAAAATGGTTACTTAAGTTAGGTTAGGTTGGTTTTTTGCCCGACTACGGCGAAGCTAAGGAAGGGTAATGATTTTGACACCCTATGTATTTATATTAATTTAATAAATCTGTGTGGTTCCCTTCCGTATTTCAAGTATTTGACCAAACAGAATTAAAAAAAAACCGGGCTATAGAATGTTGGACTCAGAATTCCGGAGTCGTTACTACAAATACAAAAAAAAAACTATCTCAAAAAATAACAAGTACCTATGGACGAATTTTCTAAATCAAATTATTTGTTGCTGTCTGAGACGATTTTTTGTTGGTATAAACGCTTTAAATGCCTGAATCTCGGTAATCAATCAAGTCTACTTAGTCGTGATATTTTTTCTTTTAAGTTGGTTGATTAATATGTGCTTTGTTTTAAGATATTTTACAGATTTTTATCTCTTGAGTGGGACACGTACCTAAATCTAGCGAAGATACTTTTCGAATTCAATATTTTCTAAACAGTCCCCGAAAGCTAAGAATTGATAATAATCATGTACAAAATGATTTTTTAAGAGTTATCCAATGATAACTCATTCGATGTCGTAATGAGTGAAACCGTGGCATACGGACATGGCAAAATTAAACGGGTTGATTACGAGTAAAACAGACCCTAAAACGACTTTACATATACGAGTATCTTGAAACTTTGTAAAAATGGAATTGTTAATACGTTTTTTATAAAACAATCATACAATTTTTACTTACTCATAATATAGGCATACTCGTATGACCGAAATATACTTTCAAATTGTATCCAAATCAGTGTAAGCATTTCCATACATACATGTATAATGTATCATCACATTACGACGTACACAGAAGCCACTCTGTGAAATTGTCTTTTCTAGAACACCGTGGCACACTAGGGCTGAAATTATTTCGTGATTTGAATTTCTAATTCTGGTATATTTTTACTAAGGAATTAAATAGGGCGGTATTTATTCACTTAGGATATCAAAGTATTACTCAAATTAATTAATATTAAAAGTGGTTCCATGAAATCACTGAGTCGTATATTTGCATACAAACTACGCTAAACGATACGAAGCAATTATTATTTATTCCCTGGTTGAGCATACACATTACTTATAGGTTAAAACATTTATGGTAATTTTTGAGAGCACGACCGAAAATTATAGTTAGATTTTGATCGGCGACAAGGAAGTTGTAATGATTGTGTTTAGTAAGTACAATAAAATCATAAAAGACTTTGAAATAAATACTTAGACAGGTACATTATTATTATTAGTGAGGTGAACCAGAACCGCAGTAATCCCGTCGGCGGGGTGCTGCCGCCGGCGAGTCCTTAGCAAGACCATCCTTGGTTTTACCCGGGTGGAGAGGAAAAAGAAGCCCACCCTGAGGAACCTGTGCGGCACCGCACCGACCGGACCAAATATTTATAAGTATTCGTTACATTCCTTTTTATGCACATTAGTAATAAATTGGATTGTAGTTTACAGAAATAACAATTGTTTTAGCATTCAGACTGACATGTACCTAATGAATATTGTCAAAAATAATGATTTCGATTATTACACTATAATATCGTTAACATTATCCTCGTAAGGGCCCGCTGGAAAAACGTCGTTACTTGATATTTGCATATGAAGTTCAAATAAATTTGACAGGTCTTTTAAAAGGCCTTTAGGCCTACAGGCTGTTATATGCTTACAATATCAATATGATTTCGAAAACAAGTTGGAATATGGGCTGACTAAAACTAATGTGGAATAGACGGGTCTATATCGAGTGGCATAATCATTGTTTAATCTAATATAACGTTAGGTGACCAATCGTTTAGTCGAAAACGGTTTCTACAATCAGTTTTTCATTTATTGTTATCAATTACTGACATAACCTTAACTAATCTACACAATATTTGTATATTAAATTGTCAAACTGATTCATTTCCCGAACATATCATTCGATTAAACTGCCTCTAAATATTTCAGGATTTTTATAAAACTAACCTAACCTCACCTATTGGGTTCTACACGATGGTCCTGAAATAAATCCTGAAATATTTACAGTTTCAGAAAAAATATTTTAGTCAAATTATGTTTGGGAAATGAATCAGTTAAGCAAAAACTTTATGACGAAACATATGGCTCCCGTTTATGTCATCAGAATCAGAATCAGAATAATCTTTATTCAAGTAGGTTTACAAATAATAAACTCTTTTGAAACGTCATAGTAGCGACTTAGCCTAAATTGACTGCAGGTTCAAATCGCGACCGATCAGAGAAGAACCTGTAAGAAACTCTGTCGGATGTCTTTTTTTTTTTCGACGTTCGCAACCTTTTGTCGTAAGGACTAAACATTTTATTACAAGCAATTCAGTCCCAAGCATTGTTATCATTAATATAGTCTTTAATACAATAATATGCTTTAGAAATTAGTTTACGCTTAACGTAACTCTTAAATTTATTTACTGATAGTTCAGTAACATTACTTGGGAGCTTATTATAGAACCTAATACAATTACCCATAAAAGAGTTTTTTATTTTATGGAGCCGCGTGAAGGGCACTGCGAGCTTATATTTATTTCTGGTATTAACATTATGTATGTCACAGTTCTTTCTAAATTTAGCGATGTTTTTATGAACATAAATAATGTTTTCATAAATGTATTGACTGTGCATGGTCAATATATTAATTTCTTTAAACTTATCTCTAAGCGAGTCTCTCTGGCCCATCTTGTAGACAGCACGAATAGCCCTCTTCTGCAGAACAAAGATGCTATTTACATCAGCAGCACTACCCCACAGTAAAATACCATATGACATAATACTATGGAAGTAACTAAAATAAACTAATCGAGCGGTATCTAAGTCTATTAATTGCCGAATCTTATTAACTGCAAAAACTGCTGAACTGAGTCTACCCGCCAATCCAGCAAGATGAGGACCCCATTGGAGCTTGGAGTCTAACGTTATACCAAGAAACACTGTATCATTAACTAGGTCTAGTTTGTCATTTTTAATAGTTACAGTAGTTTGACTATTTTTCACATTAGTAGTCATGAACTTTATACATTTCGTCTTTTTTTCATTCAGTAATAAATTATTAACACTAAACCAATCGACTACTTTTGATATAGCATTGTTTACATCGACATTAAACTGCTGTTGTCGTTTAACTTTGAACACAAGTGACGTATCATCAGCAAACAATACTATATCATGGTTGTCCTTTATAAGGTAAGGTAAGTCATTTATGTAGATGAGGAATAAAAATGGACCCAATATTGAGCCCTGTGGTACGCCCATTGAGACCAATGACCCAGGTGATCGTACTCCATTCACGTCTACCCTTTGTATTCTCCCGTATAAGTACGTTTTTATTAAGTTTATCTAGATCTCAACCTCCTTCCTCCTTCAAACTAAGTTGTCAGTATGCCGCCGTCTTTATACAAAGCAGTGTTGGGCACTCAAGAATAAAATCATTATTTGAATGAAGATTCGTAAGAATAAAATCATTTCGATTTTATTCCTGTGAAATTTATTTAAATAATTTCGTCGGGAATAATTTGTACGTGGGAAAATTAAATAAAAATAACTTATTCTTAGTCACTTACATTTATTCATGATTTTTTATTTTGAATAAAAGTATCTGAATAAGAATACAGTAGGTAAATGTAATTTACGTAATATTTACGTACAGTACAGTTAGAAACTCTAGTACTCTGGTCTAATTTATACCCGCTATGCTACAATAGGTACGATTATGCTTGATTTACAGTAAAGTGATTACTCTGACAATTTTAATTTTCATTCAACTCCCTCACACATCCCAATTATTTAAAAAGCTATAATAACCATTCGCTAGACTCTTTATATATTTTGAGTAAACAAATATAATAATAATTGACTTATTACTGCTTTTTTTTTTTTTTTTTATGTTAAGGAGAAGGCACACGAGCACTCAGGCCACCTGATGGTAAGTGGAATCTGAGACCCATAGACATTTGAATTCTCAAGACTATAATCCCAAGACCTCAAATGCGTTGCCAACCCTGAGGACTAAGATGGAATGCCTCTATGCTAGTAATTTCACCGGTTGTCTTATCCCCACACCGGAACACAACAATGCGAACACTGTTGCTTGGCGGGTGGTTAATGGATAAGATGGTGGTAGCGATCCGGACGGACCCTGCACAGGGTCCTACCACCACTAACTAATACTTTATGGTATAACTATACGCTGGTATACTACAACGTCAATAAAAACCGCTATCTCCTGGATTCATTATCAAACCAATGACATCAAATGTATCGACTCATATAAACAAACAAAACATATTAAACTTAAGATATATTATTGCGAAGGGTTCATTTAGCCATGAAAGAATTCCGGGATTCACTTCATCACCATCGTATCAAAGGTAGCAAAAAAAACGTCATAAAACTTACTTACACGTAAGTACATTGAAAGAAAGTGCCAAAAGTAATATTTATTGTACTACGAAATTAATTTTATTCCAAATAACATGTTAGTTGAATAAAACGTTAGTTAGAATAATCCCATTTCCAATATAGTTATTTAAAATTTTATTCTTCATTTAAAATAAAAGTACCATGATTTATTCACTAGTATTCCATTTCAACTAACGAGGTACAAGAATTATTCTTATTCAAATCGATTTGAATGAGAATAACTTTTCTGTTTTATTCTTATTCTTATTCAAGTTAGTTTTTGCCCAACACTGATACAAAGTTATCGAGTAGATTTTCATATGAATGGTAATAGATATCCAAAGAGGGTCCGGTCATCGGTCGCTGGTATTTGTGGGTAGTGGCAACTGATATTCAACATCGGAATTACGTATATCTCTTTAATAAAATATGATGATTAAATATTACAACATCACCAATGCATGGCGATGAATCTATTTATGCTTGTGTAACGTTCAGTTTTGTGACCCAAAAAAAGAAAAATATTATTAACCTTTCTAGTTTATACGTAGTTTGGGAATGATGCAATTATCATATTACGAGTATTACCAATTTTAAGGAAGATCTGAAATTACTCGGCAGTTCTAGGCAGCCATTTTTAAGCATTACTATAATTGGGATAGATCTCATACGTTATTTTCAAATTTCATCTAATGTGACTTAAACATTTGAACAAAATTTAATGAACGTACTTAGTTCTAAAAGCATTGAAAAGCAGACAACAAAAACATTCTCGAATATTTAAATAGCGAAGTAATTGTTACCAACGTTACAAAATTACACGTTTTCTTAACGTTCTTATATAAGGGTACCTTATTAAATTCCGTTTATTAACTTCCTGCATTACGCCCGCATTAGTTTTCGTTAAATAATATGATCACGCTTTAAAAAATACGCTTTTTAGGGCTGAACCTAATGTGACAAATAGCCTTTATAAAAGTTTTATCACTAATTCTATAAAAATAATCACGATAGTAGAGTGACGAATTCTATCGATGACGAAAGTTTAATAAATTTATTGAATCATCTGATTTTAGCACATTCCCTAGCTATGGATCGACCTGTTGGGATATCTTGTTATGTCTAAAGCTGAAATTTCTAAAATCTGTATTTTATTCTAGTAATTTGAAGATTCAGGTGCATCAATATTTTTGAAATTACACTAAATTTGTTCGGAGCGTCCTGATACGTGAATACAAATAATCACGTATCAGGAGAGTTCAATTCTCCTGAGTTCAATTTATTTCGCCACCTTTTGTATCGGTAATGGGTCACATATGGAAGACGCGTGGGGTGCGGAATGAATTTGGTATTTACTAGAATTCCCCATGCTCCGACTAAAATATGTTGACTTACCGCCGTACTCAAAGACATTCTAGAGACTTAACATCGTTCCGTTTTCAAACTTGTGTGTTCAAAATCATCGGTAAGGAACGACTTAATCGTCATTAACTGATTCTCATACATTAAATCACGCCTGTATCCCAGAGGGGTAGGCAGAGACCACTTCTTTCCACCTGCTACATTCCTGACAAATCTCATTCGCTTCTCCCACATTCATGCATGCACGTCGGTTTCGGGTGCTTAAGATTTGGGCCTTTTCCTGACTTTTATTTAACCTCGCGATGAAAATTAGTGTGTGTTAATCCAGTGTCTAAGCTGTCTTGCGGGACAGGTGGAAAACGTACCTGGGGGACGCTCCCTATGGAACCCGAACTATAGGGGCGATCCTCCCGTCGTTTGACACCTGGTTGGTGAGGGCAGCCGGCGCTTTGTCGTACCGGCTTGTGCAGGTACTGACCGGGTCACTACGAGCACAAAATTGGGAGGGAGCCTGGCCCGCAGTGCCATGAGTGCGGGGACCCAGACGACACGGCCCAGCACACGTTAGAGGTGTGCAGTCGCTGGAGTTCAGAGCGCGGTACCATGGCACTGGCCATAGGGCGGTCGGACCTCTACCTGCACAGCATTGTCTCTGCGATGCTGTGCGGCGACAAGTCCTGGAAGGCGGTAGCTTCCTTCTGCGAAAGTATCATCTCGCAGAAGGAGGCCGCGGAGCGTGAGCGCGAGGAGTCCCCTCTTGCGCATTCGCTCCGACGCAGACGGCGGGGGTTGAGGCGTAGGCGTTTTGCCGCCCGCCTCAACCCTTAGTGACTGCAGGTGAGGGATGGGAGTCCCTCGCCTGCCGTGGGCCATAGGCTGGTCACTTGGCGATCTGGGAGAGAGGCCACGCGTGCTCGGCTTCTCTCTCCTTCGGCGCGGGTAGCCCCAGCAGTCGGCTGGGGCTGCCGGTAGGCGTCGTGGGCAGTGCTTCGGCGGTACCACGGCGCCTTGCCTAACCGGCAAGAGGGTACGCCAGGGTGGTTTTTAGTGGGTAGCACTCCTCCCCCCTCTCGCTCTGAGAGGGGGGGCAAAGGGGTGAGTCCCACATACCCCCCCGCCACTCCCATGGCGGGGGAAATGCGTAACGCATTTTCCACCCTGACAAAAAAATGTTATACAAAGTGGTCCAGCTTTTGCAACGTGAAACAAACTAACGCGCGCACACACACACACGCACACTTACACATTTATCTACAATAATATTATAAAGAGGAAAGATTTGTATTTTTGTATATTTGTAACGAGTAAAATCGAAAACTAATCGACGGATTTCAAAAATTATTTTGTCATTATTATGCTACGTAATAACAGAGTAATATAGGTTGTTTTATTTTTCTAAGCGGATGGAGTCGCGGGCAACAACTAGTATTATATATAGTAGGATAGAATTACTTTTAGTTAATTGTGTAGTTACGACAGGCTGGGTAGCTGGGTGACAAAGAATAGATAGATAGGTTTAGATATCACGGGACAATGTCACACAAATAAACCTGGTCCCAAACTAAGCTCTAGGCTTGTAGTATGGGTACTAGACAACGATAAACATACTTATATAGAGAAATAAATACATAGAAAACATCCAAGACTCAGGAACAAATACTTGAGCTTATCACACAAATATCTGCCCTTACCGGGATATGAACCCGGGACGGGACCGCTAGCTTCGTAGGCTGGGTCACTACCAACTAGGCGATCGTGTCGTCAAAGAATCCCGAGCCTAGATGCGTTCGCTAAATAGCGCTTTTATTCGTTTGGTTTTTAAACCAATCGCGTCACTAGTAGATCACGTGATACGAAAAGTCACATGATCTACCAGTGGTACTTATTCTGTAGTCATGGGTTCGGACTCCGCCAGGGATACTGTTACTTATTGTCATATCATGATTTTATTTCACTTATTTAAGCTAGTTTCCAACCAGACGATTCAGGTTAACTACCTACACGTAATTTGTAAATAAAGTATGTTTCCTGAATTTTGGCTGTTATTTTCAGAGTTAGCAATAAAATTTAACAATTTGTAATGTCAAAGACATTTAATAATTATAATAAATTTATTCATTAAGTACCTAAATTCGTTTAATTCTGTTAAAGTAATTGCAGAGAGCCGTTGCCCATTAAGTCTTTAAATTCATAATTCGTTTTGTTTTTAATTTGGCATCTTAATCTTTTATCTTTTCCCGTTGCTTTCCTCTTGTAGTTTAAGTCGCGTGTTTCCTCTGGGAACCTGACTAGTAGTGTTTCACCTCGAGTCGACGTGAAACATATTATATTGTTTTGCTGAAAATACTACGATAAGATTAAACTATTATAATTGTGTTTTAGATTAAAAGAAAGATCCAAACCATACACCTAATGAGTTACTTGTCATTTTTAGCCAAGTTTTAATACCTAATGAATTCGAAACGAATAAGAATGAGTAAATAAAAAGAACTTAACGTGACTTTTATTTATACACTAGCGACCCGCCCTCGCTTCGCTCCGGATTAAAGTATTATACATATAAACCTTCCTCTTCAATCACTCTATCTATTAAAAAAACCGCATCAGAATCCGTTGCGTAGTTTTAAAGATTTAAGCATACATAGGGATATAGGGACAGAAAAAGCGACTTTGTTTTATAGTATGTAGTGAAGCTTCAGAAACTTATTTTAGTTATAAATGTCTTTGATTTCTTAAGTTATACGGAATCGACAATACATCACACAAAAAAAATAATGCGCGTGGGGAGAAATGAGTCGAGGTCCTTAGTCTCATAATTTCGCCTAATTGAGAATATCCGCGCTAAAATGTGTTTTATAAGGTCTGACAGTTCTAATTAAATTCACCGGTTAGCATTAGCTGCGTCGAGTTGAAAAGTGATACGTTTAAGAGAATCACATCCCATGGCTTACATTCGTCAATCGGCGCAAATCGTGTATCGCTATTCCCTCGGGAACCGTCGGGAATTAAGTGATCCGTTTATGAAATATTAATCTTTAAAGCGCTATTTTTTGTTAGAGTCAAGTGTCAGCCTTCAGCCAAAACTACAACACTAAAAATCTGAAAAAAATCCTAAATGAAAGAGCATATAACGAATTTTAAAGGAAAACAATCACGACTAAGAAGACATCATAGGTTCTTGAACCTACTAAAATCATTTAAGAAATTCAGTTATTACTTGTTGTTTTTTTAAGTTTGTAGTACTTAACGGCTTCGGAACCCTACACTGAGCATGGTCCGACATGCTCTTGCCCGAATTTCAAACAAGACACCACTTTCCCATGTTTTTGGTTAAATCTTCCAAGACGATCTTTAATGATGATTTTTGATTCTATAGTTGAGTACTTATAATTTCTTAATCTTGGTAAACCATTTTTTCGTAAATGTTGTGGTTTTAAAGTAAACGGTTATTATTTGGATTTGACGCTGGAATCGAAGTACGCGCAAACTATCTCCATCTCACGATCTTAGCGCGAAAGCACATAAAGCCATCCCTTTTCATTCTTTTGTGGGCGTGGCCGCATATGAGGCGTCTTAAAATGTTAAGTAAGAAGGACATTGTTTAGGCAATGTCACTTAAAACCCATAATTATTAAATAAGAGGTGGAATATTTATAAAAGAATGGAAATTAAAACACGACCTTTTTGTTCTCTTACAAAAGCCGCCAAACAGCTATCTGTAGCTAACTACTCATAAATAGATTGACCGGGGGGGATCTTTTATGTAAAGTTCCAGGTGTTAGTAACGGCCTCATCCAATTATACTTGTTCGCTAAACTTCATAAGACTGTTATGATTTAGGGACCGTGGACTGTTGGAGCTCAATTCTATTTCCGAACAGGTTAAATTGAAATGTTGTTGAAATAAGCTATCATTTAGCGTTTGGTAGAAGTTTACTAGTGTATTAATGATGTTGCAAGCCCATCGCCTAACTTATCCCTTCACTTTTACTTAAACCAGTGTTTTTAGAGTTGTTGGTATATCTTCTGCCTACCCCGCTATGGGAATGAAAGCGTTATGTTTTGTTATGTATGTAATATAAAAATTGCAGTTTGTATGGATGTTTCAAACACGCCTGAACGGCTGAAAGAATAGGTTAGTTTTTTTTCAAGGTTTTTTTATAGTTACGGGAAAAGCGATGAACGACTTCTACGCGGGCGGAGCGGAGTCAAGGGCAAAAAGCTAGTACCTTATTATTATTTTAATACAACGTTCAATTAACATGTTAAGTATCAATGATAAATTAGGGTTCTTTAACAAAGGTCGCGCAGCATCGGGTAACAGCTAACAATCTACTTTCTCTCCCGAGGCAGTTACCTAAAATACATGTAAAATATCCTTTCCTTATCCATAATACCTATTTCATACTGGATTTTGCACGCGACTCCATCTGCGTAGAAGTCGTTAATCGCTATTCCCTCGGGTACTGTCTAATTTTTCGGGATAAAAATTTGCCAATGTCCTGCCTATCCCATATTATAATCTAATTGTGTCCCATATTAATATTTCATCAATAAGTAGGAAGTAAGATTCATTACTAATTTTATAAATCAGTTGTTGCCCGCGGCTCAGTCCGCGTCGAAGTTGTTTTATCGCTATTCCCTCAGGAACAGTCAAAAAATCCGCGAGTCGCGGACAAAAGTGAGATTTTATTCAACATGTTTTATTACAACTAATCTTATACGTTTAGCTGATGATCTAAGTAGCTTAACAGTCATAAACTGTAGATTATAGAAGGAGTTATCTACTGATAAGAGAGAGAGCGCTTGAAAAGCTAAAATCTCTGAAGCTATTTCCGGTGAATTAATTTTCAGGGACCTTGTTTCGTTGTATTCTGAACCGCTTTTTAAAAATGTTGGTTTCACTTAAAATTTCTTGGTGTTTATAGAAACATCATCGGCATAATAATACATCGATTTCTCTTATAACGTAATTTTGCGTTAATTTTGACCGTCATTGAAATGTATGTTATTCTTTCGTATGATCTTTTTAATACAAATATGGATAATTGTTTCCACGTATAAACGTTTGACAATGCATATTTAATACAATAAAACATATGATAAAGATTACGATGATCATCAAAAAATGTGCTTACATTTTCGAAAATGTTCAGTAACGGTGTCGTAAATTATCTTAAAAAAATATATTTTAAAGTAACGGTTGCCTATTAACGAATTACTTGATTGAAGGGAAATTTTCCATGAAGACAGCTTCAAAATCAGAAATTCTTTTTGCAAGTATTCCGTCCATATTTTTAGAGTTCCACTTTAATATTTCTTATCCCGGGAAACTCAGGAGCCGAACGCAAACTTGTAGTTGAAAATTTAGGTAGCCATATAATAGTTGCTTATTTAAAGTTTTAAGCTATTCCTAAGAGGCCAATAATATTAATAAATTATTCATCTACTCCTCAAGTTTACAACCTAACAAACATGGTCCTCATCCCTGGTCGAGTTATGTTATTTTAAGACTAAGTTTTGAATGTAGTTTGAGTTGGTTAGCATACACAATATATGGGGATAATTCTTACGAAATCTGTGTAGCAACGGCGTGTTTTTATCCTGTGTCCTTTGTGCACCTCGGTGAATTAAATATACTCTTGGTATCGTTGTGACCTACTATACTACTATAGGTATACTTTAAGTACACTTAAATGCACCTTTGTTCACCTGTACGAGTTGGTTTGTAAACAATATATAGGGATAATTCTTACGAAAACTGTGTTTTTTTTAACGTCGTGTTTTTTTATTGTTATAGACACAAGATTGAAAAAAAAGTTTTCAAATAAAATATAGACTATTAACTCTGTGCATCGAGTGTATTATAATGTGTGTAATGCCATGTTTTTCTTTAAGTTCTTTTCGAATTATTAATTTGAAACATGAATATGTTTTTTATTATACAGCGTGTTTGAACCGCCCCCGCTCTTATGTTACCAAAAAAATACATGCAACATTGCAAAAGGCATTTATTTTCCAGGTATCATGTAAAAACCTAATCGCAACTATCTTCTTTAAGTGAAAGTGAATGCCACCGATCTAAGTACGAAAGATGCAGGGTTAATAAATCAAATTTGAGAATTGTACATATTTTCCATAGTAAATCAAATAAGCAAAAAGAGCGGTTTTGCTATGATTTTATTGTATTTTCATTTACACTTACATTCACGTAGTTTACTTGTTAAGTCGCCATAAACCGTAAACATGTCGCTGAAAGTCGATGTTGAAGTGCTGATAATTAGTTTAGACTTGACGTCACTTCATTATGATAATTTAAGTGATAGCACCACATTTTGCCCGGACTTTAAACAATTTCAGGTATTTTTAAATGATAAAATACTTTTATTATACGACTTTGCAATAGCTAGTTTATTTACTGATTGTGAGATTATGAGTTAAGAAACTAATATTTTAAATGAAGAATTAATTAAGGGAACGAACATTATCATCATTGTGATCTTTCTTAAATGGATTATTTGGTTCACGTTTTATTATACATTGAAAGGCAACACACCTATATTTATTTTTCTGTTATTCGCAGCGTTTATATCTGTTGGATTGATATACCTACTTCAGAAACGACTAAGTTATAATTTATCTTTGTAATATTACTTAAATAAGCACGAACCTCGGTAACGAAAGAAAATTTACAATTACTTAGAAAAAACGAACAATGAACGCAAATTATTTTTAACACAACTTGGTTGTTAATTAATGTGATTTATAGGCTAATTGTGTTAATTTTAAATAGAAAAAAAATAGGTTAAATTAATACTTATATCACGATCAGCGGTGTCTTATTATAATGTTACATATTAACGTTTAGCATGTTATTTCAATTACCAAAAGGGTATTAACAAAGGGTCTGTCTGTATTTGTGTTCACGCTTGTATAAGAAAACTACCGACTGGATTTTGATGTGAATTTCACCATCATTAATACCATTTCTCTAGTAACATAAAAATAAATACAAAGTTATTTAATAAACACATATGCCAAAATGGATTTGGTTAGTTATCTTTCAGATCAACTCGAATATATTTAAAAATATTTTTATCACCAAAAAACAAACTATGTAATTTTAATTTTAAGAAAGTAAAAAATGGCCGATACTGTAAAGCACGATTCGTACCCGCGATCTTAACACCTGTATTCCACAACTCAACCACTGAACCAGATAATAAATCATAAAAAATGAGACGAGTGAGTAATATTTTTACTTTGATGACAAAACCTTTTGGGAAATACGAAAGTATTAATCATCTATAATATAATAATTGTTGTTATTATTTACGTAGTTTTCAAAAATATAAAAAAATTCAAACATTATTTTTCATGAGAATCGTGGATCTAATTAACTTTACATACATGACTTCCTTATTATTTTTGCGTATCGTGTATTTGTAAAATTGAATAAATTGATAAAGACACTGAATGAAAAAGTTTTGTCACATTCACAAATAGTACCACCAATTTTTTATTTACTGAAATAACCAAAAAAAACTTTAATTATACCTGAAAAAGAACCTGTGAATCATCCTAAACATAAAAAATAGTAAAAGTACTTACTGGATTCCAATGTTCGGTTAACTTGTTCGCGATTGAAGTACCAGGTGATCAGAACATGTTCTTGGGCCCTGCAAGTGTGGAATGCGCTTGGGCGGACGGCGAGCGCGCTTTTAAGCTCTGCCCATAGAGCTAGGGCGGGCACAGAGCGGGCGGCGTGGGCGGCTGACGTCGATTTGTCTATAGAGCTTGGGTTATGAATGCGTTATGTAGATTTGTTTTGAATGTGAATTGAGTTATGTGAATCGTACGTTATTAACTTAAGTAAAATTCAAAGCCTTTCGAATTAACTGAATAAGGTATTCATTGAAAAACTTACTTAACTTATTGGTTACAGGTGATTTGTAAACTATAGCGTACTAGTTAGTCTTATGTACTTTTGTCTCTGTACTATACAAATCGTGAACCAAAACAAAGTTTAATGGCTGTAAACCGGCTCACAGGGCTCCAACATACAGAGTCAGCCTGGTTCGGGGTCCATACAATGGTGTCTATCATTTCATCGAAATACCTTTCATCGAATGTTTTATTTCATCGGACGGTATTTTCTGCTGAAACAATAATGTTTTCAGGGTATCTTAAACATCTAACCTAACCTTACCAACGTAATGAATGTGTAAGATACCCTGAAAACATTAAATGAATGATACATTCGATGAGTTACCCCATAGAATATTATTTCTTGTTCTGCTTGATCTGTCTTTTTTTTTATGAAAAAGCCGGTCACCAGATGGTAGTGATCACCACGACCCCAGAGGAATCGCATGTGCGCTGCCGATCTTTGAGGGAAAAGTAGGCCCGTTCATGAAGGCCCCCAAGTCGTATTGTCGTACCTTTAAATTGGGGAATATTTTTACTAATAGGTATTTACATATTATTTATTAAGAATGATAAGACTTTTGTTTTGACGTGGTAAACTAAATAATTATCTTACTCGTATCTATGCATGTTAACCAAATCCTTGAATAACTGATAGCAACACTCAGCCCAAACCGCTGGACATAGTGTCTGGACAGAGTACATTTTTTAATTTCTTTTTAATAATCAACCGCCAACGGGAAGTAAACGGGGAATAACGGGTAATAAATTCTACGTGTGCAAAGTCGCTGACGTCCTCTAGTTTGTTAAGATAATTGTCATTAGATTATTATAATTCTTAGAAAAAATCGTAACAGTTTTGTTTTCGTCATTACAAAATTCATGACGTTCTCTTTTTAATGTAAAACTCTGCCTTAACCTGTCTATAGGTACAGTCCTAGCCGCCAGTGAACATTACCGTACCCGTGTTAAAACTCAACGTACCAACTAATCAGACTAACATCAGAGAACATGCATGAAAATCAGAATTGAGTTTCATTGATACGATTTAGGAGAAAATGACAAAAAAGCATATAAAACGCAATACACTACGTTTTGACCTGTTTATTAAGATTTTATAGAGACTCAAAACTTGTTAAAAATTTAAAACTTCCTTTAATGTTTAGATTGTTTTTTTCGGCATCCTCATTTTATTTACGTAATATTTAACATTATTAGGCTTAAACATAGCAATTTACGAAATAAATGCATATTTCTTAATAAGGTCCATATATTTTTAACACGGAACAACAGCTGTGACGTCCTTCTTGTCGTCGATTTTGTAAAGAGTGTTTTTGTAGCGGGCCCTATGACTTTTAAAAATATCATGGCTTAGGAAAATTATTATTCTAGTACTTTCCAGTTTTTTGTTTTAGTTTGTTTTTTAATTAGAGCACTTTCCAAAGAGCGTAAGAAAAAAATTATGCTATTTCCCTATTATTATTATTTTAATATTCGTCGCCACATCTCGGTCTTCGTAACTCTGCATTCCCGCCCTACGTTCGCAGGCCAGTGGCAACACAGATTCATGATTAGACTGAGTCGACACCGTCTTACTCATGTCGTCTCTCTCGCACCCTAGACTTTATACTCAGACTTTAAAGAAATGTAACTTTTTTTTTAAAGTTGTTTAATAATTAAGTGATTATTGATTAAGAAATTAAAATTGTAGTTTTAATTTAGATTATTTGGTATTTTATTTACTCAGGAATGGATACTGTCTCCTGGCTCTGAAATGTTGAGTTGTGCGCGTTGAGGACTTCACGCTTTAAATTACAGCAGGTTTTGTTGTTTTCTTTAGAAAAACACCGGGCAAGAGCAGGTCGGACCATGCTCAGTGTAGGGTTCCGAAGCAGTTAAGTACTACAAGCATAAAAAAAAACAAGTAGTAACTAATTTTCTATTTAAAGCCATTTGGTGCCGTCTTAGATGATTTTAGTAGGTATAAACACTTGAATCGTCTGTATCTCAAGAACCAATGATGTTTTCGTTATATACGCTCTCATTTCCCCATCGGCACACAAACCGCTTCAAGGTTTTGCCTAGATGGGCATTGTAATAATGTAACCATGTATTTTCTTTTCTTTAATCAATAAAAAAAAAAAAAGTTTTTTAGTGTTTGTAGTTTGGGCTGTAGCTTAATATTTCATCAACGGATTGTTTCGGAGAACCCGCAATATTTTCCTAAAGACCTATCCAACAAAATACCACACTATGGGGTAGACGAAAAAAAAATACTCCCCACGTTACGTGTAAGGAAAGAACACTAAAAAAAAATGTTTTTCAAGATTTTATTTACTTTTCTTGGCGTGACTAATATTCATGCCAAATTACAGCTTTCTAGTACTAAGAGTCTCTGAGCTAGGCCATGAATGGACGGACGGACATGGCGAAACTATAAGGGTAGTTTGACTACGGAACCCTAAAAACGGTGATAAATTACAGATTAAAATCTATACCAAAATACCGTGAAATGTTTATTAAGGGAGGTTTCGTCTTAGTCAACATAAATTAAGTAAGAGTCATAAATTACTCACAATCAAGCAGTTGTTGATAATACCGATTTATTTTGTGATTCAACAAACATCGTTGACATATTTAAGAGCTTGTTTAGGCTCGTGTGGAATTAAGATGGTTGTGCATAACAATCACAGTTTTATTGTAAAGGACCAATTTGTTGCGTGTATACTACAGCTCGGCCTCCTTCTCATAAGTACCTATTTTTTTAAACCATACATACTATCACGCCTTCATTCCCAGAGTGGGATAGGCAGAGCTATAGAAATACCAACAACTTTAAAAAAAGTTCATCCCATCGCCTAACAGTACTACAAGCCTTTATTCCCTTAGTCGCCTCTTACGACATCCACGGGAAGACATGGAGTGGCACTATTCTAACCCGGCAACCACACGGCCAAAACCAGCCCTGCCCTGCCAGCCTGGTTTTTTTTAATCCAGTTCGTAAGAAACTGTAGGTAGTGTAAGCCTGGGAGGCGCCTATTCCTAAGCGTAATACTTTACGCACTTTCAACTAAGCTACGTAGAATAAAAGTATACGTCTTGCAGTGTTAATATATTCTTTCATTTATTTTAACGTTTAAATATACATTAGTTCACATGTGAATGCCAACGCGGTCCGTTGGAGACTCTGGAGCGTCCCCCTGAAAACCACCGGCGGGCATTCCATATTTCGAAATCTTTTTTTTATTCAAAAGATTTCGAGACATTTCGACATAACAAAATAGAAAAAAGAAAACAATGAAAGGAGTATGTACTGCCACATCCTTCTTTCATTACATCCCTCGCCCCTCTGGAAGCAAGGTCCCTACCTATGCTATCCTATACGAAACCCTAATGACTACCTAAGGAGGGAACAATACATTAAGGGGGATCGTCCTGCTCTACAGGATAATTTCCTGTGACAATACCGCATCTGATGCCAAAACTTGTGTTAGTGACGTACCATGCGTCATCGGCATCGTCTGCGCTACTTGCCATAGCAAACTTCGACTCTTCAAAAACCCTGCCAAAAATAAAAGACGCGATCCATGGTTAACCATACATATCTACTGTCAAACATGCTTGACAGCCCAAACACTGAAGGTGCCTGGTCAACAAGAAAGAATCAATTCCCTTTATACGTTGCCAGCATAAAATTACAAAAGCATTAAACATCGTACCAAGGAGGTTGGTATCGACATTAAAAAACAAATAGACCCGTGTCTATGATTTAACGCCTTAGGGTTTGGCGCACACAGTCGCCTTTACTTGCGGAACCATAGACATCCCCTCTCATCAGACAGAGAGTTACTGTCTGTGGTGCCACAGGCACTATTTCTAAGTGAGATGACATCAGATATGTCATGTCACTTTGGCATGACAACTAAACTAATATTCTGAAGGAATATTAGTTTTACCTACCTATTTAAGTCGTGATAAGAATTCATGCTCTGAAAGACCATCAATCGTTATCTCCTATCAATATCTACTAAAAAAATTTTTTATTACTAACTACAGCTGTGCTAAGATATTTAATTACATGTCATTAAATTAAAAAAACCATATATCAGTAGTACAGTTTGCGAACGTAAGCGTCGCCAGATGGCAGCTTAACTCAGCATCAGTACATGAAATTAATAAACACCATTAAAGACATCTGAAAACAAACAATTATACGGGGCCAAGCATCCAAGCTATCGAAGAGCTGGCGCCTATTAAAAGACAAGACATAATAGTTTAAAACAAAATTTCAACGATACGGCTCTACAGAAGGGACGGGCATGGTGCAGTCCAGACATCGGACTTCCTGTGCCTTCCACATCAAAGGCAGGATTGCATGCCAGTGTTCCTTCTGCTAACAGCAGCCGTCAGACTTCTTACATCAGTTTTTTTTCAACTCAGCAAATGCGCATGAAATAAAAACATAATTATACACATTAAATCAAATAAAGCTGCCCATAATAACATCATAAGAGCATGAATAAGCATCCAACCATATCGCCATCACATAACAAACGATATGAAATACGTGACTTGAGCACCATAGAAAACATCTGTCAGGCGTTATGTGAGATGAAACCCATACAGAGTTTCTTCCACACCTTACAGGCAAAGTGGAATTCTCATCATAAGACCAGAAGTAATGTTCCCATGGAGACAAGCCTGCATCTCACTTTCCTCTCCCTTTTCATGGCTATTCATGCTCGCTCATTGTGTTAGCGAACTGCAAAGACAAAATGAAAGTTAATATTATACATGACTATACACAATTATATACAACTTTATAACTAAGCTCTAGCATGAAATTTCTTTAACCTATTCCTATGAACAATAATACATTTTGTTACCGTACCGACTTTCCTGATCTTATAATTATTATTACAAAGCCTTGTAACAATTTCGAATGGTCCCTTGTATCTCCTAGCAAGTTTATTGCTTAATCCAGACTTGCGCTTCGGACAGTATAGCATTACGAAGTCCCCACTATCATAAGAGATATCTTTGGCCTTGATATCGTAGTAAAACTTCTGCTTCAGTTGGGCGCGCTGTATATTCCGGGCAACTTTTCTTCTTAATATCGACAATCTTGTTATTTTATCCGCTACCGTATCTGAAACCCGGAGATTATTGATGCGCAACTCGATATCAGATTTATATAATGGTTCCTTACCATACACAATCAAATGCGGCTCCACACCTGTGCTAGCCTGTTTCGCGCTATTGTAGGCATAACATACCATAGGCAAATACGTACACCAGTCTCGTTGCTCCTCCGAGACATACTTTGAGATCATGCCCAATAATGTCCTGTTAAATCGTTCCACTAAACCAACTGTTTGCGGATGATATGTTGTCGCATGTGTGAGCGTCACATTAAAAAGACTTGCGGTCTCTCTAATGGTATTAGAAGTAAATACTGAGCCTTTGTCGGTTATCAGCTGTCGAACTCCTCCAAATCGGCACAATATTTCGGTAACCAAAAATTCATTGATGGTTTCCGCGGTGGCTCTGGGCACGGCTTTGCACACTGCATACTTCGAGAGGTATTCCACTGCGACTAAAATATACCTATTCTGTTTATTCGAAATCTGTAACGGCCCTACCACATCGACGCAAAACTTGTCGAATAAATCTGCAACATTTATCGGTATTAATGGTGCGATCACTTTGTTGACATTCCTCAGTTGACACTGTTGACACGACTTGACATATTCGTTTACTTTTTTCTCTGCCTTGGACATGTAATATCTTTCATTAAACTTTTCATATGTCTTAAACAAACCAAAATGTCCTCCAGACACTGGCTCATCATGCAATTCTAGCATACATTCTGCAAACTTCTCCTGCGGCAATACTAAGAGCTTTCTCGTTTCTTGTCCAACATCCCTTTTCCTATACAATAAATTATCCTGCAAAAAATAATTTTGATAAACATTCGTATTGCTCTGTCGCATTTGATCCAAAATATGGCGGCAAAATGAATCAGTTCGTTGTGCCGTCCTCATACTATCGCTATTCAGCGCATATAAGACGAATCCGTCTTCTTGTTCGGGAATTCTCTCCATACACTCTGCACTCGGGTTCTCGATCAACGGATTTCTGCTCAAGAAGTCGGCTACGACATTATCCTTGCCACAGCAGTATACAATATCGAAGTCCCAGGACTGTATTGATAAAGCCCATCTGGCGAGTCTGCCGTTCATGTCACGCTTGCTTTTTAACCATATTAACGCTCTATGGTCAGTGACAACCTGAAATTTCATTCCCCACAAATAGTGCTTAAAATAATTTATCGCCCATATTAATCCTAGGCATTCTTTCTCTGTCACTGAATATCTTTGTTCAGCGGCACTTAATTTTCTTGAGGCGTATGCAACTGGCTTCATTTCACCTTCCTTGCCCTGACAAAGGCAACTTCCCAACGCCTTCTCGGAACTATCGACAAACACTCTCGTTATCGCATCCTTATCATTAGAGAAATATGCCAATACCGGTGCGGAACACATTTTCTCCTTCAATTTGTCAAACGCTCTCTGTTCTTCTTCTGCCCAAACAAACCTTTTATTTTTCTTTGTAAGGCTCGTTATCGGTAATGCGATCTCTGCAAAATTATCGATAAATTTTCTGTAATAAGAGTACAAACCCAGCACTGATCTAACCTCCTTTACGTTCCTTGGGGTTTGTATCTGCCTCATTGCCTTTATCTTGTTCACATCGGGCCCAATTCCATTTGCTGACACCTCATGTCCCAAAACTGTCACTTTCTGGTACCCAAATTTGCATTTACTCGGTTTTAGGGTTAAGTTGGCCGATTTTAACCGCGATAAAACCTCTTCCAATGCCGACACAAATTCTTCAAACGTTTTACCATAAACCAAAATATTATCGACATATACAACAACCTTTTTGTATTTCAACCCTGCAAGCACCTTGTCCATCACTCGCTGGAACATGGCTTGACTCGTTTTCAAACCAAACGGCAATACATTAAATTCATATAGCCCCGTATGCGTCACGAAGGCCGTCTTTTCTTTGCCTTCGCCCAGAGCTAACTGCCAATACCCTGAATTCATATCAAGGTCAGCAAAATATCTGGCTCCCTGTAAACAACCAAGCAAATCATCCGTCCTTGGAATCGGGTACGAATCCATCCTTATTTTTTTGTTTAGCGCTCTAAAATCGATACAAAATCTTGGTGGGCCCTCCGGCTTGTCCACCAACACAACGGGTGAAGCATAAGAACTTCTTGACTCCTGTATTATGCCATTTTCCAACATCTCCTGTACTTGCGCATCAATTATTTGCCTCTGTTTATTCGACACCCGATACGGTGCTTTATGAACTGGTTCATCATCCGTGGTATTCACTGAAATAAAAGTATCCTTATAACATCCCAATTCTCGGGTTGCAAAAGAAAAAGTGTCGCGGAACCCTCTCAATAAACCATCCAATTCTGTCTTTTGCTTGCCCGTCAATCCATCATTCACGTCAAAGACAACCGGTTTCTCGTCGTTAAGATTTAACAAATAGTTTTCATTGCGCTGCACCCAATCTGTAAAATAAATATAATCAGTTTTCTTCAAAGAAGATTCATTATATACAAACTCATTAGGATCATGAGCACATATAGAAAAAAATGTTTTTTTCTCATTATGACGTGAGATGAAAGGCACCGAACTAATTTGTTTCAGTGTCAACTGACTCTTTGCGAAATCGATTATTGCTTGGTTTTGTCGTAAAAAGTCTTGTCCTAGTATGATTATTTCAGCCGTATCGTGTATAATTAATACGCGTTGCCGATAATATACTGACGCAATTTGCATCCCTACCTCGGCAGAGGCATGCACATTGATTGCATAACCGCCTACCGCTCGCAAGGCCATAGGTCCGTGCGTTTGAGAATCCAAGGATAATTTATCCCATCGGGATTTGGAGATACAAGAGACACTCGCACCTGAATCAACGAGTGCTTCACAAATAATACCATTTATTACTACTGGAATAATCGGTACAGAAACGTCCCTAGACTTATCTACAAGGATCGGGTTTGAATCCATGCCGCCTGTCGCATCCCGATCTACTAACGACGCGGCGTGAAGTTTGGGTGCTGCCTTGATGAAGAAGGAGTAACCTCTCGATAATCGGATCGATAACTTTCATTGGCCGTCGCCACGCCTTGCTGCCTTCGCGAACTTTCTTGTGGTGTCCAAGGGCGTGGACACGGACGAGGACGAAGATCGTGTGACTCGCGTGGTGCTTCTGGTTCAAAGTGCATTCTGCGTGGCGCTATTGTAGCTGGCGTTCCGAACGGTGTCGATTCATCGAATCGTGGTGTGTGCATCGGCTGATCACCGCGGTTCCTGATTTCTTCGAAGTTTACATCTGGATTAAAAACTGGCAATTCTACATTTCTTGCATATGTGTTGTCGCAATTAAATATGTCCTCCATTTGCATTATTGTTTTTCTAAGTTCCTCTTTAGATGCAAATAACTTCGATGCCAACAGCCACTGGTGATGCTGGTTCATAGATGTAATAAAATGCCTTATGAATCTTTCATCATCGATTTTAGCTTTAACAGCTAAGTTTTCTAAGGCGTAGAAATATTCAATCAGCGTTTCCTTGTTTTGCTGCCTTCTGTAGTAAAATTTTTGAGCAAAATCACCTCGGCAAGGAAATTGCAGTTTCAATTTTTCCACTAGCACTGCGTAGGTCGTGAATTCCTCAAAATTTGTCTTAAACCAGTGAAGGGCTGGTCCATCTAGATATGCGGCGATGGCATATTTTTTCTGCTCATCAGACCATCCTTTGATGATTCCAATGGCCTGGTACTGCATTAAAAAATCCTCCGTATCAGATAGCCCATTATATTTTCCAGTCGCCATTTTGCTATGCTATATGGGAAGGACACGCACAAAAATAAAATACTAATATGGGAACAGTTTAAAGCGAGAATAAGTTAATAAAGATATCACTCAGGTTCAGGTCAGGAGCACTCCACTTCTTGCTTGCGAGAAGATTCTTCGGTTCTCTTATTCTCGATACCCCGTACGGCTCCAACATGTAAGCCTGGGAGGCGCCTATTCCTAAGCGTAATACTTTACGCACTTTCAACTAAGCTACGTAGAATAAAAGTATACGTCTTGCAGTGTTAATATATTCTTTCATTTATTTTAACGTTTAAATATACATTAGTTCACATGTGAATGCCAACGCGGTCCGTTGGAGACTCTGGAGCGTCCCCCTGAAAACCACCGGCGGGCATTCCATATTTCGAAATCTTTTTTTTATTCAAAAGATTTCGAGACATTTCGACATAACAAAATAGAAAAAAGAAAACAATGAAAGGAGTATGTACTGCCACATCCTTCTTTCATTACAGTAGTGAACAAGTCTAGCAAAAAACTTCAAGAAACCAATCACGTTCGTATCGGTATATTGTACCTAGTAACACTCGCAAAAACGAATCGACCATAATACCCTGTTTACCGCGGAGCAACATGGTGGCAGGAGGGAGAGAGAGATAACCCTTTGTCAGTCAGTTCGATCTAATTTAATCACAGTAAGACTTAGGTATATATACAAGATTAACTTAACTAATATGCAGATGAACACACGTATAGATAGTTCTTAATCTAAAACGAAACTCATCAACACGTGCTTTGATGATATCATTATGAAACGTGACGACCGGCACAGTACTCCCGCCCTAAGGGAAAGTAAATTAAAATGAAAGGGAAATAAATCTACAGCCTAAATTAAGTTCCAACTGATACAAATATTTACGACGGTATAACTGTGTGCATGTGCCGCTATGTGCAGCCCGTCTCATTAAAATATAAAATAATTGTATTTTTTACCCCGATGTTTCCTCGACTTCTTATCGGTAATTTGCGAGGGGTATCAAGTATTTCCTCAGCTAGCGGATATCTTGGCTCATTATCTGATAACCTAAGAAATCAATTTGCATTGGAGGTACACATACATCTTCATGGCCGTTGCATGAAGGTACAAATAATATTTTCTCAGTTGGCGAAATTCTTGGCTCATTGGCCGATAACCTAAGAATTAATTCGCATTTGAGATATAAACATCGACATAATTAGTATGAAATACGCCATAATAATTTTATTTAGCCGCACTTACAAAAAACAATGAATATACGAGTGAACAACAGGCAGTTTTGTCTCTAAATAGCGACCTGCCTTTAGCGTGGTTACCTTTATCGATGTAGATGAACGTGGATAACACATCTGTCACTTTCTGACCAGTATGTCAGTGCGAGAGTGACAGATGTGGTATCCACGTTTATCCACATCGATAAAGTCGACCATGCTAAGGGCCCTGTTCCAGCAGACCTTAAAAATAAGTAACTTTAGTAAAATATCACCCGATAGGTGATGCAAGGATAAAATATAGGGCCTCTTTCCTAAATTCAACTCGGTTCAACACGTCAAACAGGTTGTCTTTGATGTGTTATGGTATTGTTTTTAATTCGGCCGCCATTACTGTCACGTAAATAGCAGCTAAAACGTTGACAATACGGAAACATGTCAAAAACACTGGTTCAGCCCTGGTCGAAACCTACCCCTCATGTCATTCGGGTAAAATCTTGAATGTCTTTCCCGTCGTCATACCAAGTTATTACCTGCAATCAGTTGATTACGTCGGAAAATTTATTAGACCACACTTGGCTTTTTAATCACACTACAGCTGTTATGAGCTCGGATAACGCACTGAGCTCATGCTGTTAATGTAGCGATAATTCCGCATAGGAAACGACTAAACTTTAGTAGTTCTAGAGCCCATTTCAATCACAAAATCGCGTTACGTTTTTGAGTCGCCTTTACCATTGTTGTATACTGCCCATACTGCTGCTAAGAACGTGGTATAACAGATTTCACTCCAATAGCATAACTACCTTATTACCTACATAAGAGGATTTAATCTTCTGTCTTTTGAAATTTAGATACCGCCTATTGACTTATGGGGGCAGCATAGTACAAAATTATAAAGATAGTTCGGAACTAGGTCAATTTGTGTGAGATTGTCCCGTCAGAGAACATGCATGAAAATCAGAATTGAGTTTTATTAATACGATTTAGGAGAAAATGTAAAAAAAAACATAGAAATCGCAGTAAGTACACTAAGTTTCGACCCGTTTATTAAGATTTTATATAGAATCAAAACTTGTTAAAATTTTAAAACTTCTTTTAATGTTTACGAAATGTATAGTAATTTACGAAATAAATGCATATTTCTTTATAAGGTCCTTATATTTTAAACATAGAACCACAGCTGTGACGTCATTCCTGTCGTCGATTTTGTACAGAGTGTTTTACCACGGGATGTGAACCATGACTTTTTAAAACTTCATATATTATCTAATGAAAAAATTACACGACAATTATTTCGCGTATAGAGTTATTCCTCTCTTCTATGGCACTTTCTAGAGAGCGTAAGATAGAAAAATATGCATGTTCCCTATTAATGAGAGAGGGCTCGGATAGGCGGCCTCTACTCTTTGTTGCAGATAGACCACCCTTATCTGCTTTATTGGGAGGTCTTTAAACGATAGGCAACTATGTACTGGCGATCGGGGACAACCCCTTGTCTGTAACTAGGGTTATGATATTGGGTTGGGCTGTAAAACAGACAAACGTTATCACACATTGCTTTATGTACACTTCAAATTAGCTACTCCATGACGAAACGAAAGTCAACGTCAATGTCATATTGATTACAAAAAAAAATGTACTTACTAAATAACGTCACCTTCTCGATCGAAGGAAGATGCGTGGTCGAGGTACAGAGCCCATGCTGTTAATGTAGCCCGAATCGATCGAGCTTGAAGCTCTAGACAAGACGCATAACGCTAACGTAAACGATTTTCGAAAACTGACAAAATATATAGAAATTGAATAGAATCTCGACGCGATCCGGTAGCTTACGTCAATCCTATAATAAACAAAAATCAGGGGACAATCTCACACTAATTGAACTAGTCCCAAACTAAGCTCCAGGCTTTTACTGTGGGTACTAGACATCGATAGACATACCTATATAGAGAAATACATACTTAAATACATAGAAAACATCCAAGATTCAGGAACAAATATTCGCGCTCATCACACAAATAATATTTTGATGGGTATCTATTGTTTTATGTAAACACCTTTCAACGAACGTATCATTACACCGAATTTTCATTTCATCGAAAGGCATTTCTCGCCAAATCAGTTAATTTAAGATATCCTGAAAACATCACGGTTTCAGCAGAAATATAAAAATGGTACAATTGATGAAGTGAAATTCGATAAAATGATGAATAACCATTTTCCATAACGATAACGTTCTCGTAATGTACGAGTACCTTGTATACACAGTTTGGTCTCTGACTGTAATTGGTTTAACGCTAGTTGAATATGTCAACGTGGTTAGCCTAGCTAGTTAGTAGTGAGCCGGTATGGACTAATACTTCGTGTAATGAACGCAAGTATTTGTACCTGAGTGTTGGATGCTTCCTATGTATTGAAAAGGCCAGGGCTGGAATTCTACACGGTAATAACGATATCGTCTTTGACGTGTTTCCGTATTGTCAACGTTTATGTTTAAAGACATTTATTTCTCATAAAAAATTACAAAATTTACTTACATGAGAAAGGTTACAGATTAAAACTAAAACTAAGCATACAGTGTTTACGAATGTTATATAGAAAAGTAACATGATATAAAAATCTAAGTGGGTAGAAATTAATTACAATAATATTACTCCAAACGCTCGGAATATAAGTATGCGTCACCAACTGCACCTCAGGCACAGCGATGTAGGAAAAAGATAAGACGGTGCGCCATAGCACGCGGTTGGATGCGGCAGATTTAGGTGTGCTCATACTCATATTATTAAGTTTAGTTTATGTGTGATGATGTGGGTTTGTGTTTATAGAAAAATGAAAGTATAGTATTTTGTGTATGATTTACCTATAGGTACTTTTTTTTTTTTTTTTTACAAGCTTTTTTTTATTTTATTTTTTATTTTTTCGTATATCTGTTTTTTTTTATTTAATATATGTTATAAACATATATGTGTTTGTTTGATTTATTGCAATTAAAGACACGGGGCTATATTGTTAACAATGTAGAATTTTAGATACTTTTTAAAGCTAACCATCGACTTGGCATCTTTAATGTCTCTCGGTAATTTATTGTATAATTTGGCACCTTCGAAACTAATGCACTTTTTGCCGTAATTAGTTCTAGGGGTTCTCAAAACTAAATTATCTGCATTCCGTAGTCTAATTCTTTGAACGAGGGCTTTTTTTTTGAAATTCATATTCGTGTGGATGTCCTTATTCAGTATTTTTCGCACCAATATACATGTATTATAGATATATGCTTGTGTTATGCTTAATATTTTAATGTTTTTATATAGTGTCTCAGATGGAGTTAGGTAGTTGTAATTAAATAAAGTTTTTATTAATTTATTTTGAGCGATTTGTATCGTTTTTAGATGTATTTTTGGTGCTGTCCCCCAGATTTCTATTAAGTAATCAATATGCGGTTTGATCAATGAGTTATAAATTAAATAGCGTACTTTAAGGGGAAGACACCGTGACACACCGCGAAGAGCACCAGTCAATGATGATAGTTTTGACTTGATCTTCTGAACATGTGGTTTCCACGTGAGCTTACTGTCTAGTATAAGGCCAAGGTATTTTTCGGATGTCTTTTTTCTAATGTACTTGGCGTTTAAGGTGGGATCTGTAAAGGCTTCTATCTTTTTGTTTTTCGCAGCAAAGACTATGTAACTTGTTTTTTCTACATTTATAGTAAGTAGATTACGCGAAAACCACGTGTTCAGTAACTGCAGGTCAGATTGTACATTACAGAGAATATCAGTTATAGAAGAGCCGTAATAGAAAAGACTGGTATCATCAGCGTAAAGTGTCAGATCTCCTATGAGTCCAATTTCTTGTATGTCATTAATATATATTAAAAATAAAAGTGCCCAAAATAGATCCTTGGGGGACGCCGTAGATAATAGGTCTTGGACTACTTTGCTGATCATTGATTTTTACACTTTGGAGACGGTTCAATAGATACGATTTTAGAATTTTTTAAAGTTTTGTCAACGTTTTGATAACTCTTATGTCATTTACAATAATGGCGACTGTGACATAAACGATTCTAAAACGCGTCAATCGCGATATCGTTATAACGCAGTAGAATAGAGGCCCTGATATCCTGATACTGCCAAGAAGTAATGAAAAAGGGTGCCCCTTGAAATCTCGACACATTTTTTATCGAATTTCATTTCATCGAAAACGATTCATAGAATATTTAGTATAAGTATTATCTCTTGTAGTATTATGGCTTCATGTCTATTCATTATAATATTAAAACAATTATTAGAACAACGGTACAAGGATTTTTAACCACAAAATAAAATACATTTAAGTACTATTACTAAAAACTAGTTTGAATTGCAACACGAAAACAGAAGTTTGTTATTCGACAGAGTACAGATAGGTGCGACGACGAGCGAAGCGAGGATAGGAGAACTGCGACCTAACAGCGAGAACCGTCTTGCTTTATTCCAAAATATGCTACACACACACAATGCTGAAATGATTTTCAAACATTTACAATATAAAATAAAATATAAAATAAAGATCCGTGACATAAAGTATCTAGTAAATAATAATTATACACATAAAAAATCGGTGTTTTATAAATACATCATTTAATTGTTCGATGTAAACAATATTCGATCAAATGAAAATAAGCGAAACGTTGACTTTGAACTGAAATTCGATTAAAAAATTGTCGGTATTTCAAGGTTAAACCAATGAAAAAGGATGGCTTTATGTGCTTCCGCGCGAAGAACGCGAGATGGAGATAGTTTGTTTGATTAAAGCGTCAAGATTAAATAATTGCTATTTACTTTGAAACCGTAACATTTATAAAAAAAGCCGGTCAACTGCGAGTCATACTCTCGCACCGAGGGTTCCGTACAAATTTATAAGAACGTAAATTTGTACTGAGAGACGGACGGACGGACAGCAAAGTGATCCTATAAGGGTTCCGTTTTTTCCTTATGAAGTACGGAACCCTAAAAAATATTTACCAGGAATAAGTAGTAGATAATTATACTCAACTATTCAATAATAAAAACATCGTTAAAGATTGTAGCGTTTCGAAGAACCAACCAAAAAGAGGTGTAATTGACATTAAAAAACGGAAACCGACGCCGACAACGATTACATACCGACCACTAAAAGACATACATTTTTGTGACTTTTACCATGACCTAGACGCGATTGACTGGGACCAAATACTTGGACTGGACAATGTTAACGACATGGTGCGGCGCTTTAATGACCTTTTACTTGGACTTTTTGACAGACATGCACCGGAAAAGACGATTGTGGTGAAGGAGGCTCCCACACCATGGCTGACCGGCAACGTAAGGCTTATGATGCGTCTTAGGAACGAAGCTCATGCTAAGTACAAGCAAACAAAGTCTGACGCACATAAGCAATACTACCTGGACTTGAAACACCTGGTGATCGCAGCCATACACAGCGAGCGGCGGGCCTTCTTCGATCACCACATAAACAACACCACCGACCCAAAGACTCTTTGGAAAAACTTAAAGCGTTCCGTTATTCCCGACTCACACTCGCAGCCTGACCTACCGACGCATTTTAACGACCCTGACTTGATAAACCGCCATTTTCTGAATGTACCTGGGAAACCAGAGGTCACAATATCCGACTTAACTTTGTACGAATTTAGTAGACACGGTGACGCGACTTTTACGCTCGTGCCCACGACTTCGGCAACTGTCACTAAAATCGTCACCTCTATTAAAACGACTGCTAAAGGACTAGACTCAATTTCAATTGACATGCTGCATTTGACTCTTTCGAGGACCGCCGACATACTGACACACATAATTAATAAGAGCATACTGACTATGACTTTCCCGACTGACTGGAAAACTGCAAAAGTGACCCCGTTAGCCAAGAAGCCGAACCCGGTGGACCTGTCTGACCTCCGTCCTATTAGCATCCTTCCTTGCGCATCAAAGATAATCGAGAGGGTAATTTGCTATCAGCTGTCGGAATACCTAGAGAATAACAGTATCCTACCTGAACTACAGT
This sequence comes from Acleris holmiana, assembly GCA_949316455.1. NCBI lineage: Eukaryota > Metazoa > Arthropoda > Insecta > Lepidoptera > Tortricidae > Acleris > Acleris holmiana. The sequence continues at coordinate 14,504,187 of OX438771.1, read as the reverse complement.
CGGGTTTTCGCAAGGGTCGATCGACTGCTACTGCGTTACTCGATGTAGTCGATAGCATATTACAGGCTCGGGATACTGGTAAAAGTACTATTTTAGTGCTATTGGATTTCTCTAGGGCTTTCGATTGCATTAGCGTGCCCTTGCTATTATCGAAGATGTCATTTTACGGGTTTGATGCCGCTGCGGTCAAGTGGTTTGACAGCTACCTGTCGGGCCGAACGCAGGCGGTCGAGCTACGCACAGTGTCAGGCCGTGCTATGCTGTCCTCTCCTGGTCCTGTGACCAGAGGAGTACCGCAGGGTTCGATCCTGGGTCCTCTGCTTTTTATACTGTATAGCGGTGATATCGTTTCCAGTATAAGGAGCAGTAAATACCACCTCTACGCCGATGACTTGCAACTCTACACTTCCAGCACAGTCTCAGATACAGTCACCGCCGTAGGGAACATCAATGCTGACCTCGACCGTGTTGCGTCTTGGTCGGAGAGGAGCTGCCTCGTCCTCAATCCAAAGAAGTCCAAATATTTAATATTTGGATCGAAACATCAAACCCGTAAAACTCTGGATAGCCTGGCGACCGTGGATGTAGCTATCATGGGCGAACCGATAGAGCGAGTGGTTGAAGCAAGTAACCTTGGCCTGCTTATGGACAGTGAGCTGCGCTTTGAGAGCCACGTAGCTAGAGTCGTTAGCAACTGCTTTTACCGCCTCAAAATCCTTTATAATATTCGTGATTACCTCAGTGTTGATCTGCGTGTCCACCTGTGTGAATCACTTGTACTATCAAGGTTAAACTATTGCGATGTCGTTTATGGTGGTTGCATACTTGGTCGATCCAAGAGGCTGATACAACGAGTTCAAAACGCATGTGCTCGTTTTTGTTTCAGAGTCCCTCCCCGCTCCCATATCACTCCGTATTTGAACGCCGCTAACCTGCTGAACATGTCTGCGCGGAGGCGCATGCACCTGGCGACCCTTATGTTCGGTGTGGTGCAGCATGAGATCCCGTCGTACCTCTTTAAAAAGGTCCATTTTACGAGTAGTGTGCGCCGGTATAAATGTAGGGCAATCGTGCCGTTTCACCGAACCGCGGCATTTCGGGGTAGTTTCAGGTTCGCGGCGTCCAAGTGCTGGAATGATCTCCCCCCACCCATCCAAGGAGCGCCTAGCAAGTTCACCTTTAAGCGTAAGCTTAAGGGTTATTTGTTGACGCTTCAAAAATCCTAATCCCAATCCAGCACTTTTCCTTTTTCTCTAAATTTGAGTTTTATTTCTTGAATTGCCAATGCTGTATACTAGCTAAGTAGGTACCTTTTCTTTTTAAAGTATGTTTATGTAAAGGTTTTATTTAATTCCCTTGAATATCTTTTTATGAGTATTATTTGTTTAATAATAAGTAATTACATTTCATTTATTTACTAGTTTGTACAACGTTCCGTCCGTTTGTCACACTCGGTGCTGGCTGAAAATCAGCGCTGCAGGTGCCTAGCACCTCAGCATTATGCTGAGCCAGTGTCCGGTTCACTGCCACGAAGACACACCAACCACTATGTTTTTCTTTCTCTGTTTACTGTTTAATTATTTATGTGTCTCGTTGTGTTCAGTGAATAAATGTATTTTTCTTTTTTTTTTTTTCTTTTAATGTTTGAAAAATAAAACTATCGTGTATTTTGTTTCTACCCGTGTTTTTATATATAAAGTCTCAAGGAAATATGACCAAGTTTTATATATCCAAGGAACAGACACATAGTCGGGATGGTTATTGAGATCCAGGTGACTAGACATGTGGCCTCGTAAGTATGTATTTCTTTATATAATATAAGTACAAGAAATAGTTTATACTCGTATTGCTATTCCCTAGGGCAACAGCGCAATTTTCCGAGATAATACTCGTAAGTAGTCTATGTCCTTTCCCAGGACTATAGCTATATCCGGGACTACAGCTATAGGTTTAGCAGTGAAAGCGTAACATACAAACAGAGCTACTTCCACATTAATTAGTTTGGATGGATGTCTATTGTTACGTACCCGTACTACCTCATTGTACAAGATTAGAACTTTATTTGGGACGAGATCAAGTTGTTCGAGATTTTCCCTTTTTATCCTTTTCCCCGACTGACCCAGAAGAAGGGTATGTATGTGGGTATGTATATATGTCCTCCTGTGACCTCCTGTAGCCTAAACGGCTTGATTGATTTAGTAGGGTGAGGCATAGTTAAATTTGTCTCAACATCGCAAGTGTCACTGGGTTTACTGAAATAAAAAAAAACAATATGGAAGAGTAAAATAATCTATAAATGGTAGGCATAGTTACCTACTTATATTATTTATAATTTTTTTATGCTGCCATAATTATCTACATGGGTGTTTTTCAAAAAAAGACCTAATTAAGGACCGAATTAAAAAACGGTAACTTCTGCATTTGGGTCACGACAATTAACTACCTATATAAATGGACGACTAATTTTCGTTACTCACATGTAAAAGTTACAATTTCTTAATGTTAGTCCTTAACTAGGTACAATTATTTTGGAAACTACTCACATATATTATGTAGACGTCATCAAAACATGCAGAAGGGTTTTCAAAGCATGTTTTTTGTGAGACTTGTATTTTTTATATCTTTTTTTACATATATTAACATGCCAACAGCCATATTTTGCAAGGCACTTCACAGAACATGCTATCGGATATAATCGAGATTAACCAGTTATTGAGGGAGCTCGTACTCGACGCTTCGAAAACAACTCGCGCAATCAAAACAACCTCTAATAGATATTATATGCAGCGTTATAAATAGATTAGGCATGTTCATTAAAATGACTGACTCTATACTATTTATGGCATGGAGATTATGGAGAATTCAAACGAGCACACAGGACACCTGTGGCCCGTTTTGCTAAGCTACAACTTACATATTACAAGCGGAACTCTCTTTCTAGCAAAAGGAGTTTGAAAGAGACTAAAGCTTGTAATTTGGTGCTTCGTGAAACGGGTCTCTGGGCCTCTATTCTACTGGATAGAAACCGATCGGGAGTTCGACTCCAACAAAGGCAAACTATTACTGCTAGCGATTATGTTTCGATAGAAAAATATAATAATATGGAATACGTAAGTCACTGAGATAGTCACGTGGGTACTATCTCGGTAGCTTACGTCAATTCCATATATTTTTTAAACATAATCGCTAAAGATTGTCGAATGCAACTTGTCTAGCAAATGTCTTGTCTAACTAATATCTAGTAAATGGTCGTAAGAGTTTATTTCGTTGTCTATGCATTTAGTTTTCTAATTTAAAAACCAGAGCAAGATCCGCTTAATTTCCAAGTTATTTCTTCTATTTTTGTGTTAATTTTAATTGAATTATGGACTCTTCATAATATTTGTAATTTAATAGTAGAATGCTTTATAAACATTTAAATTAAAAAGATATCTCGAGTATAGGTGGTTGGAAGCCTACCGAGGTGGGCAACCCCGGTTCGCACCTTTGCAACTTTTTGTACGAAGTTGATGAACTTTTTCTATTTACGCCAACTTTAGGGGAATTCAGGAAGTAAGAAAAATGGCGACATATTATTACAATAGGGGCTTACCATTATTTCAATATTGAAACTAACCTACATTGTTGTATGTTTTTGAATCGTGAATGACGTAAAATGTTACATTATTTTGGGTTTAATAATTATGGGATGGGATGGATGTAATAAAACCAATATTACACCTTTTTAATAAATTTATTGGCTAATTTAATATGTATTAGTTTTGTTTAGAGACCACTAAACGATTTGTTTACTCTTGAAACTAAATTGCACATTAGTTAAGTACTACACACACATGGCGGAGAGGAGGCAGATAATAACCAAGGTCAGCGCAAAGACAATTAGTATTAAAAAACAATGATGTACAAATAAAACAAATTGAAGCCGAAGACTTATTATCTCTTAAATGCCTGGTTTTTAAATTTGCTTTTTGTTAGACTTGTTTCAACTGCAAATACAAATGTATGCTTTACTATAAAGAACATTTGAAAAGTTAATAATGAAGTCGTGTCGCAGGCGAGGTTTATTATGCATCGAAAACCATTTCGTAATTTTTTTCGTAGAGTGCCACTAAACCGACTAATGACAGGTATGAATAATCCGGTCCTTTACGACGACATAAACTCTGTAGCGCGAAGCTGTTAAAACGTTATTGGCTTTGTTTCCAGACTTACATGATTTATTATAAACGAATTACATGAAAAAATATTCTGATGTTAGGTTTAAACGGCTTTTTTTTGCAAGTCATTGTTAGTGTAAGTGCAGACTACTTAAAACAAAACTGATTCTAACTAAAAACTTATCCGACGGGTGACAGCTAGAATTAGCCCTAAAAAACTTATTTTTATAAATTCAGTATAAAATTAAAAGTTGAGTTCTTAGACAAAACTAAATAAATAACTAATGAAGTTGTTAAAATAGTAACTAATTATCTTTATTCTGTTTTAAATGAGGATTCTCTTGAAATTATCGTTTGTTACTCGAGCATTCGAACTTCTGCGTTACTTATTTTCGAGTCGACTGTTGCTAATTGTAGCAGACAAGAAACTTTGAATTATCAGATCATTGCATAGAATTTTGATTCCCAAAGTCGATGAATCACAGAAGGACGGGATAATTTGCTTAATATTTAGCGCTGGATAACTGATATCAAAGCCGCTAGACCTACCCAACATTAATAGGGTATGAAAAACGAAGCAATGATTAATGTTCAGGCTCTTGCGTAGGTACGGTCACCATCATAAATATCTAAACGCTTTAGTACCTTGTCACTTAAACGCATTTGACAAATTCAAGCAGTCAATCAAACATGACGTTAAAGCGACAAAACAGGGCATAGCTGAGCATTTCTAAAAAAGTTTGTACATTTCATTCACGACTTCAATTTGCAAAAAAAATTGCGGGTTGGTAGAGTGAATGAACCTGAGCCTAAATAACATAGTCTCCCAAAATGTCCTCATACATTTGTATGAAACTTTCCTGTTTTGTTACCATGAACCAAAGAAAGTTAGTAACAAAAATGGAAAGTTTCATACAAATGTATGAGGACATTTTGGGAGACAATGTAATTTAGGCTCAGCTTCATTCACTCTACCAACCTGCAACTTTTTTTGCAAATTGAAGTCGTGAATGAAATGTACAAACTTTTTTAGAAATGCTCAGCTATTTATCATACTAGCCCTCTATTCTACTATGTAAAACAATATTGCTTTTGACATGTTATCGTAATGTTTTTAACTCGGCCGACATTACTGTCAAATAAATAAGAGCTATCGTAACGTTGACAATACGATGAAATGCCAAAGGCAATTTGGTTTTACCGTATAGAATAGAGGTTATTAGAAGGAAATTCGAAACTTCGGATGCCTCATCTCTTTCACTCGTGTTTCGAGCCTTGAACGGGAAAATAGATGGAATCAACCTAACTTATTTTTCGTATTTTAAAAATCCCTCTAAAAAGGCAGTTAGCCTTGTTAGAATAGACGGTATAGTCACTTCAGAGATACAATTTTAATTTATGTGGTTATCCCTGTGAAAATGAATTGTTACGGTGGGGGTTAAAACTGCTGGTAAAAGAAAGATGGCTAGTATTAGTCCGCAGGGCTGGCAAAGCATCTTCACAGAGGCTCTATTCATGCTATGGTATTTATCATGGTATTATTTTTTAGCTCGGCCGCCATTGCTATCAAGTTGATATAATATTTTTTAAAATACGATTACATGTCAAAAGCAATATGGTTTTATTGAGTAGAATGAAACCCCAGAACCCACTCCATGTCCACTCTCCATGCTGTAAAAATAAACTCTAATTCATAATCCTCATCTTTTTTAGGGTTCCGTAGTCAATCTAGGAACCGTTATAGTTTCGCCATGTCCGTCCGTCCGTCCGCAGCCTAGCGCAGAGACTCTTAATACTAGAAAGCTGTAATTTAGCATGAACATGCATATTAGTCACGCCAACAAAGTAGTACAAGAAAATTAAAAAAAAAAAAAAAAATTAGGGTACCTCCCCTACACGTAACGTGAGGATGTATTTTTTTTCTTCTACACTATAGTGTCGTTGGATAATAGGTCTTTCAAAAATATGGGTTTGTGAAAACAGTTTTTTGATTAAGTAATCCGTTTATGAAATATTAAGCTTTAAAGCGCTAGTTTTTGTTACACTCAAGTGTCCCTTCCCCCCCTACAGCTAAAACTACAAATATTCAAAATCAGAAAAAAAACTTAAATTAAAGAACATATAACGAATTTTAAAGGAAAACTATCACGACTTAGTAGTTCTTGAGATACAGGCGATTAAAGTGTTTATTACCTACTAAAATCATCTAAGACGGCACCAATTGACTTTAAACACTTTTGTACGGGGGACAGAGGAAACTTACTCATATTGTCATTGTTTTACACTAATCATCAACACAACAACGATTAATAAGTACCATAAACACACCTGTTATTACGTAATGTAAGTAGCTATGTACTGTACTGTTTTCGCTAAATAAAGTTTTTATTATTAAGTAAAGTAAGTTTTAAATAGAAAATTTGTAATTAGGTACGTGTTGACTTTTATGATTGTAGTACTTAACGGCTTTGGAACCCTACACTGAGCATGGTCCGACATGGTCTTGCGCGGTTTTTCTATTAATGGCTTCACCCTGTCATTCCGCAGTGATTTCGCCAATGTCAAGTGAGTAGAGTAAAACAGTCATAGTATAAAACAAAGTCGCTTTTCTATCCCTATATCCCTATGTATGCTTAAATCTTTAAAACTACGCAACGGATTTTGATGCGGTTTTTTTTAAAAAATAGAGTGATTGAAGATGAAGGTTTATATGTATAATACTTTAATCCGGAGCGAAACGAGGGCGGGTTGCTAGTAATAAATAAAAAGCAAAAGCCGGACAACTTTCAATCGGCCATCTTCCCTCCCCGAATGTTATCGGTAGAACCAAAAAAACTCTAATTGAAGATGCTCTCTGGCTTTATATTACACAGGGCGTGTCCATCATTTAATGTACAAAATTAAGCTATATTCAAATAAAGACTGAAACTATTATTATAGTTGTTCCTTATTCTACAGGAGTCTGTGAGAAGGTGGGACCATTATGGACACTGTCCTGCTGAGACGGAGGTACATGTAAAGAGACCACTTCAGTATTAGCGGTGATGGTTAAGTAATTACATATTTTACCGCAAATGTTCAGCCTAGAGTTCGACGAAGTCTTCATCATGTTAAACTAACAAGGTACTGCCTACATTAAATGTCCAGTTAAAGAATATTATTAGACTGTCATGAACGTTTTTATGAACGCACACGTTCAATAAAATACAGCCTCAATTGAGGCGGTAAATTTTTTATTACATAGAGAAATACTTACTATGAGAAATTAGTCAGGAGATTAAGTTCGAGGCCTACTCATACCTATAATATTTCAGCGTTAACTTTTGTCGGTTTGGTGACGAAATTAGCCATATAAATTTATGGCAAATGTTCGTCACAAAACTGTCAAAGTTAATGTTTCTTAATTTTCCTCAACTAGGGTACACTTTATTTTGAAAATGCTTAATTTCTGAATATCACACCACAAAGCATAAAAAATACTTTTAAATATGATTATTTAGGTACGACGTTTTTGTAGGGGAAATACTAGTTAATTTTAATAGCCTCAATTTGATAAAACTTTTTAAGCGTGAGGTAAAAATCATAGCAACATCCTACAACCGATCGTAAATTTTTAATATTCATCAATAATTCGATTTTTAACGCAGATAGCTCTAAGCGACACAATCGAGTTAGTCGCGTAACAGCTCAGTACAAAATGGCGTCCGTTTTGAAAATAAAGATTCTCGTGAAAAGAGAAAACTTATGAAAAGATATAATAATGATGTGTCCTCGAAGACGTGGGCGCAGAAATAATCAGCGTAGTCACTTGAATTTTAAACGCTACAATGTAGTACAATTCGGTTCCGACATTAATTAAGTAATAAATAATTACCATTAGCTACACCATTTTTACATTAAATTTACGAATAAAATTCAACGACCTTAAAATAAAGGTTACCGCACAGAAAGTATGAAAAGAATATCTAATAATCTTCTGTTTAGCATATTGAGAAAATACCTAACCTCAAAGTTAATATTTGTTTTTTATGATATGTTATGATGTACATTTGTTGTGTTGAAATAAAAACCTCAAAGTACGTATTTTTAAATGTCTGGATTTATTGCATTTATATCAGCAATAACACAAGTACCTAATAAAATTAATAAAATTTGAGTGGAAATTTAAATCATTAGGTACCACGACAAATACTTGTCCTGTAGATATATTTCGTGCGGTAGGTAATCATAGATTTAATGATGAGCTCGGACTTGAACCATCTTCTCTGAGTACCTATTATTTCTTGGTTCTTAATTAGGTAATTGTGCTATAATTTAAAAATCTGATGGTTAGATGGCACGTTTTTTATAACACACAAACCATTTCTAAATTATGACGTCTAGTACCTACAATAAACTCTCTGGACGTGTGTAATTTGCGACAAGGGGCCGTTGACAAATAGCGACCATTTCTACGTCTCTATTGTATACGTGCTCGAAACCTTAAATAGAAGTGTTTTCTAAATTAAACGATTCCCGCGTCGCCACCTAAATGTTGTAGGTTAACGTAATAAAATAAGTAGAAAAGTGCCCCAAGGGATTGGATAGATTCGAGGAAAAAACAACAGAAATCTTACCTTCAGCCCGCATCAACAAAAAGTATTTTTATCCAAAATCTTTTTTATGCCTTACTTTTCAAACATGCTGTTGAACCTCCTCTCCCCCCCCCCCCCCCCTGAATCACCCCTTACACAAAACTATGGAGCCTGCCACAATTTTTAAATATTAAATTACCCTTAATTAGAAGGGGACTTATGTCAGAACTGCCGTATACGTAGGCAAGTTGGTAACAAAAATGTAGCAGCATTGTAGTCCTCATTATAACTTAAGTTTAAGTAAAACTTCGTATGATACGAATATAGCGAAGCTACAAGGATTAGCTGGTAGGAATTTAAAGGTTCCAGAAACCTCTAGTAGTTGGACTAGTAGGTATCCCCGCGTTTTGATTGCAGCGTCAAGATAAATTCGTCTATTTGTTACTCGATTGTTCGCAAGCATCAACGCTGTACCTACGTCACGGCTTCGTTCATGCGAGCTTAACAAAACACGTGAATGGCGATTATGACATCACATATATCTATTGCTTCAGTTTGGGTTATCTGACTAGTATATGTATTTAACCAACTAAATAGTTTTCAATTAGTTTTTTTTTTTTGGGTTACTTAATTTCTCTGCCAAGGAGGACCCAGAGGGGCGGCACGATTGCCAATTTAACCACCCTTCTTATACAGTGTTTTGTCTTGGCTTCTTTAAACACCCTTGTGTTAAAGATTATAAATGTTAACGGTATCGTTTTATACCTGTATCAATCATACTAGTCTCAGTGGACGATCTTTTTTTTTATTAATCAAAATGTTCCGACTTACTAAATTTGCTTCGAAATATTAGTTGACTTATGTCAACTCGATACATTTTGATGCAAAACCAATTGCATTTTAACAAACGTTAAAGCCAAGGTTTCCCGTTTTACCCTTAGGGTACTGAACCCTTAAAAAAATACAATTTCAAGATTTTAAGTCGTCAAAACCATCTTGTCTAGTCCTGGTGGTGTACCTAAAATAAAAGCCAATCACTTCCTCAGAAAACGAATATTGTTTGGCAGTAGGAGAATATAATAAAATACATACCTTCATATAGTCGAACATATAACCGCCTCCTTTTTTGTAGTCAGTTGATTATCAAAGCAAGTAAACGAGCCGAGATTAACCTCCGTCTCAACGTTTTTTAGGGTTCCTTAGTCAAAGTAGTCCTTAGCCATGTCCGACCGCAGCCTAGCGCAGAGACTCTTAGTACTAGAAAGCTATAATTTGGCATGAATATGCATATTAGTCACGCCAACAAAGTGGTACAATAAAATGTAAAAAAAAAATACCCTACACGTAACGTGGGGATGTATTTTTTTTGGCATCTACCCCATCGTGTGGGGTATCGTTGGTATCGTTTTAAAAATACGGGTTTGTAAAAACAGTTATTCGATTAAGTAATCCGTTTATGAAATATTAAGCTTTTTAAGCGCTAATTTTTGAATCAGAATCAGAATCAGAATAATCTTTATTCAAGTAGGTTTACAAATAATAAACTCTTTTGAAACGTCATAGTAGCGACTTAGCCTAAATTGACTGCAGGTTTGATAGACTCAAGTGTCCCCCCTCCCTACAGCCAAAACTACAAATACTAAAAAACTTAAATGAAAGAACATGTAACGAATTTTAAGGGAAAACTATCACGACTAAGTAGACATCATTGGTTCTTGAGATAAATGCGATTAAAGTGTTTGAACCTATTAAAATCATCTAAAACGGCACCAATTGACTTTAAATAGAAAATTAGTTATTACTTGTTAATTTTTATGTTTGTAGTACTTAACGGCTTCGGAACCCTACACTGAGCATGGTCCGACATGCTCTTGCCTGGTTTTTCATTAATTCTAGAACAAAAGACTACACCAATACCGCCGCTAAACTTACGACGCATTTTGCCAAAATATCGATAAACATGTTGCGTAGTACGTGTTTTTACCATGAACGCTTCGGCTTACGGCTCCAGCAAAATATTTGCCTTGCGGTGTACGTTGGGTTAGGTTAGTTTCTACGATGTAGATGTCTCACTATATTGACACGCCAATTTAGGTTTATTCTACGCAATTCGCCATTGAAAGAAGAAACAACAAACAAATGAGTTACTTACTCATTTGTTGTCTACATGCACCACATTATTTACTTTGCTGGGTGCAATAAAACACTAATTACTTAAACCTAAGCCTTGTTTTTTTTTTAGCCTAGAAGTTTTTAGGAAACGCTGGTACTTGAAGGTAAGTTAAATTTAAACACTTATTCTAAAAACTGTCCTAAAATATATTATTTACCAAGCTTATATATGTGTGTTTCACTGCTAAGGAAAGTAATATAATATGTAAAAAAGTCATTTTGAAGGTACTGTATGCGAAAAAACCCAATACCAGATAAAACTAGTTAACGCCTTTTTTCTTTGTTGCATGCTCGATGCATCCCAAAGCGACAGAGCACTATGTCCTGCGAACATTTTCTTACCTACCACTAACAAGCTTTGCCTAACACCCTGCATAATGATTGCCAATAAAGAAATGTGCCCAGGTGCGCGTATCGTTGCTAAACACGTGCTGAAGAAGTTTATGATTCGAGCTCGATAGTGACGCGCCTTGAGTGCCGTTATCGACATATATTTTTACTGCCTTATCAGAAAATTATGCTTTTAATAGGTTTCATATATATTTCTTTATGGTGTAGAGAAGGCAAACGAGCACACATGCCACCTGATGATAAGTGGGATCTGTGACCCATAGACATTTGCATTGTCAAGAATACAATCCTAAGATTGCAAATGCTTTGCTGACCTTGGGGGCTGAGATGGAATGCTTCTATGACAGTAATTTCATTGGTTGTCTTATTCCCTCACCGAAGCAACAATGCCAACACTGCTCTTTGGCGGTAGGTTATAGGATAATATGGTGGTAGCGATTGGGTCGAACCCTGCTCAATAAATTGCATTACAAATATATTTAGAAGTAAGAACTCTACTCAATTCACAGTACGTGCTTAATAGAAATAAAATAAGAATACTTTAGAGTTACAAAGTGACTTTTCATAGTGATATCTTATTAAATTCTCCGTCTGGTACTCCGTTGATTTTTCTAAATGGTGGCAATGTATCATGCAATTGTAGTAATTCAAATATTTATGTATGGTTCTTCGTTCCGCCATAGGGGCTGAATACACTGATTTCAAGAAACGAATTGTCGTTTGATTCATCATGGTTCGCAAGTGTTACTTTAATGTTGCAAAACAATTATGGCACTTTTCGTGTTTAAAAAATGTAACATGAGTACCTACTATTATATTATGTATAAGACGACATCAAGCGGCCATGTTTTTAAAGCTCTTGACTGCTTTTTGAGGACTGGTTAGTATTCAATTCAATTTAAGTTACCGACGACGTGTAATAGGGCCCTGATTATGCGTCATGACACCCTATTGTACAATATCGCGTCAGCACAACCAATCGACACTGGCAGCGGAACGTTCTAATCGATAGGTATATTTACGTCCCACCTGGTCCCCTCACTTGAATTTGTTATTTGGCTATACGCAAAAATATTAATAAAAATATCGAATAGTTACCTTCACTAGTGTTAGTACATCACTACCTGTTTCAGATCTAGATATGGTATAAAGAGCGTACACCGCGCACAGTTCATAATACTGGGTTATTTGTTCTATAAACAACAGAGCATCGCATAAATTTGTGCGTAAAAGAAAACAGTGTAGCATACAAAACAAAAACATTTATTTATCCCTTACACCATAATATATTTGAAGACAAAAAGATGAGATATTAAGAGGAGCTGCCGAGAAAATTACGCGTAATTCCGTCTTGATTGGTTAAAAGCAATATGAACATTAAGTATTTACATTGTGAATCTAACTTAAACTCCCAACGGTACAAACATTGAAACAAAAGTTGGTCTAATCTTTCGTAAATGTTCTAAAATGAACTACAAATTGCAGCACTCTACAGTTGGTCATGTTTTTATTGGGGATAGATACGAGTAGATTGCAAACGATGATTTTTCTTGATCTATTTCTGGGACAATAATGATATTCACAAATGTCAGGGACTGAAAGCAACCCTTTTGCTTCACTGATTTTTGTTTTCCTTTTCAGTTACATCGTTAACAAATATAATAAAGATAGCATTTTTTGTTCTGTAATAAACGAAAACAGCAACCCTATATCCCCATACTGTACATAAGAAGAGCATGAAATAAATTCGGGAGAAAGAGCTTTAAGTGCATCAAAACTTAACTAAAAATATTATTTGATATTATGCAGACTATATAAAAAAACAATTGAACTTTTAAAACTACCAGTTTTTAGTATGATGGCAACTTTGGGATATTTATTTTAATCGGCCTTAACTTTCAGTACTTTATTTGTGAACCCTATTTTTTAATGCAAGACGAAATTGTAATAGAAACTTGTCATGTATGGTTTTTCAGTGGCTTATCATTATCAAACTCAATATTTAATGGTCTCTATGAAAAGTGTTTCCTTCAACTCGATTTCCCTAAATATTAGCATTTTATTGTTAATATTAACGACATTCAACTTTGTTTAATGCATGATAATTGTTGTGAAAAGTTTTCGCAACTGGCAATTTTTCGCCAGACCTTCTTTGCTAAGTTGGAAACTCGGACAATAGAATTCGGAAATTCCTTTCTGTTAAATCGTTCAAGGTGCGCAATGGAAGGTATATTTAAGTTATGCCATTCACAAAATATTCAACGGCTGTTTACATTTTAAAAACTGTAGAGATTATTGAAATCGTTGTAGGATTATCTAAATGTGTATTAAATAAATACTTCTACCTCTAATATTATTTATTTATAGTAGAGTTCATTAGGTCGTTTTTAAATGCTTGGGGGACGGGGAGGCAAATGAGATAGTAGTTTCCAAGATGGAAAGTGACCACCGCGGCCAGTGGGCGGACATCTACAACATTGTCTTTGAGAAAAGAGCATGTTCATGTCTTGAAGGTCATAGTGGTCTGATAGTAGTAACGGCAATAAAAAAACACTTTGATCTTTACAGTATAATAATCAACTTATAATAAATACGACGACCTTCTAATAAACGCCTATTATATCTATTTTGATTTTTATTCATTTATTTTTAGCTATGTCTAACATTCTTAATTACATTTGATAAATCGGTTTTTGAACAAATAAATGCACGTTTATACACGCAAGAAATAAAACCAAATTTTAAGAGGTACTAACATCCTCCATCATCCGTTCTCCTCATTCATCAACCTGTTATTTTCTTCTTCCTTTTTATGTATGGCGGGTCCGTAGCGATTTCTTAAATGTTGTTTAACTTGGGCTATGCGATTAGAACTTCTCCTAGAATTTATCTGGTCTACCAAATCCACCTTTTGCATCGTGACCCTCACGAGATCCTTTAGAATCTTCTTTATATCTTCATCGTGGGAGATCAGAGTCTTGATGTGATCTCTCGTGAACCCTAAACTCCTTCTGGTTACAATAGGTTTTTGGGGTGGAATCTTTTTCTTCCTCGCTCGTTGGTTGAACGGGACTATTGGTTGTTGTGAGTTTGGTTGCATTGCCTGCATCATTGGCTGCATCATTGAGCTCATAGTCATTTTGTTCGGTGAGCTCATTTGACGACTGAGCATCTGATGCACTGGTTGCATTCCACTACTCATCAACTGTGCGCTTTCTTGGTCCTGTCCACATGTGTTGGAGCAGGACATGGAACAGCACATTCTTGGGACGCACTCCGGCGGTTTTGGTGGTGGCTCCTCTTGCCGGAAAGTCTCTTGGATGACGGGGGCAGGCTTCGCCGTTGCTTTGTTACAATCTTTGTAATATAGTATGTTCTCTACGCTCTCGTCTGACGATGAGACAGCTTGTTTTTGCAAGGTGCCCGTGATCTTGAGGGTGATTGCGACCTGAAATGGCTTTGCTAATATTTAAAACGTTTTTATTGACGACTTATCATGACATTTAGTTGTGGTAGAGGTTACTTTTAATGAATGGGCTTTTTGCCTAACACTGTCGTGCTAATGCTTATACTAACTGTATTAACTAAAATAAGGCCCGCTTCTCACCGGGACACCATGGCGGCGCAACCAGTAGCCGCCATCAACTACCTAAATGTATCATACGCATTCGCAACCAAGCGGGATTATTATGGTCGTGTTTATCGATGTAGATAAAACATCTTTCACTCTCTGACCAGTATGTAAGTGTGAGAGCGACGGATGTTTTACCCACCGCGATGAAGATGAACATAATACGGGCCCAGGTGAAATATCCTCCAGCGCTGTATCCATTTTGTTGGTGGCGGCGACATGTTGTGCCACCCTGGTGTGGTGGTCTTCCTGAATTATCACTTTTTTCAAGCAACGGTTAACGACGATGAAAGTGTGTAATAGTCAAACTACTAGCAAACTTTTAGTGCAACAAAACAGGTGCTGCCATTTCTAAACTCCTGCTCAAATCAAGATGTTCGCTAAATGTAAAGTGTTCTGTCACATCATAAGTTAATAATTATACACAAATCATTCTACAACAAAACGATTAGTACTGATATTACATTTTAATTTGATGCGGATAGTTTTGTAAAAATAATGCGTAATATACAGTAACTTACTTACCAGGAAAAGGAAATCCATGTCCAATTCATGGATACGTTGTATCGCCGTGAAACGCCAAACGGAGAGAAATCGTATTGAGTAGTTTTGTAAACAAAGCTAGTACAGAGTACTTATGCTTCGTATTGATAAAAAGAAGGAAGGAAAGTTTGAAAAAGGAGAATACGAGGTAATTTTTAGTTATCGTTCAAGTTGCAGGCGGTGCGGCGATTCGTTTTATCGCTTAATCACTTGAGTAGAAGAGAACAAAAGCGTAAGCCATCTCCGTAAAGGCTTTGGCGAACTAAACGTTTCAAGTGTGGCATTCTTGAAAACCACTGGCGGGGCTGGCAAGAAGCAGTTCGAACGCTGCCCCGCGCTAATTTTTGGAGTGCCAAGGTCAAGGCGCGTTCAACCTGCAGTTCTCGTGACACGCGTTAAGTATAAGGCACATACCGTTTGTAAACTGCGATCAACTAGTTTTGATACTTCATGCCAACCACACGTGGCCTGCACGAACGATGGATCAAGATCTATTAGTCCACGGATATTGTAAGGAAAACGGGAGTTAATTACACGGTAGTGTATCCATTTACATTTAAAGCAGAAGTTCAATATTTTCAAGTCACAACATCAAATAGGTACCTTTGGAAACGTCGCAAAAAAATTGAAATAACATATTTTAGTTCTTGAGTTGTGACGGGCTTGAGTTAGATTATGTGTCCCCACCAAAACTACAAATACAGATACAATAATTTGTGTACATTCTGTGTTTTCGAAACGGATTTTGAAAGATCAATACCGACAGCAGAAATATCGTGTAGACGTATCACATGTTGTTATTAGACAGCTTTATATGACACTGAACTCAACTCACCTGCCTGCTGCCTAATTGAGAAGGCTCGCGCTAAAATATGTTTTGTACACTCCGACGGGACTTCTTAAACTTGCCGGCTTCTTCATCTTTGTGATCGACGCAGCGCTGTGTTGAGAGAATCAGCCCCCTGGGTACGTGGTGTGGCTCTGGGAAGCCTCTGCTAATATACTAACTATTATTATTAAATTATTACCTGTTCCATCGTTTAGTACTAAGTAAGCCTATCTTAACTTATCTTTTTCTATTTTTCTTATGTTATCAATTAATTCAGGATTATTACCAATTTTATGAATTGGGTAGGTAACTATTATATTCTTCCAATAATGTATCTCCATCTGACTCACGCATGAATGACATTGCAACAAGTTTAGGCAAATAAGCTCTACCTATTCCGAACACAGATTATGACAACAAAATGAGGTTTGTACATTGTACATTTGTCACATTAAAATCGAATTATAAAGCATTTTCAACACATTTTCCCGCTAGTTAAAAATACACATTACCTACACGCATTAAATTAACGTTATTTACATAAAAAGTGTTCACCAAGAAAGTCTCCACAAAATCGAGAGATTAACATTTTTGACGGTACTTGCTACTTGACTTATATTGGAACCTCTTTAATTTGATTAAAGAGTGTTTGAGCCGGCGCCATTTTTCACGTTTGTGGTTGAATTTGAACTCAGACACATTTTTTAATCAAGTTAACGAAGTGAGATCTTAAAGTCAACTCAGTGGGCATTCGTATGTGTGTAATTAATTGTATGATAAGTAAACAGTCCATCAGGTTTAAATTGTAGAATATCTGAATCCGGTGGTTTTGGGTATGCAAATGGTGTGGTGAGTTTGAATCGAGTGAGTAATGAATACGTATTTAGTGGTACCGACAGTGCTGCGTACAGAGCGCCGTATACTCAACTTTTTAACCTACCCGCAATTTCTTCAGTCTACCCATGATCACTTTCAATGGTCTCTTTCCTTTACTAACAACTCTTATTACCGCCTCAGCGCGTGACGGCTTTTCAAAGGTACCCTATGTTTCCTAAGCTCTAAATTTGGCACCATTCCCTTTTCAAATAATATCTGGTTTCCAGTTTCAACGAAAAAACCGGCTAAAAGACTAAACCGCGAAGGGTTTCCCTATTTGTCATTAGTACGTAAAAGATGTTTTCCAAATGTCTGTGTTTAGTTATATTGTGTTTGTTCATCCGTTTTTATTTCTTGCGCAAGGAAATCGAATCCTATATTTGGCAAATCGTAACCTCTCTATTTCGCAGTTCTTCCCACATTCAAATTGCCTGCAATTAAATTAACCAAGTGTTTACAAGGGTAGACTTACTAAAAAGCTTCGTTTATATTAGGTCCCGATTTTATTGTAATTTTACAAATACACCAGTTCATTGATTATATTTTAGATTATCCACTTGACTTTGTTTATACCGTTTTACAGTTTCCAGAATACGAGAGAACTCACTCAAGTCTATTGTTTTCCTACTTAGCCTCTCTTTTTCTTGTTTTTCCTTTATTGCTAGGCAGAAGTAGTACCACCAAGGCAATACGAAAAAGTGGCCTTCAGGGGTTAGCTGTTGGTTATCACAGAATTCCTTGTTTGGAATCTTCATCGCGTTGTAATGGGAGAGGTCGACGTCCTTCGGCAACAATGCGGGCTTCATCAGAGACTTGGAAGGCCGTCTTGGTCGACGCAACGAGAGGACAGCACTGAGGGATATGAGGAGGACGAGGAAGATCTGAAATCAATAGCCCTCGGTACATATAAGGGTTATTGTGTTTAAAGCATTGACTGATTTACGCCTATCGTTCTGTCTGTCGTTTCGTGAGGATTTCGTGACGCCGCTGTGACGTTTCGCATTTCTTTCCTGGGTGGCTGCTTGCCCGCGACTTGTTTGTCGTTCGTTAATCTCTCTCTACCTATTTCATACGAAAACGGAAGCACTGCGCGACAAGCCGCGCACCACATAATACAACTTGTGCTACCATAGGTGGTAGGTACAGTTAATATCTTTCGAGTTAGTTTTGAGAACACGCTTTTGTTATCCTTACGGGCTTGAATTTGGTACACATTTAATGGTGTCTAAGAGCTGATTTCATGATGGAACCAAAGATATTAGGATATTCGATTTAATAAACGTAGACCCATCAAGTTTGAACTTATTAGATTAGTCTTGAACAGCTGTTGAGCACTTTTGCCAAAAACGTAAAAAAATAACTAACCTGTAAATTGGCCATATTTAAAAAAAAAGCGGTAAAATGTAACCACGTCCCAATCTCATATGAACATTAAAAAATATGTTTTTAATTATAATTAAATTACAAATTAGGTATTTACTAATGAATTGCATCACGCATCGTCAGTAACATATTGTATCGTAAAATTCGTTTAAACTTTTATGGATATTATCATTTATAATAAAAAATAAATTCATTACCCAACCCAAAACTTAATTTACGTTTCTATTTACTACCTACTAACATTGATAGGCGATTTGTTTTATTATGGACTTGTATAACGTATTTCGCTACAAAAAGAATTTATGTTCCGCTTCGAAACTCGTTGTATGGAGTTTAGGTACAAAATTGTCGAAAACATGCACAGTAACAAACGCCTGCTTAAAATATAATAGCAATGAATGTTCTGCACTAAATCTGCAATATGTTTTGACTGGCGCACTTAACACTACAATACACACTGAGTTTACCGTGCCCTGTGTTATAACGATATCGCGTTTGACGTGTTTTAGAATCGTTTATGTCACAGTCGCCATTATTGTAAATGACATAAGAGTTATCAAAACATTGGCAATACGGAAACACTGCCCCTGGGGGGGTTATTATAACCTAGTTTTGCAGTTCATTTTACGGTGAGCGTAAAGGACAGAGCTAAGGCAGTTATATAGCTCTGTCCTTTTCTCTGAGCGTAAACAGAACTGCACAGTTATGTCATAATAACCCCCAGTAGGATTTCTTCGATACTCGTAGCCTATCTTCACAAGACGTTATGTTGGCGGGGTACCTAATAATCTGCACTGATTCCAAGTAGACCTTCTAAAGGAGCGTCCTCAATGAGAGCATTTGGCGTCGAATATTCAAGTGGTGTAGACCACAGTAACGCTCGGCTTAAAGTCCTTACCACTCGAATATTACACGCGAATGCTCTGATAAAGGACGCTCCTTAAGACGTATCGGTGCAGAAGCTATTACAGATGCTGGCACCAACGGATTGAATGAGTGAACACAGCACTACTATGCGTGTACAGTCGAATGCAAACACTGCTGTTTGGTGGCAGGATATAGGGTAAAATAGTTGTAGCTATCTGGATGGACCCTGCACAAGGTCCACCACTAAAACCCAAAGGTACATTACCTTTGCAATATTTTTAAGGACTTAAAGACGTGACCATGTGATGGTAAGTGGATTCTGAGACCCTTAGACATTTAATTTCTTAAGACTGCGAATGTGTTGCCAACTTGAGATTGAATATTGCTATGCTAGTAATTTCACGGATTGTCTTATTATCACCACACCGTAGCACAACAATGCGAACACTGTTGCATGGCGGTGGGTTAAGGATAAGGTTTGCTTCGAAGGTAAGACAAACAAAACAACAAAAAAAAGTATATTTGTAACACTACATGAATAAGGATTTGTCACAACAGTCGTAACCCACAGAGAAGTTGAGTCGTTCATGCGGATTACCAGTCTGAGCTAATAAGTTTAATCCCTTTTAGAACTAGGTTACTTATGTAGTACCTGGTAATGCTGACCTGGTTCCACAAGGGATTAATCTGTTGGTTAGCCTGTTGCCCGGCATCCGAGACTTAGGTTACATAAATCTAGTTACTGTATAAACAAAGGTCAAAACAAATATACTATTATTTGTATGACTTTACTAATCACGGTAATACTAGTATTACCCGGACCTTTGGAAGGCGTACGAGTACAACGGAGTCGAAGCCAACAAGCAGTGGCCCTTCAGACAGCTTTAATTTAGTAAGTGATGGGACACCAACCGGTGATTGTTCCTGCGGTCTCATTATAGAAGTATGCTCCCACGGACAACCACTGGTTAGTATAGGACTATTTAAGAAGAATGGAACATTCATAATATACCCTATGAATGAAATGAGGAACTGAATAACAAATTATAGCGGAGGACATTCATGAATGGTACGGAACCCTTCGATTTCTAGTTTAACTCGCACTTGGCCGGTTGATATTTAATTTTTTTAAAAACAGGGGTCTATCTCACACAAATTGACCAAGTCCCAAACTTAGCTCTAGGTAAGGCTTGTATGTACTATGGGTACTACACAATAATAAGAAATAGTGTTAAATAGAAAGACTTGTATACCGTTACAATTTGGTGCCCTTCAGAAGTCGTGCATACCGTTTTCTGAAAGAACATCGTGACATCATGACTTCATTCCCAGAGTGCGGTAGGCAGTTACAGAAATACCAACAACTCTAAAAAGACTTGTTAAAAGTTTTGTAATCCACCATTTTGCTTTTTTTTTAAGTATTCAGTGACACCAGCGACGCTATGACGTATCTAATGATACCTCGTTTGTCAAAATTGGGTCACTTGATCATTCAGTTTATACGAGGGAACAAGGAAACATACATACAGATCAAAATATTATGCTCCTCCTTCAGCAGGCAGGTTTTTGGAGTTTCTTGCGGCGTTTCTTTTCAGCAGTGGTCTTCTCTTGGGAAGCGCTGGTAGATTTTTGACGAGTATTAAATGTGGCCTACTTACTTAATTTAATCGTATGGCATAAACATCTTGATGTTATCTATGGTATAAATATGTATCTTTTTTTATTATTAGTCAACTCTACATTTTATAAGGAGGTTTACGCAATACGCAACAGTTTAGTGATTTACCGTGGCTTAATCAAATTTGGTCGACTTCCTTATTAGGAATACTAAAGCCTACTTCAAAATGGTGCAGAACCTTTTTCAACCCGCATTAAAATAAATTAATACAAAAGTAGTCGGCAAACAATGCGGCTGTGAATGCAGCCATTACAGAAATGAGCATTGATTCAGAGCAACCGGTGCGCAGAGCATTTGTTTAAATGCTTCGTATTAAAAAACTCGTTAATAAGGGGAGAGATTCAGGTTGGAGAGATTGCATTGGACTGTGCGCTGTGCGGTTTCAAATGTTGATAATTTTACGGTATGCGTGCAGATTAGGGTTTGCAATTTCGATTCGACTATTCGAATATTCGAATTATTCGCCATAAATATTATTCGAATTCGACAAAATTAATTATTCGAATAAAACGAATATTTCGAATAGTGCAGAAATACGAATATGTCTGTAATTACTAGCGAAACACTATAACAAAATGCCAGGATTAATTATCCTCCACATTAACAACTCCGTGGAAATAGATTTAAATATTTAAAATCTGTAACAATCAATATTCTCTCGTACTCTAATGTACTCGTATTACTTATTTTTCTTTATGCTTGCCAAAATCAATCTTTCTAAAACGAACTACATACCGTAAGGTAATTGGTAAAACGGGTACCGAGTTAGCGAGTCCGGCTACCTGATAAGTATAATTTTTGATACGATTTAGGAGAAAACGTAAAAAAGCATGAAAAACGCAATACACTAAGATTTTATCAGTTTATTAAGATTTTATACTGAATCAAAACTGGTTAAAATTTTAAAATTTTAATAGGATTTGATTTTTTCAACATTCTCATTTTATACGTAGTAATTTCTGATATAATGCAAATTTCTTTATAAGGTTCTCATATTTTAAAAATGGAACAACGGCGGTGACGTCATTTCTATCTGTGTATAGAGTTTTTTTATGGCAGGGGTTTAACTATGACGTTTTATAGCTTAATATCTTATGTTATGTTATGAAAATATAACTCAACAATTGTTTCGCTTATACAGTTTTTCAATAAAGAGAAAGATAACTGGGTATTTTTCAAAGAAATTGTACCTAATTAAGGGCTACATGCAGGGCTATTTTTTACATGTGAGTAACGTAAATTAACTATATAAATGAACGACTAATTTTCGTTACTCTCATGAAAAAGTTGCCGTAACTTAATTTCAGTCCTAATTAGGTAAGTACAATTTCTTTGAAAAATACCCAGTTATCTTTCTCTTTATTTTTCGGAAAGCGTAACAAAAACCTGTTCAAAAAATTCTACTTAATCCAACAAAATATTATTAACAGATAAATGTTTTTTTTTCAAATTGTAAGGTTACATTTTACATTACATTTTAAATTCTAGAATCATTATTTTGTTTTATTATCAAAAGTATTCGAATTATTCGAAATATTCGAGTATTCGAATATTGGAAATCTATGTATTCGTATTATTCGAATACTAAAATTGGACGAATATTGCAAACCCTAGTGCAGATTATGCATGTTGACGAGTACGTATACTTGGGCCAGCTAGTCTCTTTCAGCAACAGGCAAGACAGAGAAGTTGAGCGCTATGTCTAAAACGCCAGAAAGAGCTGATCCATGAAGGTACTTATGAAGTGCAACTTTCCATTATCACTCAAGCGAAAACCTATTCTGCCTGTCCTAGCCGACGGTGTCCGAACATTATCAAAAGCCCAAAGTGAAGGTTTGCCAACGAGTCTTGGAGCCCGGTATATTAAGTGTTAAAAAGGATAGATCGCATCCGGAACACTCCAAAACACAGCGTCTCTGTCTCAGCGGGCAGGCTGAGACAGAGATGGCGGGCTGACTTGGACGCATTCCTCAGCAGCAGGCAGGAAGAGGCACCAGATTGTGACCCATGGAGATCAAGGGGAAAGGCCTTTGCCCAGCAGTGGGACACGGTCGTGTGTTCTTAACAATTACACTTTATGTCGTATTAATACATGAAAGTAACGTAATTATAACGGTTTTACCTCAAGACAACAAGCTAGCTATTTAGGATATTTGTCAGACAATTGGACGGAGGTATGTGGATAAATGTTTTTGAAGTGATATATTTTTAAATCATAAAACGTCATTAAAAGTCAATATAGAAACCAAATTCTAAAGGCCTTGTGACAGTCAGACAAAGTCTTGAGGGTTTGTATTAATAATGAATCTAGGTCCTACATTCTAAGTAATATGAAGTAACAAACTGAAACGAGAAGTCTGGTGATTGTGGGCCTTGAGCTCGGCGGAGTCCCTATGTTCCAGAACCCAGTACAGTAACAAGTATCATCATCATTATCATCATCATCATCACAATATCAGCCAAAGGACGTCCACTGCTGGACATAGGCTTTTCCCCACGATCTACACGACGGCCGTCAATCTTGTGCAGTTGTGCTACTCAAGCATAGTTAGGCACAATCGACCCGGGTCCATACGATAACGTGTAATGTAAGATTACATGTAATTTAGCGTCAAATGTGTGGACGACACACGAACCTGACGAAGCCCTTGCCTTTGTGTTCGCCCTCAAATCGGCATCCGATGGATCACGAGCAGCGCCCCGGCGCGAGCGTTACATGAAATTCTAAATTCAAGGCTCTTTTAGATTTCGGTAATATGTAGTAAATGTACACTAGCGTTTCAGACAAGACCATCATTGCAGAGAAGAACCGCCGCAAGAAACTTCAAAAGAAGATATTTTTTTCAATCATAAAACAATAATTCTTGAAAGTTAGTTACATTACAAGGTAATTAATTAATAATTATTATAACTGGCACAAATGTTATAATTATTCATTACAAATAATGGAAGGTATAAAACAATTGATTGACAGAGCGACTCAACAAATAATATTTCCATAAATAAAACTAATTCTCCGCCCTCTGCCGCTGCTAAGTCGGCAAATTTTACAAATGTTTTCCAGCTTAAAGCCACAAACAAAACTTTTCCAATGAAACAAACAACTTAAAGAGAAACAAAACGAGAAAAACAACTGTGAATATTGATAAATGTTGAAATAAAATTACCGTTTACGGTTATTTTCAAACTGTGGCAAAATGACCTTTACGGGTCAGTATTAATAGAGGTTGTCCCAAAATTTACGCAAGATTTACCATACTTTACTTTTTTAGTATGGTAAATCCTGCGTAAAACTTGGGACGCCCGTTACAATTACATAAAATATTTAATAAGCTTTACGACTTTTCGACATCCATTATACTTCTAACTTAATTAACTCAAGTAAGCTTTCACTGCTAAACCGCTGAACTGATTTAGGTAAAACTTGGCGTGAAGGTAGCTTGAACCCGGAGACGAGCGCAAAGTACTTTTTATGTCAGAAAATTTGTAATTCTCTGAGGGAATAGCGATACATGATTATTGCTAAGCGGACAAAATCGCGGGCAATAGCAACTCCAAATAATAAAACAAAAAAAACAAGTCTTTATTATCATTCACCCAGTGTATAAATATACAGTTATTGAGGCCTTCCTTGAGACTTACACAGCCTGGTGTTGGGATTCCTCATTCTTCCAAAATTCAACATAAATGGTACTTAGCATTAATAAAACAACCATGTAAGTACCTACATATAATATTGTACATTCATATAAAGTCCCTGACTCACTGTGTGTATGTATGTGTGTATGTTATACAAAGGGACTTGACAAATCAAAAAAAAAAAAAATAACTGAAGCTGCCGTTCGGTCGCGTCGGCAGCAGTCAATTCCATAAATTTTGACAAAGCCCAGGTTTATAAATATAGAGTATCTCTATCTGCACAACCTTAGTTAAAAACTTAAAGATAATGTCTCGAGCACGGACTTTTTCCTTCTATAGGGTAAGTAAGTATGGCATTTGGAATGAGCGCTAAAATATCCTAGCTCGTTAATTTCGTGTAAAATAGTCTATGGAAAGAAGTTCGTGTAACGGATATATTCCATAAAAGGGTACACGTTTTTGAATAGCAATATTCGTGCTGGATACTAAATACGGGCACAATCCGATTCTGAAACTCCGTACCGCTTGAAAATATTAATATTATTGGTCTGGTTCGGTGTCAGGAAACATAACTTTTATGACAAACCGTTTTCATGAAAAGTAACATTATTCTTGGCTTATTTCATACTAATTACGTTAGCAATCAATGCAAAAAAATATATATTTCCTCGCAGAAGTTAAACAGAAAAGCACTATGTCTGCCGCGACAAAAAGTATAATCTAAAGGGTGCGTGCATTGTTTTCATATCTATTTTTTTTGTATACTATTTCTCAATGACGTTACGTTAACGTTACTTGCTCGATAGAAGGTAACAGTTCGAGCTTGAGGTTCTTATAAAAATATTTGTCAGTTAATGTTATCACTTCATTTCTTTGCTATATTAAAGAAAAGGTAGAGCGAGATTTATGTCAGATATTGTTATCAGGAGATAAATCAGCCCTTAACCTAAATAATACGGGTAAGGGTAGTACGCCTGGTAGTAATAGTAGTACATAGGTACCACTGGGTACACGGGTACTGGTTGAAATGACGGCCACATGGGCCAGCAACATGGGCTGCCATTTTTCGGTGGTGCATTGTCTGTGGCATTCTTTGCTTGGTTATCATCACTCGGTTTTGTGTTATTTGCCTCGTCGTTTGCAAAAACAAACGTTATAATAAATAGCAGTGCCAACATTTTAACGGACATCCCTGAAAGAAAAAAGATTAACTTAATTTCCAAAATTTACATGAATTTGGTGGAGTACAACATACTCATATGTCTAAGTATTTAGGATTCATTCAAAACTAGCACCGAACCGGTGACTCCCTATTTCACAAACAAATGTGTGTCAAATTAACTGAATTTCTTTCTTTCTTTCTTTCTATTTATCTCGGGTTCTAACTACGCCACCTAAGTATCAGTAAATATATCAGGGCTGGAATTCTATACGGTAAAACGATATTGCCAACACAATATCGTTTTAACTTTATTTGATTTTTAATGTAGATAAACTATTTTGACTTTTAATGTAGATGACAATAAAGCAAAAAATTCTAACCACAACATATGGTGCCAAACGCGACCGCTAGCCTATAATAGGTTAATAAAAAATCAATACATGTAATGTGATATGAATCTGTCAAAATACTCCTTTACTTTTAATCAAGGTAATTGCAGCTTATTTTGTACACCATGCCAAGTGAGCTAGTCCCTAGAGCTAGAGCTAGCTCCTTAGTTTCCGCTTAGTAGAAAACAAGCCACAAGAGAGAAAGAGGCCATCGTGAAGGTTATAATAGAACGAACAGGGTGTTTCTCTTAAACGACTGGCTGTTGAAATTGACGATCCTAATATTAAAAAACAAACATATATTTTCTCTTCCGAGCGTTAAAATTACATTTAAAGGCGTGCGTTCTCAGCCTACCCAGAGAGTTCTTTTTAAATATAGAGAATAACATAAGACCAGGGGTTAATTTTTTTAATCTCACCAACGACAAATAAGCTTTAAACCAAATAATTTTTTTTAGATTGACATCATAACGCCTTTAGGATATCAAATCCAAAAAGGGGGCCGCTCGTAGAAAAATCCCTGCATATATTTTAAAGCGTAGCCTACGCTCAGCGTACACGCTGTATAGGGAATTGTGGTAAGGCCTGAGGGAGGCTTTTTCCTTGGAGTGGCACAGAATCAGTTACATAATATAAGATAACTTTTTTTTAAACATGTCTAATGCAAAATTATTACCTGTATCCTCGTCAAAACTCGCGTATTCGTCGTGGTCTCTAAATAATAATTAATCGTAATCGTGGTTGAATTAAATTCGGGACAATAAATTATTTCCCTAAGTAATGGCTTTTAGCGCAAATTTATAAACGGCAGAGGTTTTGTAAAAACAATTTGCTGCGACCACTTATTGCGTTAGATTAATTTTCCGTCGAATACTTTCAATGGCTCTACAGATAGAGATTGCTATGAAGCGCGGCGTTATTTGTCTGTCATGGATTCCGTTCTAAACGGACATTTATTATTGCCATGTTGATTATTTTGACGGTCAGGATCGTATTACTCGTATTTTTTATTTAAACTTCATTGCATAATACACAAAGTACGAACAAATCATGAACTTAATGCCTTAAGGCATTCTCTACCTGTAAACTACTGGAGCAAACAGAAACAATATAAGGTTGGTAGTGACATTTTCAGGCAGCGAAACGGAGCAAGCTTTATGAGTGCTATAATTTTGTCTCATTCACTGCTTGAAATTGATTTAGAATTCTTGTTTTTTATATTTTAAATTAAGTGAAATAAAGATCAAATAAATGAGCTATTAACTTAGGATTTCTTGCCATTTACAATTTAAAACAATGTGTTTACTGTGTGTTCAATTACTTACCAACAACGTGAGACCCTAAACTTAAAGTGATTGTATGAAACCAGGGATTAAAATATGCTGCTAAATATCGCATATACATGCTGACGTATTTTTTAACTATAGATATTACTTATAACGAGAAGTAAAATGAAAATTGAAACGCATATTCAAAAATACTCTTTGCATTATTTGGAAAGGCACCATTGTAAAAACTTACATTTTTAATTTTTGTAGACGAAACAGTATTACTTCAGCATTATTCTGCCTTGGTAATCAAAAACAACCGCATCCAATATCTACTTATGATGCGGTTGTAAAACGGTTATTGCGTTTTTATTGATAAAACACGTGTTTTTCGCCGAATGAGTAATAATTTTTATGCGTTTCTCTACCAGCCTCACGGTACCTTCAGCGATCAATTTTTTTCTTTATAGGAGTAGAATATATGCCTACGGTGATTCTTTAGGTACGGGCATGAAATACACACATCAAAAATATCTAGGCATCAAAGTTTCCTTACATAACTTACTTACCATCAGGTGGCCTGTGTGCTGGTTCGCATTTTCATGCCATAAAATAAAAACTCGTACTTATGTTTATGTATCTAAGATTTTTATGGATTTGATTTTGCTGCTGACTTCAGGCACGCAATGTTCTTTCCAAGGTTAGGCGGACAAATAGGCAGTACTGCTGTCGCCTGTAAGATGGATCTGCCAATTACCAGCTGGCTGCCTTGAATTCAATCAGTAAACGAGCCAAGGACATTATTGGTCACAGTGATCTGGCAAATCAGCTGAGCCTTGAACACCGTTGAAAGGTCGTTTAACTGTCGGTGTTTTATAGGATACACTTTGGGGAGTGCGCGTTAGGGCATGACCTACTTCCACCAGTTCCATTCCGTTATCATGGGAGAAGGCGCGGACTAGGGTTTCACCCATACGTCGTTGGTATGCCAGCTATTCGCACGAAGCGGTTCGCCTCTATGTTTCTAATGAGGAACGCTAAGGAGTGGAACTCTCTTCCAGCTGTCCCTTTTTCCTGCAAGCTATATAACTTGGGACTTTTCAAGTCGAGAGTAAATAGGCACTATCTGGGTAAGCATGCTAAATCTCCGTCATCACTTTCAAATGCTTGCCTATCAATCATAAAAATAAAATAATAAATCTAAAGTAAGCCCAACTGCATCTATTAGTCCAGTAACTTTATACTTATTATTAGTATGACATAACTGTGCAGTTCAGTTTACGTTGAGAGAAAAGGACAGAGGTATATGACTATATATATACCCTGTCCTTTGCACTGGCCGTAAAATGAATTGCATAGCTATGTCATAATAACCCGCCAGAGCTTGTTTCTAATTCGGTAGTTCTGATTTATTCCACAATTGTTTAAGATGTTGGCCCAATGAATAACCCAAGTTTGTGACCTCGAGCGCTGAACGTAACTTTGTCAGAAATCTGAAATACCGCATAAAATTTGATATATCTTTTTAGATTTTGGCGATTGTAACCCTAAAAAACTAGTTTCTTTTCAAGACGTTTTTAAATAACACTAAATTTTCACAATATAAGACGGAGAGTTGTGCATGTAGACCCAATAGTTTCGGTTATTTCGGATTGCGAAGAACATAAAGGGTATGACATTGTTACATTTGAAACTGTCAATAATCTGAGATGCTGTCTTCTACTTGAGTTTTTCTTATACCTGTGAAATGGCGGAAAGTAACTGTAAGTACTGGCTTCTTTATTTCAAATGATTTAGTTATATTTAGACCTTAGTATTCTAGTCAGTTCAGACGGCCCGGCGGGCCTGATCACCAGCGCAGAAACACACTCAGTACGCACTAATCGCCAAGTGTATGTCTAGTAGGTGTAATGATCTGATCAACTCGACTGATATAATGCGGCTTTAATACTGAATTAATTAGAGACGTGGGAAGTAATCTGAAAGTTAATAAAGATCGTACCTTCACTGAAGTAGCTTAAGTAAAGATGCTGTTGGTCAAAACATTGATAATTAGTACTTACGATAAATCAACAGATAATCGGCAGTAACATCGATGTTAGCGAACCTAGAACAGGATTTATAATATTTATATAATTACCACAGCCGAATGCGCTTGTTCGTGGTCGCGTGGCAGTCGTGGCACCGTCCTAAAGGACGCAGAGGTTAACGCTGGGGTTTTAGTGGGTATATTCTGGCCGCATTATAACCAATCCGGGTCCCCCCAGACCTGGGTGGTATGCGTAAACGCATTTCCCCAGCGATAAAAAAAAGGATTTCTATAAGTACCGCCGTCCTTTGCAGACTACATTGGACACAAGTTCGATTAGCTCTCGATTGGTTGGTGATTGGTTCGCAAATGCACTGAATTACAATTGAGGCTCACATGGTTCGTGAGCGAATGTATTCATTCATGTAGACTGAATAAACGGCGCAGCTTCCGTCGAGTGGAGACGGTTCGTTGTGGCTCATTCCTATATTAAAAAGCATGACGACGTCGTTTGTAGTATGGGAACGCACGTCTTTGGAAGTAACCTCATCTTAGATTATAAGTACAAGGAAATTCTCAATGGGTTAAAGTGCACTAGATATGATACTTTCTCGACAGTAAGATAACATTAATAATTGGTGTATGTTTCCTAAGGCAGCGTCTCAAGCAATGAGAATGTAAAATGACGGCAACACAGTTAGCCTTGGTCCCAGGTTCGTTCCTGGTATGAGCAAATATTTGTGTAGTGAACTTATGTATTTGTTTCGAAGTATAGAATGTTT
The DNA here is from genome assembly GCA_949316455.1 of Acleris holmiana. Classification (NCBI taxonomy): domain Eukaryota; kingdom Metazoa; phylum Arthropoda; class Insecta; order Lepidoptera; family Tortricidae; genus Acleris; species Acleris holmiana. The sequence continues at coordinate 14,473,857 of OX438771.1, read as the reverse complement.
TCGATGTATCTGTGTATGTATTTATCTATATATACCTACGTATGTAAATTGTTCTCTAGTAACCCTTACTACTTACAAGCTAGAGCTTATTGTTAGTTTAAGACACGCCGGCCAATTGGTATCCGATCATCCAGTGATTTTAATAAAAACTACGTTTTACGTCCCTAGTAAATGTTTGTGGTCCGTATACAATTCTGACTTAACCCGTTTCTCTTTATAACCGCTGCACTTAGATACGGATCGTAACGCGAACCAGATGCGTGAAGAGGCCAAGTTAGCCGAGCCCTCGCGCGCTTTTGCTGCATAAGAACACATCATCGCTGCAGAATCTGTAACTGCTTTGCAAAATAAAAATTCACTAACATTAGGTTTTATCGCACGTTGCACTGAAAAATATCTGACACATTGGTTCGCCACTGTCAGTGACTTGGCTGTAGGAACCCCCCCATCCCTTCTCCCCTCCCCCCTCAAAAAACATTCACCTCGACTCAACAAATCTCCTAAAACTTGACGGAATTGCCTGATCCGTTTTTAACAGACTTCAAAAAAGGGAGGAGGTTCTCAATTCCTCGGGACTTTTTTTTTTCCTTTATGTATGTTCTCCGATTACTCAAACACAGCTGGAACAATTAGTTTTTTTTTTTCTTTTGTATCGGTATACTTTCTAATTAGTCCCATTTTCAGCACGTCAAGATCTGATGGTGGGATCTTGGAGAAATCGAGGGAACTCCTCAAATACTATAGGAATACATAATAGACAAGTTTAACATTTCATTCAAAAAGTATCATTTGGTGAAGTCGAACTGATGATGACGACTACTGATGGCCTCCGGAACTCCTCAACGGTACCTACCTATTTCAAGGGTGGCTATAAGATAGTTGACTATGACGAAGCACATTCAAATGGTTTAAACATATGACTATGACTTTCCCGCGGCGTTGCTTGTTTCTTATTAATTGATATGTGGGACGACAGAACAGTATATTATAATCACTAAACGGTGTGAAATAAAATAAAAGTTTATTAAACAAGAAACCGTCGTCAAAAAGCAAGAAATAACTACTTTAAAATGGTAGGTAAATAATAATAGGTCAGTCCAACTGAATTCGGCGTCCCACAATATTTTAACCTAAAGCCGAATTCAGTTGGACTGAGCTATACCTACCAATTTAAATAAGTTATTTCCTGCTGTTTCTGTAAAATTTAGCCCCTTGAACTGTATTAGACCCTGAGTAAGTAGTCAAAAAAGGACAACCTATATTGTACTTCTAACCGTGTTTAAAAATATGACATTTGGAGTATACCTGCACACTAATGTACTAACGGCCAATCCCTATATTTAAACCGCGGATAGATAAGGCTTACTTCGGGTTGAAATTTGACATTTGCTCATACAAAATGTGTCAAATTTTAATCCGAAGTAAGGCTATCTGTCCGCGGTTTGAATATAGGGTTCGGCCGTAAGAGTTTGCAAACTTCAACGCCAAATTTGGAAGAAGTACGAGTAAAAGAATATTAAGATTTTGCGTGTATATAAACACTGGTACACTTTAGTTATTTCTTAAAAAGAACAATAAAAATTACCTCGCATTGTTTACTTTTGCGTAAGATCACAATCTAGTTACAGGGTCAAGGTGCATTAGGTGTATTCATACATTGCGGGTAACAATTGGATTCCAGTTTAATGTACATACCAACATCGCAATCAGATACGTTTCTTTTGAGATGGCTTTATGGCGGGAGGTCTGTGTCGGCTCACAGAAAAAATGCGGTTCATTGTACGGATTCCGCGCACGCGCCTCGCGCGTCTCCTTTTCCCGCGCTTTTATCGCGCCAATTTTAAATTCTGAACCGTCGAATTCCATGATTCTTTTTTGTTTTTTAAGAAGCATGTAGGTTTTTTTGTCGTATTCGTTTAGTTATTTTGGCAGTGATGGAGTGTACGGAGTTTGTTTCGAACTGTAAAAATGGTTGTGGAACGAGGTTTATCAAAAAACGAAGAAAATTAAGCAGTTTCCAAAGCATTTATGCGGGTCTGATAGTGTGTTTAGTGCCATCCGTCGTTTGTGTGTCAGGTATACCTATTACTGAGATTATTTTTAACTAGCTGTAGCTAGCTGAAGTTAAAAAAAAAAACATTTATTTAAGAATAATTATCACAGAAAAATGAAAACCTTATTAAGCAGCACCGTCTCTTTTATCTCAGTTTGTCTGAAAAAGATTGCTAAGACTAAAAACTTGTTCTCTGCCATAAAAGAACTAATGTATTATGTTTTTATTTTTCTTTGTTAATTTCTGTGTGGTGTTTAATAAAGTGTATTTTTATTGTATTCTAATGTAACTTTGTCCACACTAAAGGATTACGAACAAAGGTCTTAACTTAAACCTAATCAACTATACAACGTGTTACAAAACAATCCGTAAAAAAGAAATTACAAAAGTAGTGTCAACCCTTATTAAATAACGTCAGTTCAGTATCTTAGGTATACAGTATACTAGGGTTGACACTACTTTCGTAATTTCTTTTTTGCGGATTATTTTGTAACACGTTGTATAATATAACATCTGCAGCCTGTGATTATCTCAATATTAACGCCAAAAGAAACCATTTATTGAAATTTATTTACGAAAATGCCGTTCTTTACAATACATTTTTAATAACCGTTAGCTACCCCCTTAATTGGATCGAATGAACCGCATTCGGTATTCGTTACTTTCCCGCGTAAAACCCGATAATTTAATTGTATCTGACAAGAAAAGGCGCTGACCGCACTGATGGCAATTAAATGACTTTAATTAATAAAAGACGTTTACTTTGAGGAAAACGTTCCAGATTTGGCCACTCCACAGATAACTTGATCGAATTAAAAGGCTTTAAGAAAAGAGAAAACAGATTATATCGTAGATCTATCGCATATCATAAAACATCGTATTTTGTCCGAGAAGTTCGTTTTTTTACGTCATACACGAACTTTTCCGACCAAAATCGATGTTCATTACATTCAACGCGTTATATTTTAAAGTGCTGAGAATTTAGATTACTAAATTGATTTCAACTAACGAAGTACCTTTTGTGTTGTTTCTTTCATATTTTTTTATTTTCTTTTCGTGCACTAAAGAACTACCACAACCTTTCACTTTTCTCAATCCCTCAAGGGTTAGCTGGAAGAGATCCCTTAAAGGGATAAGTTCGCCTTTGTACATTATTTTCTGGTATCTTCATTGTATTATTATTATTTTTTTCTGTTTTATTTTGTACAATAAAGTGTTTACATACATACATACATACATACATAATTACTACGTTTTAATTTTACGTTCACTTATAAAATCCAACTTCAAAATTCAACTTCAAATCCAGTAGTGAGTAGTGAGTAACATCTTCTTCATATGTTTATTTTAACTAGCCGTCTACTAGTTTTTGGGTAAGGACCAAAAAGTTGTCCACACTATCTCACTCAAATAAATTTTCTATGAAACTTTTCCGTTGTGACACGAAAATTAGCCATACATTTGTAGGGATAATTTTCGTGTCACAACGGAACTTTTTTCACTTTTGTTCTTTGTATGGTTAACTACGCTTAACTGTGGTCCAACTATTTGGTCCTTACTCTTCTCAGCGTTTGTATCCTAGATTATCTGGGAGGATAGCTAAGTATATCGGTTACGTAGTTTCAATAACAAAGATTCTGGTAACATACGACACGACATTATGTGGTTGTTCCGACGAAGGCCCCAGGTGTGATAAATACCTGATTGAGGCAATTTATAACATGAAAAAAGTTAACAAAGACCACAAAAACTTTAACACTACAACTATCTAACTTAACTACTACCTAACTAACTTAGTACGAAGAAACTCTCCACTTGAAAGGTCAGGTCAAAATAACTTGCTCATTAAATTAAAATGTTATCGGAATGCTTTATCTGATTAAATAAATGGTGATTGAGTAACAATTAGGCGATGACGTCGTGATCGCACTAGATAAATTTGATTATACTGTTTCATTAAAGAACCTTTTCAATAAAATATTAGGTATTGGAGATTAGCAGAAGTAAATAAAAATAATGAATTTAAAGTAGGCGTTTTATAATGCAAGATCAAGTCCAAAAGAGATGGTACGCATCAGAACAAAACGCTGCTGTTGGTTTGTTAAATGAAAGGTTTCATACAAAGTTAGAAATGACATCATGCATATTATAAGTATTCACTAAGTATAACTTTTTTTTAACTTTCTATTACATTTAAATAAAAAAAGCTTTATTCAGGAGTGCAGCTTCCATAAGGAAAAGTTGGCATATTTTACAGTATCAACAGATTTATAAACTCGGTCTTTTTACTAATTTCAATTTTCAATATATTGATTTAATAAGGTTAGTTTAACGAGAATTCCAATTTGGAAATGATCTTTAAAGACCCGCTGTGAATTAAATTGTTAAAATTGGAGACAGTATCGTCTGGGTATTGCTTCATGTAAAGTATTTATCTATGTACTTATTTATTTTACAAAAAAATATCTGTGAAATAATTATAAGTACAGTCATATTGTTATTTTACTATTATATTTTCAAAAATGTACTTAACCTGTTATTTTATCTATTTTCTTACATTGTCCGTACTCGCTCTACTCCAAGGGTAACCGGTAGAGATCCCATATGAGATTAGGTCGCCTATATTAACTGTATGAACGCCAATTATTTTGTTATTGTTTATGTGTATCCTTCTACCGACAAACCGGCGCGCAAATTTTTGTATCGTTTTTTATTTTACTTAATACTGAACTATGGTTACGACCAATGTACAAGATTGAATAATAGAAATTACATACATACATAACATCACGCTTTCATTCCCAGAGTGGGTTAGGGAGAGCTACAGAAATACTAACTCGAAAAAGACTTGTTTATAATGGAAATTATACAGTAATAAAGTAATAATAATCAATTATTATTTTTAACCGACATATTTCGTTTAAAATATATCATCCACGCATCATCAGGGCTGGGATTCTACACGGTAATAAATAACGATATCATCTTTGACTTGTTTCCGTATTGTTAACGATTTGATAACTCTTTTGTCATTGATAATAATGGCCGCCGAGTTAAAAACGATGCTAAAACACGTCAAACACGTTATCGTTTTAACGCAGTAGAATAGAGAGGCCCAATGTGCATAACGGTAAGTTAGCGATTTCCTCAAATCGACAAAATGTTTTGGACTGACGTAAACTGATGACTCGATCGCTTATGTCAATTTCAAACATTTCGAGCCAAAAGAAAACAGAAACGTTAGCAGCGTTCGCATCTTGACTACGCCCTCTGGGGGCCCCATGCATAACGCTACATTAACGTATTTCGGAAATTGACAAAAAATTTAGGAATGACGTCATCATGAGCGTAAGCGAAGATAGATCGCGTCAGCTGCGTATGTAAACTTCTTACATTTCGAGTCGATAGAGAACAGGGGCCAAGCCAAGATGCAAATGCTCCTGGGCCTCTATTCAACTGCGTTATAACTTATAACGTTATCGTGTTTAAAGTGTTTCAGAATCGTTTATGTCACAGTCGCCATTATTGTAAATGCCATACTAGTTGTAAAAACGTTGACAATACGGAAACACGTCAAATACGATATCGTTATTACTGTCGCGACGTCTCGCGAACGCACCCTAGATTAGATTATCATTCATGGCAACACTTTCATAGACAAGTTTAAGTGAGTATTGGTTTGAATGTTGGTTGTCCGTTATTCTTTACGAAAGTATGTTCATTGTGTTAATAAGGTGTAGTGAAAAGATCCGGGGCGATATGAAGGTGTCAGCTCTTCAGGAAAGCTAAGTATTCTAAGTATCTAAGTATTCCAAGTGTTCTAAGTATCTCTAGGGATTTATACGTATATCTAAGTATCCAAATCTATGTTTCTCAAGAGATCTGAATATCGTGATAATTATAACCTTGGTACTTATAACCTTAATCTAGCTATTCTCTGAATATTATATGTGCTATAAGTATTCACAGTGATCTCTGAGTAGTTCCAAGTGTGTTCTGAGTATGAGTGATGTGTGATTGTTGAGAGTGACAGGTGTGACTGACAAACTCTCTACCAGCCTCTTGCCAGAGGCCTTGTAGCTTTCGCCGGCCCTGTGTAATGCGTACGCTCATTTCCGTTGAGCAAGGACCAGGACGGTCAGTATGTTGTGAACTGTGGCTCGGCCCAGAAAGGCCAAAGTACATCCCCAGTGAGCTGCGGCTCGGCCCAGTAAGGCCAAGTACTTGCCCAGTGAGCTGCGGCTCGGCCCAGTAAGGTCATAGTATGTTGTGAGCTGCGGCTCGGCCCAGAAAGGCCAAAGTATATTCACAGTGAGCTGCGGCTCGGTCCAGAAAGACCATAGTATGTTGTGAGCTGCGGCTCGGCCCAGAAAGGTCAAGTTGATGTGTATATTTATAGCTCTTGTTTACCATTGCTTAGAGTCATGTTGAGCCACCCTGAAGATCATTCAGATTCAGACCACTAAATACGGTGGTGTCATGTATTCTTCTAAATCTACGGATGGTGAAGCAGTCACACATGAGAAAAGGGCGGTTCCAGGCAGGCAGTCTGAGTGTAGCATCATAGGTGAGCTTCGGCCTTTGATTTTCACTCTCTCAAACAAGCAATTTTTATATGATACAACGTCTCATTTGTCGCCTACTTCACACAAACCCAGGCATGACACTAGACGTGGCGACAAAATGGTGGAGATGCTGGGATCTGATGACCTACGTCTCGCTAAATCTGAGGGATGGAAGTTGAAGGTTGAGGCAATATAGTGCCTGGAACAACCCAATAAATAGATTATGTGTTGACGGCTTTATAATCTTGATGTTTAAATAATTCATGATATCAGTAAGCAATAATTAATTATATACATCACAGATTGCGCTTCAGAATGTCAAAATACCTTAATAGTTAAGAAATATGAAGAGAGAATAATTTAAAATTAGAGCAAATGCGTGTTTCCCGTTGCTCTCCACAGATGGCGCTAAGATGCAGTTCTCGAACAATTTACAAATTGTGATATCATAATATAACTTAATGTTTAGGTACGATAAAACACGAAATGTTGTGTGGCGTTTCATAATATTAGAATCCGTTTAGTAACAAGGGTTTTGTTTTGTATTTAATTACATTTTATTATTTTCGCCTAAATTTTTTTAATCAGAATCGATCTGATTGGATATCGTATAGCCAATGACGATCTTACTCAATTCCATACATTAAAGTGAATAATATATGTATCGCCTATAAGAAAGGAATATTTCGCTTATAGAATAACAAATTAAATTTAAAATTTGCTTTTCGATACAAAATAGTAAGTTTAAAGTTACGTTTACATTAATTATAAATTCATATGACTACGTGGTAATATCTGGTTTGTCCACTGGGGTTGCCACTTAATTCCGTCCAACCCGATTTAGGGACCCTAGACTAGGGTACGAGTTTGGTGAATTAAATTTAACTGATTTATAGAACGGATCTGTATAATATAATATTCGTAATTAACGAATAGATTATAATAATTATATTATTTAGTTACTTATTAAAGTTGGATACCTATTATACCTCTATAAAATTTGAAAACAAATGTTTGTTACATAAATCGAAACGCAATTCATGGAAGTTTTGTTTCAGAGTTGGCAACATTTTGTTGTTTGTTATCATTAACGGCGTCTACGCATAGATGATGTGTTGGCATGCGTAGTGCATTTCCTACGACCTAGTGTTTGTTTGTGTGGTAACTGGTGGTACATAGTGCTTGTGCCGTGTCCTTTCAACTTCTTCCTCCTTTGCTTGGTTCGTTCCAGTACAGAACAAGTGTGCCGTGTTCCTGCCACTTGACCAAATCGGATTACGTGCTTAATCTAACGATTAATGGTAAGTAATATCGCTTAAACCTTTGAAAACCGAGGTTTGCCAACGTCCCGTCACGACAATGGTATTTATGGGGTTGCTTGCCTGAAACGTGTGTGCCCAAAATGGCGTCAATCTTTACTATAGTGTTTCTAACAATTTCCTGGCTTGTTGAATGGATTTCTTTCTTATTTGCACTTGTAATAACACGCAACACTTACACGCTCACCTGGCATAAGCTGGTATTAACCATTGAGTGAAATTTTATATAAGGTAATTTAATTACTTCGTGGTACGAAAGGCTTAATTTCAGAAATCATCATCGATTATGCTACTTGTAAGCATCATAAAATCGGAAACTGCGTTTCAACTCGACAATATTACAGGACAGCAGATATTTTGCCTTAGTTATACAGTTTTTATTCATTTAGGTCTCGTTCCCACACAGGTACTTGCATGAAAGTTCTCCTGACCTGACCCTAAACAGTAGCGAAGAACTGCTGCACCAGTGTGTAGCCTGGAGCCGTCCAACCGAAAATTACAGCCATTTAGTGAGTAATTATATATTTATTACTAGTACGGGGTCCATGACAATATCTCGTTCAATCTAAACTGCATTCGATTTTGGATTATGTTACATGTGGATTGAGTTTGTGCATAAATAATATTGAAATATAACAACAAGTTACATACTCATACTAGTACATTACTATTAAAAGTTATAACAAAGGTTAAAATTATACCCGAGTCATAATATTGTGATAATGCATTGTTTGATGAATACACATAATAATATAGTTTGTGGTTGAGAAGTTGTTAACGGTTAATGCTGTGGCAAATTATAATCCTTTTAAATCAGATTATATACTGAATTATTTGCATAATAAATAAATACCAGTGCGGTTTAATACAAATTGATGTAGTCCCAAACTAAATATTAGAATTAAAAATAAAATATTTAAATCACAATAATAATAAAATATATATATATATATATGAAATTATAAGAAGTCAAATTGTTTAGTAATGGGAAACTCAAGTGAGAATATACATCACAAGCTTTATTTAACTTCATCCGTTAGTTTGTTAGTCGGTGTATGACTTAAATATAAGAAGTTTTTTGACACATTCTCCGGTGTTCAACTGTTTTGCAATTTGATACACAAGTGTAAGTCGGATGGCAATGCAATGTTATGGGAAAGGGTACAGTCAGCATAAAGTGCCTTTTCTTAAAATGGAAACCTTTGACGGAAACTTATGACATTTTTTTTTTTTAATAATTTTGTTTATGTGAAATGGATTTGATAAAGAAAATTAAGCACAACCTATTGAGTGATATTATGACAGATTATACTGTAATAACAGATATAAATAAACAATATAAAATGCATATAATTAAATATTATGGTGTCAATTGTCTTAAAGTGAAATGAATACCTATTCCTTGTGTTTGCCTACAGGATAACCATATCTATAGATATGTTGTTATATACTAAGTATTTATGTGTACATACCAGTGTGTGTATGGACACATAGGTATTTGGATGTGTGTGTACATACATATATGAGTGTTATTACTTGTTACAACATACAAAAAATAAAATTAATAAATAAATTTACAATCATAATTCCGTTACTTAAATAATAATAAATTAATTAAATGAATAAATACACATACAATTATAACTCTGTTAATGAATAATTTAACCGCTACCATATTTTTCATACTGCTGAGAATTTGTGTGATGATTTGTTGTTTAGAGTTTAATATTGGCTAGGGTGGTTGTCGACACCAACATACCTATATCGTTAGTTCTACTATCTATTTCAGAACGTCACAATGGAAGAAACTTTAATGAATAGACTTCGACAAATGATTACTAATATCAAATCGTTAACCGATACTGCAAAACAATTAAATTCTGTGTCCGTCCTCAGTACCAATGATCACAAAGAAGCTGAAATAGTTTGCAAAAAACTTGAAATCTTTATTAACAAATTTAATGCGGAATTAAACAATTATTTTCGATTAAGTAATGAACCGTCAGCGGATGAGGTTTCTCATTTTACCTCCGTTCAACTTGAAGGTGAAGAAATTCAAATAGAATTATCAGTGAAAGTTAATGCTCAGAGTCCAGTAACAAATAATATACGTTGTACAGTGTCAAGCAAACTTCCGAAGCTTAACCTACCAGTGTTTGATGGAAATATCTTGAAGTGGCAAGAATTTTGGGATCAGTACCAATCTAATATACACGATCGAGACTTACCTGATGTGGACAAGTTGTTATATTTGAAATCATCGCTTCAAGGTCTAGCGAAGAAAGCTATTGAAGGTCTGGAAAGCACAAGCAAGAATTATCAAATTGCCATAACAACGTTGAAGGACAGATATGGCAAAGAAAGTCAAGTCATCGATGCACATTATTCTGCACTTTCAAAAATCCAACCTGCTGTTAATTCAAACCAGGATTGTCGCAGGGTGCTGAATGATGTGGAACGTCATCTACGTGTGTTAAACTCCTTGGGGGAAAATATAAGTCACAATCACCTCCGTTATCTCATATTAGAGAAGTTTCCTGAAGAGTTAGTATACGAGTTAAAGACAAAATCTAAAACAGACTCTATCCAAGAGATTAGAAGTGAATTGGAAAACACAATATCAGCAAGGGAAGAAGCTAGTCGCCTAGTTCAAGACAGGAACCCGATACCAAGGAAATCTAGTTACACCATAGAAACGCTACATGCATCAAACAAATATCATCAATTTAGATCAGATCTACAACCAACATATGAAATACGTGGAACAAAACAAACAATCCTTTAGACCATCGCATGGTAATGGGAAATTTAATAAACCTGGAGGGAGGTTTAACAATAAAGCACCACAACAATGGCCTACAACAGAGCAAAGGAGACCTTTCAACTATGGAAAAAGGAAAATTGAAAACCAACAGGATGTTAGACAACCGTTCAATAAAAGAAAAAGGATATTAAGTTGCATTTTTTGTAAGGGTGCTCATTACAATGACGAATGTTTAAAATACAAAACCATCAGGGAAAGGAAAGAAAGGCTGAAAAACCATTGTTATAAATGCCTACGTATTGGACACAACATCCAGAACTGTTCTCATAGTACCCAATGTACACATTGTGGGGCAACTCATAATAGATCATTATGCCCAAGGAAGTTTCCACAGGATCACGAAACCACAACAACAATGCACCTCAACATAAAGAGTAATATAGTGCTACAGACAGCTGTTGTGAAAGCCATGAAGTTGGGTGATGACTCTACCGGCCTACAATGTCGTATCCTTTTAGATTCCGGCAGTCAAAGGAGCTATGTAACGAAAAGGGTAGCTAAATTGCTAAAATTAGATACTGAAGAAGAGAGCCACCTTTCTGTCTTCACCTTTGGATCTGACACGCCTTTAGAATATGATAGCCCTATTGTGAAAATCCACTTTAAATCAAGAACCAACAATGAACGAACGGTACATGCCAATGTAGTACCAATGATATCGCACTGTGTGCCTTATCCTCATGAAGAACTAGAAATTTTACGGCATGATTATAACCTTGCCGACGATGGATCATTAAATGACCAAATAGATGTTCTCATTGGCAATGATTACTATTTCTCTCTTTTGTCTTCAGATAAGATCAAAGTTAGAGAAAACTTATATTTGATTGATTCAGTATTTGGGTGGATTCTATCAGGACAGTTGTTAACATCCAAACAAGAGGAACCTGAGTTAAAAGTTATAACCTATTTTCAGGCGAACACTCTGTCTAAATTGGATAGACCTGATTTACCTTTAGACAAGGTAAATTTGAAAGCCTTATGGGACTTGGAATCGATTGGGATAACGGATTCTCCTAAAGTGACCAGAGAAGAAGAAGCTATCCGCAACTTCAACGATACTACACAGTTTGTTAATGAACGATATTCAGTGCGCTGGCCTTGGAAAGAATATCCTCCTAACCTGTCATCTAACTTTGGTTTAGCATTCGGTCGCCTGGTGAATTTAACAAAGCGCTTGGACTCTACATCTATGCAAGCTTACGAAGAAACGCTTAAGTACCAACTGGACAACGGCATAATTGAAGTAGTACCTGACATAGAACGTACTGCCGACAGTAGACCTATACATTATTTACCTCATCACGGCGTGTTAAGTCCAGGAAAACCGATGAGAATTGTGTATGATGCTTCAGCCAAGACTAAAGACAACAAAAGTCTAAACGAATGTCTTTATTGTGGTCCATCATTGATAGAAGATTTAACCAGCCTTTTGATCAGATTTAGAAGACATCACATAGGACTAACAGCTGATGTTGAGAAGGCATTTCTGCAAATTTCAATTCAAGAGGAAGATAGAGATGTCACACGTTTCCTCTGGCTTAAAGACATTTCTAAGCCAGTCACGCAGGATAATATCTTATGCCTACGATTTTGTAGAGTTCCCTTTGGAATTATATCTAGCCCATTTCTTCTAAACGCGACTGTAAAACATCATTTGTCAAACTGTGACAGAGAACAAGTCATGAAAGTAGCGAATGACATCTACGTAGACAATCTCGTCACTGGTACAGATACAGTCCAAGAAGCACTTCGTTTACACAAAGACACTAGACAGGTATTCCAGGAAATATCCATGAATTTGAGAAGTTGGAACTCTAACTCTAAGGAATTTCTAACACAAGCTTCAGACACCTGTGAAGATAATATTGTCAAGGTTCTCGGCTTAGACTGGCATGTAGATGAAGACACTATTAAATTACGATTTAAAACTATTAAACAAGCTAAAACTAAACGAGAGATTTTGAGAAATATAGCTCAAATTTATGATCCCTGTGGATATGCGGCTCCTTTTCTTTTACCAGCAAAGCTGTTCCTACAAGATCTGTGGAAAGAAGGCAGCATCAAATGGGATACTAAATTATCCACTGAACTAACTTGCAAATGGGAAGAAATAAACTCAAATCTATCTGATATTTCGGACATCTCTTTACAAAGACAGCTCCCCAAAGCATCGTCAGATGAAGGAAATCAGTTACATTGCTTTACAGATGCGTCAACTAAAGCATATGCTGCCGTGGTTTACTTAGTAAATAACAAAGGAAAGGGTATGATAATAGGTAAATCGAGATTAGTTCCTATAAAAGATAAAGATAATTTAAAGATACCGCGTTTAGAATTATTGGGAGTAGTCATTGGAAACCGACTTCTTAAATATACCGAAAATTCCCTTAAGTTAAAAATCTCGCAACAGTTCTTATGGACTGATAGTCAAATAGTAATTGACTGGATAAACTCTGACAAACTCTTGACGCCATTTGTAGCAAGAAGGATAAACGAAATCAAGGAAAATAAAAATGTTATTGTACGATACGTTCCAACTGAGCTGAATCCAGCAGATGTAGGTACACGCCTCAATAAAACAAAAATTGAGAAACTTTATTGGCTTAACGGACCCGATTTTCTGCTTCAAAAATCTGACAGCTGGCCTACTGGCACGTTAAGAGAACTTTCTTTGCTTTCCCGAGAGGGTCTGTGTAACACAGAAACTACTTCAAAAAATTCACAGACTAAGACAAATAACATAAAAGTACAGGAGAAAACGATATTTAATAACGATGGAAAAGAATTCTTAAATCAACCGGATGAAGACGTCAATAGAATTAAAAAGATTAAACTACTACAAAAACAACATTTTTCAGAAGAGATGAGTGGAAAGGAAACTAATCTTTCACGTAATTTATTGTTATTCATTGATGTTGACGGATTATTACGTAGCAAGGGCAGACTAGGAAATACAAATTGGTCTTATGATACTAGATACCCAATACTCTTACCTAAAGACTGTGACTTTACAAACAACATGATTATGAAGGTACATGAGAAGAATTACCACGTTGGGGCCAATCACACGTTAGGCATCATACGCGAACTTTACTGGATTCCCCAAGGCAAAAGTCAAGTTCAAAGGGTCCTGAGACGCTGTCTTAAGTGTAATAAACACGGAGGTGGTCCGTATCAGTTACCGCCCACTTCAGCTCTACCTTCAGAAAGAGTTAATTACAGTCGTCCGTTTACCTTTACAGGTTTAGATTATCTAGGACCATTATTAGTCAATACCGATCACGGAGTCAAGAAAAGATGGATTTGTCTTTATACCTGTTTAGCAGTGAGAGCGATACACCTTGAGGTAGTCAAAGACATGACAGCCGAAGAAACACTTCTGGCTCTACGTAGAATGATTTCATCTAGAGGTTTACCCGCAGTAATTACTTCAGATAACGCCCAACAGTTCAAGTTAACAGCAGAAGTCCTGACCAAACCATTTTGCATGGAAAATAACATCCGCTGGAAATTTATTCCACAGCTTGCACCATGGTTTGGAGGATTTTATGAACGCTTAGTAGGCCTAGTAAAGAATTGTATGAAGAGAACTCTGGAAAAGAACTTACTAAACGATAGTCAATTACTCACCATTACTAAAGAAATAGAAGCTGTTCTGAATTCGAGACCACTTACTAGTGTAGATGCCGAATTGGATCATGTTTTGAAACCGTGTGACTTCTTGACGATGGGAAAATGCCTTACACCAGACGCTGCCTCCAATGATTTGACGGTACACGGAACGGTTACAAGGACTGATCTAATTCAGAGCTGGAAACGTGGCTTGAGGATCTTAGAAGAGTTCAAGTCTATGTTCTCAAACCGATATCTCTCTAGTCTTCGGGAACGATATGGGAATTCTCCTAAGGAGCCAAGAGTCACATCCAATTTAATACCTAAAATCGGTCAAGTTGTACAATTAAAAGGGGACACTCCAAATCGTCAAAACTGGAAGGTTGGTAAAATAATAGAACTCTCCGAGGGAGGAGACGGTGCTTGCCGTACAGCCAAAGTAAAGGTAGGAAACGTAGAGTATACAAGGTCTATAGCACATCTTTACCCTTTGGAAGTAGATGAAGCGGATTCTGAAGTCATCAAAACCACCGAGCCTCAAAATGTATGTGATTCACCAGAGAGGAGCATACCAGAAGTAACAAATGAAGACAATATCGAAGTGATATGCGACGCAGAAAATAATGATCTTAATGACACTAACATGTCACAGTTTGTGAATAGCTGTGAATTAAGTAACAACGGAGGTGATCAGACATTAACGGGAACAAGACGGACACAGGACAGTGAAACGGTAACGGAGAATATGGAAATTGATGAAATTCCTGAAAGCTTAGACGTTCCGACAACGGAACAATCAAGACCCAAGCGTGAAGCAGCCTCAAGAGCTCTGGAGAAGATCCGGGAGTGGACGCAAAACCTCGTCGCTCTATTTTGACTTTCGCCGCCGGGAGTGTCGCGACGTCTCGCGAACGCACCCTAGATTATCATTCATGGCAACACTTTCATAGACAAGTTTAAGTGAGTATTGGTTTGAATGTTGGTTGTCCGTTATTCTTTACGAAAGTATGTTCATTGTGTTAATAAGGTGTAGTGAAAAGATCCGGGGCGATATGAAGGTGTCAGCTCTTCAGGAAAGCTAAGTATTCTAAGTATCTAAGTATTCCAAGTGTTCTAAGTATCTCTAGGGATTTATACGTATATCTAAGTATCCAAATCTATGTTTCTCAAGAGATCTGAATATCGTGATAATTATAACCTTGGTACTTATAACCTTAATCTAGCTATTCTCTGAATATTATATGTGCTATAAGTATTCACAGTGATCTCTGAGTAGTTCCAAGTGTGTTCTGAGTATGAGTGATGTGTGATTGTTGAGAGTGACAGGTGTGACTGACAAACTCTCTACCAGCCTCTTGCCAGAGGCCTTGTAGCTTTCGCCGGCCCTGTGTAATGCGTACGCTCATTTCCGTTGAGCAAGGACCAGGACGGTCAGTATGTTGTGAACTGTGGCTCGGCCCAGAAAGGCCAAAGTACATCCCCAGTGAGCTGCGGCTCGGCCCAGTAAGGCCAAGTACTTGCCCAGTGAGCTGCGGCTCGGCCCAGTAAGGTCATAGTATGTTGTGAGCTGCGGCTCGGCCCAGAAAGGCCAAAGTATATTCACAGTGAGCTGCGGCTCGGTCCAGAAAGACCATAGTATGTTGTGAGCTGCGGCTCGGCCCAGAAAGGTCAAGTTGATGTGTATATTTATAGCTCTTGTTTACCATTGCTTAGAGTCATGTTGAGCCACCCTGAAGATCATTCAGATTCAGACCACTAAATACGGTGGTGTCATGTATTCTTCTAAATCTACGGATGGTGAAGCAGTCACACATGAGAAAAGGGCGGTTCCAGGCAGGCAGTCTGAGTGTAGCATCATAGGTGAGCTTCGGCCTTTGATTTTCACTCTCTCAAACAAGCAATTTTTATATGATACAACGTCTCATTTGTCGCCTACTTCACACAAACCCAGGCATGACACTAGACGTGGCGACAATTACCGTGTAGAATCCCAGCCCTGACGTTTTTCTTTTCTATCGTTCAAAATGTATGGGATGACAGTCGACCACGTGGTTTATCGAAACGCACGAGAATGTCATCCCATACATTTTGAGCGATAGAAAAGAAAAGCGTTAGGAGCGTTTGCATCTTGGCTAGGGCCCCAGATGCGTTCGCTAACTAGCGTTTCTATTCGTTTTGTTTTTAAGCCAATCGTGTCACTGGTAGATCGCGGCATACGAAAAGTCACGTGATCTAACAGTGACACGATTGGTTTAAAAACAAAACGAACAAATACTCTAGTTAGCGAACGCATCTTGCCTAGGGCCTGTGATACGTTAGTGACGCTTGCATCTTGGCTAGCCCTACAGACTACATTCTTTAGTAATAAGCTATGTCTATAAGTGCTCACCTTTGTTTATAAAACCTGACAAACCTGATCTACATTTCCGCACGCGTCACGATAAACTTTCCGCTCTTGCCGTTTGGTTCCTATTTGACGATTTATAATGTCAACATGGAAAGTGGAAGGTTATTATGTTAATTTGATACCGTATCTTCTGCGAGAAATGATATGCAATTAATAAAATGTTACTATGATTTTGTAATACTCGAAAGCTACGAATATTTATTTAGAGTAATAAGTTTAATTCTACCCCTCTTCCATAAGTTTGTTCGGTTTCTTTATTATGTCGTATTATTATAAAATAAACAAAATTAAAAATGCAGTTTATATTTGCACTTTTCGTGTATAATGTGTACGAATCCTAATCGGGCGTGTAAGCTATTTTTTTTAGAGTTCCGTACCAATTACTGAAAAACGGAAGCTTCAAAGATGACTTTGTTGTACGTCGATCTGTCCGTCCAACTATCAGTGTGTCTGTTAAGACAACTTTTGCCGTTATTCTTTAAAACGGCTAAAGTAATCAACCTGTAATTTGGAAAAAAGTTTTAATATTTTATATAAAGCTACCTATTTGATAATTCACGCCCTATAATCTTTTTATACGCTCTGACAGTACATCTTGAACTCGCCGGTTGATAAAGCTCTCTTCTACCGCTACTAAAGATTATAACGCTTACTTGCCTCGCTTGATGTCTGCATTTTCGCAACCATATCGCCAAAAAACTAAAGAAAAATTGGATGTAATACAACGAATTAAGATTAACCTTACAGCAATATCCTATACCTAACAATGAAAATATACGTATGACGCATGGGGTTGCTTAACAAAAAGAAATGTCATAATGAGAACTTTCAATAATAAATAATTAAACCCGGGATGAATAGTATTAACCATTCTTATTCTTAGTTACTTAAGTGACAGGAGAGTGACAAGACAATCGGTGAAATAAACCTACATTAGTCCACTCCAGCAATGTCATCATTGCTGAACTTGGGTTGAGCTTGCCTTTGTACGTGCACTGTAGATAAATAGCATATGAATCGCTGATGCCGACGTTGGAATTGGTTGCGGGCTTTAATGTGCACGGTAAATATGGTATTTCCTAGTGTTATAAAAGGATAGGTAGTCACGATCTTTGTGTCGCTTCGGAATGCTTATGGGCTAATAATGACAAATATTGACTATTTAAAGATGTTCTTGCTTTAAGGAGTTTCCGGATAAATTTAAACAACGCGGAATAAACAAAATGCATGAAGTGTAGGTGTGGTGCGGAGTAGCTTGTTGTTCAAGTTACGCTTTACAAACATATTTATTTATTTTAGGAACAGTAATAAATCACAAGCGGTAAAATAACAATAGATCACTTAACACTACATCGTTCTAAGCATGCAACTCGATGACAACAGAACTGTGCACAGCATTCTACTATTACATTACTTTACTTACTTAATAATAGGTATACCATACCATATTCAGACACTGAAGAAAATAGAATAACTTTCTATTATGTCTATACATGAACAATTAAAACCTACATAAAAAAACATGGGGTGGATGAATTATCTAGTAAATTATGTCTTAATTATTATTTTCTTTTACCAGTTGGTATATAAAAAATATAATATAATTTTCTTCATAACTAAACTATTTTTTTAGCCGTTTTTAGATTAAATGAAACTATGTTTGTGGCAGTAGGTATGAATATATCGCATGTTCAGAACAATTAAATAGTGACCTAATTCAGAAATTTAAAATTTCCAATTAGGTCTCTGTAGTGTTAGTGACTTGAAGTTGGAAAGCTGAAATTTTGAACTGGGTCACTATTGTTCTGAACATGCGATATGTTACTCGGCAATTTTAAATCTATTATTGTTAGAGAACAAACATTTGTAAAATGAAAAATATAATTATAAAATCCGCGTAAGGGAAAATATTTGAGTGATGAGTGCGAATATTGGTTTCTGAATGTTGGATTTTTTCTATGTATTTAATCGTATCGTTATCTAGTTCTCACAAGTCTGGAGCTTATTTTGGGACTAAGTCAACTTACGTGAGATTTTCCCGTGCTATTTATTTATTTCTTTTATTCAGGATTAAGAATCGTGAGACTGGTTAAAAAGATAAGAATTCAGTGATTTATCGCTTCCTTTCAACCTCCACGCAGATTTAAATATGTTTATTACCCTCTGGCTTTACCTTCTTGGTCTTGAATAATGAGTCAATGAACTTGGGGCGACACTCAAAGTTTAAGTTACTTTACATTGCATATATTTTAAGTGAGAACATTGTAACTTACTGAGTTAACAAATCGCAGTTACTTGGTCTGATGTTGCCTTGGACAATTCTGTATAACAGTGTTGTTATTTTAATATTAGGAAGTCATCGACCCGTCGATGTATGCTGAAGGTATTGTTGTTCTTGATGATTTAACGAGTTTCTATCTTAAATTTTGCGGCAAGCTTTTGTTGTCAAGACCAACCTAATGAGTCCAAACATGGTGGGTCTAATTTAAGTGTAGCGAAGATCCTCTCACCAGCCCCGGCTCCATCATCAGACCAGCTAGATGATGCCATATTATTGTATTATCATCGAGGTTACGCAGGTATACCAAATTTCAGCACAATCAGTCCCCAGGAAGTGGTTCAAATCTTCCTTGCAAGATTTGACCCAAACACAAAAATTTCAAGTTAACAAAAACACGACACGCTAGCCTCGTTGGTAGTGCCTCTGCCTTCGAAGCTGGAGGTCCCGGGGTCAAATCCCGGTAAGGGCAAATATTTGTGTCATGAGCATGAGTATTTGTTCCTGAGTCTTGAATGTTTTCTATGCTTTTAAGCATGTATTTCTCTATATAAGTATGTTTATCGATGTCTAGTACCCATAGTACAAGACTAGAGCTTAGTTTGGGACTAGGTCAATTTGTGTGAGATTGTCCCGTGACATTATTATTGTCAATATTTATTTAAAATCTGTAAGTTAAGTTTTTTACAATAAATGTTAAGATATAAGTAGTAAAATAACAATACTCATATAAAAAAACAAATACTATAAAAACCTAACCTACGGGGGCCGCCGGCAGCGGGGCAGAGCTCAAGCTACCGGTGGTTAGGGCTGCAGAGAGAGGAACCTCCTCACAATACGTGCCGTGTCGAGGAGTACTGCTTTCTGTATCTGGCCCTTGATCCAGCCACCTAGCGAGAGTCTCTTAAGGTGTTGATTATTATTACTATTAGCTTGTGAAAAAGGAAGTGGATTTGGTAATAGACATTAATTGTTTGACCAACATTTTGTCACGCACTCTTGTCTCAAAACAGATCACTGTCTGAAAAATACATTTTTAATCAATTTTAACTTTACCTCTGCGCTCCGGAAGTATTTATTAATTTATACATATTAATAATTAACGTGTTTACTATAAACTATCATAAAACTATATGGAGGCCAATGGAATAGTAAATAAATTATTGTTTACCATATTCTTATTTTCCGCCAGACTGCCAAATAAATATAAATATTTAAATTTTCATTATGAGTTAATTAGGCTTACATAAAACATGACGAAAATTAACAACTTCAGAAATCAATAATAACTATGTCATCATTCATACAAATCAATGTCACTTTCTACGAAAGAAAATCAATGACTTTAAGATAAAATAAGTACAGTCTAGTTCTTAAATATGTGTACAGTTTTGCACCTTATTTCAATAGGATAAGGTTCAAAAGTGGTGTGGTCTCATACAAATAAATTATAGTTTTCACGATCATGATCAATAGACACCGTTTCCATAGAACCGAACGGCGAATATTTTGAACAAAATGTTAGTAGGTATACTTTCAATTAATATTATTTAATAAAATCGTCGTGCATTCAATTAGCAAGTCTCTCGTGGCCGAAGAGCTAGTATTGCTTATAATACTTATTTGCATTGAACTCATATTTCATAAATGAGTGCGGTTACACTAAAAAAATATAGTTTTTATGGCATTGATAAAGCAAACGAGCACATATAGGCCACCTGATGCCAAGTGGATCTGTGACCCATAGCCATTTGCAGTCTCAAGACTACAATCTTAAGACCGCAATGAGTTGCCAACGCTAAGCATTTTTTTTTATTTCACCGGTTGTTTTATCCCCACACCGGAACACAACAACGCGAACACTGCTGCTTGACATAGCTATGCACCTATTTATATTACGGCCAACGTGAAGGACCGAATTATATAACTACCGATAGCTCTGTCCTTTACGCTCACCGTAAAATGAACTGCATAGCTATGTCTTCATATGCATATGTACGTGTATGTATGAATGTGTATGTTAGTCTTAAGTAAAAATGTATCATTTTGCAGAAATAAAATAATTTTCTTTCTTTCTTTCTTTCTTTCTTAAACTCCCCTGTAATGTTTCTTGTAATTTACTTGTAAATCTCGTGTGTCAATGTGCACGCGTCAAACCACTTTCGATGGCGGTCAGATGGCCGCCGGATCGCCAGATTTGAACTTCGCTTTTTGTCATAATCACGCACTTTCACTCACGTAACGTTTTATTTAACTCTAAGACCGTATTATATTAATTTAAGCTTGCTTTTATGTTAGGAGATCTCTTTGATTGTCGTTCTTTATGTTTAGTATCAAGACGTGTGTTCAGGATGGTAAATCCAACAAGATCCGCTTCACTATTGAATTTATAGAACAACATTAGTTAGATTAGCCAAAAGATTAGCTGATATAATTCAACGTTCAATTCAACCTTAAAAAAGTTAACTGGCTGTTTCTCACGACAAAATTACCCTATGGACTTTTTCGGGTTTTAAGCTATCTCTAAGTATATCAAATTTCATCGAAATCGGTTTAGCGGTTTAGCCGTGAAAGCGTAATAGATAGACCAATGGATAATTCTTGCAACAGATGATTCAAAATCGGTATCGCCACGCAAAGTTATGGTAGTAAATTTATTTACTCACAATGATTTATTTTTTACATTATTCTGCTCATCAGTGTTCAGTTTCCTTGTACAGTCGAGTAGAGACATGTATACAATTCTGCACCTTAATTACATTATTATGTACTTACCTTGCCACCCTATTAGCACTAGCCTAAAAACTATTATCGTGTTTTTCGGAACCTTGTATTTGTCACATGTTAAATTGATTGCAGCACTTTCGGCTTGAACTGAATGCGTAACCTTGCATACAACGATCCACCTTGGTGCTTATTAGCAAAGAGCATTGCAAATGTTAGGATAGATTTTTAGAGTGAGTATGTTAGAAATGAGGCGTAAATAAGAGAGTGTAGCGGGCTTGTTATGATCGTGTTTATCGATGTGGATAAAACAGCTGTCACTTTCTCACCGATATGTTAGTGCGAGGGTTACGAATGCTTTACACCGAGCTTAGTATACCAACAATAACCGTTTTTGTAGCATTAGAAGTAAAGAAGGTTTTAATTTAGATTACCAGCTCACTCAATAGTCTTTGATTGAGTCGTTGTTACAATACAAATGATAATTAGTACTATGGTATTTTCGGGGTGTATTCATGTGTGTACCTATCCCCGACACGTCCGAATCCTATTACAAGTTAACTTTGTGTGCTTGATGAGTGTTGCTGCTGATAGAGCTTTCAGAGGCTCTATTATATTTAGTAAAACCATATTGCTTTTGACATGATATGGTATGATAACTCTTCCATCACTGTAAAGTAATGTTGACAATACTATAACATGCCAAAAGCCAATTATTATATCGAGAACAACAGATCCCCAGGCCCTCGACTAAACTAAGCAGGCAAAACCAATATTGCATTTGACATTTTAAATTACTTTTAACTCGGGCGCCATTTCTGTCAAGTAAATAAGAGCCGTAACGTGGACATTACGATAACAAGTCGAAAGCAATGTGGTTTTATTGAATTGCATAGAGCTTTGTGATATTTTCTTTATCGCAATAGTGGAATTGAGCCTGCCTACAGCGTCTCAGCCTGTAATTACAGCCAACCGTTTAGCGCCGACTGTTCCGCATTCGAGGTGCCACTACGAGTCTGCTTTCCTCTTGCATCCTGTGCACGTTTTTAAGGTTTGAGGTAGATGTTCAATAGTACGGCGCAAAACTTGTCACCCGATGCTCTTTGGCTACCGAGACCTGTTTATTTTAGTTGGTAGTGACCCCGTTCTTCGATATGAGCTCGAGTGTTTGTTTGTATCTTGGATGCTTAATTCGAAGTATGTTTATCGTTGTCTGTACGCATAGTAGGTACAAACCTTGAGCTAAGTTTACGATTAGTTCAATTTGTGTGAGATTGCTCCTGGTATTTATTTACTTACTAACTGTACCCGGCACGTGTTACAATGCCACGTAATGCAAAAAAGTAGATATAGTTTTTTTAGCCAGAAACCCTCGTGGGCATCCTTAGAACACCCTACCAAAGTGTATCACAATCAGAGCAATAATAAATAAATATCACAGGACAATGTCACACAAATTAACCTAGTCCCAAACTAAGCTCTAGGCTTGTACTACAGGTACTAGACAACGATAAACTTACTTATATATAGAAATATATAGGTCATACGCACTGTTAAAACCAAAAGTTGTCTCTCCTGTGGTCAATAGTTAAAAGCTTGTGTGCATATAAGTTATGTTTTTATATGATAGGTCTAAAGCAGTCCTGACGGCGTTTTTGCGGGAATGGGCTTAGCCAGATAATTAGGCCTTAAAAACGTTAACTTTCGGTGTGTCCACAGGAAAGACGGTAACCTAAGTCTGTGTATGACCCATATATTTAAATACATAGAAAACGTCCAAGTCTCAGAAACAAATACTTTTGCTCATCACACAAATATCTACCCTTACCGGGATTTGAGCCCAGGACCACTAGCTTAAAAGGGAAGGGTCACTACCAACCAGGCCAGCGTGTCGTCTGGTTCAATGGTTTAGGAACGCATTGAGGACAAACATACAAACATTTATTTTTATTTATATAGATACACTAGCTGACCCAGCAAACGTTGTTCTGCTATATAGATTTATTAAAAAATACTAAAATCACGATAAAAAAATGGGGGGTGGAGGAAAGAGGGCGAAAAACAGTTTACGTCCTATTTATTCTCAGACCTACTAAAAATACACACAAAATTTTATAAGAATCGGTCAAGCCGTTTCGGATGAGTTTTGTTACAAACACGAGACTTTTATATATTAGAAAGAGATAGATAATTTTTTAATGTCATCGTCATTGACGTCGTCGATATTTATATAATTACTGCTATTTTGTCATTTCATTCTGCCGCTTTGACGACCCAACTCAAGATGCAAGGCAAACTACTATTATTGTACTGGCGGAACTGCATCAGTGCTTACCAACAAACTCAAAGAGACTTTTCTAAAACCTGGTAACTTATTTCACACCGGTTTTAAAAGAAGAACCCTATTAACAACAGGTATACGACTTTGAACCTCGAGTTAAAAACTTTAAATCCGAAATCGCGCTATTTATTTCTGGACTTAAGTCACTGTTTGATCGAGCATGCGATTTACTGACTAGTTTATCTTTCACAGGTTTATATTGAGCTATTTAATGCCTTGTTTACTTGGGTTTAGTACTTGTCCGCATTCGGCCCTTGCGTCAAAGTACTAAACTTTACTAAAAACACGCTAACCTAAACGGTTTTAGAAAACTGTCAATACCTGCCCTGGAATTCTACAAGGTAACAACGATATCGTTTTTGACCTGTTTCCGTATTGTCAACGTTTTGATAACTCTTATGTGATTTACAATAATGGCGACTGTGATATAAACGATTCTTAAACGTGTCAAACACGGTATCGTTTTAACGCACCTGAATAGAGGCCCTGCACTCTTACCATGAGTTGTCATTACCGTACTCGCTAGCGAGACGAATGCTCTATCCCTTCCACTCTATAACAATACTGTGAGGGACAGAGCATTCGACTCGCTAGCGAGTATGGGAATTGCAACTTATGGTGAGGGTATGGGTACGTAGGGTATTGATTGTCTGGCAGATTACGTCAAGCATAGGCTAATAAAAATGTATAGACATTTTCGATAACAATAACATTAACAAAATGCATCTTATCTAGGGCGTTTCGACCAAGCGGAAAATCTGCTCCCAACCAGACTCAACCAAGCACTTGTCGCTTGCTGAATCGTGCTTAGCGATTACTTTAACGTTCGTATTTTATTATATTTGATCTTCTGTGATAAAAAATATTTTTTTAAACATACGTCATAGCATTACTTCACCATTGACTAATAAGCAGCTTAGCACTAATCGCATATGCTTATGACAAGAACTAAGTCCGTGTAAACTCTGCATAAAGCTGCTCCGAAACGGCTGTGATTCTCCTTAAATGATCCAAATCCTAGTCTTCGGCAACTTTTGCTAAACATTTGTGTTGGAGATTCGGAAACTACGACGAAGCTTTTCAAGAGATCTCTTCGTTTCTACAAAATGTGTTTGAATTCTTGCAGCATTACGCTTAAATTAGTATTTGCTTTTGCTTGTTTGGTGTAAAATACGCTTATAGAATTGTTAGGAAGTTAATTATTTATCTTTATTGTACCGCAGATGACTGATGCTTTGTTTTTTGTGTTGACTTTTACTATTTTTACTATTATAATTTAATTCTATTTCTGACGATCTCAATGTAACTGCATATAATTTGACATGTAATTTAATTTATACTGTGTTATATTGAGAAATAAAATCTGAATCTGAATCTGAATCTGATGCAATATATCATTTGTCCTTTAAACCAAATCAGAGTACTTTTAGGTTTTCAAAGTGGATACCTCAGAATAGGTTGCGCGTGGTGCAACTGGTAGCACGGGCCGAATGTATAACCAACTCAATTTGATGTCACAGATGTGGACGAAAGAGCCTTTATGGAATTAGCTTATAATTATAAGTATAGTAATAGTAATGAGCGGCGTTTGCCCTAAATTGCCTTAATTGAATAGCTATGATGTTAGTTACATAAAACAAAACTAATAATAACATCAGCAAGTTATTTTGTGATTTATCTAAAACTTTAGTTGATATACGAGTACTGAGTTTCTTGCGTCGTTTCTTGTCAACAGTGGTCTCCTCTTGGGAAGCGCCTGGTAGAATTTTAACGTGTTAATGTGCCCGTGCGGCCTACTTACTGAATAAACCACTTTTATCTTTTATTATCTTGTTAGGCTAGTAAGAAGCCATGATATTATTTATAGTGATCACTAGCGCTGCTTGAATCATCTTTATTACATGGATAATGCAATTAATCTAATTCATTTCAAGAATCTGAGGGTCATATAACTTGACCCAAGTTACAAGAATCGTTCATATGGAGTAACATTTGCTTGAGTCATTGTGATACCGATTTTATGTGGCAATTCGCGATATCCAAATGCCATGACATTATGTGCTGAGTCGGCATTGAAGGCTAGCATCAATCTTGCCTAGTCATGTGTACAGTCACTAGCAATAAAATATTATTCGAGGACGCGTGTCGCCTAATTGGTAAGTTAGTAAGTAGCTTGTATATTCCCGGCATAGGGTCAGGTGGGGTAAATAATAATATAAGACACGGGTAATAAGCTAATAAGACTAAGTTTTTAATACTCAAAAATGATTTTACTTGATACCTGCTGCTTTTTGAATGGAAAAGGAATGAAGTAGGTAGAATAAGTTTTCGAGTGTTAAAAACTTACTCTTAGTGTTAAAAAATTTTTTTTAGTCTACCTCCCCTACACGTAACATGGAGATGTATTTTTTTTCACCCATTGTGTGGGGTGTCGTTGGATGGTTTTTTCAAAAATATTACAGGTCTGTGAAAACAGCTTTTCGATCAAGGGACCCGTTTATGAAATATTAAGCTTTAAAGCGCTAATTTTTGTTAGACTCAAATGTTCCCCGCCCCTCCAATCCAAAACTACAAATACAAAAAATCAGAAAAAAGACTTAAATGTAAGCACATATATGTATGGTGGTGACTAATTAGACATCATTGGTTCTTGAGATACAGGCGATTAAAGTGTATAACCACCGTGTTTACTAAAATCATCTAAGACGGGCACCAAACGACTTTAAATAGAAATTACTTGTTGATTTTTATGTTTGTAGTACTTAACGGCTTCGGAACCCTACACTGAGCATGGTCCGACATGCTTTTGCCCGGTTTTTTATATATGTTATTCTTGGTGACTGTACACATTGCAAATATTGTGAAGGTGTTTGATTAGCAAGAATTGTCTACAAATGGATTTTAGCTGCGAAAGGTTTTGTTAATCGTAATTTTATTCGCGTAAGCCATTTTTCGTGACCAACCTAAAGCAAACAAGGATTAGTGAGAGTGTCGGTGGCCGTGTGGCTTAAGGAGTCGACTCGTAATCGTAAAGTACTGAGTTCGAACCCAGGTCCCCATCGCCAGTTTTCCTAAGTTAAGAACACCTATGGGACTAACATGATGCAATGGGACAAGATTTAGACATACATAGGCTAGGGACTTTAATCTGTCTATTCCATAATCCAACGTAAGAATAAAGTGTTAGGGTTTAAAATAAAAGTATGTTTTGTGTGATTTGAGTCCTTTTATTACTAAGCAACCCCGGGTGGGGTTCCCTTCATCTGGCATTTTTTTTTTGGCAAATCATCATTTGGCACAGTCTTTTTTTCTGAAACCGTATACTTTTCATGATTATTCAAAATACCATTGCATAGAACCCATTAGGTTAGGTTAGGTTTATTTTATAACAATCCTGAAAAGTATACGGTTTCAGAAGAAAAAACTGTATGCCAAATGATGATTATGCTAAATGATTATTATGCCAAAAAAAGTTATGCCAGATGAATGTAAACCGCCCGGGTGGCTGTCATTTTAATAATTTTATTATAATAGCAACTTTATATTGGACCTAGTTCCAGGTACGGCGTGCAAGCCCCACTGCACATTCAAATAGCTAAGTAAGAGGGTAATCGCACAAAACATATATTTTTTTTATGTTACGGAGAAGGCACACGAGCACACAGGCCGCCACCTGATGGTAAGTGGAATCTGAGACCCATAAACATTTTAATTCTCACGACTAATCCTAAGACCTCAAATGCGTTGTCAACCCTGAGGACTAAGATATCGAGATATGTCAATCGAGGACATATTTACTTGCGTGCCAACATTCATCTAAATCAGTTAAGACGCATGTACTTTCAACTTTAAGGGCGTTGGTTAAGTTTGTATAAACATTATTACCTTTTGTTTCATGTATAATGTATAAACATTAATATCTGTCAGCTCCGGTGCTCTTAAAAATATAAGTTTGTGTCTTTTAATAAAGTATAAAAAAATGTTTATTTTAAATAGATCTATCACAATATTTATATTATAATCTACCACATTCACGAATGGCCGTTGACATAAAAAATGACAGCACTTTTACAAATGACAACATCCAAACCCTTCTAAAACAATATCTCGCAGTCGACTTTGTAAGTATCTGCACACTTAAGTACCTTGTCGCTTTAACTCCTTTAACAGGTTAGTGCAGCAGTACAAACATGACGTTAAAGTAATAAAGTTATAATGCGTGCAGCTACCTAAAAGGCCGACAGTAGCACCTGATTCTTGTACAAGTAAAACCGTATTATTAGTGGCCAGCAATAATCGCTCTCATTACGACTTGGTCAACACTTATTGTAATTTACTACTCGATTTCAATAAACATGATGAAATAAAAATAAAGCATTAATTTTATGGGCCAAGTGTGAAACGTAGTTTTGTAATGTAGAGCCCTTTTGATGGGCAAAGTAATTGAGTTTTATTACCGAAAAGTAGGTAACGTGTCGTGTATTGATCCATTTTTATGACTTTTGAATATTTATTGAGTTAAATATTTATTTATTTATTTATTTATTTATTTATTATTATAATTACAATTATAGGCTTGCAATTATGTAGATTACTCTTAATTTTACTAATATAACCTTTATAGAAAAAGACGGAAATAATATGTCCACTAACATTAGTAACTTATTCAGTTAGGTATCGTGATTTAGCAGTTAAATGGGCGGTTTTCAAAAAAAGTTGTACATCGTGAAGGACAAAAATTAAGAAATTTACTTTTCCATTTCGTCACGAAAATAAGTCAACCATTTAGATACGTTAATTTTCGTTTCTTAATTTTTGTCCTTAACGATGTACCTACACTTTTTTTTAAACCGCCCAAATATGGTACCTAACCATATTATTTCCTACGTACTATACAGGTACTTTTAAAGTGGTAAAAAGTTACTTATTATTAATAGTATCTAACTGTTGTTGACTCCGTCCGCGTAGAAACCGTTTATCGCTATTCCCTCAGGAAACGTGAACATTTTCGGGATAAAGAGTAAGTACCCTAGGTCCTTTCTAGGGACTCAAACTATCTCCATACCAAATTTCATCTAAATCGGTTCAGTAGATCCAGAGATTACCCCTACAACCTCACAAACTTACAAACTTTACCACATATATATAAATCTATACTATCTAAACTAATATTATACATTAGTTTATATAGTATAGATTTATATCTGTAACTAAGTGCTACTGTTAACTGTACATATATTTTGAGATTAAAATCTCAATGTTATTTCCGAGTATTCTTCAACTGTAGTACGGCCGGTATTATAAGTAGCTGTACACTTTAGTGCTTTTTGTCACTAACGTCATAACGTCAAAGGCGGTAAAGTGACAAGGTACGAAAGTATGCAGCTATTTATAAGGCCGACTGTACAGCTAGAAATCTGCAAGTTAAGGAACATTTCCAAAAATTATGAAATGTTCTTACAAAATCACTGAGAGATTAGGAATGTTCTCATTCCATGCAAAATTAAGAATCTTCTAAGAAAATACAGCGAATTTATCAATTTGTTGTTACTTGTCGGTACAAAACTAAGTTCCTACAGCGAAATACTACATTGACACCATTCCTTACATTGACCAACTCTGTTATAATAATACACTCGCACTTCTCTCTTGTAATTAAACTGTTAATTCGTTATTTTTGCCACACGTCCGGCGCAAGGGCAACCTTGACATTATGAGATCGCCAAACGTAAGGCCGGAATGGGGACGAGACGGTTGCAAAATGCTCAAATCACTCAAATGCACTCCGGTCGAAGTGAAGCAATTAGCAGATATTATGACACGCAAACACAAAAGGTCATTACTTTGCAGATGAGTTGAATGACCTGCGATCTTTTTTCCTGAGACTGTTTTAATGAGTTAGATACAGGTCGCTTAACTTATTTTAGTTTAAAGGTCTAAAGTTTCGACCTTCATCTTAAATAATAATAATAATAATCACAGGACAATCTAACACAATTTGACCTAGTCCCAAACTAAGCTCTAGGCTTGTACTATGGGTACTAGACAACGATAAAAATACGTATATAGAGAAATAAATACTTAAATAAATAGGAAACATCCAAGACTCAGGAACAAATACTCGTGCTCATCACACAAATATCTGCCCTTACCGGGATTTGAACCCAGGACACCTAGCTTCGAAGGCAGGGTCACTCCCAACTAGGCTAGCGTGTCGTCAAATATAGGTATACAGGTGTCCCAAAAATCGACGTCAAGCCCGAAATAAGTGATAGGGCAGCGCTACTCATAAGCTATCGATTTAACCCACATGTATGTTCAGCGATTTTTAGTACCTTCGGAGTTATTGATCATTTTAATTGGAATTATTGTAATTTTTCCTTATGCCCATGTTACGAAAAACCCTTAAGTTCATGTATTATTTCAATATTTTTTCAGTGATTTGAAATAAATAAATATCACGGGACAACGTCACACAAATTGACCTTGTCCCAAACAAAGCTCTAGGCTTGTACATACTATGGGTACTAGACAACGATGTACTTACTTATGTAGAGAAATATACTTAAAGTTATGTTAGTTTCGTATATCGTAATATACAGCAATTAAATTAATAAAATTAATTAAATTAAACTGACTGACAATGTTGCTAGGTATCTTTCTCACGTCTACCACCATTGCACCCTGCGGTAAACCCACATAGTATAAACTTTTTAAGGCAAACACATACACACAGACAGACGGTTGTCAACAAGCAAAGTTATGTACAAACATCTTTCGTAGGTCTTCAAAATTTACAATTAACATTCAATATCCTTATATATATATTCATTTTATATAATATTCTTATATGTTTATGTAAGTATATAGTATATAGTTAAGTCAGAATCTATGTTGCACCGCCACTACAATCTCTGCTTTGCCTAAAGGTTAACTGGTAGAGAATGCCTTACGGCATTAAGTTCGCCTTTTGCATATTAAGTGTATTCTTTTTTTGTGCAATAAAGATTAAATAAATAAATAAATAAATAAATATCCAAATATAATATCCAGGCATGAAAAACTTTAAATAGCTTCTTCCATATTGTATGTTCGACATTCTATACTTGAATTTTGACGTAAATTCCATAATAGCTTGTACACAACTGCATTCAACAAATTCCTTAACTTATACATAATAATATATATAATCTATAACAAAATAAATATTGTCTTATTCTCAGTTCTTTCATGCCAGTATCAACGTTCTTACTGGTATATATATTTTTCAAGGATAGAAAAGCTAATTATTTACTCAAAACAAGAACTAAATGCTATAAATTAAGTATCGATTAACATAGATTACCTATGTAACCGCACTAACGAAAGGATTTGAATCAACCTTGGTCTTATTGCCCTTTCATACCTTTTAAATTGTGCATCATGCATTGCACAATAGAAGTTAACTTTTGCAATTTAAATTTTATTGCAATCGTAGATTGTTTTGCTTATAAAATTTAATGAAACTTCGTAGTGAAATAATGCAAATTAGATTTGAAATTCTGCATGTTATCGGTACAAAATGCTTGAGTCTAGGTGTGGATAGACAGTTCACAAGTGTTGATGACCATGGTGACGAGCTTAGTTGTTAGTGACCTTGCCTTTGGAGCTAGCGATCCCGTGTTCGATTCCCGGGATTGTAATATTTGTTTCTGAGTCTTTGATATTTTCTATCAAATTTAAACTTAGTAATATTATAAATGCAACTGTTTGGGTGTTTGTCCATCACGCCAGAACGGCTCAACGTTTCTTAGGCCCTAGCAAGGATGCGTAAGCTAACAAGGGTTTCTATTCGTTTTGTTTTTTAAACCAACCAAACCAAATTTGTCTCAGAGTCAGATTTTATAGCACACAGGCCACTTTTTATCCCGAAAAATTTGACAGTTCCCGAGCAAATAAAATAAATAAATTCTAAATATCCCAATTATTAATTTATTTCAAATGATCAATCACCATTCTCTTAATGAGTAACATAACTGTGTAATAGGAAATTAACTAACGAATCTTGGAATACCGACGGAAGTGAGAAGATGGTTCTTCAAACGTTATCGTTGTCGAAAATGTATAGGATTGACGTAAACTACGGTCGCGTCGTGGGCTTGTGTCAATTCTATACATTTTGACAGTTATCCAAAATTGTTTGGCGTCTTAGGGCCGATTTCACCATTCGTATTCAAAACCTAGTTCAATAAAACTCGATCAAGATCAGATTTTGCAATGCAATCCTACGCTGTAATCTCAGTTAAACACGTGAACTGAATTTATCATAAATTGATCGAGTTTAATTTCATTGGTGAAATCGGCCCTTACATCTTGCATCCATACTTTATTACAATTTAACCAATATCACGTCATCTTACCAATTATATCAAAACGACGTATTGCAAAATGTGTCAAAACACAATGGATCTTCTTTAAATATCCCACGGCTTGAGAATTATCGACAATAATCACGAAACACATCAATTTGCCAATTGAACGTCGTTATTCGTAATATTTAAGTTAATAACTGTCGCGCAATCATCAAACCAATTATTCGTAGCTCTAGCGGCTTAAAGAAGCAAACATTATTGGGGGGGTTTGGTCACTCGTGAGAGAAAGAGACAGAGCTGTGTAAGTGCTATAGCTCTGTGCGTTACACTCATCGTAAACTTAATTGCTTAGGCATGTCATGGTGACCC
Organism: Acleris holmiana; assembly: GCA_949316455.1. Taxonomy (NCBI): domain Eukaryota; kingdom Metazoa; phylum Arthropoda; class Insecta; order Lepidoptera; family Tortricidae; genus Acleris; species Acleris holmiana. The sequence goes on along the minus strand of OX438771.1, from coordinate 14,441,011 downwards.
CCCAGAAGAGTTATTCGGGCCTTTAGTCTATAGATTCTAATCGTAGATTGTTTTGCTTATAAAACTTAATGAAACTTCGCAGTGAAATAATGCAAATTAGATTTGAAATTCTGCATGTTATCGTTACAAAATGCTTGATGTCTAGGAGTGGATAGACAGTTCACAAGTGTTGATAACATGGTGACGAACTTAGTTGTTAGTATCTATAGGTAAAACAATATTGCTTGTAAGTCTTGTAACGTATAGGTATGGTATTGTTATTAATTCGCCGTCCATTACCGTCACGTCGACAATACGAAAACACGTTAAAAGCAATAAGGTTTTACCGGTTAGAATCTCAGCCCGGGGCCTCTATTCTATTAGGTCAAACCATTGCCTTTGACGTATTACAGTATCGTTTTTAACTGGGCCGCCATTACTATCAGGTAAATAAGAGCTATCAAAACGTCGACAATGCCATAACTCGGGAACTATCGGGAAGAATCCCGGCCCTTGTCTTAATATAACTTAACTTTACGCTATCTTTTTTTCAACGTTATGTTCGCTTTTATTTACTTGACAATAACGGCGGTCGATTTTACCCCGTCAGACTCAGTGTGCTGCAAAAATAACATAATCAAGGCAATTTAGTTCAAACTTAATTTCTGTCAGTATAAAGTAAATTTGCATTTGTTTCTAAATTGAAAATGGCATTTAAAAGCAAAGGTAATTGAACTTTACTTTATTAACCTTTAACCTTTAATTCTCATATCATTGTTGAAAATTTCCACAATACATAACTACTATTTAATAGATAAATATCCTCGAATCTCATCGTGATCATACCTAGTTAAAAACAATACAGATAAACCAGTTTTCTTAAAAAAAACATCCAAATCAGTCCAGGGTGCTACGATCACACAGACACACATTACACTTATAACAAACCTACTTTTTTAGCGGAGTTTAAAAAATATAAAGCGGCGTCGGTAAAATGATGACATTTTAAAACTAAAGTAACAGACAGATGAAAAACAGGGCCTCTATTCAGGTGCGTTAAAACGATATCGTGTTTGTCTGTTTAAGAATCGTTTATGTCATAGTCGCCATTATTGTAAATGACATAAGAGTTATAAAAACGTTGACAATACGGAAACAGGTCAAAAACGATATCGTTATAACGCAGTTGAATAGAGGCCCTGTAACCAATCCTATTGCGTGATAGAACTTATATAGCATAAATTAATGGAACGTCAAATTCAAATTAATAGAATCCTCTATCGAGGTTAAGTATTTGCACAACGAACTGGAAACCATTGTTCTTGTATCGGAGACGTGTTAATGAGCCATTACAGCTCATGAATTGTAATAGTTCAATTGGCGACACCATTGCACTGGGGTTGTTTAAATATCAGGTCGTGAATTAAGCAAATTTACCTTTTGAACTGCTTTAATTAGTTCAAATTTGTGATGAAGGAGTTAATCATGGTAGTAAATAAACGAAAACAGTAATTATGAGAATTTTGTATTCATACAATAGCCTCCACTACAAAGGGAGATTTTTGTGACTGGGAATTTGAATCTACCAGCGAGGAAAAAAAGTTGGAAGGAAAACAAAATGACATTTTCAATTTGGAAACAAATAAAAGTGAACTTATTCTCATTAAAATATAGTTTAAAACAAATTGCCTTGATCCTCTTCTTCCTATGACACACTGGATCTCACGAGGATAAATATGAACCATAAATTTCAACTTTAACCAAAAATAATTCCTTATACAGGGAATAAAAGGTAACGTACTACAAGACAAGTTTTGTTATCCATCTTTTAATTTTTTCGAAATTTAATAACATAAATTATATATTATTATAATCTATAACATAAAAATGAAACAACGCTTGGACCAACTTTACCCATTCTTTTTTTGTTGTGTTTGTTATCGTCAGGAGAAGGTTCTTATGAAAGAAAAAATTGAAACATCCACAGGGATGGTCAAAATTTGCAGCGAGGCGTAGCCGCTGGCGGGTAGCTAGTATTTTAATAAATCTAAAACTACACTGCAGCTAAAATGATCTGTGTATCGATATATCTATCTAAAATTAAATAACTGCTTTATCTCCCGAGAAATCATTGAGATGCAGCTTGTGATTTACAAACTACGTTTTCTGTTTCCTAGGTAGTTTTCCCGTTTACCCCACCTGACTATTCATGCATTACTTTAACTACAAAAAAATACACCTCATAGCTTAACTGGATGATATTTTCGCATAAAAACTACGACAGCCTAGAACTAAATCAGCAAGCAACGACACCAATATATCCATTACAGAGCGTGACAAGCATGGGAGCGAATTAACCATCTCTCCCATGCAGTTTCACACTTCGTTGGGTTCCTATTGAAACGCATAACCTATTATACAATAGCATTGTACCATTAACTCATTGTCTCGGCGATCTAGTGCGTGAAAAGTGGCGATTTTTCAATGGTTTAGTGGGTGAATTTGATATGGAAACCTACGTTGTAATGTACAATTATAAAAAGGAGTTTTAATTGATATTTTCTTGATATTAGGTTTTTTTTTGCGAGCATTTTGAAATAAGTTTATAAAAGGAGGTCAGTGTAAATTGATATAAACTTTTCCAAATAATGTTACTGTAGTATAACTGTGTAACTAGTTTTTACGTACTTATTAAAAAAACCCCCCGTGTGGTTACCGGGTTAGAATAGTGTTACTTCATGTCTTCCCGTGAATGTCGTAAGAGGCAACTAATGGAATAAGGGCTTGTAGTAGGTACTGTTAGGTGATGGGCTTGCAACCTATAACTAATACATCTGAGCCTACTTGTGCCAAATGTGGTAACAGAATTATCAACAAGTCTCTTTAGAGTTGTTGGTATTTCTGTAGCTCTGCCTACCCCGTTCTGTGAATGAAGGCGTGATGAGATGTATGTATGTATGTATTAAAATAACACAAAACTAGGTGTTTTAGATTAGTTAGTCTACAATTTACTCTTTCCTTGTTTCAGATTGGTCCCGACAGCTCACATACGAAAAAATATACAATAATACAAACTACGTACAAATCCAACACCGACCGAGGCCATACAATTTGCCAAGCCCACCACACGAGTACACCATTAACTACACCACTGGATTTAGTCCTAGTGCTAGAGATACATATTTACAAGATACCAAAGAAAATGAGTTAGAATATGAATTCGATTATAAGGGAATACATGATGTCAAGAATAAGGATCAGCTTTTAGTCGGGTTTGCGCATGACCCGTTCAGGTATTCGGTGCCTGAAGCTGATTATCTAAAAGGAGTAAGGTATGAACTCATTGCATTTTTTGTAAATAACCTACTCAATGTAAATCCAGTTGATGAATCGCTCCACCTTGAAAGGACGTAAGGCATCTGCGAAGCGAATTGCCGTCCTGATATGGAAAAATAACTGAGCTCTTTGTCAACACTTGGAAGGCTATTCTTAGTTTTAGAGCCATTGTACTGTTAAGCAGGCTTCAGAGTATAGTGCCTTACTTTCTTACAAAATGTATGGGACTCAGTACACATATTTATGTAGCTAGGTATGTCCCTTACTATAGAACAGAAACATCACCTACTAGATAGAAAATAGGCGTCAATAAGTGTGGAGAAAATAAAAGTGCGTATAAGTAATAAATAACTCTGCTATTATATATTCAGTAATAAAACAAAAAACGCTATCATTACTCATGAAGCGCATGACTTCCTTAATTATCATAATAACACGAAAAATTTGATGTTCAACTCCTGAGATCAGATTCAACTCCAATACAACATCAACCTTCTGTTTTACGTTATAAAATCGAGAACCGTCAAAAGCCTGCAGACTTGCACCTTAACTACTTAACGCACTAAAAAGACTTAAATCAAAATATGTTTCACAGGACCATCGACCCAGAGACGTATATAAACAAGGGCGAGAATCGCGGCAAGCGCGGAGTCTTACACCTGTACAACATGATGTACTGCGCGACCGGTGGCTGCGACCCGCTCAGCTACAAGGGCTACGGGTGCTACTGCGGGTTCCTCGGCTCCGGGAGGCCCACTGATGGGATCGATAGGTCACTTCCTTGTTTATATTTGTCACAATTCGTGTTTTCATCAGTAGGTTCTGACACACCGATATGCATACTTGATGTTCTCTTAAATCCGGTCAATCTAGTGGTGCACCTTATGCAAATTTGGTCCGGGGTCACTACCACTATCTTATCTTACCCTTTAACCTACCACCAAGCAACAGTGTTCGCATTTTTGTGTTCCGTGTGGGGATAAGACAACCGGTGAAATTACTAGCATAGAGGCATTCACTTCTTTTTTATATGCCTTGTAGTCAGTACATTACGTGTTTGAAATTACAATATACCTAGGGCTGCCAAGGGATCATCCTTCATTATTCGAACTTTTACCTACTTCGTTAATGATCATTAACATTCAAAATCGTCAATTTAACCAACTTCCTTAAACATTTACATTATTTTGGTTTTAATAAATACATATGATAATCGTGACGTTTACACCACTTTTGTTATTCCGTAATTAAGTATTAATACAAACAAGATCAACACATCGTTGTAAAAACTCAACTGTTTGGTTAAGATATCGACAAGAGAACCCATTTGGTTATTTCCTTTGAGAATGAGACCCGATTTTATCAATTAATTTACGATTTAGACTTCTTATACGTAAGAAAAAGTAAAAAGAAGAATACCGAACACTGTTAAAATAAGGCAGGGAAATTTTGCATACGTTTTGTACCTACATTGTAACTTTGAGAAAGAAATGTCTGGAATGCGACACACTCTTTTTTCACTTATTTAATCTCGCTTTAGTTGCATTGAATACATTTTGAATTCTTAAAACTTTCTGAACTGCTGATAGATTTGATTATTTTCATGAGCATTCGCTAGAATGATCGACGAAATTTGCGTTATTGGTTGTTCAGTTCGAAGGAATGACAGGTAGAGCTACAATTTTCTCAAATGGCAACAAGGGCAAGTTGTATCATGATGGCAGGGCATGTTGTATCTTATTAATTTGTAACAGACTTCAAAAAGGGAGGACTGTATGTTTTTTCATATTTTATTTTGTGTGTTTGTTACGCGATTACTCCATCAATTAGGGATCGATTTTTATAATATTTTTTTTGTTTGATAGCGTGTACTCCCGAGATGGTCCCATTGCTATCAAGTTGGTATCTTATGTGGGGAGCCGTGAAGAAATGAGAGAACTCCTCAAATATTATAGGCATACATATATCGTGCTTGGTATTTTTTAGTAACAAGTCTAGCATTTGCATGCAGATATCTCGATTTAAATAGTTGAACGACTATGACGAAGCACATTTGAATTATGCACTATGACTTCCCACGGCGTTGCTTGCGGCGAGCGAGAAATGTCCTGTGGTTCTTATTCATTGCGAAGTAGGAGTTCAGTGGGATTATGATCACTAAAAAGTATAAAAGTTGCCTTCAAAAACCCAAAATATAACTCATTTTCAAATGGTAATACTACGGATTGACCGTCAAAGTCTCTTTATTACCTCGCCCCGGGGCCTTATAATTATTAAGATTGCATGTTATTTTTTAAATAAAGTAGCGTTCGGAAAAATCTCATCCGCTCGACTATTTTTTCTTCGAATAGCGACATAAAATTGATCTCCACGAAAAATATTCTTATTTTAACGAGATATAATAAAGCGCCCACAGCCTGAAGGACAAACCTTAATAATTGTGAAAGATTTTTGCAACTGGACGAGTGTTTCCAGGCATTAACTCCTGCATCCAAAGAAACAAACATTCCAACTTACAACACTTGTTTTTACTAACAATCTTTGCCTCCTTATAATGTTAGTGCAGATTTTATGTTAAAATAAAAATATTTCATAGTTATCCAAATGTTTCCTATGTATACCGGTTTAGCGGAGTTTATCGTGATGATTGTCATAATAAATAACAAAACAGGTCTTCCAGAAAAACCCGGTATCATGTCTTATATCACTATTCTATTTGAGTTTCTCGACTCATTTGTGTTTACCTACTCTATTAAATTAAATCGTAACAGATAGGTATGCTATAAAATCGACAGACTTCATTATCATAATTCCACGATTTCCAAAAGTCACTGCGACTCTATTATTAAAAATAGACTTGGTTCATGAAGGCACAAAAGAACATCATCGTGTATTGCATCAAATAACGCCGCTAAGCAGGCCCCCGATACATATATATATCAATAAGAATTGTAAATGTAAATCAATAAGAAAAAGACTCGTACGATCGAGATAAAATGCCAACTACATAATCGAGATAAAATGTCAGAGATCACCTGGTTACTCACGTAAATAATGTCGAATGTATTCGTCGTGCTGATCATGATTAGGGGCTCCGGACGAGCTCGGAACATGTCGAGCGATATTCGACATTATTTACGCGATCTTTAATATTCTTGAGGAAGTTTTATGCTTAAAACTACATATATTTTGACATATCCCGCATATAACTTTTTACTGACACAAGGACCGAGGCCAAGCACATACTTAATCAAAATTTCCCCCACAGATGCTGCAAGATGCACGATGAATGCTACGAGAATCTCTATTGCCCCTTCTACACGGTCTACTTCCAGCCGTACTATTGGAAGTGCTACCGAGGAGAACCTCTCTGTGCGCTTGAGAACTACAGTAGCCAGCACAAGTTCGTCAACGGCTGTGCTGCGAGGTTGTGTGAGTGCGACAGACAGTTCGCCATGTGTGTGAGGAGGTACCCTTGTCCGAGGAGACGAGCACTGTGCAGATCCTCACCTCTTAGGTTACTGCAGAACTTGCTGATGTTCCGTTGAAGAGGATATTGTTGATAGGGTTGTCTGAGAGTTTGTGTAACAGACTGTGAAATGTCTGGTCCCAATATTTAAACGGGCGTGAATTTATTTTGATGCTTTAAGTTAAAATTTGACATTTTTTACGTATTAAAATAAACGTCGAATTCTAACCAGATGTAACGTAATCTACCCGTGGTTTAATTATTGGGAAAGAACATTATGTTATTAAGTGAGCAAGAATCCTTGTCAAACGTTAAAAGATAAAGACTGGATGACAATGGCGTACCTAAGCAGCAATGAATACTATGCTCAACTGTGGTATGACCTAGGCTTTAACTAATGTTGTTTAAATTAATGATGTTGAAGGGTAATTTTCAAATTTCACGCACACCAAATTCTTACTATTCGGTTTCCTTTGAAACTATACATTATATGTATGTGACTAAATTGTTATTTTTCCATTATTGCAAAAAAAACTATTTATTATGGCTTTTTTCTCTAATATTTACTTTTTGTTTTATCGCTAACTAATCAGTCAATGAAATAAATGCAAGGAATATGGATGTAAACGGAAAATAAATTATTTAGACAAGAAGTTTATCTGCAAGCAATTTGAAATTAACCCTAAAATATTAAATAATATAAGTTACCTACTTTAGTGTCTAGTCTTGAGTTCACAATAAGACACATTCAAGTTACGAGTAAGTGAGAGTTATTTGACAATTATTTACTGATTTGGGCTATAGGACCAAAAGAGACATGAGATGTAAAAGCCATATACAAGTTATATAACCGAATGAGATCATTGAACAAACCAGTTTTTAGTGAGTGATATTTGTTGATCTTTGTAAATGTATTAATTATTCATGATCAAAACAAAACACGTTTTGTTATCTTCAGGTCAGATCATGTTTAAGTACATAATGTTTTTAAAAATATATGTTTAAATACTATAAAACACATTGTTTCCATATGAGTAGGTACTACTTTACAAAACTGTGTCAGACATATAACCGTTAGTATTTCTAAAACCTTTTAATAATCAATGTGCTAATGAAATAAACAATTTCATCCGTTCATATTTGGGATGTACTTTCAAAGTAGGTACTAATTAAATTAAAAATGAAAATCATGACTTCGTTTTATTTCAATCTAACTTTTTTTATAGGAAGATAAAATTGATTCTGATCCTCACGAGCACGACATGGAGTAACTGTATGTATGACTGTTTTTTTTTTATTAGGTAATGGTTAGGTAAGCTAAATATTATTAAGCAATCAATAATGTTTCATTTCGTGATATTTTAACTATCAAGTTGCCCTTAAAAACTAAAAATACGCGCAGTTTGTACAATTCGCGATTACGAAAGACACTGACAACCGCATTTTTATTTCTTTTTTATCTGTGGTAATCTGTACTTGCGATTACCCTAAATGTGGTGTTAAATAACATTTCACTGTTCGCACGACTGCCCAGCGTTCTATACTATCTCAAAATCTGAACCAAATAACAAATGGTACTTATTTTATTGTATGGTGAGCTAAAAACAATGAAACCCGGTCTCACGGATCGACGTGAATCCCTTAAGTTTCGAAATAATAATCCACCTTTTGATAAAGCCACCAAGTGTTGTAGATATTGTTAAAAATCTTAACAACATCTGCGAATAATTTAAGGGATGCAATGCGATGAATTTTTGCGAAAAATAAGAAATATTTGTCCAAGAATATTATTTCATAAACAAGCTTTTTTGCTAACCTTGAGTGAGTAAGTGTAAGACGATGCAATGTCTTTTACTTCCCATAGACAATAATCTTACGACTCGGGGTTCATTAATACGGATAAAGTTCGACTATGGTTTGTAGTAATTTCTGATTACTTCTTCATTATATTCATCATATTCATAAAAGGGCTGTTTTAAAAAGGGTTCCTATATTAAAGCTCAAAAATAAATTAACTTCTTGTCAGCGAAATAGCACTAGTTTATCCGTTTGTGAATATAGACTTTCTACCCGGTCGTTACAGTGTAAATTCTTTGACAAACTCACCAGCCAGCTGCTTAAGACATAAACACAAAAAACCAAACAGAAAAATTGGAAGGCAAAAACAAGCAAATGCGACAAGAAAAGTTATAAATTCCATGAAACACCAACATTAATATTTACTTATAAACTTAACGGTGTGTATATATTACTTGAGAACATTTCATTAAGATTTTTATCGCCTCACTGTGAAAGTTACGCACCCATTATGAGCTGCCATTACGTAAGGGCGATTATCCCTTGCACGAGAAGATGATGTGGCTGAATTGTATCTAGATGGTTAAGAGCATTGTTGACAAAGTTACAGTTTTTAAATCCTGTATGTTTAAACTTCTGAAACCTGTTTTCATCGATCGTCGACAACATTTACGTCGCACTATAGTTTATTTTTAATGTTCCTATGCAATAAAAAAGCTTTAAAAAAGAATTACTTTAAGCGAAGAAAAATGTCACAAGTATATTACAGTATTTGAATATAACGTAACCTGAGGTAAACATGCCTGAGAACAACTTTTACAGCAGTATAAAGTACAGCACCGAGAAAACTAAAATATTCGGTGCATGTACATTGCAAATGATATCGGTATTGTGTTTGTAAGTAGAAATTCGTACCCCTCTTTAGATACAACCTCTTCCAACCCTTTCCATAATTCTGTATCCTTGCCAATTTGTTTTAGTCTCGGCTCTTTATATAACGTCATGAGCCCACCGGCTTCTTGGCTTACAATATTCCTTATTAAACCATTGAGAAGGTCCCTTTTATCTTGTAGTTTCTGAAGTTCTTTTTTATAAGAGTGTATCTTGATACATCACTCATCCAACAGAATAACGATGCAATTGCAAAAAGTAACAAGCCCGTTTGTTTTATATTGTAGACTGTCAGTTGCCCTTTAGAACTTTTTACTAAGCAACATGTCTTCCATAGCTATTCTTCTTTTTTGCCTTCGTGCTGAGACCTGATCGAAGCCCTACTTGTTCTGTCGGTCGGGAAGTAGTCCACTAGGTTCTCGGGGTATTCGTGCATGTTTGCACGTGGTCTACTAAGGAAGCAAGTAGTTTGTATGAGCATGCCAGCAGACTGTTCCTCCTTCCGTTTTCAATGTCGGACCCAGCAGCCATTTTTTCCTATCTTAGTTTTCGATGCATTTTAGAACATCTTTTGGGTAGTCTCAAAAGTCTATAATTGTATAGCTTTCGAGTAAAGAGCATAATTAGTTAACAATTTTTTTTTACTTGCTGACCTCATAATAATCAGTGAATGTTTGTTTTAAACAGCAGCAAACCAACCAACGTTTCTCTTTTTTCCAGCCGGAGAAGGAAATCACGCAACATAATCGAAAATATTCAATTTAATAACTAATAACACTTTACTGACAAACAAAATTAAGAATTTTCTCACAACGTAAGAACCAAAGTAAGTCTAATCTATATACTTATATATATAAGAGAAGAAACTGACTGGCTGTCGGATAAATCGACATGCAGCTGAACTCACTGGACCTAGGGACTTAGAATTTGGAGGGAATATTCTTTGGATATCCTAGGGGTGAAGTTTAATTATAATTGTTGCACGTATGATACTTAGCTCAATTAGCAAAACCACTAATAATGAGTATCTACTTTTATTTCAGATGCCAAAAATCCGTTTCTTGCTTTTGCTTATCACGATATTCCTAATCGAATGTAACCCAGAGCTGTCAAAGCGCAGATATTATAAAAGGATAAACTTGAGACAGGGAGAACCGCGAACTGATGAAGAACGATCATCAGAAAAAAAAGATGAAAAGTCAATAAATAAAGAAGAAAACCCAAAGCACGTCCAAAAATATTCTGGGTCATCTTCACCGCTTCCAGATTCTGCGAATTTTTCAGAATTATTATCAATTCTGACTCCTGTGGAACACAGCAAAAAATGTCCATCAATAACAGGAACATTACTAGAGTCCTTGAGAGATAGTGAATTGAAAAATAATCCCAACAAGAAACAAGCTATAGAAATGTCTCAAATTATTGACTCCCTTTTGAAGATTCAAGCGGCATTACTTTAACAATGATATATAAAAGATCTAATGCCAGACCCACTGATTTACATTAAATTAAGGAACCAATGGCAAAAGGCACATAATTATAAGCATAGTAAAAAAAGTTGTTCATTGAATTTGTTTTTTTAGTTAGGTTTGGTTGGAGAAAAGGTCAGCAAGAGAGTTTGAACCCTCGTTCAGGTTTTGAAGTAAGGTTACTGCGTGTTGGTGAAATGTCAACTAATTGTAGGAACCATTAAGACGGATTTTTTTATTCTGTTGGTTTATAAGTCGGGTTTGCTTGCTACGAATAAAGATTACGAAGAATCGTATATTACTTACAAAGTGCCCAATATGAAGGTTATTACGCCAAGCTTCTGCAACCAGTTAAACAAACATAGCACGGTGCAATAGGCATTCCATCTTAGTCCTCAAGGTTGGCAACGCATTGGCGGTCTTAGGATTACGGTCTTAGGGTTGTAGGCTTGAGAATGCAAATGTCTATGGGTCACAGATCCTACTTATTATCGTGGCCTGTGCACTCATTGGCCGTCTGGATGACAAAATAATTAAAAAAAACATTTTCTCTTAAAAAGCTATAGTGTATATCACCATCACCATATCAGCTGTAAGATGTCCACTGCTGGACTCTGGCCTTCCCCAAGGAAGTCTCCTCCGCCGTCAGTGCACCTTGTGGGAGGCCTGCCACTAGTGGAAATATAAACGGCTTCATTCCCAGAGTGGGGTATCACCAACACTTTTTTTTTTTTGTCAAGTCTTTTGACTTGTTTATCATTCTGTAACTACATTTTGCACAATCGTCATTGCCAAGAAGTTTACTAATGTAAATGTTAGTGACAGGTTGCAAGCTCACCGCCTAACAGTACTACAAGCCCTTTTTCCCTCAGTCGCCTCTTATGGCATCCACGGAAAGACATGGAGTGGCGCTACTCTAACCCGGCAACCACACGAGGTAATATACTCGTATATCGAGATTATTGTATTAATAACAGGGTATTTTTTTTCAACTACTATCTAGAACGTGATCCTTATGTTTTTGATAAAATTATTTTCACTGGTTGTGATTGTGATGTAGGACATGCAATTCCTGACCATGTTTTGACGCCGGTAAAGATTACCGCCTCGAGCATTGCGCTTTTCGTTTTCAGTCAGATCTACATAATATGTTATTTGAAATTATTTATTAACTGAGTAGGTAAATAAAAAGTTTGTATCTAATTAAAAAACTATTTTGTTTCAAATATTGCTGCTACATAATTTCGTACCAAATCAAATTTCTCAATCATCGAATTATTAAGAAGGTTAATTAAAAGATAGTCTTTAATATAGCTGAATCGTAATCGATTGATTTCACTTTAACACTTAATTTCACACAAACACAAAGTTCTTCTATGGAAAGGTTACTTCTGTATCACTTAAGTCGTCTGTAATATCGTCAAGGTAAAGTTTAGTAAACTTTCAATAAGGCCCCGCCATTCCGACTCATAGCCGCCTCCGGAGATCCTAGAGCTGGTGACTACCTCTCTCTAAGGATTGGGGTAGTATCCATAGAATTAAAATAACCTTAATTTTGTTCATATTTTAATGTTTCGTATTAGTATTAGGCCGTATAGTTTATTTTTTTATTCTTGTGTAATTTAGTAATCCCTCAAGGTAAATTTAATACATTAATAAAAAAAATTGTTACCAACAAACACAGCTATTTTTAAAGTATTTGCATATGTAGGTAACATTTTCTTGGCTCAAAAAATCTAAATTATAATTCCAGATGTCATTTTTCCCGTTGACGATATTCTGCGTTAACATAATTTTAATATCAACAATCGAAGCACGTCAGTTGCATGATGGCCCGATTTTAAAGCCAAACTTATTAGAAGGTCATGACCTATCATCATGGCCTGCCCAAAAATCACCAGCAACGAATTCAAATATGAGTCAAAAGGTTTTTCGAAACAACGACGCTGCCGGTCCACTTTTCGTCAAAGGCCAACAAGTGTCAATATACCGTCAAGGACCTCCTTCTCTGAACAGCCAACAAAACCTACGAGTGCGCTCACCACCTAAGCCTACGAAGGAAAAGCGTAATGGCCTTGACTTTATCCGTGGATTATTGAAAAAAATTAATTCAAAAATGAAATCTAAGATCGCTATAGCACTCAATAAAGATTACGTGGCAACACCCGTTCAACAATACAAAACATTCGGAATAAAAGTGTTGGCTCCCAAATCCCTGCGAACCAACTTTGCTGACCCAAGTGAACTGCCTGCAAACACCGTCAAGTGGGCAGAAATCATACCAATACAGAACAGTGACATTAACAATGTTCCAAATCCTGATTTAGAGGTATTACAATTAATAGCGAAGGATCAAGCTGCGGAGATGTTAAGAGCAGAATTAGAAGACCTTTCGAAGATTGAATCGATTCCCAACTCGTTGAAGGCTCTGAAGAGAGGATCGAAAATACTTCGAAGAAACGATTGCCCTCAACCGACAGTGACTTGTGTGGTTTACCCCGTTGTTTATCCGTACTACACATACTATCCGTACTACTACCCATACTATGCATACTACCCGTATTACGGGTACTACGGGCGGCGATAAAGAATAAAACCTACAGCAGTTATTAAATACCTGCCCTTTTAAGTTTTGTGAATAAATATGAAAGAAAACCGATTGATATAACATATTATAAACCATTAAAATGGTTATTTTTGTATCATGCTGTCCCAATAATTTTCACCTTTGTCAAAATGATTCTGCACAACAGCTGTCAACGAGTCGTCTCCAAAACATCGCATTTACACACGTAGCTACGTACGTTATCGTTAATAATGTTATATGTACGCATTTTGTCACGGGTTGTTATTTTAATAAATTAAGCAATGTGCTAGATAACCAAATGGACTTCATTAAAAAAACAAAAAACAAAGTTTATTAAACCAAATTTAAAAATCTTGTCGTTTCGTTCGGAGTGGCTTTAACAAGATTCACAATGTTTCTAATTAATGAAATGGTATTTCTTTAGTTTCTTTAGTATGTAGGGAATAACTTTTTCGCTCTATTTTAATTCTGCAGCATCAACGAAGTTAGTTTTCTTACAAATTTTGTTTTTGTGCTAAGTTTTACTTTAACTTTAATAATGACCATACTAAATCATCGAATGAATGGGAAATCCGGGGATAATGTCCACTGCTGGCTAGTAGGTCTTACTATTTACCCTATAATACTTAAGGTAAAACACTTAAGGAGATTGTGAAGCTGAATATTTGCATACAAAATTCGATAACGTTCCTCTCCCCTTAAACCTAGTCCGACGTATTCAGCTGCGTTAAAACGATATCGTGTTTGACACGTTTAATAATCGTTTATGTCACAGTCGCCATTATTGTAAATGACATAAGAGTTATCAAAACGTTGACAATACGGAAACACGTCAAAGACGATATCGTTATTACCGTGTAGAATCCCAGCCCTGTACGTGTGAAAGAAAACGCGGTAACGGTAACATAATTTGACGACACCTGCCCAATTTGGGAGTGACCCTTCCTCTGAAGCTAGTGGTCCTGGGTTCAAAACCCGGTAAGGGCAAATATTTGTGTGATCAGCGCGAATATTATTCTTATCTTATCTTATCTTATTTGTTCCTGAGTCTTGGATGTTTTCTACGTATTCAAGTATGTACTTCCTTATGTAAGTATGTTTATCATTGTGTACTACCCGTAGTACAGGCTTAGAGCTTAGTCTGGGACTAGATCAATTTGTGTGAGATTTTCCCCTGTTATTTATCTATTTATTTATTCAAAAATCCGTGGAAATCGGACTTGACTTAGGGGGTGAGAAACGTTATGGCCCGGTACTAAATTAGTACCTATGTTTTTTTTGGCAGCTACGCAATTTAAGCATCGGTTCACGAACGTTGCAGTCTTTTATTGTAGTAAAGCGCTAAATTCCTTTAATTCATTTTCACTCCTTGTTTTAACAAGGTGTATTTTGCCAATGTCGAGTTTTAGACAAATTATGACTAAAAGATAAAAGATTAAAAAGATAAAAGTTGTTTATTCAGTTAACAACTTATGACTTAAGCCTGCCCAGTTAAAGTGGGCCTGGGTCGGGCAAGTTTGTCGCATGTACCCACAGAGGTGGGCCTGGTGGGTCCCCCAGGACGGCTACAGACGGCGCGGCAGACCCAAGCGGAGATGGCGGGATGACTTGGACGCTTTTCAGAAGGATTGACTGAAGATTGCCACAGAGAGAGAGGTGTGGAAATTAAGGGTGGATGCCTTTGCCCAGCAGTGGGACACTATATTAGGCTAATTAACTAATGACTTATCAGAGATAAGTCCTTGGATAACGCGAGGTCAATTGTTCGGTTAAAGAGTATTTACTCTGGTGGACTAAATAGAAGCACATGGGGTTAGCTCCACCCGCTTCTGCCAAGTCGCATGTCTAACTAATAGGCTAACCGCGCTTAACTATCTTGAAACACGGTCACGATATGTTTTAGGGCCGTATTTTTAAACTCATTGTAGTACAGAAGAACAAATAAACAACAAAAGCGTACACATTTTTTGTGAACTAAATTTAATAAAATCAGGAGATAATCTCACACAAATTGACCTAGTTCCAAACTAAGCTCTAGGCTTGTACTATGGGTACTAGACCACATGCAGCATGTTACTGGTTTTTAAGGCCAGACCAACCCCCTATTTCACCATTCTGACTATGACATGTGACAGGTGACAATGCAGTAAGCATTGTAAAGTTAACACGCTAAAACTTCACTAGGTTTCATAAGCTGCGCCATGTACACTGAAATGTCACCTGTCACCTGTCATTGTCACGAAGGTGACATAGGGGGCTGGTCTTCCGCAGTAATAAGTTGTCATCTTCGGAAAAAAACATTTCCAACGTGCGACTCTTGGTCTTCCATGTACTTTCTCACTAACAGCGAAAGTGTTTGTCGTCTAGTAGAGCGAGAAACGTGACTGAGGGGAGACAACTTAATTAAGAAAGTACTAAACTTGTTACTTATTAACTTACAATTACTATAAGTAATGATTGCTTGCCTTTAGAAATACGTATAAACCTCGTAAATGTTTACACGTCATGATATACTTATACGCGTTGACGATACTCACTGGTCAATAGTCAATAAACCTACTGTTCCCGTGGCATCTTATTTTTTCCTATATTTCCAGATAAAAGGTAGCCTAAGTGTAGGTATACCTAAGCTATAGCAATTCAAAATTGTATCTTAGTACTCCCGTCCAGCCGTTGCAGCGTGAAAGAACACACACACAAACTTCGGCATTTATATCATTAGTGATATCCATAAGGTGCAAAATTAAAAAAGTTATCTGCAGTCCTTTCACCGCTAGACCATTTGCACAGGATAATAATATCTTCATCGTCATAAATCAGCCGCAAGAGGTCCACTGCTGGAAAAAGGCCTTCCCCAAGGTTTTACACAACGATCGATCCTCTGCTGCTGACATCCAGCGGTTTCCCGCGACCTTTATAATAAATATAATAATGTCTTCCCTTTGAATCGTTGAACTGTGGCTGGACTGCCAAGTGGTTATGTACCTATAAACGTGCGCAAAGACAAGGCCGTACAGCATTTAGCTACAGCAGTACTCATATTTCAGACCTTTCAGAAGCTGCTTAAGATGCTTAGCGCTATCGTAAACGATTTTCGGAAACTATCAAAGTGTGTGTAGGTATAGAATTAACATACGCGCTTAAGTCAATCCCATACATCTTCGATAAAGAAAGAAAAGAAAGGTAACCATCTCGCAATGCATCTTGCCTAGGGCCACAGAAGTTACACAGATCACGAATACAAACAAATGACAAACATAGCAAATAGGACTCGAGCCAATATTTCTGTGAGCAAACACTCTATGTCGCCTTGGCTGTTCAAACATCAAACGGTCACCTAAGTGCAATGTGAAGCAACCTGGTACACAGTTGTCAAGTGCACTATTAAATATGGCGATGACCTTTACTTAAGTGCGAGAAGCAAGGATTATTATTTAAGTCAGTGACAACGATTAGGTATTAATGAAATATAGGATTGTTTCGATATTTCAACTACTTTATAGAACACACATTCCTACCCGGAATACTGCAGATTTTTGCCTGCACCCGTTAATCGTTAATTAACGAAGTTAACTTTTCGAGTAACACATTAACTCAACGATATTAAATTTATAACATCCTAATTGTGATAACAATTCAAAAATAATAATTAATAGACTAAATACCATTAACTAAGTGAACAAACGAAACTTACTGAGCTACAACAACACAAACTATAAAAAGAACACCCCTTCTAACAGGTCCGCCCGCGGCACGGTCCCTATGACACCGGCTGCATTACTCGTACCTCTCTGGATAGCTCGCCCAATCCTTTGAGAGAGGTAAGCACCAGCTCTGGGATCTCCGGAGGCGTCTATGAGCCGGGATGACAGGGCCTTTTTGAAGCTCTTCATATCACCTGACCAGTGTCGCATGGTCTCCACTGCAAGCGCCACAAATTCGTAATCATTTAATAAAGATGAATATTTGCGGCGCTTTTGGATTTGGGCCTGGCCAGCTGTTAACTTCCGTTAAATTTCCCCAAGTGCGTTAATCGTTAATCCACATACATACTATTTACTAACACCGCCCTGGCAAGAGCATCTCGGAACATGCTCAGTGTAGGGTTCCGAAGCCGTTAAGTACTACAAACATAAAAATCAACAAGTAATAACTAATTATGAATTGGTGCCGTCTTAGATGATTTTAGTAGGTATAAACACTTTAATCGCCTGTATCTCAAGAACCAGTGATGTCTACTTAGTCGAGATAGTTTTCCTTTAAAATTCGTTATAGGTATGCTCTTTCATTTAAGTTTTTTTTCTGATTTTTAGTATTTGTAGTTTTGGCTGTAAGGGGGGGGGCACTTGAGTCTAACAAAAATTATTAGCGCTTTAAAGCTTAATATTTCATAAGCGGATTACTTAATCGAAAAACTGCTTTTACAAACCCGTAATATTTTTCACCCCACCCCTATTATTTTGTCGACTTGTCCCTGTCGAGAAATCGACATAATATCTATCTATGGAAAATCGTATGATTTTGTACATTTTTTGACGACACGTTGGCTTAGTTGGTAGTGACCCTGCTTTCGAATCTAGAGGTACCGGGTTAAAATCCCGGTAAAAGCAGGTATTTGTGTGATGAGCACGAGTATTTGATCCTGAGTCTTGCATGTTTTCTATGTATTTAAGTATATATTTCTCTATATAAATAAGTTATAGCCCTCTATAAAGGCTTAAATTTTCAAGTTTATAGAGGGCTGGCTTAAATTCATCTATAGTTTTCTATAACGACGCGCGACGTGTGTATTGAGACGGGCATCTCACTCAAGATCCGTTAATTAATAACGGACCTTAGATACATCACCGTAAGATTGAATTTTCACCTATCATTAAGAGGCCGTATACGATTTCGCTGATTTACGTGATTTTACAGACTTGATTGTACAGTTGAAATACTTTAATTCTACAAATTATAATATAATGCGCAAGACGAAAGATAATTTCGATTTTCAACAAATGTTTGAGCTACTTTTCGTTTTTAGTTTTTATTTTGATTAATCGACCTGAAACCGGCGACTGTTTTGTGAATTTTGCTCGAAAAGGTTTAGAATATCGCATATTCACGAATCGTTTTGACGTCTAAAAGGTATGAAAAAATTACAATTTATTGCTGTAAAATTCGTCATAAAAATATATGAATAACTGTTTAACACCTTTATATAAAAATTGTGATAAAATAAATCATTAACTTGGTAAAATTTTATAGAAATAAGCAATACATTGTTTTGGATTTCGGCTACTTAAAACTCTCGTTCATAAAATTAAAACAACAGTATTAACTTCACTTCAAAATCTATCCATTACCTTAAAAAAACATCCAAAAAATATAATGTTTTGAAACAACCTCAAACCACCTTACAAACCACAAGAGTTTCAGTGAGAAGTTAAATGAAATACATTCATTTAAATAAACTTTGTCATATATTCAATATGTGTCAAAAACATGTACAGTGCTTTGCTTTTCCGCCTCCCTATAAGAACTTGACGCCGCCGATGATGTTGACAGGCCTGCCTTTATACTTCTTCGATATATCACTCTCGATCTGAAAATAAAAAAAATACAATGTTGTGAATTATATTTTCTGAAGTAGAGTTTGGCTTTGGTGGGTGAGTGAAAATACTTTGAATAATGGATTTGGAGGATTAAACTAGGGTTAGGACTGTAGGTGGCAAATCGGGGTTTAAGAATCCATGGAGTCGCTATTTCCTAATTATTATATACATATCTTTGATTTTGACATATTTGAAAATTATTTAGTTTATTAATCTGCTGAATCAATTTAGATGAATTTAGGTATGGAGGATACCTCCGTATGTGAAAGCGAAATAAACAAACTAATACTAGTAGGTACGATTAAACCGAACCCAATAATATGTCTTTGATAGTTTAGTAGCTTATTTTGATATATGATAATACTGAAGGTCAAAATCAAAGTGCTATGTATACAGTAATAAGAAAATAGTGACTCCATGGATTTTAGAACCACAGTATGCCACTAAAAGTCCCCTAAATTAATAACAAATGGGTCACACACAGATTTAGTTCAGCGTCTTTCCTGTAGACCCGCTGGAAGTTAACGTTTTTAAGGCCTAGTTTTCTGGCTAAGCCCATTTCCGGATAAACGGCGTCAGGACTGCTTTAGATCTATCATATAAAATTCAAAATTATATGCACACAAGCTTATAACTATTGACCACAGGAAAGCCAACTTTGGTTTTCAAGAGTGTGTATGACTAATAACAACCGCCGTACTCGGACACATTTTAGAGACAATTAACTCGTTCTTTTTCAAACTTGTGTAGGAAAGGGGGGGTCGACCCATCGACTAAATGTGATCAGGCTTTGGTCTTATAAACCCTTAAAATTCCACATTATATTCTGAAACGATCTAATTTCCCGTTTATATTATGGTATTGGCTGTAAGTCTCACCTCAGCCTGTAGCTTTCGGCTGCGCTCGGCGAGCGCGGCGGCCTCGGGGCGCAGCTGCTGCGCGCGCGCCGCCGCCGCCGAGCGCTGCTGGGTGGCGCGCGCCGCCAGCCCTGACAGCTTCTCGCAAACAACTAGCTTCTGCTTCAGCTGCTCTGTTAGCATGTCCACGTATCTGTAAATATTGTTACAGTCTCAAAAACTGAAAATTTGTAATAGCAAAAAGAAAATCCAAGAGGTATCTCAACATATTTTTTTCTTTTCGGTGTTTGATATGATGCGCTGAACAACGTGGTACAGACAGAGGCGGCATTAGGCGCGGTCTGGGCCACAGCCCACGGCCTCGCGGTGGAAAGCGCCGCGCGCATAGCCGAAAATAAATTTGAAAAGTATGGAAAAGTCCAAAAGTACCTCCACGTCACAAGTGCTTCTTGCACCATCATAGGGCCTCGTGAAATGTTCCTTGCCCACATTAATTTTAGGTATTGCGCCGCCACTGAGTACAGATTTGTGTTTTTTTTGTGGTTTCTAGTCTTTCAACCACAAAAGGTCACAAGAGGAAATCTCTAATTTACATGATTTAATATACTCCATACCGCGGGGAATGCTTCACGTTGTGCAGGTGGTTGGTAGCCCCGAGCCGGGCGAGGCTGGCCTGCGCGCTGGACAGCATGCCGGCCAGCGCGGCCGAGCTCTCCGTGGGCAACTGCTGGATCAGCGAGAAGTTCTGATCCGAGCCCGTGTTGGTCTCGTATAGACGCATTTTTAGAAAGGATTCCAGCTGCAAAACAAAGTGCAAGGCATGAATCAACCGCATTATTTCCACCATCCATAGTTCGACGGATAAAGTGTTGCCAGACATGAATGAAAGTTAATACGAGTAGGCATAAGAAAATGCCGATGTTTTAGTATTAACTCAACCTACATGGTCTGCTAACTTTGAGTAACACTGTACAATACTTTCCATAACCATCGAAAATGTGAGATTAAAATTATTAAATAATGTAAAAATCGAATTTTTGATACACAAGTCTTACAAATTGAGTTATTTGGAACCGTTTTTTAAATATCAGTATTACCCATACTTTGGCAACATTAATGCATATTATAGACGCACACGAACGAATACACGTGAAACCAGATTCCCGCTGCTTCCCTATTTATTCCCGTTGGGGGACGGTTTTCGAAAATTCCTTTGTAGGTACCCAATAATTGTTTCCTTCAAGCATCAAATCCCTAGGTCCAGCGGTTTGGGGTGCGAGTTGTATGTCAGTCAGTCACTCAGTCACAGTACAGTTTTATATAATTATTTAGATAGATTACAACAATACGATGCCGGAGTCTTCCCGGGATATTAGTGACAAGAGTCCGGTCGCACTCTCAACCACATTGCACTTTTCCAGGCGCCCGACTATTAGTGACATGTCACACGAGTCGACGAGTATGCTTACCTCGACCAGCTGATCCATGATCTGGCTCCTAGTGGGCGGGTTGTCCAGTAGAGTGAGCGCGTCGCGGCCTCGCGCGGTTCCGCCCGCGACGCCTGCGCTCTCCACTACAATGCCAGACTCTTCCAGTGGCACGGCTGCTATTTCCGCTGATAGATCCTGGTGCAACCATCAACTTGTATTGGGGATTGAATCGAAGACAGCAAGTGGTGTTTAGGCCTTCCAATCATTCCCAATTCATCCAACAACGTTAGCGTTAATATCCAGCGTTGAGAAGCATACAAAATCCAAATTTTGTAGTAAAATGCCACGGGTCTAATAGAAACCAGGGACTGCTCGAAAAACAAAAATTCAAAGTTACCTAGCAGTCGCTTTTCCTCAATTGAAGCTAAATTAAGAACTATGGCATCCGATGTTTCGATCTCTGTGCATTTATTAAAACACTTGTAGTTAATATACTTGTATACTCCAGCAAATTTTAATAAGTGATTAATTTGTGTCTGAACATATTTAGTAAAAAAAAACAGGATTTTATTATGTTTTTTTAGCAAACACAGGGCACACAGACAAAGTTGCAGCAGGTTGTTGTAGTGAAAAATTGTAGACCAGCCGCCGCCGTATTAAAAAGACAAAAAACTCGTTTATTCCTCAAACTTCTGTATGAAAAATCGTCACTAAGGAACGACTTAATCACTCTGGGCGCGGCCTTTAGGTTGAACTTACCAGGTCAATACCGGGTGCACTGTCGATGTTCCCCCAATCGATCTCGGCGGCGGCGTCACCGTCTCCGAAATCGATGGCGCCCGGTGCTTCCAAAGCGCCGAAGTCTATCTCGTTAGAGTCACCAAAATCAATCTGAAAACAATTATAATTTCACGTCATGGGATGAGGTGTAATATAAGACATCAATATCTTCTCTTGACTTTGGCCTTAGAGTAAATAATAACTGGGCAAATTAGAGACTTGTTTGGCGCCAAATGCGAGTTGAATTAAAAAAATACAGATATTGTCATGTTCTGTTTAAATTAAATTAATATGGTGTGAAAATCAATTTAGGTACGCAACATAAGAGCTATCAAAAAAAACCTTTTTTAACAACATCTAAATAATCACAATAATACAATAGGGAACATGCATATATATTTTTCTTATAATAATGCTATGAAAGAGAGGAATAACAGTATACGCAAAATAATTGTTGTGTAATTTTTTCATAACATATGAAGCTTTAAAAAGTCATAGTTCAGGCCCCCTGTAAAAACACTGTATACAAAATCGACGACAGGAATGACGTCAGATCTATTTAATTGTTCCGTTTAAAATATAAGGACCTTATAAAGAAATTTGCATTTATTTCGTAAATTACTATGTTTAAGCCAATATCGTTGAATTAAAATATAACTTAAATAAAATGAGGATGCCGAAGATAACAATCTAAACATTAAAACAAAATTTAAATTTTTAACAAGTTTTGATTCTATATAAAATCTTAATAAACGGGTCAAAACTAGTGTATTGAGTTTTATATACTTCTTTTGCATTTTCTTCTACACTGTATCAATGAAAATCAATTCTGATTTTCATGCATGTTCTCTATTGTTGATGCATGAGTAATAAAATAACCCTTGGATTGGTAACAAACATTTAGACTTGAAACTCAGGCTTATAACAGCAAGTAAGAAAGCAGTATAACTAAGAAGACCTTAAGTCCAGACAGAATATCTTTAGTATTTACATACCTTGTCTCCACCTCCCAAATCTTCATCATCCAACTCAATATGCACTGGATCTGGTTCTACACTCAATGGAGGCTCCCCGTAGCTCCACTCATACACGGTCACATTGCCGTGGTTTACCACAAACTGCAGCAACGGTAGAACCTCTGGGGCTTTGTCACCGAGAATGTACTTTGTAAAGGCTGAGTATAGGTCTATGCCAGGTTGAATGGGCTTAAGGGAACTGCCAATCTAAAAAAGTTAAAGTCAGAATCAACATTCTTAATACAATTTAAAACAAAAACTAAGGTTCAAAAATAAAAAATAATTCTGTATTATTGTAACGGTGTTCAATAATCCCTTTTAACGCTTTATCCTCAAAAAGTAACAAAAACGTTAGAATATTGGACTGTCTGCGAGCTGAATTTCATGTAAATATCTACTTTATCCTATACTATTAAACATGCAATAAATAAACTGCGGAAGCGGAATTCTTCAGGTCAAAAAATCGATTCCGCCGAAAAATTGGGTTCCCAGGTATTTGATTTATATAAACGACACTATCAAATTGTGATTTAATAGTGTCATCTACATACACCCCAGTTGAGCTTGCAGTCGCCCAGGTACTTTTTAATAAAAGACATCATCTGAACTTTCACTTTCAATAATAGTAGTCTGAAGTAAAACTCTCAAAACCACAACATACATCTTCATAAATCCCAGGCAGCTCCTTGAGTCTCTCCACCAGCTCCTTCTTGATCCGGTCTCCCTGGATCCCGAGCTGCCGGCACTGCGCGAGGAACTCTGACTTCATTGATGCCTCATTTTTCAGGTAGTCTGTGTTTTTCTTCTCATATTCCTGGAATCATACAGTAAATGCTAAATATTTTCAGTGTTAGCAATGCTACAAGTATGCTATGTAGCAAAAATCAGTTACAAACAGTGGATCAGACTATCACATTCTTGGAACTGAATGTAATAATCAATAAGACTTGATATGATATTTATTTTGTTTTACTATAGAGTTTTTGATTTTGTCCTTTTGTTTATTGCAAATGAAATTAAATGAAAAAGTTTACTTCCATACAAAAAATAAAAACATCAGTAACTTGCAGGTGGGATACCCTGTTTTACAGGACCCAGATTATAATATAAGCCACACTTAAAATTAATCTAGGGTGTACAGAATTTTAAATCTTGATCTTAGATCAATGTTCTTAAAGCAATCAATGAACAAATCTTAACTCCAAAATATAAATTACCTACAGATTGTGAGTGTGTCTTGCAAATGAATTAATGTACTATTTTTTTTAATTAAATAAATTAGTTTACTATGATTAAAATATGACTATGGTCAAGATGGTGCATACCAGGTACTACTCAGTTGGGCTTAAAAAAATATTTCAAAATCAAAGGGAATAAAAGGATTAAAATTCTGAGCAATCCCAGTGTTGTATTCTCATGTCAGTAGCAAAGTTCATGTCATTTATGTTTTATATTCTAACCTTCCTATTCATAAATGCACAATAGCTAAAATATCTAAGTTATTATTAATGGCTTGCGCTCCTTGCTCGCTCATCGCTTATGAATAAAGGGGTTAATTTCCACAGAGAATAATAATACGATTAGGTAAAAAAAAAATAGTATTTTAAGAAATAAGATATGAAAAAGAGTCTTTTATTTTTATGTATAAACATCCAATTGCATCAATAATATAATACACTTACCACTTGCAACTGCTCCTCTTTAGTAATCTGTTTTTTTAAACTAGGTATTTCATAGTTTATATTTCTGACCAGCATCTGGGCAGCTTCCCCAAGATACAGGTTCTCCTTTTCATAACTCTTCACTATGTCCTGCCAGTCCTTCATTCTTTGAGAACCATACCTCCCAAACAAGTTCTTAGTATCTGCCTCGGTTTCTTTTAAGATCTCTATAATTTTTAAACAATGAAAGTAGTTGATGTAACTCCCTGAAAGTAAAGTTGCTATATCTTCGTGCACTGGCATGTCCTGGATAGCATTGTTTATTTTTTCTCTAATAGCTATGATACTTTTCTGCCATTCCTTGTTAACGTGCCGACGGCTAACCAGCCAATCTTGCAATTTACCAATATTTATATCAATGGGAATATTGCTTTCCTAAAATAATAAAGCAAAAGAACAGTGAAAGGAATTGCTATAAACAAAGACCTAAAACCATTACTGCATTACATTCTTTGATATACTCACATCCATTTTAATGTTTATTTATTAACGAAGCTGAATTTAATAAATCATTTACGGAATAAAATTAAGTGAAAATGGTATTGTTGTGACGTGTGACGTGCAACGTGTCAACAAACTTTTGACGTACGACCAATCTTCAATCTTGCCAGGTGAGATTTATATTAGGTATGTAATAATTATTTTTAAATATGTATAAATATGTGTAATTAATCTTTTACCAATGTATTTTCAAGCTTTGTTTTCTAAGAATGTGCTTTTTCTTTGTGATTATTGCTAGGTTGGATATAAAGTACCAACAGAAAACAAAAGAACACTGAGAATTGATAACACGAAGGCACACTAACAAACACTAGATTCCATTTCTTATCATAAATACCTATCATATGCGGTATTGCGTCCTCGACTCGTCAGACAGAATAAATATTAGTTAGTTTTCAACTATAAGGTGACATTCCTGCATCAAAATAAGAAAATATGACTGTGTGAATCACCAACAATAGTAATTTTCACTATTCATAATAATGGATTTTACTGAACCAGTTAACCAACAGTAAGTATATTAATTTACAAGTATGAAGGACTCATTATTTTTAATAATTTTCAAGCAAAGACTAATTATTATTGAATTTATGGTAGCTATGGTTATGATAGATAAATTCTTTAGATGCAAGAGGATTTATGAATTTTCTAAGTTTATTCGTTAAAATAAAAAGGTTTTAATTTACTCCCTTTATAACCAATATGTGGTGTTACATTACAATACAATACAAAACACTTTATTGTCCACCAAACAAAAACATTACACAGAATTTTCACAATTTAGAAGACCCAGGTAAACAACAGGCGGTCTTATCGCTGATTAGCGATCTCTTCCAGACAACCTTAGAAGGGATAAGGTGCAAGTGTTATTAGTGTGGTGTTATTGTTCCTTTTCAATTACATTATTAAACAAAGAACTCTGTGTTAAATACAACAAAACAAAACTGAAAAGTAGAATTTAAATATAGAGGCAAAGGTACAACTGGCGGTCTTACCGCTATGTAGCGATTACTAACAGAAAACTCAACTCTTGATTTAGATTTTGGGGACATTTTCTTGACCTTTCCTACCTAAGTATTTTTTGCAACTTCTGCAAAGTAATTTGAACTGACTGTGCGTTTTTACGGTAGGTACTTATGTGAGATTCTTGAGAAACAGATGTTTTTGTTTCATGGACAATAAAGTGTTTTGTATTGTAAGATGTGGCACCTGGGGCTAGACCTGGTACCTAGTTAAACACGTTGGAGTCAGTAGGTACCTGGTGAAGTATTTTAAAGCTCAAAATTAAATGTTCTAAAAAAACAATGAAACTTCTCAAATCGAATGAGAAATCGAGTATCAGACACACAAAAAACACCAGACGAATTGAGAGTCGTCTCCTTTTTTGGAAGTCGGTTAAAAAGGCAGGTCTCTCTTTTCTCTTTTATTAATCACAGGTAAATATATTAGTGGTTGTTTGCCTTCTCCATATCTTATAAAAAGAATCCAGTTATCTTTACAATATTTACTTACCTATTTTTAACCGACTTCAAAAAAGGACGATGTTCTCAATTCTTCGGGATATTTTTTTATGTCTGTGATCCTTGTGGCGTCCCACAATATTTTTAACTAAACGCCGAATTCAGTTGGATTGACCCCTATTACCTATAAAAAATATTGTATTAGGTATATGATTTATATGAAATTATGATCCTGCTTGACAAATTAAAGTAAAAAATCATGATTTTCTGTTTATTTTTTTAATCTTGTAACATTATTAAGTAATCTATTTGAGTAACAAATGTATAATATATTATTTTGTGGTCACATATGAAAAACATTTAAAAATGCGTACTATAATCGATTGATTTCGTTGAGTATAAAAAAATAAGGAGTGGAAGTAAATGTTTGGCCAAAATATGTATATTTTGTAAATCTTGATTAACTTTGCTATTTAAAATCAAGTGACTCAAACGGATACATTGACGGATCATTGTTGACATTTCGTTGTGATACCTGTTTGTTTGTGTGTTTTTCCATAAGATTAATTTGTAAATAATTTAAATCTACAGTAAGGGGCTGTAATTTTTAGGTAGTTAAAGTTATACAGTTAAAGTTTCAACACATTAAGTTCGTTACACCTACTCACAATCACTAACTAACTCCTTTGTTTCCTAGCGAACCAAGCACATCGACTAACAACGATGAAGGCGTGATCTCTGTGGATGTTTTGCACAATATAATTGTAGATTCTGTTACTGAAGTCCCTCCAGATTTAATAATGTAAGTAAATTCATGGTTTGAGTGAAACGTTTATTTACTCTTCAAACTTTACTTAGCTACTTTAATTTCCAAGTGGACCTTTTCTACCTAGGGAACGTTTACGAATAATTGCTTATTTTATGTGCCTACCGATTTTGGTAATTGTTTTGCTAGTTTTCGTGTTGCCAATATTGTGAATTATATTGGGTAATTTTTATATCTAATACGTACTTAGTTAACAACATAAATGTAAATTTAAAAAAACTTGTTTCGGCTGTTTATGCTGTGCATTGATGCCTAACTCAGCTACAATACATACATAATGATTAAAACATAATTTCAATTTCCTACGAAAAGTTTGGTTGATTATTACTGAAACAAAATGTGTTTTCTGTGAAAATATTTTAGTTTTTCTGTTCTGGACGTTAATTTAAGATTAATATGTTTGCAGGTCTACTGATGGCAGTGGAGATAATGCAGATGACCCGACAAGACTGACCCTAGCATATGAAAGACTGTATGAAATACCGCGTGCTATTGTGGAGAAGTTTGCCGACCATGTCAAACATCTAGACATCAGCCATAATAAAATTACGTAAGCTAAAATAATTAAACTAAAAACTATGTGTGATACATTTTGATCAAGGCAAAGCCATAACTCAATACAAATACATACTCAAAAATATGTTTAGAGTTTATTGTTATTGTTTGATGTGTTGTCGTTATAAAAATAAACAACAGATGGAGTGCTTTAATAAAAAAAAAATACATGGTAAAAGACTTACTCCAGGATATTTATATTTCCAGAAATTTAGACCCCCTCGTCCACTTTAAGAATTTGACGTCACTGATTGCTGATGACAACCCTATAACTGAAAACTGTGTGTTGCCACCTTTACCTAAGTTGCAGCTGCTATGGTAAGAAGTAAAAAAAAAATATTGAATTGTTTTCATTTAATGCCACTAATATTATTTCCGTGTGGTTACCGGGTTAGAATAGTGCCACTCCATGTCTTCCCGTGGATGTCGTAAGAGGCGACTAAGGGAATAAGGGCTTGTAGTACTGTTAGGCG
Source organism: Acleris holmiana (assembly GCA_949316455.1). Taxonomy (NCBI): domain Eukaryota; kingdom Metazoa; phylum Arthropoda; class Insecta; order Lepidoptera; family Tortricidae; genus Acleris; species Acleris holmiana. Next base: position 14,412,267 of record OX438771.1, on the reverse strand, counting down.
ATGGGCTTGCTACCTGTCACTAATACACTGGTAAACATCTTAGCCTGATTATGCAAAATGTGGTTACAGAATTATCAACAACTCTTTTTAGAGTTGTTGGTAATTCTGTAGCTCTGCCTACCCCATTCTGGGAATGAAGGCGTGACTTTATGTATGTATGTAACAACCTTTTAAAAAAGTAATATATTAATAATCAATTTTGCTAAAAAAAGGAATTCTGACATAATTTAACTACCTGAATTCAAACATGGATAGTCAAGTGATTATGTATGAATGTTTTGAAATAGTAATGTTTAGTTTACTTAAATGTTTTTTTTTTAATGTGTATGATCATCAAATGTATTAAAATGCAACTTTTAGGGTCAACTACTGCAAAATCGGCTCACTGTACCCTTGGGTAGAGAAACTGAAAGAATCTTGTCCTAACCTACAATTCTTGTGCCTTATGGGCAACCCAGCAGCACCAAGCTACCTGAATGGGGGAAACTTCTATGATTATCTACAGTACAGGTAATTCTTGAAATTATGACAATAACTTGAATTAGTTATAATGGCATTTTACTCAGTTATTTTTGATAAATAGTAATTTTTATCTCTTTCTTACCAGTAATTGACAAATAACGCCTTATCTTTACATGTAAAGAGGCTTGTATAACATATAATATAACTAAGGCAGACGGTTAGGCTGTAGTATGTTAAAGCTTTTCTTTGATTTAAATTGTTACGCGATATTGCACGTAACTGTGCAATGTGGCGGAATTACATGATACTCGTACATCCCTTAATCACTACATAGTATAAAACAAAGTCGCTTTTTCTGTCCCTGTATCCCTATGTATGCTAAAATCTTTAAAACTACGCAACGGAATTTGATGCGGTTTTTTTTAATAGATAGAGTGATTGAAGAGGAAGGTTTATATGTATAATACTTTAATCCGGAGCGAAGCGAGGGCGGGTCGCTAGTTTTAAATAAATCCCTATAATTATTGTATCATGTGCATATAATATTATTTCACCATTTATATCTATCTATCTATCTACCTTTGCTATGTCACTAAAAAATATGAAGAATAAAGAGTATCCTAATGCCGACCCTTGGGATACTCGTACCGTTACTAATTGTGATTTTTGACTCGTATCCTTTTTCGTCTACTTTTATATTTGCCGTTTGTTTTCTAACTGACGACAATAATCGTAATAGATATGCGCATTGGTTTTGCACTCTGAAGGCACAAAGCCAGGAGTAAATTATTATTTATTGTGTCGAACGCCTTTGAAAGGTCTAGGAATATTCCCGCGAAGTTACTTTTGTTTTCAAGAGTAGTAAATAGTGTCGGGTCTGTGTACTTAAACATATTGTGCACTCAAAAATGAATTATTTTTCACAATGTTACAATTTTGATAAGTTGATCCAAGTTATAATATAATGTCAAGCTATTTTTAAGCCACATTGAGAAAGATAACGGTTAAAAAAGTACTGTTAGTGGTGTTTAGTGTCCCACATTTGTTATCTCTCCCTTGTTTTTATAGATAGAGCACAAACGAGCTTTCTTTAGTGTTTCAGGGTACTCGTTTGATATTAATATGTTATTGATATAAAAATGTCAAATGGTCTAGTACGTCGAACTTGGGTAAAATGATTGTTTTAAGACACGATAAAGTAAATGATTACTTTATTTATACGGTCCGTAGGCTTACATTGTTGCATAAAATATGAAATGTAGAGCAAGTTGTCAATGATTGGGAACATCTGTGACAGGAAAATTCACTATGGTGTCGAGCATTTCATAATTCATACGATTTAATGTACGCATCTGGGTATTTTTCAAAGAAATTGTACCTAATTAAGGACTGAAATTAAGTTACGGTACCTTTTACATTTGAGTAACGAAAATTAGTCGTCCATTTATATACTCGTAGTTAATTTTCGTTACTCACATTTAGAAGTTACCGTACCTTAATTTCAGCTCTTAATTAGGTACAATTTCTTTGAAAAATACCCATCTGTGGGATTTCCGTGACCTTCTCTTTGAAACCGTTTCAAGTGCATGACGATGTTTCAAAGTCAATTGACACTTGTAACTTGAAAGATATGGACTGAGTACTTATGAGCGTTTTAGTTATATTCGTATTGTTAAGTGGATTGTTTCGTTTCCGCAACTTGGCGTTAAGTGGTTATTTAGCGTGTATGATTACATTCATGCATTTTATAATAGCACAGTAAGGCTATACATATATATTTGACTGTCCGACATGTGACCTTAATATCTTGATAGCTTATGTAAAGAATCACATCATTGAAAATTAATAAGATACATACATACATAACATCACGCCTTCATTCCCAGAGTGGGGTAGGCAGAGCTACAGAAATACTAACAACTCTAAAAAAGACTTCTTGATAATTCTGTAACCACATTTTACACAAACAGGCTATCATACTGAAATTGTGAGGATGGGAAATCTTTATTGCTTTTTTTTACTAACCACTTAAATATGTTGTCTCTTATCTCATTATAAACTTAATGGTTATAAACACTGGGTAAAGCCTACGGTTGAACCGACTTGACATTGGCATGTTTCACGACATACTATCGAAGCCTATGTCCGAGGAAGCAGTCCGTATCTATAAATTATACTAGCAAACTATCAGAGTCGCCTTGGACCGCCTTTGTTTAAATAACAACTACTATATTAGCTTAGAGGTTTATTAGATAAGATTATAATAGGTCTGGCATTACAAATTAAAAGTCCTTAATACAAAAGATAAAAAAAAATGGTTGAAAACATTTTAGCAGCAAAAGTAACGTGGAAATAGTAGTCAAACATCAACAACACTATCTACACACGCCTTATACATTTATTTTATTATATATTGTTCGCTTGATATACATATCTATTGACTAGTACATATTTTCAAACAGATATTAAAAATCCATATTATTTCTTATGACGCTGTCGTTTTGACAAGTAAACCATGTAGTAAAAAGTAACGAAATGTTGTTCAAGTTTTGTTATATTAGTATTTTGAAACATATGAGTACATAATTATGTGCATGTCTATTAAAACAAGGCCAGTCTATGCCCTTTAATCTGACCCGTCGGCCGTAATATTGATAATAACAATCCTAATTAGAAATGGAAAATAGATACTATCAATATGACCTAATGACGCGTATGACTTACAAAAGTCATTAAGCATTGGATTCTGTGGTTTCAAATGTATTTTTTCCTTCCATGATTCATATTTAATAATGCCCTTAATCATTTGACGGTTTTTTAATCTTTTGCTAATGGAAGTTTGCTTTGGCGAATTTAGATCCAAAGATGCGATTAATAGGAAAGATAAGCTGTATTATGTTACGTAAAAATCATTTTGCACCAGATCTCATCTTCCTGCATAGCACATCTCTGGTGAATAGACAAAAAATGTTATCAGCTACCTCGTTCGGGGTAAACTTTTTTATGGTTTAGGGGACACTAAGCAATAGATCGTTCACCGATCGAGGCTTGGATCAACCAAAGTGAGCACCGATCGACGATCTATCGATTGATGTAGTAACAGTCTAACATTAGAATTGTTAATTTCAGACTCTTCGTAATATCCCAATTCCCGTCCCTCAGTCACTTAGACGACAGGAAAGTTACCGAGGACCAGAAATCCGAGGCCCTGCGCCTATACAAGAGACCATTTTTCGAGAGGATCGTTAAGCCGAACTCTGGAGGGATCTCACAGCTGATGCATTCTTCAGTAACGTGGAGCAGCGTCCAGAACAAGATCTCCTCGCTTTGGGGTAAGGACAAGCCGGATAACCGGAATTTGTTGATTTGAGGGTATTTTTGTAGCTCGGTTTCCAAACATTAAGAAGTTAAACGTTGGGCAGTGTCAGATCAAGCTCAACTCTGTTGGCTTCGTATTCAATGTCAGAGTATAAAATTAAAGCAGGTATCCAATTGTGGAACGTAACTAAAACTGTCGTCACCACTACACGCTACGAATTCACAAGCCACATTTAGGCGGCTGGAAGTGTACAGTAAGTACAGTGTCTAGTACGACCACAGACCATATTATTATATTTCAAATCGAATATTTTGAATTTTGAAAAGAGGTAAATTACAGCGAACACACACACACTAAGCCTATCTTATTTTAAAATTATAACTCGTATTAATTACTCTTTATTTCTAATGTATGTACTTGCATAGTTATTGCGGAGCGGTACATCCTGACACAAGTATTTTAATACTTTAAAGGATGTTCCAACCCCAACTTATTGTGTAACAACTTTAATTGTGAAATAAACTATTTTCTTTTTTTTTCATTTTCATTTTTTTCATATTTAAATGTTTGGTCTGTGAGTACGACTTCATCCTTAACTTCATCATAAGGGAAGAAGAACACGGACTCAGAGTTAGAATAAAGTCGTTATGCCTATAAACGAGTTCAGTGTGAAATAATTCTAGAAGATTTGTGGTCTGTATCCATTGAGTACTAAAGTTTTTTTTTACGAATGGTTTCGTTGAAGTTTATTTAAAACATGTTAATAATCCCTTGTAACATTTAAGCAATTTTAATGCCATAAAAATTGATTGAAATTGTCATGAGACAGATTTCTATACAACTTCATAAACTAAAGTAAGTCATCTACATATATGTAATCTAAAAAAGAACCAACCCGAAAAGCAAGTTGGGTATATAAGAGACTTTTTAATGTTCTAAAGTATAAGCAATATCTACTATTTACTACTCTTGTTGGTGTATGGAGGTTGGTTGTGAATTAAGAGTTGCTGTCGCATTTAAATCTTTCCTGTTCTTTACATTTTAGAATGAGACCAATGATGGTTAAATTGGAGAATGGAATAAAAACGAAGTCGTTTGATTATTTAATACATCTATAGTTCTTTCTTGTGTAGATTTCGCAATGAGGAAACTGAAAAAGTACCTGATGAGAAGCTCTCTAAAGCTACACAGCACAATTAATTATGTTGGCAGTCATAAAGTGGCATCATTTACCTATCGTTCTTGGTATCAGGCTATTTATTGGCGGCCCTAGAAGTTTACAAGGCCTAATATGCTTGTAGCAACATTGTACCGGCCTTATTGAACTTACTTTGTTTGTATGTCTGTGTTTCCAGTTATATTCTGTAAACCATTTTTGACCACGTACTGTTCAATGTTTTTAGTCGATTAACCTTTAATTTGACTGATCTAAGATGTTACTTGGATGTTAATGGATTAATATGACAGCATAGAGGTAGTACGAAACTGAGTTGACCATCAAAGAACTGAGTCAGAATGACGTAAACAATCATATCGTAAGAGCCTTCTAAAGGTTTGATTTATAACGTCACTTTGACATTGTTCTATTGTGGCCTAAGAATCAAATTGGTTGACTAAATAGGATTGATGTTGTACAGTGGGTTCCTGTTGAACACGTTGAACTGAACGTTCTGATTGGTATTGATTATTTATTTGCTTAATATTGCTTGTGGTCGTTTTGGAACGGTAAAATTATAATATTATAAAAAGGGCCGCCCTAGTTGAGTTACTTTCTTTATTATTTTTGCTTACTACTATTGCTTTCAGTAATTGAAATAAACAACGTTTTGTGAGTCAAAAAAACAAATACCCGTGACGGCGATGTTATTGATCGTACGATAAGGTATCAAACTGTTTCGACACCCGTGGCTTATCTATTTAATGTGCAAGCAAAGGCCTGATATCGATACCAAGTTAAGTGATGACAAAATATGTTAAGGCTGAACAATACATTATATATTCAATTATTAATATACTGTTAAAAAACACTGATAGAAAGAATGGAAGTGAAACGGTAGAAATAAGCAGTTTCAAACATTTTTAGGGTTCCGTACTGCGACGTGGTTACCCGATACCTACGTTCCGTACCCGATATTTGTCAAGCAGGTGAAGCACGTCGTAAAAAAATTGGGAAACTTGTGGTGACAAAATCTACATTAAAGCCGCTATAAAACTGACATTCAAAATGTACTTATCAAGGATCTTGTGCAATCTTCACCTTACCTCGTTAATAATGTTATTCTGACTATTAGATAACCTCAAAATACGAGGTTTTTAAAAAAATTATGGCGTTTGCTCTCTTTTGGCAATAAAGTCCATTTTAATATTTATATTATAGACATAATAATTATAAGGGTTCTCTTCTATTGATGTTATGTATCAATGACTGATTAGTATCCATGTTATACTAATAAATGTTTGCCAAATCCTAAATAAGGTTATGTGTTTTTTAAGAATCAACTTTTTATGATAATATTCAAACTATCTTGTTAATGTGTGTATTCTCACATATATTTATAATAACGTGTCCAGTTCAGAAAGACAACATTCATAACTTTCCATCAGAAAATAAACAATGAAAAGACCGTCGCAACTACTGGAAACAGGTGGAAACAAAACCCAAACCCAGTTTCGAGTAGGTACCACTGGCAACAAAAGGGTGGTACAGTCGGCCTTGTAGGTGGCTGCACACTTTGGTTCCTTGTCGCTTGAACGCCTTTAACAGATTATTGCAGCAGTTCAAACATAACGTTAAAAGTGACAAAGCACTAAAGTATGCACCTACCTACTTATCAGGCCGACCGTACAGGTCTAATGCATAAACATACGAAGTCGTTTTTTAATCGTAAAAGTTCGTATTCGTCGTTTTTTCTCAATCAAGTTCTAAAGCAAGAGAAGAATGAACTTTTCCTGCTAAAAACGATGTTGTATGTTCAGCTCGTGGAAAGATTTATCTTCAGTGGTCTAAGCACATTACTTTTTATAGCGCACATTTGTCATTTACTAGTTGGTTGGTGCGAAAGGGATGGATGCTTTGTCTGTGATATGAAAACTTATGCTACAGAGCCTGTTTTTCGCGTGGCTATTAACTATATTACCATTTGGAGTAGGTACTCACTAAGGAAGGGCTCCAATTTCACCAACAAAACAGCGACGTGACAGGTGACAATTCGATATTCCATAGTGGACCAGTTCCTAGGTCTCTGGGATTATTTATTTATTTAATCTATATTGCACAAAAGGATAGTACACTTAATATACAAAAGGCGACCTACCCCAGTCCACCAGACCCCAGTCTACCAGTTGAGTTGAGATTCATAATAAGCATATCGTTGGGTTGCATATAATTTCCACTAAATTGTCATCTGTGAAGAATAATCCCATTGCCAACTGGAAATGGCTCTGTAGCTTTGAGCAATAGATAATGTATCTTTAAATTGTTATAAATGAAATCTTTCTGAACAGGAACTTTGTATATGCAATAATAATGTTTATATAGTAGTGTTTTACTCCTAATGTCTATTGATTAGATGTATATTGAGTCATATTAAAAGACGTGATATTTGTTTGGCTTATAGCCCAGCCCTAGTAAAGTTGTGACAGAGTACACAATTCAAAGTTGTAAAGTGACGGCACCAGTGTTGGACACTTTAAGCTGACAGGCACCAATAATGGACACTTTACTCTTAATTCAAAGATCATAAGGTTATAAATTGATTGTTGCAAAACGAATGAACAACTTTTATCTTCTGTAAAATAAGAGTCTAGTGTCCGTCATTGGACCTTGTTCATTACTGGTTCGATCACCCTACGACTTACGACTTACGACAAGTTAAGCAAAAAATGAAATTTGTAGATCATGCTTATTTTACGTGTGTACTCTTACAACTAAATGTTACGTCTTCTAGTATTCCAGTAATTCTAATGTCTACAATGTAACAAATTCCACAATAATATGTAACAACCTTTCGTCCATTCCTTCTTAAGCGTTATCTATATTAAGGATTAATAAATCAAAGTTTATATGTGTATTTATTATTTAATAATTTACAAAAATAAATCAAGTACAACTTCATTTTTGTTTTCTTTTAAGGCATTTTTATGTTGTGTTAGTGGTAATTAAATACATTGAATCAAGATAACAGTAAAATTAAGAAAGGGTATTTTATTTTGGCTTGTATGTTGGTTTACTTGACGTGGGTCTCTCGAGGATTATATTTAGCCGATTATCTAGAAATAGTAGACGCCTTTTTGTAAGATCAGATTGAGGTTTACAAATGTTGGCTCCACTTTCATAAATTAAAACGACACTACACCAAGTAATATTATAGTTCGAATTGAGCCCACATAGTGAATTTAATTTCGGAGACAAAGTATTTTAAGTGTGTCAGATGACAGGCTAGCTCTCAAATGAAAGCAGGGGCTCTTTTCTACTTGGTAAACCATGTTACTTTTGACACGTTATCGTATTTTCAACGTTATGATCGCACTTATTTACTTGACAGTAATAGCGGCCGAGTTAGAAACAATACGATAACATGTCAAAAGCAATATGGTATAACCGAGTAAAAAATAGCCCTAGGAGGAGTGTAATTAGTTTTTTTTATAAAATTTGAACTTTATTGATAAGTCTTTAAAAGACTGATTGTTATTTTGGATAGGCACCGTGCTATTATATCCCTGGGGAGAGCCACAGTGATACAATAGTACGGTACCTATGCAATCCTACCTACCTACCTGAACGGGACCTATGCTCGTGAACGTTATCGATATCGAAAATGTATAGGATTGACATGAGGTGCCAAGAATTCGCGTCCAGCGGCACTTATGTCGATTCCATACATTTCGATGGCCATCAGCGCCAGCGAAAAGGACGCATTTACGTGTGAACAACATATTCTTCTCCGTCCCTTATGCAGGCCCATGATGGGCATGAGGGCCATGACAAAATCGAATATCGAATTCCTTTCACTTTAGCGTTATGCATCTTGTCTAGCGTTTCTGGACTGTCTGGGGAGTACAAAAAAAATGGCAGCCAATTATTTTTTCTTCAGATTTCCTTTTTGGGACATATCAGGAATTCTATTTTAATGATGGTCTCTACTAACGCGCAATTTTTTCCCAAATCTGAACAATTAATAATCGGGTGCTATTTTTTATGTTAGAAGCACTCGGCTATTCAAAGTCGAACAAGGGTGCCTTCCAGGGCGAGAGGTCCATGTAGGGGATGGCTTGGTAGTCTTCGCAGCTGTACTTAGGGTTGTAAGGGGACTCCACCTCGAACGCCTTTCGCTGCACGTACGTCACCCCGTCCGTGTTGTCGCAGATCAGGCGTGCCATTGATGATTTCTTTATTTCTTGCAGTTGCTCTGTTGTAAAAGAAGGTTAGAGTTCAGGTAAACCCACTAAGCTAACATTGACGGTATACATATGCGAGTAAAAAGGAGGTGATGCACACAATCTCAAATGCAACGCTGTATTTCTGCCTAGGCCTACGAGGCCCAAGAATAGGCCCCTAGCCAGCCTGGGCCCAAGTGGCGGAACCATTATTCATTATACTCGTAAGCCCAAAAGCCTGGCTTTCAATAATGCTTTGTCATGGAGGGGGTCCCAAATACCAACTGCATAGGAGCCCTGGGTCTCTCTTTGGGCCTGATCAAATGTGATCATGTAAACCTGCGGCCATACAGTTTTAAATCGCAACTCGCAGTAAAGTTCACGCCGTAATGTAAGCAAGCAAGGGGTAAATGATTAACCGCAACAAACGAAGAATCCTTAATTCGTGTTGCTTTTGTGTTAGGTATAGGTAGACATGAGATAGAATATAGAGAAGTGGTGGCACAGTATAAACCACGACTGACAACCAGTGGGGCGCGCCTCCCTAATGGGCGTAGAACTTGGACAGGGGGGGCGTGTAAGCTTGAAATTAATTTATAATTTAACACACGTAAATATACAATCATAAATAATAATTTAAACACATTGATTCTGATACATGCGGTCTCTGTTTAACTGCACGACGTGGCCAATCAAAGTTGTTAAATTAATGTGCGTATTTTGTCACTGAAAAATTTAAAGAGGGAGATGGATTTATTATCTATTTTAGGGGCTCGATGCAAAAAAGGTTGGGAAACCACACACCAGTAGAACATCTTTGATCAAGGGTACATCGAGCAGTTTGTATGCTTTACATGTTTTTGCCACAAGGTAGGGGTACGGCGTGACTAACACTGATAACGCTGATCGTTGCTGAATCAGTCTTAGCTGCACCGCCTGCCTATGAGTGCGTTGGTACCTAACGGGCTGTAATTGCTACTCAGTATATAATTTTGTTGTGGTTACGCTGCCCGTAAAAAAACATAGAAAATGTATTTTTAGTGTGTGTCTAATTCCAACTGAATTGAACCAGCCCATTCCCACAATAAACAAAAACTTAATTGAAAAGTTAATGCTGACTTGGGCAATGGGTCTAAATTCTTCGACATTAACCTTTTCTTATCAGGTTACTTATTTTGGTTTTACTATCGAGTATTCTCACCAGAAGTAAAAGGGTAGGGCTGATCGAGATTATCATAGAAGAACCTGTCTCCCACTCTCGTCCTGTAGAACTGCTCGGCGACTATGCATTGGAAGGTGTGTCCCAGGATTGAACCCTGAACCGCGTTCTCGAGGGTCCCGGCGACAAAGAGATCAATGTCGTCCACGCATTCGTAGAATTGGGCTAGGGCGTTGATCCTCTGGAAAGAAAAGTTGAACATTTTCAAAAACGACAAAAACTCTTTATAAAATCTATAAAATATACAGGGTGTTTGGTAGTCGGGTGTAGGGGTTTTGAGGGATGATAGTTAGGGTCATTCTGAACATTTTTGACCACATTTACTATTATGCTAAGTGTCACGGTTTTTGAGATATTGTCATATTTATTTATTTTTTGAAAAATCACTCTGTTTGCCAGTTTTTTTTTATTTAACACCCTTTATAGCTTGTATCGAGTTAATTTTTAGTGTTTTGCCATTGCTACACCTTGGTTCTTCAAAATCAATTCAAACAATTACCTTCTACTGCTACAATTACAAATAAAACCTATTTAAACATGACGATTAAGTTTTTTTTTGAATAATTTTACAACTTTGCATGTCTACAAAAAAAAAAAGTAACAGCGATTTACGCGTAAAAAATACTTAATAAACTTCTTTGATTTACGGGCTTTCTAAGCATGTGCCATTTAAAACCAGAAAGCTAAAAAGAAATAAAAAAAATAAGGTATTTCCAAAAAAAAGAGACCTCACTTCCATACGTTGTTTAGTGTAGTAACTGGATAGTTCGAGTATTTTGAATTTTAATTTAGAATGTTCTTGTAAATTAGTCGCTCAATCCTCGTGAGAAAAAATCAAATTTTAAATAAGGAACGTTCTAGTTTAGCTTATTTTTCAATTAGTCTGTTTTCGAATTTTGCTTTAAAGACACGTTTGTTTCGCTTCAAATGTAGTATAGTGAATTCAATTACAGATATTTAAGTTTTCAAGTTCAGTTCCTTAAATTTTAACGATTTCACAATGACTTCGTTTTCCAATCACGAGTACTCAGACATAATTTTTATGTACGGGCTTGCTCACGGAGACGCAACAAGGGCTCGTAATTTATACCAGGAACGTTTTCCCTCTCGAAGACTTCCAAACGCACAAGTTTTTAGGAATACCTTTATAAAACTTCGGGAAACTGGTAATGTAGCCTCAAGACGTCCTGGTCTCCACTATCCTGAACATTATGTTGTTGATGTCGACGAAGAAATATTAGCACAATTCAGTGACGATCCCACGACGAGTATCAGGAAAGTTGCAAGACAATTGAATTTAACTGAGTGGAAAGTGTGGGCAGTTGTTAATGGCGATGGCAGGCACCCGTTCCATTACACACCTGTTCAAGGTTTAGACGAAGGAGATCCGATTTGTCGTTTAGCATTTTGTCTTTTTCTATTAAATTCAGACATTGAAGATCCGTCTTTTCTTAAAAGAATACTTTGGACTGATGAATCTAAGTTTGATAGAGATGGTATTACAAATTTTCACAATCTCCACTATTGGGAGAAAAAAAAATCAGAATTCACACATGAAAAAGCAAATTTCATCCCAAAGGCGTTTTAGTGTCAATGTCTGGGCGGGCGTCATTAGAAATACTTTCGTTGGGCCACACTATCTGCCAAATAATTTAAACGGACACACATTACTTGAAGATATGCCTCTGAACATAAGACGCGATATGATATACCAAAACGACGGATGTCCCGCACTTTACGCAAGATCTGTGCGTGATTATTTTGATGGTAATTTTCCAAATAGGTGGATAGGTAGAAATGGCCCAATTTTGTGGCCCGCTCGCAGTCCTGACTTAACTCCAGTTGATTTTTTTGTCTAGGGTAGGCTAAAAGACTTAGTTTACGATGAGGAAATTATGGACATAACACATTTAAGACGCAAAATTGAAGCAGGATGTCTCATAATGGAAAATGAAATGAAAGTTGGAGTGACGACCACCGAGGTACGAAGGCGTGCTCGTGCTTGTGTCAGGAACAGTGGAGGACATTTTGAACACTTAAAACGTAATTAAGTAGTTAACAACATCATCTTACTATTTTTTTTTTAATTATCTTACTGTTTTGTACATGAAATAAACGCTATCTATCTGTTTAACTATCTTAGTAGGTTACTTAGTTACTCGTCGTTTATAAGTTCGTAATTATTCAGTTTAGTGACAATTAAAAATCTGACAAAAGTTGAACGTGTTTTTTAGACTAACACAATTTGTTTGTTGATCAATAATTCCCTTTTATCAAAAATTAAAGAGATGCACTAATCAAAAAGCAAGAAAACACTTTGTAGTTGTATAGCCAGGTACCATCGTAGTCGTACAGAATTGCACTGTATGGAAGTGAGGTCTCTTTTTTTGGAAATACCTTATTTTTTTTATTTATTTTTAGTTTTCTGGTTTTAAATGGCACATGCTTAGAAAGCCCGTAAATCAAAGAAGTTTATTAAGTATTTTTTACGCGTAAATCGCTGTTATTTTTTTTTTTGTAGACATGCAAATTTGTAAAATTATCTAAAAAAAACTTTATCGTCATGTTTAAATAGGTTTTATTAATAATTGTAGCAGTAGAAGGTAATTGTTTGAATTGATTTTGAAGAACCAAGGTGTAGCAATGGCAAAACACTAAAAATTAACTCGATACAAGCTATACAGGGTGTTAAATAAAAAAAAACTGGCAAACAGAGTGATTTTTCAAAAAATAAATAAATATGTCAATATCTCAAAAACCGTGACACTTAGCATAATAGTAAATGTGGTCAAAAATGTTCAGAATGACCCTAACTATCATCCCTCAAAACCCCTACACCCGACTGCCAAACACCCTGTATAATAACCCCTTCGTTGACAGCTGATATCTCTTAAATGGCCAAAACGAGTTTCATGAAAACTAACTAAAAACCATCCGAATTTAAGTAGCTTTCTTTTAAAAAACCGCGTCGAAATCGGTCCATCACTTTATGAGCCACTTACGATGCTACAGACAGACAAACGGTACACAAATTAAAAATGAATATTGAAAGGAGGGACGCCATAATATCGGAGGTTTTTATCTCTTTAATAGTTATTTCATATACCTATAGACAATGACTAATCACTTACATCTTGGGAGATTTCCCCGATCAAGTCTTGAAAAGTCCTCGCCCTCCGCAAACCACAAATCTCTCTAAAACAGTTCACAATGCATAAAAAACCATAAGGTCACATTTTTTATTAATTATAATTTAAGAATGATACCTGTACAGTCGACAAAGAGATGTATCCAGTTTTGGACCTTATAACAATGCAATAAGGTGACAAATTAGATTCATCTCTTTGTGGTCCACTGTACTTACCGCCGCACTAACGGCCGCACTCAGGGTCAGATAATGACGATGACGTCGTTCCTTAGTGATGATTTTTCATGCACAAGAGTTAAAGGTTGGCGTAGACATAGTCGCTCCGGGTGATAGGTCGGGGGTCTATTAGCTGCAGTAAGAGGTCCTGAGCTGAAAGGCCCCTGCCGTGTTCCAGGGTGCTTTCAGCGGAGTAGGCGAGGGGGCTAGTAAAGTTCCCCGCCTTAAAGCGAGCCCACAGGTCACTCGCTATTGCGGGGCTACGTTTTGACGCTAAAGCGGCTCCGTAGCGTCCTCTTAAAGCGCAAATGAAACGCTTTTAAACATAACCCGCCCTGGCCCCGTTGGGGTGGTTATATGCAAAGGCATTTCCCCCGTGACAAAAAAAGACTGTCTCTCAGTAACAGACCGGCACCGCCTCGCCTCATAAGAAGGCGAAACGAGGCGATGCTGTTACGGTGCTGATTACGAGTACTGTGCGTTGCAGTTGAGAGTTTCATACAAATAATACTGAACGGCTAGAGTTGAGCGAAGCCGATCAGTTGCCGAGCGGTTATCTGCGCCAACCTTAGGGCCTACGCTAGCTGACGCGGACGCCCGCCGCGTGCGCACGTTCGCGGGTCCCGCTCCGGACACCCGCTGCGTGCCAGCGAGTCTGCGACGGGCGTCCGCGACGGGCGCACGCCTAACTTAGCGCCTTAACGCCTAACTAAGTCCGTAAGCGTGTGCCCGCCGCGTGCGCAAGGAGCGGACGCCCGCCGCCCGCGCCGCGCGGATTAAAGTCCGTCGCACGCGCCCGCGCCAGTTAGCGGTGTTCATACAATTTCTTATTAGACGGGCGTCCGTTACGGATAATCCGCGTCAGCTAGCGAACGCCCTTAATTGTGTCTGAAACTCTGAAGCGTGTCTGAGTACGGTGGTTAGTAATTGACATGTAATTGAAACTGTACCTGTAGTCATTGTACGACGCAAGGCCATGATCCCTGCCTCTTTGTACATCCATAGAAATTAGGTCAAGACCCCACTCGTTACAGGATTTAAAAAGCAAATTGGTGATTTCCCCTGTACAATAAGGGTCAGCTTCCGCTGAAGGCTGCGACAGAGCTCCACGGACAATATCGTCGAATGAGCCTGGGTGCGATTCCAAAAGGCTTGGGTTAGAGAATTGGTCGCTTAACCTGCAAGTCATATCAAGTATAATTTTTAGCATCAAGTATAAGTCCAATATTTCGAAGACAAAAGAAGGCATTATATAGATAAGTACACACATACACATACACATAGTACATGTATACACTATTGAAACTTTATTTCTACCTATTCCCACGTAAGAAACTTAGCGAGACAATGAAATTTGTAACGATGCGCCTTTTTATTAATAATTATTTTAGAGAAGCGCGAGATGAATGTTAAAACCATCACCTTGTTGTTTTACCTACTGTATATCTATATTAGCTTAGCATACGCGGTTTGTGATATTATGTCCAAGCGGTTGATTTCACCCTAAAACCAACTAATCTTACTGAAGCTACGTATATAGCCCGGAAAGTGGCTTGCCAGGTAACCAGCATCGTAAACCCAAATTTACATATATCTAAGACCGTGTTGTAGTCAGTAAGTATTTAGATATAGCAAGTCGTGAGTGTATACTTGTATGTGAGCATAAGCTGCGTGGAAGTCCTTAGTTACACAAATGGTCACTTACTTGTAGGCATAAGCGGTTTGGTAGGTGGCAGGGCATGTCGTGATGGTGCTTGGCACCAGGGAATGCAGGAAACGGAACGCTGCGGTGCCGAAGCTGTTGATGATGCCAGGATTCACGGCATCGCTGTAGTCGTGGCTGTACAGCGAGGACGGTGAGATGCGGTAGTAGCGGTAGTAATTCTCACCTGAAAGAAGCGAAGTTTGATTGAGACAGAATTCAAGTTTATTAAAGAGACCGCTGTCGGTCGATAGAGGTTATAGTGGCACTAGCGACATCCTGTGGCTACTAGATGACAACCACCAGTTTCAGCACCTGAACCTGCGAGTACAATCATCGCGTTGACAAAGTTTCCACGATGTGAATTTAGTTTGGGTTCTAATGCACTTCTAACTTGATCTCAATAGACTACGGTCCCCAGGCACACAGCCACCCGAAGGATCTTTCTATTATTTCTGGTCTTAACAACAAGGGTTTAATATAATTAAAAATCATTTAAAAGATCATCTTGAAAGAAGGCCACTTAGAAATTGGGGTTGTTTTACATGCAAGTATTGGGTTAGCTTTTCTTCAGGAAGAGATCAAAGAAAGAGGACATTCATATAAAAAGGTTATCATTAGAGTGCCCTTTTAAGCCAATAAGCAGTATCTCAAATTCAATAGCCAAACCAGCTTTAATCCTATTACGTTGGTAAAAGGTTGTATTTGCTACAGGAGTTTTGTCTCAGATACTGCCATTTGTTTTAACAGGGCAGAGAAGTTAGTAGGTATTACTCTGATGCAGTATCAGTCGGAGGAGATTGATGAAGGTTAGTAGTACTTGCCAAAGTTCAAAGGCAGCCATTCCTGGTACGTGATGTGTTGTAGCTCGGCTATAACAATCCTGCGGGCCTCCTGGTAGATCTTTTCATCGCTCCACATGGGGTTAAGTGAGCCCAGAATGGTTGCGATCCGGTTGTGTTCGCGAAGAAGAAGCGTGTGCGTCATTGCGAGAGTAGGAGTCTGGTTTATTCTTACATCCCCTAGGTCATACATAAGACTTATTATATCGAAGCTTGAAAGGCGAAATGGGATAAGCGACATTTTTTGTGATATTGAGTTACATATATAGTTCAAATCAGAAAAATCTGCTGATTTGAAAGATAGGTATATGTAACTCAATATCACAAAAAATGTCGCTTATCCCATTTCGCCTTTCAATCGTCGATATAATTATACTTTATATTATAGACATAGAAATACTTATCTATACTAATCTATTAATATCGAGGACAAAAGTGTCAATTTTGTGAGTTTTATCTAACAGGTAATCTCCTGAACCATTACGAAAAACTATTTGTTTGTGAGGTAGGTACATTCAATTATTTTTTTAAACCGGTGCAAAGCGAGCCCGCCCGCAATTTAAACATAAAGAAAACTAGCTCAAATAAACCTCAAATCTATTAATGATTTATGCATGATATTGGGGTGCCGTAGTCAAACTAGTTGTCATATCCTTCCGTCTTGAGACGCTTAGTAGTAGAAAGCTGTTATTTGGTACATAAAACATTTTATCACGCCGACAAAGTGGTAAAATAAAACAAATTGTCCCCTAGCATTTAAATTACTTAGCTATCTAGAGGACCATACAACCTCATCGAGTAACGTAGTAAAAAAACCAGAGACTGTTGATAGAGTGACGAAAGACACGGCTTAATTAGAAGGCAATTGTTTCTTACCTGCAAGATAACACGGCTCAGAAGAGTTCCTCAAATCACACACGTCGGACTTTTTATCGACAGATGGAAGAAAGCCACGCTTGCAGTTCTTCCTTGATTCTTCTTTCAGCTTCCCACCACTCATTGTGCGAAGCTTGATAGCGAGTTTTTTGTCAGCCCCGTAAACTTGAGAGCCATCAAAGTAGCTGGTTACCGTGTTCATCTGCGGAAGATTTAGCAGCATCAGATATCAACCAGGTCTAACAAGTTCTAACAATCGCATGTCGCATCGTTATTAAACCGCCCGCACACGAAACACAACATAATACATATTGCTAAAAAAAATGCATTTCTTCTTAATGGCATCGAGAAGGCACACCATCACTATACACAGGCCACCTGATGTTAAGTGGGATCTGAGACCAATACACATATGCGCTCATAATCTTAAGACTGCAATCCTAAGGCTGCAAATGGGTTGCCGACCCTAAGGGCTTAGATGGAATGCCTCTATGCTAGTAATTTCACAGGTTTTAGTAATCTCACACCGGAATACAATAATGTGAGCTGTGCTCCGTGAAAGTATAAAAACTAGACCTAAATGAAATACAGTCATGGCATCGCAAGTCTCTAAAGAGTAATAATAGATGATGTTATATTTTAGGAAAATACAATTGAAAATGCATCATAAAATGTAGGTAGTAAAGTTCAATTTCAGCTTATCGTAATGTGGTAAATATATAGCTTCTGCCTTATTAAGGGCTAATTGGTGGTAGGTTAAAGAATAAGCTGATGTGGATGATGATAAGAAAAGAATAAGACACTAGCAATCAATAATTATCATTGCCATCATTCCAACCTCCAAAATTAACAATTACCTGCTCCGCATGTCCGAGGCTACAGTCGTCTCTGGGGGTAGTCACACTTCTGACAAAGGATAGGCATTTGATGCCGTGGTTACGGTAAAAGGGATCATCATCCGAAACACAGATTGGGATACATTTGTCATTCTGCCATTTAGGTGGTAGCATGGCGATGCCGTTGCCCAGGCAGCATTGGATACCGCCTTCATCTGAAATAATACAGTTTTGGTTAATTAACTACCAGCATAGGTACCGGATTTTCCTACGATTATATTATTTCAATTAATCGTTAAGTATTCACTTTCTTCTTCTTCTTCTTTTTTTATTAATGGCGGTCCACCGCGATATTTTGCAGTGAGTTCACAAATTTCAAGTGAGTAGAGTAAAACAGTAAACAGAATAATAAATCAAAAGTGAACGCCGGACATCATTCAATCGGTCATCTTCCCTCCCCGAAGGTTAACCTTCTCCAGAACAAACATCTGTATTCACTATTACACTGGGTAAGTACAATTGAAATATACAGTGTGTAAATGGTATACGGGCGTTTATTAAAACAGGACATAGATTAAGACTCTACTAATCACTAACAGAAATAATTATTTTGATTACGCTAACGTATACACCGTTATTAATTTTTGAACATACTATCGACCCGCAATGTACATCGAAGTCCATCCGTCAGGTGTTATTTTCGTTTTAAATTAATTGCATTTTTCGTTATACATTACGTGTTAAATTATTTTGTATGGTTCTTTTTTTTTATTTAATTTTAACAAAAGCTGCCTAAATGTGCTTAGTAGGGGTTGTACTTACCACAGTTAAAAGGAACGCCCGTATACCATTTACACACTGTATTGTTCAAAGGCATCCTATGTAGGTGTGCCTGAAGCTTCGGAAAATGTTGGTAGCTTTCGAGTTTTTCATTAGTTGTTAAAAATGCTGTGATTTATGAAATTGGGTTTACGTATGCTTTCGTTTATTAATGCTCTTCGTCTGAGAAACTTCTGTAGAAGCAGGTGACATCGCTTATTTTATCAAGACTTACCAGTGCTCTCCATGACGTGAAGCATCATATCGTGCGTGATGAACTGGCCCCACTGCATGTTCATAAAGGAGAGTACACGACTGCTGTAGGGCTGGTCTGCGAACAGGCGGACGGAAAGCGTCCTCGGGTTGGGCAGCGGGCGACCACTTTGAGCCAAGGGCATCGCGTATATGCCTAGAAAAATAATGGGTGATTTAACAATGGACCTGGGATATAAGGGATTAGAGTTAAAAAATGTATAGGTAGACCACTCACAAATCCAACATATAAGATCCCACCTAGCAGTAATTCATGGAGATAACTGTCCTAGGTAATATTAAACCTTCGCTTAAATACCCTCGCTATACATGATGTCCGGGAGATAGATTTACATTTACTAAAACTGTCTTTTAAAAAAACTAAAACTAGTCAACTTGATTTTAACCGGAAGCACAAGTAGTTTTTTTTTAATTCGATAGTTTGAGAGTTCAGTCTTTGTTGGACAGACTTAATAATAATATCAGTGCTTCTATGATGAATAAACTCAATTGTTGTACCATTTTAGACATACATACATACATAACGTCACGCCTTCATTCCCAGTGGGGTAGGCAGAGCTACAGAAACACCAAAAACTCTAAAAAGATTTGTTGATAATTCTGTAACCACATTTTGCACAACTAGGCTAAGATGTATACCAGTGTATTAGTGACGGGTTGTAAGCCCTTATTCCTTTAGTCGCCTCGTACGACATCCAAAGGAAGACATGGAGTGGCACTACCCTAACCCGGCAACCACACGGATGATGTTATACCATTTTAGAATCTCCATTAAATAGGCATTTTTTTAGAAAGCAGCAGGTTTCATAAAAAGAAATACAAACTCAGAGATTTCTAAACTTGAACCCCCGTACTAATAAACGTGGAATAAGCTTGGAATAGTTATACCATGCTTTGTCCTTATCTGTCGAATTCAAATGTCACAATGACAGGAAACTATTATATATCTACACAGACATGGCATGGCATTTGTAAGGGGGCAAGTGCTGAAATTAAAAAAAACTTTTAATGATTTATTAGTTTCGTTATACTTCTTAACGCAAATTTAATCAGCTTTCTTTCACAGCTAATAACTGTGGGCGTGACATCGAAAATTAACCAGAGTACCACATCTCCAAAATTTTGAAAAGTTGAGATATCTTGTTTTCGGTGCAACTTATACTAAACATGATTTATGATATTTTAAACACTCCTGAGCTGAGCTATCCAGCCCTGTAAGGTTGGCCACTATCTGCCACCTTATATAAAAACATCCTGACCAAATTAAAATAATTCAATTTTAGTAGGTCCCTTGACTCCGTCCACTTGTATCTTACCGTCAGCGTAACGCGGCGACGCGATCCTCGTGAACGGAGCGGTTCTCCTGCCCCAGCCTGGTCGAGCCAGGTTATTGCAGGTGCCGTCCATGGTCCTGTACTTCCCGTCGGTGCACCTCACGGAGACTGGCTCGCAGTAGCGCGGGTCTTTGACGCGAATAACTTGATGCTCCAGGAATGCCATGAAGGTGTTGGGGGTTACGTTGGTGGCACTGTAGCATTAGAATTGTTTAAAGTGGTGGGAAGAGAGTCAGCTGAGTCAGTCTACACGTTGGATTGGAGTTTAGCCTTATCGCTATCAGTCTGTCCGGCTGAATGTCACAATTGCTTTCTTTTATTTACAAAAAGAAGTAATTACAAACAGTGGAGTTAAGTAATACCCCATGGTGAAATTAAGATTAAGATATACATATTCAGAGAGTATTAAAACTGTACATTTTGCACAATTTTTCAAAGCGTCTCTGTACATTCTTTATTAAATAGGTGATGAACTGGATACAGGGATGAGTATGTAAGTGGAATGTCACACTAGTAACCTATTAATACATCACAAAACCTACCTAGAACACAGCTTTAACTGCATAAGCTTTGTGGCCATCAGCATATCCCGAGATACTTCAGCCACCGCCTTGGCATCAGCTGGCAGCTTCCCAGAGAACAGATGGAGCAGCGACGGAGAGCAGACATCTAGGTTAATTCCGCTGCGTACAAGTTCATTGCCGCGCTGAGCCGCTGCTCGTGATAGTTTACGCCCGCATCGGAGCGACTCGGCTACCATCTCTGACGTGATTGGCCCATCCTCATCTGGAAGGTGATTTGGTTTAAATGGTACCAAGTGTAATTAAAACAAAGATAAACTCATCTTTCATCGTGACACTACTACCTACTTTAACTAAAAAAGGTTTATTGTACGTTATGATTTTTATGAATAATGGGGAAACATGAATACAATGTACTCGTAAACTATCGATAGTTATAGTACGAACAAAATAAACGCGGCACCGCTGAGGAGCAGAGGTTATTGATACGCGGGAAGAGCTTTGTACCACGCAAGATCTGCGCGGTGATTGCGATTGGATTATCGCCCTGTCATAACAAAACGTGTCAAAATCCAGTCATTATCACGATTACGGACAGCAAGGGCGCCGGGTGTCATGTGTATGGGTCTTAGATCCCACTAAGCATCAGGTAGCCGTGCGATCATTTGGTCTACTTTCATTTCTTTCCACCCTTAGCCCCAGTGGGCACAAATGGAGAAAATATTATCCCTACTTGTTACCGCTGGGTGCTGGGAACAACTTGGATGTAATCATTCCCATTTTAACCTTTGGGCAGAACTAGGATAAGATAATTCTCTTTTGGCTCCAATCCTGCGTTCTCCTTGCCACAAAAAGAAGGAAATAGAAAGAGCATGTCGGACCATGGTCAGTGTAGGGTTCCGAAGCCGTTAAGTACTAAAAACAAAAAACTACCTGAAACAACAACAAGTATGAAGTAATTTTCTATTTAAAGTTAGATGATTTTTCACTTTGCTTGCCCTCATCTCAAGAACGAATCAAGTCTCCTTAAACTTGCTATTTTTTCTTTTAAATTCATTATACCTATACGCTTTCACTTAAGATGTTTTTTCAGATTTTCAGTAATATTGTAATTTTGGCTGTATTGGACACACTAGACTTTAAAGCTAAATATTATTAAATTGTTTCCACAAACCTGCAATATTTTTGAAAGACTTATTCAACTAAACCCTTTACCAAGGGGAACACGAGAAAAAACCATCCCCACATTACACGCAGGGGAGGCAATATAAAAAAAAACTTTATTTTACTACTTTGTCGGTGTGACTAATATGCATATTGCATATATTCATGCCAAATAACAGCTTTCTAACTCTCTGAGCTAAGCTGCGGACGGACGGACATGGCGAAACTATAGGGGTTACACTACGGAACCCTAATAATGACGCAACTTCACGGGGCTTGTGTGAAATTAGACGTTAGTTGCGATAGCAGTCTAGTCTTTTTTACACACATTTTACATACTCACACAAACGCACACGCAAGGCTAAACTGATTAAGCTATAACTAACGTGTTCAACACGCTGAACGTGCATTTTACGTGGTTGCGATGTGGCGTTGATAACCTTTGCACGCACACCTGCGCACTTTTATCTAACACCTGTGTGTGTAGGTTTTATGGCCGGTCAACGTTATTTGGGAACTTTAATTGATTAATACTGAAATTATATTATTTTTAGGTCATAAGTAGTTCGTACTTCATATTTTACAAAGGATCTCTAATAAACTGATGTAAAAACGATACCAAACTTTACCCAAATGTATAACCAGAGGGTTTTTTCCTAAGCGCCGGGAGTTGGATCTTTGACCCCCCACCCCTCCTCCCTTTAGCGTATTTATGATTGTCTCAATTTGGTCAATTTGGACTCAGTTAGGCTTGTGCTTGTAGCACCCATGCCTTTTGACAAAGCTCTACTCAAAAATGTAACACTTTTCCAAATTGACATTGATTCTTATTTTTTGACCACAAAGTTAAGAATATGTTTACGATACAGAAGCAAGATGGGTTTAAAACAAAAGTGGTATAGAGGCCCAAGTGATCCCGTTCACTATTTAAAGTTAAACGCAGCATTCAAGTCCGCGTCGAACCACAACCGATCTCACCGAGCTGCCAGCTAGAAGAAGGACTCCCAATATAGCATCTTCCGGTACGTGGTCGCCACTTCAGACCTAGCTGTTTGCCTTAACGGATACAGATCTCATCTTATTTAATTCGATGCAGCAGAGACACTTCAAGCATGCGTTTTGGATGACACGTAGGCCTAGTTGGGGGTGACCCCGCCTCTGAAGCCAGCGGTCCTGGGTTCAAATTCCGGTAAGGGCAGATTGTGTGATGAGCGCTAATATTTGTTCCTGAGTCTTGGATGTTTTCTATGTATTTAAGTATGTATTTCTCTATATAAGTATGTTTATCGTTGTCTAGTACCCATAGTACAAGCTTAGAGCTTAGTTTGGGACTAGAGCAATTTGTGTGAGATTGTCCCCTGATATTTATTATTTATTATTCGTTGTCCTTTGGTTCCCCAAAATACTTAGGTGGCTCAGGGTTCCCCCTAAGCCTTCTTATGAGGCCTATTGCCTATTTCAGTTCTAGCTTACAAATTGGCTGATGAGTCAAGATACCTTTTGTTTGCTGTTATTTTAATTGCCTTTTTAGGGTTCAGAAGTTAAATTTCCGTCTGTCTATCTGTAAGTCACACTCACTTTTTCCCAGAAACTGTATCAAAGCTATAGCAGTTACATAGCTCTGTCATTTTCTCTCAGCGTAAACTGAACTGCATAGCTGTCATAATAAGGCCCCAGGGCCTCTATTCTACTGCTTTATAACGATATCGCGTTTGACGTGTTTTAGAATAGTTTATGACTCAGTAGCCATTATTGTAAATGACATAAGAGTTATCAAAACGTTGAAAGTACGGAAACACAACAAAGACGATATCGATATTACCGGGTAACTCATTACTTCATCGCATTTCACTTCATCGAATGTATCATTTCATCGAATTTCATTTAACCGAAAGCTATTTTCTGCTGAAGCCATAATGATTTCAGGGTAGCTTAAATATTAATTACGTGGGTTAGGTTAGGTTAGATGGTTAGCGTTCGACGAAATTAAATTCCATGAAATGATACATTCGATGAAGTGATCAGTTACCCGGTAATATCGATATCGTCTTTGACGCGTTTCCGTAACAAGTTTCGAAGAAATGATAGACACCCTTATTACCGTGTAGAATCCCAGCCCAGTACATGTAAAGCAAGGGAAATACCTAGGTATATATTTTTTTTTTACTTCAGGGCATCTTTTGATGCACCTACCTACGTTTTGTTGGATAACTGTTAAATAAACATTATATTCAATAATATCCTAAACGGTCACCCAAGTCGAATACTTGATAATAATATTATATTAAAGAAAGAAAGAAAAGAAAGAAATACATTTATTCGTGACAAACATTAACAAATAACAGAGAAATACGCACAGAAAAATGTAGTCACGAAATGGTTCCAACTCAGCATAATGCTGGCATTTGTCAGCGCTGATCTTCCGTTGGAACCACCAGGTGAGACCACGTATTCATTATTCGATTTGGAGCACCGTTTAGGTCATTATTAAACACTAATAATGCCATATTCACTAGAGTAACTGTGGGTAACGTGTCCCCATCCTTACAGCCAAGACTAGAAATAGGTACTAAACATCTGGAAAATATCTTAAATGAAAATACATAACACGAATTTAATAGGAAAACTATCGGGACTATGTAGACTTAATTGCTTCTTGCGATACAGACGACTAAAGTGTTTATACCTATTATAAATCATCTAAGACAGCACCAAATAACTTTACTTAGAAAATTCGTTCATACTTGTTGGTGTTCGAGATATTTAATTGTTTATAACATCACCGGAATCCTACACTGAGCATGGCAAGCCCAACACACAACCAGTTTTTGAAATATAATGTCACTAATGGCGTGTCCACATTGGGCTTAGTGTGAGCCATGATAATTCAAAACAACCGGCTGGTCTTATTGACCAGTCAGTCAGTGTGACATAAAAATAGATTACAATAAAATAATACTTACGTATCGAATACGTTTCAAATAAATCCGATACCGCTGTGCCGATTTTATCCAATATTGGACACAAATCCGGTAGCCATTCTGACCCTAAACTCCCCCAACCATTATAATAACAACTATTCGCACTATCTATCACCAAAACACCAATTACACAAAATAACACACTCATGTTATCACCCAAAAAGTTCGTAATACGCATGATTAGGATGAGAAACAAATTTCCTTTGCCTTCCGAAATAAAATAAAATAATTAAGTCGCGCGCATTTTTTGTAAATAGCCGTGTTGTTGTATTTTCTGCCAGTATTTATTTTGTTGATGAACCTGTCTTTCTTTTTTAATGGCTGACGAAAAAGTAAGGTGTTTTAGTGTTTTGTATCATGCCAGGTTCATCTTATCAAGTCACGTTTGTTGCAAGAGGCCGTTGAACATGTGGGAACGAGGCATTTCTTAATTTCTTCTTCAATTTTACACCACCTTTGCATAATACCCTGCCATGTTATCTGTTTTAAATTATTTCGCAATTACCTATCGTTCAATAATTCTCAGGACATGTGTTTGATTTCTTTGAGCTGCATTTGTTTGATTTCTGACTTGTGTACTTTCTTTTAACATAGTGTGAGTGAGTGTGTGTGTGTGTCTGTAGTTAATCGTGTTTAGGTGATTCGTAACATTTGCTTATCTTACTGTGCATAATTCGTTGGTATGTACCTAATATTAAGGCACGTTATGTAAAGATTTTTAAGTAAGTAACTTGCAGCTCCTATAATTAAATAATATAACGGTCGTCGCCAATGAAGAATCTTGAAAAGATAACACCATGAACGTGTATTCGGGTTTCCTATAAAAGCTACTTAATCATAATTAAATAAATATATAAATATCACAAGACAATGTCACACAAATTGACCTAGTCCCAAACTAAGCTCTAGGCTTGTACTATGGGTACTAGACAACGATAAACATACTTAGATAGAGAAATAAATCCTTAAATACATAGAAAACATCCAAGACTCTGGAACAACTACTCGTGCTCATCACACAAATTTCTGCCCTTACTGGGATTTGAACCCGGGACCGCCGGCTTCGGAGGCAGGGTAACTCTCAACTATCAGTTTCTGGATATTTATCTATCAATACATACAAATGTAAATATAATCAATTCTAATTTCCTTAGATATCTATAGCTGTCGATAATGTCGATGTATCGATTTCCTCCGAGGAGATATATATGGAAGCTATTAAAAAATTCTTATTCTTATAAATTAACCTAATGTATAAAGTAAGTAAAAGTAGATTGTCAAAAAAGGGACTAAAGTAAGCCATTATAGCAAAGTCAGGGTGGATGAAGTTCAACTGTCATTACGGCTTTTTAGTCTCGAGTTAAAAATTCTACTTTTCACTTCAATTGCGAGAAAAAATAATCTTTATACGGCCGTATACGAAATTTTGCCGGTTTTGCTTCTTTTCGTGATTTTACAGTTAAAATACTGCTTTTCTATAATTTCTAAAGCACGTCATGAAATATTCAATTATGATCCAATAAATGAGTTACGAATGTATTCATTCATTAGCTACTTTTTTATTTTTGTCGAGTATTGTAATGCGAGATTTAGGTTGTTTTAAAACATTATATAGTTATTGCTATTATTTTTAATTTCTTGGATGTTTTTTTAATGTAATGCATTGATTTTGAACTGAACTTTATTACTGTTGCTAACCGAATTAAAAAAAAAAGGGAGAGGTTATACGTTCCATGGTATGTATTTTTTTTTACATGTTTACCGGTAACTCCGTCAATTGTAGACTGATTTTGAAATATTTAGAGTATACTTCCGAGGTGGTCCCATTATCACCATATCTGAATCTGATGAGGAGATCAGTGAGGAATTTAGGGAAGTCCTGAAATATTGTAGGCAAACATACAGCGATTTTAGTACTTTTAGTAACAAATCTAGCATTTGCATTCAGAAAGTATCGTTTGGGGAAATGGAACTGATGATGAAGACCACAGATGGCCATCGGAACTCCTCAACGGTACCTACTTCAAGGGTGGCGATCAGATATCTCGATTATGATAGTTGAGCGACTACAACGAAGAATATTTACTTGTTGAAATATGACTATGACTTTCCGGCTGCGTTGCTTGCGGCGCGCTTGAAACTTAAAGTTTCATATCAACTAGTAAGTGGGACTACGGAACAGCGTATTATGATCACTAAAAAGTATAAAACAAAATAAATGTTTTAAAAAACAAAAAACCGCCTTTAAAAATGTAAAAGTTAAATCCTTTTAAAATTGTAGGCACCTACCTAATAGGTTAGTCCAACTGAAGTCGGCGATCATAATATATTCGCCAAAAAAGCCGACTTCAGTTGGACTAACCTATTAGGTAGGTGTCCACAATTTTAATTCTTTGCGTTTTTGAAGGCGGGTTTTTTTTTAATTTAGGTATAAACGAGAGTTTTAAGTAGCCGAAATCAAAAACAATTTTTTGCCCATTTTCTATAAAGTTTTACCAAATTATTATTTTTTACATAAAACAATTATACAAAGGTAGTAAAGTTATTCATACATTTTTTAGACGACTTTTACATTGTAATTTTTTCATACCGTTTTGACGTAAAAACGATTCGTGAATATCCGATATTCTAAGCCTTTTACAGTAAAATTCACAAAACAGTCGCCGGTTTCAGGTCGATTAATCAAAATAAAATTATAAAAACAAAAAAGTAGTTCATACATTCGTCGAAAACTTAAATTGTAGAAGTAAAGTATTTCAACTGTAAAATCATGTAAATCAGCGAAATCGGCAAAATTTCGCATACGGCCTCTTAAATTAGAATAAACTCCTTAAAAATTACAACTTCTATAAGTTGTATATTATAGCGCTATCGCTATAATTTTTACTCCTAACGCGTCACTGTAATGCAAAAAGAGACAACAACAAGATTGTTTTTGGGCTTAACACGTAACCATCCGTAGACAACTTTTCCGACACGAAGACCTCGGCGGTGGAGGTTGTATGCACAGCCCCACCTGCCCTCCACCGGCACCACCGCACACTCCGACGACAAGGGCAACATCATCAAATGGCAACATGTATCAGGCTGTTTGTGGTTTTCCAAGGTTTTTACTTCTAAGGAAATTAAAAAGAAAAGTACCCTAGTCCCTAGGGAGTGAAATGTCACTTTAGTTCCTAGGGATTAAATGCATCTCTTTAGTCCGCCTAATCATGACTTTTATGGGTCATTTTAGAGCGTGAGAACTTAAAAGTACTTTGTTTATTCACAAGAACAGACACAACACAAACATAACAGACATAACATAAAGAACAATAAAAGTCCATATATATGTAAAACTCAATCTTCATATCGTAAAATATCATCACAAAACAAAACTTATTTTACTTACTTTCCTAAAAAATATCCCTATGAAAAATAATCATCATATTATGTACTTATTTTTCGCTTTAATTTATTTTAGCAGATATCTTTAAACATCTTAATTTTTATAATCTTAAAAAATTACAGGACAAAAAACTTATCAAATACACAAATAAATTACCAATTAAGTACATTCGGTTTTTCAGTAACAGGTCAACAATAATTTAAACACTTTCCAACATAATAATTTCTTTACGTTATGTTAAAATAAGTATTAACATTATATCTGGCAATTATGTAAGTACCTAATGGTCAAAATGACAAAACCCTTTTGCAAAGAAAACGTATGCATACTTACCATTATTTCATGTAGGTTAAAAAAAAAATTGGTGGTTGAATCTTCAGAACCCAACCATATTTAACGATGATTTTTGATTTAATGTTTGAGTATTTATAACTATAGTGGGATAATTAATATTAACTTCTTTTTAATTCAAATTTTAACTTATTTAATTTAATAGTCGGAAAGAAACAACAGTAAAAACCAACGAACTTACAAACTTGCCTACTTAAAACTACACTAATAATCTAACAAATCGCTACCAGAGGGCATCGGTCCCAAAATGCGGGCAGCATTGCCACGATGTATGGCAATGCTTAACACAATTTTTCATTGTAAAAATAATTTCTTCATTTTGTGGCAAGTATCTTTTCTTACAGTATATTTAACTACTTGAAAAGAAAACTCTAGTGCCCGTTTTCCATGCAAGGAGGTGTATTTAAGACATGTCACTATTTTCAGAAATGGGAATGCTCCTGAGGCCTTTATAAGTTGAGTCATCATTCATCATACTAGGTAGCATGCTGTCGCAAGAAGTCAACGACAACGTTCCATGTAGCCAATGTTACTTTATTGTCATAGTTCTAAGGTCATGTTACAAATTAAGTCAAAGATGGCACGTAGCCCCGCAACCGAGTAAGGACATTGTAGGTTTTTTTAAATGTCTTTCACTCCTTGCTATACTATAAGTTGATACAAGAACAATGTAAGTCTTCATTGTCAAAAGGCCAGGTTTCTAATTGGTCGGACATAGGTTAGGCTAACCTTAGGTGGGAGTTAAATATATTTAATATACAATACAATACAATACAAATACTCTTTATTGAACACCAAAAATAAAAAAAAATAAAAACAGAACATGGAACAGTACATTTAAATCATAGGTATACAACAGGCGGTCTTACCGCTAAATAGCGATCTCTTCCAGACAACCTTGTAAGAGAAATAACTGAGGACACATATTCATGGCAGGGGGTGTAAACTAATTCGTTTAGAACTCAAACTAAATAACTACACGAAACAATTAAATTATTTCAATTTTGAAATTAGAACTATTTATAAATATACTAAATATAAATACATAAAATAAATAATTGAATAAATACATACTAAATACATATAATTATACATCTATATAATATATACATACATACATCCTCCAAAAACAGCCAAACAATGACAACAGACGAAGCATGAGATATAACAAAGAAAAAAAGTAAGGGAGATAATAGAATAACTACGGAAGTGACAGAAAATGATCCTTTAGCTTGCTTTTAAAAATGGCAACAGACTTAGCACGTCGTACCTCCACAGGCAAAGCATTCCATAACCTTATCGCCTTGATGGTAAAAGAATTTGTGTAAAATTTAGAGGAAGAAAAAGGAACTGACAGGAGAAGGTTTTGGGACGCTCTAATAGATTTAAAATAATTGAACCGCTCTTTTAGGTAGCGCGGGGTTGCAGGGTTGAAAAGAATGCTGAAGAGGAGATTTAAAATGTGAAAGTTACGACGAGCACGGATTGTGAGCCACTTGAGCTGATTGCGAAAAACGGAGACGTGGTCATACTTGCGTAACCCAAATATGAACCGTATGCACAAATTCTGAATACGCTCAAGCTTATCTAGTTGCTCCTCAGTGAGATCCAAATAGCACACGTCAGCATAATCTAGAATAGGAAGCAGTAAACTTTGAGCAAGCGCAATTTTCGTGGCAAGAGGCAGAAAGTTCTGAAGCCGTCTGAGAGAACCTACAGCTGCAAACATCTTCCTGCTAGTCTCACTAACTTGAGGTGCCCATGACAAAGTGCGGTCCATGATGACACCCAGATTCTTAACCTGGAGAGAGTAAGGTATCAGAACACCGTCGAAAAAAACTGGAGGAAGATTCACAAAGTTGACTCTAGAAATTAGTTGGGAGCTGCCAATGACGATCACTTGAGTTTTAGAAGGGTTTACTTTTAGCCCAAACGCATTGCTCCAACTCAAAATTCGTGTCAAATCTTCATTGGCAGCGTCAACCACAGAAAAAAGATCGTCAAGCGTACCCTGAGTATAAATTTGAAGGATTTGATTTGAATATATATCTTTATAATACGATAGAATATAGTGATCATTTAAATCACAGAACTATATAGAGATAGAAGGAAAGAGTTCGTCGTTTTATATGAGAACCGAGCGTGTAACATTTTGCGTAGGCACTTTGACGTCACGCGAGTCTTTTAGTGATGTGTACAACATACACAAAATCGTTTCTAATCTGTTTTTTTCATCGATCGCAATTCGCAACGGAAGAGCGTCAGCAAATGCCACTAGGGAAAGTATTTTATTTACTTTTCGACGGTTTTTTTCCTTCAAGCGTTAAATTTGTTTGTCTTTTTCTTTTATCATTTGCCTTGCGTTATTCAATCGGTTCATATTTTTTTTCTTCTTTGGTGTATGAATTAAAGTTTCGTCTGATGTGGATGGTTCATTAATATTCTGTAAGTGTAATATATGTTGAAATATAATAATACAAAACTACTAATTACACAAATTTTAAAACAAATTAGTATGTCATCATTTTATAGTAAAATCACTTTTTCCAGCTTTCTTTTCCTTGGCGTGGTCTTGATAGAGTCCTTCTCTAAAGAAGGTGATCCTTTTATGTGTAGCATAAACAATACTATGTCTGTAGCATAAAGCGCGCGTGAGCGCACGCACACACACACACACGCACACACGCACACACACACACACACACACACATACACACACACACACACACACACGCACGCACGCACGCACGCACGCACGCACACACACACACACACACACACTCATTGTGACGTATAAATGTAGGTACCTTTTCATTATTTGACATTATCACTACATCTATAGTCGGATAAGCTGTACTGATTATTCGCCGGTACTTTGATTGGCCAGTAGGTAAAGGTATCTTTGTGAAAATGTACAGAACAAATCCGGTTGTGTTTTGTAGGAAACCAGTTTTATTTGCTTCTATCCATCTATTTTTTATAATAGGATCTTTTGGAAAACTGAAACAAAATTGCAAACTATACTTAATTATTATCCTTTTGGCAAAAATATTTCATTTTGACTACTACTTCATCTCACGGCTACATAATAGTAAAAAAATCATTTTTGTGACAAGTTTTTGCTGCCGACTGTACTTTTTTTGCAAAATCTTTATCTGCTTATCGAGACAAAACTATTGAGTCCTAACACGGTGGGTCTACGTTAAGAATAGCGGAGATCCTGTCGCCACCTTCCATCATCAGATCATCTCTTAGATACCATAATATTGCATTGTCATTGAGTTTACATATATGGTCCAAATTTCAGTCCATTCCGTTAACGGGAAGTGGGTCAAATTTAATTTGCAAGATTTGACCCATACATACATACATACTTACATACGCATATTGCAAGTGAAATAAACGCTTGTAAAAATAATTATCATTTTTTCTGTTTTCAAAATTTATTTTAATCGACTAAGAAATCGGCATTGAAAATCGCCGAGTACAACACTATATCTTACTTTTGACAGAAAAATGAGAAATCAACCTTGAACGCGTCTCGACAAGTGCTCGACAGTTTGGATTGGTTTATTTTCTTTGCTGGTTTTCAATGCATGCCAAGTCTGGCGCGTCAAATTAAAGCCGCAATGGAAAAGTAGCAGTAGACACGGACTCGCCCGTTACTGTTTATATGAAATTAATACTATGCAACAAAATAAATTGTTTTATAAATAATAACGGATATTTTAGGGAAAAGAGTACTTACCTATGAAAAGAAATATCTTGATTCACAGCTCCTACTTTTTTGGTGGTGTTTAAACAGTTTATTATCGAGCAACAGGGCATTTTGTTTTTATATTCGAACGTCACACACGGAAAGCGGTCGAGAGCGGACTGAGCATCGCGGCGAGCAATGCAGTCCTCAGAACCTCTTTTCGGCACGCGAGGTACATACACTCTTTCCTTCTATCTCGATATAGTTCTGTGATTTAAATTAATAGCACTTACATCAAATCTAATCTAATATACTAAAGTCAGGTTTTAGCAAATAGTATTTACATAACATTTTATTATGTTTAATTTGTAAATTGGTCATCTGTTTGTATGTTATGGTAAATTGTTTGTATGTCTTTGACATTTATTACCTTCTTTAGTTTTTATAGGTGTCGCAGCTAATAATATGACCATTTAAACGATTACATATACGAGTCCAGGTACAAATATTAAATAATCTAACTATGCCTCTTATCTATAGATATGATTTTATAATATTCTGGTATCTGTGGTATCACAAGTTTGCATTATCTTATTAAAACTTAACAGATAGCATGAAATATTTTTCGTTAACTAAGCTCTCCTAAGCCAATAAGCAGTATCTCAAATTCAATAGCCAAAGCAGATTTAATTATAATATATCCTGTTGTTAATAAGGTTGCAATTGCTACAGGAGTTTTGTTTGAGATACTGCCATTTGTGTTAGCATGGCAGAACTTTGTTACCTACCAAAAAAATTGTGGTGATGCCAATGCTCTTATAAAAAAATATGGTAACGTTTGCTATCTCACTTCATACATCAAAGTATAAATATCACCCAAGCTAGTCCAGTCATTATTTTCAATTATTTAACTTTATAAATGCAGATACTGGACGAAAAGTTCAGCAGTCACTGCCACCGCAGACCGAAGCCTAGTTTCCGAACTCTCACGAAAGTCTTGAACACGTGGTCCCAGACGTTAGTGCTGATGCCAAATGCTGAAAATATATAGATAGACATTTTCATTAGTATTTATTACCTGGAGGATAAACAAACAGTAGGTATCTTTTTTCCATTTATTCCACTGGAAGCCAATCTTCGGAAAAGGCTGAGCTCTTCTCTTGTTTACTTTACTCTAAATTACTAACTGAATATGGTAACTAAAGCATAATTCATATTGCATGTTTAAAAAACATCTGTTCAGTGTAACTCAATGCACCAGTAAATATAGTTTTTACAATAACTGGCCTGAATACGAAGAACGAAACTAGTGTCAACTAGGAGCCTAACCAATATGCATAACGATACGTTAACGATTTTCGCAAACGGACGATTGACGTCACCTGGGGCCCTAGCCAAGATGCAAACGCTCCTAACGTTTTTCTTTTCTATCGCTCAAAATGTATGGGATGACATTCTCGTCCGTTTCGATAAACCACGTGGTTGAATGTCATCCCATATATTTTGAAAGATAGAAAAGAAAAACGTTAGGAGCGTTTGCATCTTGGCTAGGGCCCCTGAAGACATATTATGGCGTCGGCCGCTTATGTTAATTCCATACATTTCGTTACTTTTCGAAAGTGGCTAAAGTTGGTATCTTGTATCTATTAGCCACCCTGTAGGTGCACATACGAAGTTATAGCTCAGACGGTTAGTCTATTCCAGGGGCTCTAGTTTGAAATCCGTATTTCGAACTTTGTCTATTGCTATGTCTTTTGCTCTCTATGTCTAATTTGCAAAAAAAGTGACGGAGCGAATCGAAGTTCGAATTACGGATTTCAAAGTAGAGCCGCTGTCAACTTAAAAGGTGCGTGTGGGAAACATTTTACGGTAATTTATAGCCGGCCATTGTGGGCCTTGCTCGGAAGGCCTGTAGGGGGTAGGACAGCTATAGTGACCGGCTTCACATTACCGTGAAAATGTATGTTGTTAGACACACCTTTAGTTAAGGGACTATTTCGATCTATTTCTTTGTGAATTCCGGTAGACTAAACGGCTTGATTGGTAATTATTCATTCTTTTATCCCGTGTGGTTGCCGGGTTAGAATAGTGCCACTCCATGTCTTCGCGTGGATGTCGTAAGAGGTGAACAAGGGAATAAGGGCTTGTAGTACTGTTAGGTGATGGGCTTGCAACCTGTCACTAATACACTAGTAAACTTTTTGGCAAAATGTGGTTACAGAATTATAAACAAGTATTTTTAGAGTTGTTGTTTCTGTTACTCTGCCTACCCTACTCTGGGAATGAAGGCGTGATGTTATGTATGTATGCTATGTCATTTTATCCTGAATTTCTTATCATTATGTGATACTGCCTCGCTAAACTCGAGGTTGAAGTATTTGTTCATTTCATTTCCACTAACTTTTCCGCTTTATTTCAAATTTCATCTTGTCAGTTCTGATGCTGAAGAATTGATTAGCGTTAACTGAGAGGAAAGTTACCTCTGTCATGGTTGATGAAGTGGTGGTTGGAGTGGTAGCGCTTCATAGCGTAGAGATACGTGCCGTCTTCCGGAGAGCCGTGGTGCACGTAATAGTGGATCATGTCATACACTAAATAGCCTGCAAAAACATACATAAACCATTATCTCAAGTGCCACGAAGTTCCAATCAAGGTCTACTGTGTAATAAAACCAGGGAGTGCAGCTGTAGCCTATCAAGGTAATTAAGTAAGAAATGATAAAGTACAAAAATAAAGTGAGTTTATAACACTATTATTATGACACCCATACTAGCCTAGTCTGTATCGCGGGTGCCAATTACCTAACAACGTTCGATGAAAGTGGACTTTAATAAAGTAAAGCTTTTTAAGGGTACGTTAACAAGCAAGGACAGGGTCTCTATTCTACTCGCTAAAACCATAATGCTTTTGACATGTTTTTGTTTTGCTCATAATATGCACGATTTATGTTTCATAATAATGCCAGCGTCACTACTTCAAATCTTCCGGCATAATACCCGTGCAGCGAATACCCGCAGTTTTATGCTGAGCCAGTGCCTTTTTTTCGCATCATCACATGGCTCTTTTTTAAACATGATGAATTACCTTATAAATTTAATTTAATTTGTATGTTAATTATTACTTAAACTGTTTAATTGCATGATCCAGTTTTATCATTTTAGGGTTCCGTACCCAAAGTGTAAAAACGGGACCCTATTACTAAGACTCCGCTGTCTGTCTGTCTGTCTGTCACCAGGCTGTATCCCATGAACCGTGATAGCTAGACAGTTGAAATTTTCACAGTTAATGTATTTCTGTTGCCGCTATAACAAAAAATACTAAAAAACTGAATAAAATAAGTATTTAAGAGGAGCTCAACACAACAAACATGTTTTTTTTCGCTCGATATTAAAAACGGCAATAGGTAGACGATTAAAATATATATTAGCTTTAAGAATTAATAATTAAATTAAAGTAAAACAATTATTTAAGCTGGGCTTCCATACAACAAACGTGTTTTTGGTCGTTTTTAGCTCGATCTTAATATAGACGCCGTGGTTATATAGATACTCGTAATGGTACGGAACCCTTCGTGCGCGAGTCCGACTCGCACTTGGCCGGATAGTAAATTATTTGGCTTTAACAGCAATTAATAAATGGGATGGTATTGAAGAATAACGATGTTTAAATCTGTCCATCTAGTGTAAATGTAACGATAGCTCTTATTTGCTTGAGCCCGGCCTCTATCCACGTCGGTAAACCCATATTCGGCAGAGATTCCACACGATAAAACCTTTGTGTTTACGTGGGTCCGTATTGTCAACGTTTTTATAGTAAAATGGTAACAGACAAGCTACCGAATGCATTATGCGTGTTCAAAAACGAGTGTTACTACTGACACGACCTTTCAACGGATGTATATGTGGCAAGTGATGAATATAGATTGTGTTCGTCCTTCTGTCAAAAGTCGAAGCCAAACAAACTGTCCAGGGAAATCAGATAATTGGGCGCTAACTTCGCGTGTTAATGGTTTGTTTGCACGCAACGCTGTGTTGCTCTAAAATCTTGTTGCTACCAGGTCAAACGTTTGATGTTTGACTAATTGAATTTAAAAGAGACCCGATTCGAGCATGTCGGACCATACTGTAGTGTAGGGTTCCGATGCTGTTGACCCATAAGGAAGAGCGGCTGCCTCTTAGCACAGGTATATTCTATACTTAAAAAGAGGTAGCCAACTACTGTAATTACAATGTACTTATGGAAACTCAATAAATGATTTTGATATTTTTTTTTTGAAATTTTTTTTTTGTTACTTACTCCAAACATAAAAAAACTATCTCGGAAAACTAAATCATTCATGAACGATTTTTTTATTTGAAATTACATATTTGGATGATAAATTGATAATAATTTTAAGTACCTAGATTTAAACACTAACGTCGCCTGTATCTCAAGAACCAATCAAGTATAACTTAGTCGTGATAGTTTTTCTTTTAAATTCGTTATAGGTATGTGCTTTATTTTTATTATTTCCGGGGATCAAATTAAGATGACTTCGTTGAACTTGGGTTGCGTATAAGAATTATCGAAGGTCACGGTCTTCAATGGGGACTGCAGATATAAAAAAAAACATAGCATTTACTTAAGTTTTGCCTTAGTCTATCGGTAATACAGACTTTCAAGAAAAGAGCTTTAATTTCCCCATAAGACTGCTGACAAACCACCGACAATCTTTCTAGAATTCATGGGCGATGGAGATCACTTCCCAGCGTTGCTCGTTGGCCTATCAAACCAAATATACTATAAAAAAACCGGACAAAAGTATGTCGGACCATGCTAAGTATAAGTTACGAACTATGAAGCCTCCCAACATAAGAACAAGTATGATCAAACTTTCCATTAAAAGTTATTTGGGGCTGTCTTAGACGATGTTTAATTTAAGTTTACACCTTTGTCGGCGTAATTTTAATGGAAAATTACAGCAATGTCTCTCTCCCAGGAGTCTCTGAGTGAAACCACGGGCAGACGGACAGACGGATATGGCGGATGGACATAATGTAAGGGCTCTTAGTTTGACCTCGGAACCCTAAAAACGTGTACTGGAACATATTCGCAGCAACAGAACGAATAACAATTAACTTTAACACCCCTAGCAACAAAGTTCTACTTTTAATCGCTTACCTACTACTCGTAGGTATACAGCGTGTAAATACATTTTAACAACAGTTAATACACACACTAATTAACGTAAAAACTTGTGTAATAGCAACATTACTAAATTTTTTTCTTCTTGCTTATTAATTCGCCAAGCAAAGCATCTACGTAAACGTCATGTCATGAATTAAGTACGTCGCCATTTGTTTATTTCGCCAATTAAAGCCGAAAATAAAGATCATTCATTGATTCTGTTTTAAATTAAATTACCTAGGTACTTATTAATCGTGACGGTTCTCACGCCTGAGTTAGGTACTTACTTATTTTTCAGATGTCGTCCTTGCACTTTGATACAGGCAATACATTGACAACTGATGAACGCTCTCACACTTCGTAAATACGTTTTGTTATACGAAGTTACATGAGTTATATTGCTACTAAGATAAACTTTAAAAATTAACTACGCTTCAATAATACAAGTTACTAACAAAATTTACATGATGTGTATGATCGTTAACTACGTCTGGATAAAATATATATGCCGGTAATTGAAAAATTTATGAAATTTACCCACTGTATACCTACGAGCTCTCACCACAGAAAATGATTCAGTGGTCTAAAGCTTTGATATTGAACTATGTGTTGCGATTTTTGAAGCATCAATCCTTACACCTCGAGGATGAAAAAGGTAGTGTAAAGGTATGCCCCTTTTTTATTATTATACATGATAAAGAAAAATCTAATGTTACTCGTAAGTTAATTAAATTAATGTCATCAGCCCTTTTATGAAGTTTATAATATTTTTAATGAACCACACAAAAGAAAACATCAACATTGGATTTGTATACCCTAGAATGTCCATAGACATTAATTCAAGACTGCAAATGTGTTGTCAACCTTGGGAACTAAGATACAATGCTAGTAATTTCACCAGTTATCTTATGCCAACACCGGAACACAACAATGCAAACACTTTTCCTTGGCGGTAGCATAAAATATAAGATGGTGGTAGCGATTTGGATGGACCCTGCACAAGGCCCTATGACCACTTAACACTAAATGATTGTGCCCAAAAATCCAAAGCTAACCCAAAGTAAGACATGTTGAATAAAAACCTGAATAAAAATTCAAAATGGTTGTCTCCCTATGAAATTGGCAGAGCTCCCGGAACCAACCCAAATTAAGGTAGAACTATCAATATCCAGAAATACTGGATACCCGACAAGATTTTGCACAATTTTATTGCACTGAGTATAAAGTGTTACCGCAAACAAATACATTTTTTTTTATTATCTTACTATGGCCAATTTTACCTAATAATCTTCTTGATAAAACAGTCACGTAGATCGTGTATCGGAAACTTTACATTTTATCAAACAGAGCATCTGTGACTCAATTTGCTATCAATATTACGTATCCTGATTAATCTTTAAGTACTTTGGTTTCAAAGAACACGAATATACAATTATCAAAATGCCTTACCGATGAGTCCTCCCGCCAGTTTGAGGAGGGGATAAGATAGCAGCAAACGCACCGGCACGTAGATTACGGACGCCAGCACGAATGCCGGGACTGGAGGGAACACTTGGCGTAACCCGTCAAACGGCACCTAGAATACAGACAAATTGTAACCTTCAAAGTTCTACAAATATACTGGGTGACCCAAAAATCGACGTCAAGCCAGAAAAAGGTGATAGGGCAGCTCATACTCGTAAGCTATCCATTTAACCCCCATGTATGTTCAGCGATTTTTAGTATACTCCATTTCATATACCATGGCCCGATGCACTTGAAGCTTAACAATAGGGCTCATAATGTTTGCCTTTTGTTATCTAATTAGGAGCACTTCAAAACAGGGACCGGAAAACCCCTTCATTTGATTAACCCTATCGATAGGGTAAGCCTATCATTTGGCTACCCAATCGATGTGGTTACCCTATGATTGTGTTACCTTAACGTTAGGGGAACCCCTTTGAACTAGTTAACCACTTCCATAGAGCTTACCAATTTCATTAGGGTTTCGGTAGTTTAATATTGAAGCGCTTAGCATTAACTGGGTTTTACCCCATTGATCGCCTCTCTCTTTTTTGCGCATTTGGGCGATTTCTGTCTAGCCTGACGTTACTTGCCTACTTTATTTAAGTTCGTGTCGGGACGGGATTGAGATGATAATGTTGTTTAATAATTCTTAGTTCATGTTCCCGCCGGAATAATAAAGACGTTTGGCTGCGTGACGGATGGCTGCTTGTGCAAGTACCTACTGCAAAAAGTGCAAGCTATTTTATTATTATAAGTGTACGCGAGAGGTGGTTGACTTTTAAATAATAAATTTTGTTTGATTTGAAAGTATTTTTAACATGGAAACGTACCAGGACGATTCTCAAGAAGAACTAAAAAAATATATCAAGCAAGCTTTAAAACGTAAATACCTATTAAATGTCTTGTTAATTTGAACGTTAGGTAAATAATTACATTTTTGATCATTTCCGTCCGTCCGCAGCCTAGCTCAGAGACTCTTAGTACTGGAAAGCTGTAATTTGGCATGAATATACATATTAGTCACGTCAGCAAAGTGGTGAAATAAAATCTTAAAAGAATTTTTTTTTTGGTGTACTTACCTCCCCTACACGTAACGTGGGGATGATTTTTTATTTTTCGTCTACCCTATAGTGTGGCATGTTGTTGGGTAGGTCTTTCAAAAATATTGTGGGTTTGTGAAAACAGTTTTTCGATTAAGGGATCTGTTTATGAAATTTTAAGCTTTAATGCGCTAATTTTTGTTAGAGTCGTGTCGCCCCCCCCCCCGCCCCTACAGCCAAAACTACAAATAATAAAAATCTGAAAAAAATCGTGAATGAAAGCGCATAATTATAACGAATTTTTGAGGAAAACTATCACCACTAAGTAGACATGATTGGTTCTTGAGATACAGGCGACTAAAGTATTTATACCTACGAAAATTAGCTAAGACAGCACCAAATAACTTTAAATAGTAAAATAGTTCATACTTGTTGTTTTTAGAGATAGTTTTTGGTGTTTGTAGTATTTATAAGCGGCGTCGGAACCCTACCTGAGCATGGTCCGACATGCTCTTGCCCGGTTTTTTTAAAACATTGGTTTAATAATGGACTGCTGAATGGATGCACTTTAAAAAATTGTACTTAAGTAACTAATGATTTACACTGTATAAATATATAAGTAAATAAGTACCTACCTAAATAATTTTGATCTCAACAATAGTTTCATTAAATAATTAACCTTCTACATTACAATATAATTTTGATCACAGCTAGTTTCATTTAATAATAATTAACCTTATATATAACAATAGGTAAACTGTAAAAATATGAAAAATAAATAAATCATTTTGATCATCAACAGTCTCATTAAACAATTGACCTTATATTGAACAATTAGTACATAATTACACTAAAAATATGTACTTAACTATAAACCAGTCTCATTAAATAATCGACCTTATATATGGAACAATTTGTGAATAATGGCTTGCTTACACTTTAAAAACGTAAGTAAGTAAATTATTTAGATCGCAGTGATGGTTTAATTAACCCTATACTCGTATAATATAACAATAGGTAAATAGTGATTTACAGCGTACAAAATGTATGTAAATCATTTTGATTTCCTCAACAGTCTCGAAAAGAACAAAGGCTAAATAATGGTTAACATTTGACTCTAACAAAAATTAGCGCTTTAAAGCTGAATATTTCATAAACGGATCACTTAATCGGAAAACTGTTTTTACAAACCCGCAATATTTTTGAAAGACCTATCCAACGACACTCCACACTATGGGGTAGACGAGAAAAAAAAAACATCCCCACGTTACGTGTAGGAGAGGTACACTAAAAAAAATGTTTTTCAAGATTGTATTTTACCACTTTGTTGGCGTGACTAATATGTACATTCATGCCAAATTACAGCTTTCTAGTATAAAGAGTATCTGAGCTAGGTTGCGGACGGACGGACGGACGGACGGACATGGCGAAACTATAAGGGTTCCTAGTTTGACTACGGAACCCTAAAAGCTACTTCTCATTTTACAAATATTTAATATTTATTAATATTAACCGTGTTTATAGCACGACACAATTAATAATGCGCGCATGGAAGCGCTTACACCGTTGATAGAGAGTCTATTATTGCATAATCCGCGCGCCATATTAATTGCGCCCACCTATAACATCGTAATTTGCCTGCGCAAAGCAAGCTTTCCATTTTGTTTTCTTTGAAAATTCGTCGGCGAAACTTTTTAACTGACGATTTTATTTAAAAAATATCTAATATTTCAGACGGAACTAAGAACTTAGCTAACTACGTAGGTAGTATACAATTTATTTAATCGACCCTGATCACTCATTTCTGAAAGTAAACAAACACTTTACGCCAAAATCCACCAAAGTCAGTTGAACCTACAGCCTTAAAAAAAAACAAGTTCAAAGCAAATCCCAAACAAAACAATGTACATTTTGTGGGAACGATAATTAGGTTTACTATTGTTTGACGTAGCGAACAGTGGACTCTATGACAAAGCCTCGGCCGTCTTCGGCACATTTCGGCTGGCTCACCTCGCCGTCTCGCATGCGCTACTCACCTGCCGCCGCTACCCATTCAATTGTTAGGTAGTGCAATAATAAGTCGAAACACTTGCGCATAGAGATTAAAAAAGCTTGAAACCGTTCGATTAAGTTTAAAAAGGGTAACAGATGATAGGGTATTGGGAATGGGTTAGCGCTTAGTCCAATTAATTGTATCGCTTGGTTGCCCTTTCATTGGACTATGTTAACGATAGGCTTAGCT
The DNA here is from genome assembly GCA_949316455.1 of Acleris holmiana. Taxonomy (NCBI): domain Eukaryota; kingdom Metazoa; phylum Arthropoda; class Insecta; order Lepidoptera; family Tortricidae; genus Acleris; species Acleris holmiana. The sequence goes on along the minus strand of OX438771.1, from coordinate 14,369,789 downwards.
CATCCTTGGGGTTTGTAAAAACAAGTCTATCAAATACCCTATCGAAAACCCCTTTAATGCTAAGCGGTTCCGGTCCCTGCTTCAAAATGGCACGCGTCGGTCCAACCTGCATACCACGCCGCAAAAGGGTCTGGCCAGGTATCTTTTGTTATCACTAATCCTATTGTTAACGCCTAATGACCGTCTCAAGTGCATCGGGCCATGGTATATGAAATGGAGTATACTTTCGGAGTTATTTTGTAATTTTTTCTATGTTAACAAAAACCCTTAAGTTCGAGGAGTACTTCAAGATTTTTTCAGTGGTTTTTACATCGATAGAATCATTATGAACTTAGGATGTTTTTAAAGCTACTTGCTATTTTTTTTTTAATGACAACTTTTTGTGTAATTACTAATTACACAAAGTTTGTTTTTCCATACTAGATGAAAAGGGAACTAGGGTTCACTTAGTATGGAGAAAGTAACTTTGTGTGATTACGAAAAGAGTTATCATGAAAAAAATATTGGCAAGTAGCTGTAAAAACATCCTAAGCTCATAATGATTCTATCGATGTAAAAAAACACAGAAAAAATCTTGAAATTGTGGTTTTTAGTAACATAGACAAGGAAAAATTACAATAATTCCGATTAAAATGATCAATAACTCCGAAAGTACTAAAAATCGCTGAACATACATGTGGGTTAAATCGATAGCTTACGAGCTGCTCTATCACCTATTTCCAGCTTGACGTGGATGTTTGGGACACCCTACATATAGCGGCAATAACATAACTGACAGAACCACTTTTCTCTATGTGCCGGTGTTATCTCACGTGAAAGAGATGCACTAAGAGCTAAACTAAACTTGTGCCAGTCACGATAGGGCCGAAGTGAGGTAATTCCGAAGTTTGAATTGCGAATATCTACCAAACTCTGACTTATCAATATTGACAGAAGTATTTTTCTGTTGGCATTATTCTAGTTTACTCAATCATGATCAGGTTAACTGTAAGAGATCCCTTAAATGAATAAGCTCGCCATTGTACATAATAATAATAATAATAATAATAATAATATCACGGGACAATGTCACACAAATTGACCTAGTCCCAAATTAAGCCCTAAATAGGCTTGTGCTATGGGTACTAGACAACGATAAACTTACTTATATAGAGAAATATATACTTAAATACATAGAAAACATCCAAGACTCAGGAACAAATACTCGTGCTCATCACACAAATATTTGCCCTTACCGGGATTTGAACCCAGGACCCCTAGCTTCGAAGGCAGGGTCACTCCCAACTAGGCTAGCGTGTCGTCAAGCATGTTACTCTTAAGTTTAGGTACGAACTTACTTTGCTTTTGTGCAATAAAGAGTTTACATATATAAGTACCTATTACTGCAGCCTTCAAATTATTGACCTTCCCTCTCACACTTTTGTCAAAAATATCTCTACCTTTAAACATATCATGCTTATTGTGAGCTGACAAAATGTCGCTAACATTCGTCAGTCCACCACACCCTCAGTCCATTTTATGCAAATAGCTCTATTACAACATTTACAGCGTCACCTTGCCTTACCTCTATGACACTCTACTATAATTGCCTCTGGTTCTTTTGTTTGGTATGTAAATTTCTGAGACCGGGATATGATTACGTAGCATAGGCAAAATGCTAAATACACGTAGTACGATATTTATTCTGTGGTCCGTAACGATTTGATACATAAGATATCCAACGATAAAAAACTGTACGCGAAGGATTCGACATAGGTTGATTTATGTCATTAAAATATTTCTATAAATATACCTAAATGTAATCTTATACTACATATTAAACGAGTAATATTGGTATTTGAATAAGTATTTGTAATAACGTTCTCAAAGAAGGCCCTAACGATTTTGATGAAAATTACCGGAAAGACGTTTTCCGGGTCAAAAAATCGACCTGTCAAGTCTTTGGGAACATTCGGGTTCAGCCCAAATATCGGGTTCCGAGATATTTGACATATAATGACGACACTATCAAATTGTGATTTAAGAGTGCCGTCTAGATACAAGCGAGTAGGGCTCGGTCGCCCAGTTACTTTAGTATTAACGTTAGCAATACGGAGTTTGGCCATTATGGCACAGAATAAGTAATAGTACAAGTACAGAAGCGACACTCCGTGACAGCAAACATGCGAATTTAAACCTAAACAGAACGCGTTAACGATAATAAAACAAGTGCACGGCCGGAAGTAACCTTGGTTACATTTCTGCGATCGATAGTGGGGGCGCCCCTAACGAGGCAAAATGCAGCTTAAATCTGCGCCGCGAGAGTATGTATTATTTCGCCCGCCATGAGCTTTACTGACTCCGCTCACTCCGCAGGGCTGGCAGTTACTTGTACTAATTAATACGTTAATACTTATTCCGTGGCAGTTGTAAGAAAACAAATTGCATTAAACTTATTATTAATTGTAGTTTTCTTATGTAGTTTTAGTTTTATTCATCCCTAACTGTGCTAATACTGTTGCATTTGGTACACAAACAGGACTATTTTCTTTGTACCTATCTTTTATATTGGTATTTGTTTGTGCAACTCTTAGTGTGTCTAATTGAATAAATAAATGAAATAAATAAATCTAGTTTGTAACTAGAGACGCACTAAGCGAGACAAGCGAGAAAATACAACTTGTGCTACCCGTACTGGAATAGGTAGGTTAATGTTAGTCTAGGAGCTGACGTACGTTTTCGATAAACAATCATTTATTTTAAGGACTTTGAAGGTTCATTTTGTAATACATAGTTGTATTACTAAATATTTGTTGTTAACATACTAGCATAGCATAGCTTCCATATAGACCTTAAAACATTTTGTTTATCTATAACAAGATGAAATAGGTATATAGAAAACAGATAGATAAGAAAGGGGATAGCACAAAAATCGCAAAATACCTGCATGCTTAGTATGGTGGCGTAAACGCCAATAAATTGCAAGACAAAATATGGATTAAGCTTCCGTCACTCTCGTACTTATACACGTGTCAAAAAGTGAAGGATGTTTTATCCACATGTTGTCACGCGACAAACGCAGCCATATTAGGCCCCCTGTATTGTGTTGATGCACCACAGATGTTAACATTACATCGTTAGTACATGAAAAAACGTTAAAAAAAAGTCGGATTGGTGAAATTTCAAAAAAACATTTAATATATTTTTGATTTAAAAACAATAATTATTAATATCTTATAACAATATTTATGTTTCATCAATAACATTTAATCAACATTTGCAACCCGCGATGGAAAGCCTATTAGTCTTATTGCCTGTTTCACAATCGACAAGTAAAGCTTATGTGAGACATAAATTTACTCTTTCTTACACTTAAAAATATACAAGGAGAGAGCCAATTTTTAATGGCAGATAAATTTGTCCTTGCAATACTTAATAATAAAATTTACATTATAATTATTTGTAACTGTGACTGATTGATTACAATTACAAATGTTTAATTTTTACATATTTTTTAACTCCTTTTTCATATATTTGATATTTATTTATAGTTAAGTAAAAGGTAAAATAAAATTTACAGTTTTTTAACAAAAGTTAATTACAATTTTAATTTTATTGAAAATAGTCACAAAGCGGACCTTATTAATTTTTTCTTATATATTATATAGGTAAATCATTACTAGGGTCATGTTTTAGCGAAAATATCCATCTAAATATTGTTATAATAATTACAAGTCTTAAACAAAAAATAAACCCGACTTCAATTTCCGTCAACCTCGGGAGTAGGTATACCCTAACAGGGCTAACAAATCAAAAAAATGTTCAAAATCAGAAACTAAAAGAAAAGAAAGAAAGAAAGACAAACCTGATTTAAACGTTAGTACTTATATATATCAAATTAAAAACTAACCTTACATCAGGCTCTTGGACTATGCAACTCGTATAACACGACAAAATTATAAACTCGAGCACTATTATTACCTATTCCGTTACTCAAGTAAGAAGGTAGGTAACCAGTATATGCTGACCTTGCTTTAGTAGGTAGTCACTATTACTGGGAGATCTACTTACGCGGAACGCTCTTTAAGTAAGGTAGGTAATAGATTTTTGATGCGAATAAGTCGAAAACTGCGAAGCTGAGGTAGGTAGTTAATAAAATAAATAATATTATTCCGCTCTTTTTGTGTCGAGGATTCAAAACTGTAATCATTGTGTCAGTAATTAAGTACAGCTACTCGTAACTACCTACGTCGATCGAAGTTATAATTTATAAAATAATATTAATAATAATCTTACCTTTCGATATCTTTTGGCAGTGTAAATAATGATAGATTCCTGTCATTATTTAAGCACCCGTATGCTCTACAGTACCTTTTGGCTTTTCGAGGAGCCATAGGTACATTTATTTAAACAAAAACTCGAATTATTTTCGCAGCGGCGTACGGGCGGCGCGCTTCAAGACGAGCGCTCCCGTGACACTCAACTGATTAGCCTTGTGTAAAAGGCCGCACATTGAGTAGGCAATAGCGCGGAGTGTCACCGGCCTGATTATGGTAAAATCGCAACACTGTCAGGATAGGGTGTTTTAGCGGTCCTTTGGAAGGAATTTCAACTGAAATAATATAGTGATAATGATGTTATTGTCCTGACTATTCAAATCAATTAATCTGCGAAGTTGTACTATGAAGAGACACAGCTCCTAAACTTTAGAAAGGAATGCCCTTCTAAATGAAAAGGACGCATGCGCCATTTGATAGTCAATGTAAATGTAACCCCTCACCTTAAGAACTAAAGTCAAAATACATACTCGTACGCGGTTCTATGAGGGTAAGGACCAAATAGTTGGACCATAGTTAAGCGTAGTTAACCATACAAACAACAAAAAAAATGAAAAAAGTTACGTTGTGACACGAAAATTATCCCTACAAAAATGTATGGCAAATTTTCATGTCACAACGGAAAAGTTTCATAAAAAAATTAATTGTGTGAGTTAGCGTGGCCAACTTTTTGGTCCCTACCCATGAGACATACGCCCTTTTTTCCAAGAAGGGTAGTATTGTTGAGTGAGTACAGTATAATAATAGCTCATCGGATTGGAAAGGGTTCTTCGGATTTGTTCTTCTTTCTCGCTTGCTCTCACTCGCTCTTTTGCTATTCGTAGTCGAACCGACTTTAGCCAAACCCGAAATACTTCTTTTAAACCTTTTGCACTGTCAATACGTCACCCCGTGCATATATTCAAAGCAACGTATAAAATCAATATTGTTGATGAGTCACTTCGCGGAGTTCGCGGAAATAGGTGGGTCTCTTTCATGTCATTGCGCCAGTTTTACGATGCAAGTATTGACGAGGTATTCTATGTAAGTTATAGGATCATTTGCTTGTTTTTTATTACCTAGTATAAAATATAAATAAGTGTTCAGTACTTTAACGTCCATGTAACTTTGGCACATTAGCACAAACAATTATATCTTAATTATTTCCGAATCTACTCAAATATCAGGGTTACTTGCGGACACAATAAACTAAACGTTTCCTAGCAAGGAATACCAAAACGCAGCACGTTGTATGCGACAGTGCTGCCCTCGACAGTCTAAAAAAGGATTTAATTTAACTCGTACACGCAAGCAACGGCTGCTGTATAAATTATATGAATCTCGGCTCAAAACCTAGATATCGCGACTCGAATCCTAGCAGCAAACAGGTCAACCAAAATCTATCGTAATACGCCTACGGAGACCAGCAGACGGGGGCCCCCAGGAGATACTACGTTCCTGGAACTTGGTGAGTGTCTGTGATTTTTCCCCTGCTTATTTCGTAATACGCCTACGGAGACCAGCAGACGGGGGCCCCCAGGAGATACTACGTTCCTGGAACTTGGTGAGTGTCTGTGATTTTTCCCCTGCTTATTTGAATTGTCGAAGGATTTACCCAACATAAAATTTCGAACCGGATACCATATTACAGATGGTTATTTTGTTTACAAAATTGTTTGTGCTAGTGCTAAACTTAGTTTAAATCCGATTATCGTCGGATGACGTATGCGCTTAGCGCGGGATCTACCGCCGGCCATCGAACTAAACATCGAGTTTCCCACTACATAGCGTATTATTTTACGATAATACCGGTGTGGATAGCACGATCTCAACGAGATCTTTCTAATTATATATAGTTTCAAGTGGTTTTGAGCAATATTTACGGAATTACATTTCTTTTATTTTTTTTTCGCCGAATCGGTACGGTAGCCAGTGCTCGCGCGCGCCCGGCCCACGGCAGCGTTATTGATTAAGGAAGATCGAACGCTATTATTTCGCACATAATTGTTAACATAAAGTATACACATTGGATAACATTGCTTAGTATACCTTACGGGCTTGGTACGTCTAGGTTTGAGGTACAGTGCCTACAACGTAGGACTGTGACGTACCTACTTCGTGCGGCCATTTTGTGTCCGTTATATCTAAGGCAAGAGCCCTACATTATCGGTACATTATTAAATATTGTATACAAACCCCGTGTGGTTGCCGGGTTAGAATAGTGCCACTCCAAGTCTTCCCGTGGATGTCGTAAGAGGCGACTAAGGCAATAAGGGCAGAGCTTCAACTCGAGTCAGAACTTTATATTCTAGGTACTAGGTAACAATGGAACTTGAACAATTACAGTTTGAACGTGACTTAGCCTTAAATAGCCTACAACGCATTGTAGATTGCACGGACAATATATTAGAATTTCGAGTTCGTGTAAAAGAATTAAATTCTATTAAAAAAACCTTTTTTCAAGTCCAAGGTAAAATTGAAAAGCAATCAGTAAAATTAGGAGATTTTAATAAGGAACAACACTTAGCAACCCGCAACCAGTTTGATTCGTTATACTATGAAGTTCAGATAACGTTAGATAGTATCAAGGAAACACGTAAACAAAGCATTACAAGTGTGGCGGACGCCTACGGTCATGATGCACTTGCGCACAAGTCACACATTAAATTACCCAAGTTGTCATTACATACGTTTACGGGTGGACTAACCGAATGGACTTCCTTCTTTGACTTGTATAAATCGTTAGTACACAACAACGTCTCACTAACCAATGTAGAACGATTTCGATACTTATTATTGTCGTTAAAGGACGAACCGTTTCATCTTATTAAATCTATTCCAGTTACCGAATCTAATTATGATAATGCCTTGCAGGTGTTAATCAATCGTTATGAGAACAAAAGAATCATTTCGACAAAACATTTCGATAATATTTACGATGTCGAACCCATGAGTGACAAGGCCATTGAACCTAGCTTACGTAACTTGCTCAATACTTATAATGAAAATATTACGGCCTTAGAGTCATTAGGATTTCCAGTGTCTAACTGGAGTTTTGTGTTATTAAATATAATGTTACGTAAAATTACACCTAACATACGAAAACGTTTCGAATTATCATTAATTTCGCCTAGCGAAGTGCCTTCGGTAAACGAATTAATCGAATTCCTTAACAAGGAGTTATCAGCGACGGAGGTGATGATGTCCGCGCGCTCAGCTGGAGCACCGGCGCCCGCGGCCGGCCCGGCCGGGATGCCTTCTCGTAACGCGTATGCTGCGCGACGCGCGCTATCTCTTTCTCGCTCACGTTCAGATGCGCAATACAATATGCCGCGATCTCATGATTCTGCTTTTACGCGTTCCACGCGAACTATGAGTGTGAATGCTGCGACTGCGACTGCAGTCGACTATTTAAAAAAAATCATCAAATGCGCGTTTTGTAAAGATAATTCACATCCGTTATATAAATGCGATATGTTTCAAAGGTTAAGTTTAAGTGAACGAAAATATTTCATTACTGGAAACAAAATTTGTAATAATTGTTTATTCAGCGGTCACGACACTAAAGATTGTAAATCGCGCCACAGTTGCCGCGTGTGCCATCAGCGTCATCACTCTTCATTACATGAAGATTTACGCGTACATAACGTCGCAGTGACGCCGGAATGTACCACATCCCCCGAATTACATTCGGTAGCGGAACCTTCAGCGCCCACTTCATTACATGGAGTTACTGGGTTGTCTAATAGTAAAAATTGTACAGTTCTTCTTACGACTGCGCTCGTTAACATCCGCCCCGTGGATAGAATCTCTCAGCCGCGCTCAGTGCGCGCTCTCGTCGATCAGGGCTCGCAAGCCACGCTCATCACGGAATCGTGCGTTCAGCGACTCGGTCTGCCGCGCTTTGCCGCGCAGACCAGTACTACCGTTACGGGCATAGGTGACAGTAGCGAACAACCGCGTGGTTACGTGCTTTGCGAGGTAACACCTCATAACAAGCCGGAACCTAAACTTCTTATTGAAGCGCTTGTTTTACCAAAAATAACTAGCTACATTCCAAATGTACCGACTTCATTCGAACAAATTTCACACCTTCAAGGTTTAACGTTAGCGGACCCAGAGTTACATTCGACGCGCCCTGTCGAACTCCTGCTGGGGTCAGACTATAGCGATAGCATACTGCTCCACGATAACATCAAGGGACCGCAGGGTACCCCTGTAGCCATCAATAGTATTTTCGGTTATTTACTTAACGGTAGAATTTCTTACGAAAGAATGAGACAGGTTAGCGTCAATCTTAGCACGTGTCAGTTAGACGTCCAATTACAAAGGTTCTGGGAACTTGAGTCACCACCAGAAAATACGCACCTATCTAAGGAAGACATTCTGTGCGAGTCTATCTTTGTTAATACTCACAAACGTGACCCAACTGGCAAATATACAGTTTCACTCCCGTTCAAGGAGAACGCCCCCCCTCTTGGGGAGTCCCGTGCCATCGCCCTCTCGCGTTTATCCAAACTGGAATTCCGACTGTCACGTGACCCAGCCTTACGGGCAGACTACAACAAGTGCCTTCAAGAGTATCTTGACCTTGGGCACATGGAACTCGTCACTGGAGCCGCGCACGGCGACACGCCTCCTTACTACATTCCGCACCACTGCGTGGTAAAGAAATCATCTGCCACCACCAAGCTGAGGGTGGTATACGATGCATCATGTAAAACGACATCGGGTCGTTCGCTCAACGAAAATCTTTTAACAGGACAAACATTGCATCAAGACATAGTCGAAGTTCTTTTGAAGTACAGACTTCACAAAGTTGTCTTTACGGCCGACATCAAAATGATGTACAGGTATATCAATGTCACAAACGAACATCGTGACTTCCAACGCATCCTCTGGCGATTTTCTACTCATGACCCTGTGCAGGAATTTCGCCCGTGCACGGTGACCTTTGGGGTGGCCTCTGCGCCTTTCCTCGCATTACGTACGCTTCGTCAATTAGCAATCGACGAGGCGTCTTCCTTTCCACTTGCTTCGCAGGTGCTTCTTAATGAAGTCTTCGTTGATGACATAGTCACCGGTGCTGATACCGTAGCAGACGCCGTAGCTCTTCAACGTCAGCTCACGTCTATTTGTAAGGCGGGAAGCTTTGAACTCCGTAAATGGACGAGTAATAGTTCAGTATTTCTATCTCAATTAAATAAAGACGACGTGAGCAAAGACGACGCACTTATTCTCTCAGCGCTCGATACCGACACTACTGTCAAGGTCTTAGGACTTAAGTGGAATCCCAGATCAGACACGTTTACCTATCAAACCGACGTCCCTACCCGAAAATGTACAAAACGAATTATGCTTGCAGAGATAGCAAAAATTTATGATCCTCTGGGTTTTATTAGTCCCATCACTTTATTCGCCAAGCATTTAATCCAACTTCTGTGGGTATCAGGTACCGGTTGGGATGAATCTCCTCCTCAGGGTATCTGTGAACTTTGGTACCAATTTATTGACGAGCTTCCATTGCTTCAAACCATAATTCTACCACGTTACGTGCTTCCTAGCAAATATCAAATACAGTTACACGGGTTCTCGGACGCCTCCGAAAAGGCATATGCAGCTTGCGTCTACATTCGCGTTGTTGACTCGGACGGTACCATTAGTACCCATCTTCTTCGCGGTAAAACAAAGGTTGCACCCTTAAAGCGCCTCACGATTCCACGTCTTGAACTCTGTGGCGCTCTACTTTTGTCAAAACTTTTAAAAAAGATTCTCTCTACTTATAGTCAAATCTCGTTTGACCACGTTTTCGCTTGGTGTGACTCATCAATTACGCTCGCCTGGTTGCGCTCGTCCCCGCACAAGTGGCGGACTTATATATCCAACCGCATAGCGGAGACCACGAACAACGTGCCTGCCGCCCAATGGCACCACGTTCAATCTGCAGATAACCCTGCAGACCCTGCATCTAGAGGGGTTCTACCCTCTCGACTAGACCACTCTCTATGGTTTCGTGGTCCCCCGTGGCTCACAAGGCCACAACAAGAGTGGCCAGTTTCTAACGTCAATTGTCATACAAATGAAGAACGTCGCAAACACATTTTAATAGGTAGTTACGGGCAACCCAGCTTAGAATTCCTTGAGCGATTTTCCTCACTTCCAAGGATGCTGCGCATCGTCGCCTTACTCTTTCGTTTTTACCACAAATGTCGTAAATCCCAAAACTTTCAAAAGAACTATGTAACGGTTCCAGAGACCAAACAGGCTCTGAATCGTATAATTTCACTTGTTCAAGCTGAACATTTCTCCCAAGACATAGCCCGTCTCAAGGATGACGACAGGTGTACCAACCGTCTTCAAAAACTTAAGCCCTTCTTAGACGAAGAAACCGGACATATCAGGGTCGGCGGTAGAATCAATCATGCCAACGTACCGTTCGATGCCAAACATCAAATTGTATTACCAAAGAAGCATCATTTTACTAACTTACTGATAGATTTTTATCACGTGACAAACCTGCACGTTGGTCCTCAAACTTTACAGTTTGCACTTGCCCAAACTTATTGGATTCTGTCTGCCCGCGATGCAGTCCGAATGCGCACTCGTCGTTGTGTGCGTTGCTTTCGCGCACGACCCATCGCGCCGCAGCCATCTATGGCTCAACTGCCGGCAGCTAGAGTCCGTTCAATGCGTCCATTCCTGCACGTAGGGATAGATTTTGCGGGACATTTTCACTTAAAATCCAGTAGTTTTAAAAAGGCAAAGGTATTCAAATCGTATGTCTGTGTATTTGTGTGCATGTCAACGAAGGCAGTCCATTTGGAATTAGTTCCAGAACTGTCCACCGAGTCGTTCTTAAACGCGCTACGTAGGTTCATATCCCGACGAGGTTTGTGTACTGACATCTATTCAGACAACGGCCGTAATTTCGTCGGATGTGACCGCTATCTATCCGAATTACACACATTTTTACAAAACGATAGCAATCATACAATGTTAAATAAACAACTGACTGACCTCGCCATTACATGGCATTTCAACCCTCCGTATGCATCTCATTTTGGGGGCATTTTTGAGGCAGCGGTCAAAAGCATGAAAACGCATCTTTATAGAGTCGTAGGTAAACTTACGTTAACTCACGACGAATTTAATACACTTCTGTGCCAAATAGAAGCTGTTCTGAACTCCAGACCGCTCTGTACTCTAAGTAATGATCCTGCGGATCCACTTCCACTTACACCAGGTCATTTTCTCATCGGGGAACCATTAACCTCGTTGCCCGAATTTGACCTCTCGAACGACAACCCACACCGCCTGGTGAGATGGCAGATCGTTCAACAAGCGGTTCAACATTTTTGGAAACGTTGGAGTGTTGAATATCTCCATCAGCTACAGCAGCGAGGAAAATGGTTCCACGACAAGTCTCACCCACTCCTCCGCGACGGTTCTGTGGTCGTGTGGGTTGACAACGCGCTGCCACCCCTGCAGTGGCGCCTGGCGCGCGTGCAGCAACTTCACCCCGGCGCCGACGGTGTCAGTCGCGTGGTTATTGTACGCATCGGTAACACTCTTACTAAGCGACCTGTAGTCAAGGTCTGCCCATTACCTATTGAGTAGGTACCTTACTGGAACTAAATATAAGCATGTCTAGTCTTAAGTTACACACTTCTTTAATTATTTCCTAATAAAATAAGCACTATTTTATGGTCGGCGGCATGTTCAGTACTTTAACGTCCATGTAACTTTGGCACATTAGCACAAACAATTATATCTTAATTATTTCCGAATCTACTCAAATATCAGGGTTACTTGCGGACACAATAAACTAAACGTTTCCTAGCAAGGAATACCAAAACGCAGCACGTTGTATGCGACAGTGCTGCCCTCGACAGTCTAAAAAAGGATTTAATTTAACTCGTACACGCAAGCAACGGCTGCTGTATAAATTATATGAATCTCGGCTCAAAACCTAGATATCGCGACTCGAATCCTAGCAGCAAACAGGTCAACCAAAATCTATCGTAATACGCCTACGGAGACCAGCAGACGGGGGCCCCCAGGAGATACTACGTTCCTGGAACTTGGTGAGTGTCTGTGATTTTTCCCCTGCTTATTTGAATTGTCGAAGGATTTACCCAACAATAAGTATGCAATAAAGTGCACAAGCGAATAGGGATACTAGATGCAATTTCACCAACAAAGCAGATGTTTTTTTTTGTTAAAGATTTAAAAAAAAACATTGATTGCTGTCAACCCTATCGGAACAAAGTGAAATATCTCGCCTCATATGAAGTCTACTGAGACGAAATATACGGTTTTTGATTACTAGAGCATTTCTTTTGTCAATCAAATAAAAAATGAAAAAATACGCCTAACAAAGAAATACTTATTTTGATTTTATTGCTGCTGATTTTTATTCAAAACGACGCAATTGAAACATTTTAAACGCAATTTCTTTCAACAATATGAGTTGACTGTCTCGAGCATTGAGAATACTCAGTTTTCCCCGTTTAGGAAAAAAATCAACGGAACGTTATAGGTACAGTCAAGGTTATAAATATGTATACACTTTAGTACCTTGTCTATTTAACGTCATGTTTCAACTGCCATATGAAATTGTCACAGTGATTAAAGTGACAAGGTACTAAAGTGTATACATATTTACGACCTTGACTGTACCACGCGGCGTCAAAGAAATCGCATCTTTTGAAATTTACAAATGAGACCTCATAGACATACTCGTACCTTATCTTAGATAAAATATGATATATATCCGCTTCTTGGTAAAATTTCAAAAGGTGCGTTTCTTTTGACGCCGAGTATAGTTAAGAGTATATCGGAACCAGAATACAGAAATAGTAAATCTCAACTATGCCAAGATTTAGACAGGCTAATTCTAATTTTAATCCTCTACTCCATGAATAGATGTGGACATACTCGTATATACAGTGTTATTTCAAGGTTCGAATGAATACTGTAACGATTATCACTCATAATCGTAACCGAATGATAAGATAAAACTTATCTCACTGCGGCAACGTTAGACCTGTCGCAAAAACGTGAGTTGTAAATGAAAAAACATTCTGTTTAACGACTAATTAAAACTCCTACTGAATTGCAAATCCGTGATAACCGACTTCCATCGTCCACAAAATACGTATGGCTGACATAGTAAAACTAGTTTAGGAAAAAAAACAGACTGTCTGTGTTGTATATATCTAAAACATATTTTATCACAAATTTTTCATTTCGGACACCCTAGCCAAGATGCATAACGTATGAAACGATTCTCGATAAGTGCCAAAATGTATGGAATTGGAATAAGCGCTTGATGCGACCTTCTGGAAGTTTACGTCACATACATACATAACATCACGCCTTCATTCCCAAAGTGGGGTAGGTAGATGTACATAAATGCCAACTCAAAAAATATATGATAATTTTGTAACCACATTTTGCACAATCAGGCAAAGATGTTTACAAGTGGACAGGTTGCAAACCCATTCTCTTATTCCCTTAGTTTACGTCAATTCTATGCAATTTCAAAAACGATAACGTTCTCGCAACACATCTATGGTTTTACCGAAAAGAATGGAGCCAAAGGGACCTGACAAAGTCCATAACACTAACGATGGCGATTTTAGAAATCTCTCAAAATATCGCTTCGGACGCATATTATGTCATGCTTGTCGTATGTCAATTTTGTTGACAAAGCGTTAGCCTAGTTGGTTTGGTAGTGAACTAGTGAGCGGTATGGGCGGTACTAGACAACGATATAAGGTTAGTTAGGTAATTTGTGTGCGATTCCATCCATCCATTACATCACGCCTTCATTCTCGAGTCAGAAATAAAAACAACTCTAAATAAGACTTCTTCTTTATGTGCGATTGCCCGTGATATTCATTAAATTTATTTTTATATTCCATACGTTAAAGTTAGCGTTATGCATCCCATCTAGGGATTATCCAAATTGCTGATGGTAATATAGCAACATTAAAAGTAAGTCTTAAAATTAAATATATTTTTATCACTGCTCTCTTTTCTGAACTGGACTTTCAAGTGGTTAATTGATTGCAAAAAGGCAGAAGACCAGTTCAACAGTCATGCAGGCCGTCGCTCATAGAACCCATCCAGTTCTAGAATTGTGGTCCCAAAAGCTTTCTTTGAAAAACAGGATAAAGCGCTAAGAATGATTGATTATCTACCCAACTGTTTCCTAGATGATTTAGTTACATTCCATCCCGTTTCATAAGCTCCATAGACATACTTCCCAAGAATAGATGCAAGACTCTGTAAGTTTACCTTATGATGCAACCCATGAATCAGGAAGTGCATCTTGATCAACGTTATGGAGCTCCCTGGGTCCAGGTGGAACACCCATCTGTGCAGTGAGTACTCCAGTATCGACCAAATGATAATTCCAGAGACCATGTGGTACCCGAACTCGAGTATAGACATGGCATTTTGAGTATCAGCTTCTGAAAAAGAAAACAATTACATCATGATGCGACAAAGAGGTGTGCTCTGAATCTCTTTCTTTAGGAATGTATGAAATAAAAATATTTAGCACCTCATTCCTTAACATAACAGACGACAATAGCCTAGTTGGCATTGACCCTGCCCACGAAGTTAGCGGTCTTGGGTTCAAATCGCGACAGATACGAGTATTTGTGTGACGAGCGTGAGTATTGTTTGAGTCTTTGATGCTTTATACGCATGTAAGTGTATTTCTATTTACATATACAATGCATAGTTAAGTTTATCGTTGTCTAGTATCCATAGTACAAGCTTAGTTATGGTCTATATCACACAAATTGACATAGTCCCAAACTAAGCCGAGTTTGGGACTATGTCCATTTGTGTGACATTCTACCCTGATATTAATTTATTAATTCCTGAAGTAGGAGTTGCAAAACATGCGTGGCGTAATCAAGGTCAATGGAACGATTGAGTCAGCGTCAATTGAATTTTTGCATCGCATTCTTCATAGGATATTAGATTGTTTGATTGTTTCTCGACTTGTTGCTATGAACATGAAACATACTTGTATGCTACTCTTCGGTTACTGGCGCTCAGTTAAAGGTAGGAACCACATCCTCGAGTATGAAGTCCGGGTGTTATCTAGAAACTTTTAGTAAGAATAGACTAGTTAGCACTTAAGTAGACCGCTGAGAAAAGGACTTCCCGCCGTGATCATTTGTTTTTCCATTACAATTTTTATGATGCACCGTAATAGTACTATGCGGTAAGTGTCGTAATGTGACACATTATCGCATCGTATCACGATGCCGGCGTTTACTTAACACAACAACGTAGACTATTAGTCAAGCCATTTAAAGCTGTTATAGTGGCCATTTGCTGTTGTAAGTATGATTACACGCGTGAATCAATCAAACAAATAATTTACCTTGAGATATATCACAAAAATAACGGCACTGATCCACTATGGAACTATGTCATAGTGACTTTAAAAAACAACACTTGATTTATTTTAGTTACTATTCATAATCTAAATAGGTACTTACTTCTTTATCAAACTGTAAAGTTTAACGAAGGGAATTTACTGTGTAGCTGAGTACATACATTTAATTAGGGCGACTAACTAACCGATAATAATATTGTCTTCAGTAAAATTCACAATTTGACACTCGGATGCATTATGTTCGTTCCGGGTTTTTTTGGCTTAGGCTACCAACTATAACTAGGAAGATTTTTCCTATGATAATGGGTATAGTAATTATTGCACAAGATTGTAGCAGTAATTGCCTGTATAACTCAAGACTTGACAGACCAAGTATATCGAGTCAATACTGATCACTACATTTTCATATATTTCGGGATTCCAGGATTGCATAAAACGATAGGAGAAGGTAAAAACACACAAATAATGTTAAGCTTATGGCTTATTATGACTGTTTCTGTAAGTAGGTATTAGTTCTTAATGTTGTTCAATACTTCCGCATGGAAAAAAATAACTTCAAATAAACAAGCAATAAGCCTTAATTACTTACTTAAAATAAATGTGCATTGTGGAGGCCTAGTTACTAAATTTAGAAATTCCGGGAATTAAATTGTTTGTGTCACCATACCGTTCATGCCGCCGACTTTAGGTAAATGAGTCGATCGTTTTAAAAAAAGTACCATAAACCATTTAAATTGGATATATATATAATGATAAGCCCAGAGTATGGAGGCGTAAATTACTGTAGCCAAGTCGCTCATGGGAAGGTGTTGAGTAGACAGTTAGGTCTTTTTTTTACTATTCGCTAAATTTATAATTTGAAAGTATTTTTTTATTATTTTCTCTCAAAATTTCCGTAGTCTTAACTTACATAATTTTTAGTTAATTACCTATTAAATGAAAAATTACTGTTTTGCTAAATGCTGTTGCACACCTGGTATTGATGAACAGGTTGGTCCAGAACATCAATGTAATTTATTTCAATCTTACAAAACGTAAGGGGGCGTCCATAAATTACGTGAGGTGTTTTTTTAAATTTTCTGTCCCTCCCTCCCCCCCTGGTGAGATGTTGTGAGATTTCATTCAACCCCCTCCCCCATCCCCCAATCTCACGTGAGATTTTTCAAAATGTGGGTTTCTTACGTAAACGCGTTGGATTGTTATTGTAAAAAGAAAAAAAAAAGTCGAAGTATGAATGAAATTATTTTCTTTCGAACGAATTAGCGAATGATCTTAATCGTATTACGATTGATTACGCTTAAGATTAAATTTTATACATGTACAATCTGGATTAAATGAACCAAAATAGTATTTTTTTTTTTTGTTTCAATCAGAAAAAAAATTGCGTGATATTTGCCGAGACCCCCCCTCTCTCCAACGTAAGATTAGATGAGATTTGACTCGACCCCCTCCCCCCCTTAAACATCTCACGTAATTTATGAACGCCCCCTAAGCTATGTATTATTGTTGCTGCGTCTAATTAAATAAATAAATAAATAAAACTGACGACACTGTATTCTTATACGCACATAAAAAAAATGATCAAGAATATCCCTATTTTTTTACATTACTACTTACATTGCAAAATATAAAAATAATGTAGGGATAGTTATGTAGTACCTACCTCGAATCATAGATTCTGGTACAAATTCGCTTACCACTGAGTACGTGCTCTGAGAACTGGGTGTAACACAGCCACAGAATAATGGGCAGCCAGAAGACTGGTACCAGGTACCAGGGTGTGTAGGTGAGGGCTTCCAGGATGGGGCTGGAGAAGATCCGGCACTGCCTGTAGACAGCACTGTTTACCCACTTCTCGTAATCTGGTGCGATGGCGTCCAGCTGGCAGAGGATTGGCTTTGACCAGTCCAGTCTACTCTGCGGAAGAAAAAAAACGGTCATCAAGTTACTTTTAATCATCAAAATACTTGTGGTGAAGTAGGAGTGAGATGGTGAAACACCAGGAGAACTCCTCAACGATTAACGCCCCTGCAGGGCAACCATAGGGTGATGAGAAATTGACATAAGCTTTTGTTTCTTGATGTACGAGGGGCACACTGAAATGATCGGGAATAAGAAAAACCGCATGCACGGTATAGGTAAATTGTATTTTATTGTTTTTCGAAGTATTCTCCGTTCCATATGTCACATGACGGTCATCTAATCTAATATGATAGTTCGCACAGCTGCGATGTTTTCAGGCGTGACCGCTGTTCTTGATTGACCTGCAGAAGGAACAGTGCTGAGCGACACACGACCGCGTCGGAACTCGGCATACCAGCGGTATATTGTCGTTTGACTCGGTGCTTCAACATCATAAATACAAGTTCCCTAAGACATTTATCTTGAGATAAGCCGCGACGAAATTTGTGATAAATTATGGCAGAGCGTGAGCTCCATTTCTGTTAACGACGTGTCAACTTTAAACCAACATAGTTTTTGTTTTTAAACAGTTTTATTGATTGTTTGAATGTCATTAGGATTCTAAGAGGCCAGTATTCAAATTATAAAAAATGTTTTCTTGTTACTCAATCCGAAATATTCTATTCCCGACCATTTCAGTGTGCCCCTCGTAGTGTATATACATATAGTAAACGCGCTAGTAATGAATCACATAATAATATCATATGACAGAAAAGCGAAAACAACAATGATGAAATATGATACCGTCTACAAAAACTCTCAGCAATTTCAATGATATCACTTTTGCTGCATAAAATGTTTCGTTTGTTACGTGCCGAAATTTGTCGTCGTAACCCAAAACGAGAAAAATTTCGTTGCAAGAAAATGATTGTAATCCAAATTATCATTGAATCATTATTTTTACCACGCCTTAGCAATCAAACCTATGGAGTTTCATTTATTTAAAAGGTTATTTTTACGGCATTAATAGAGCTATAGTATCATTTAGAAAACGAATGGGCAATCCCGTTGTTTTAATTCGCTTAATGCTCATCATGAATTAATTGGCTGGCACAGTAAAGTCGCATTTTGATTGACACTATTATTAAAACTTACTTAACGTCATAAACGTTATTTTAAGAACGAATGGGTAGCAATGAGACAGTAGGTATTATTAATTCACGAAGGCGCGCCCCGCCTGTTAAATAGATGTCGGAGATGTCATATGTAAAATTAAGTATAGGGCGGGACTTAAAAGGAAAAGAACAAAAGATGAAACGAACATGTGCCTATGTATAGTCGTGCTAAAAACAGACACTACTTAAGAACCTCCTCCTTTATAGACAAGAACAAACCCGAAGGTCCTTTTGAGAGCACTGGGGAGTTACCATGACATGGCTAAGCAAGAGAAAAAGACAGAGCCGTGTAACTGCTATAGCTCTGTCCTTTACGCTCATCCTAAACTGAATTGCTTAGCCATGTCATGGCAACCCCCCTGTTTTCGTAATCTGTGGTAATACGGTGTAATTGGAGTCGTTAGCAATTGGTAAGATAAACGAGATTGTTCAATTCATTTTAGCAAACCGGCTGATTAAGCTGTACATAGTATGTGCACGGAGACAATAGCTTTGGAAGGCATCTATTAGGTGTGTTGAAGCAATTTCCGATAATGTAAGAAGTAGTTCTAAAAAGTGTTGACAGGAATATATCACCTATTTACTAAGAAACCCTTTTATCTTCGGCTTTACGCAAAGCTAAGTAACCGTAAAACACGAATTGAAAACGGAGCTGATACAGCACACAACTACTGTACAGAGAACGTAGTGTTACTCAACTCAACTAATCCATGTCAAAACTAGACCCTTGGGCAACGTATAGAAGTTCAAAGTTGATAGATTAGAAATGTTCTTCCGTCAAGCAAGACGACAAGGTCATAGGTATATTCGCCTCTTATTCCTTGCACCTGAGGCCACTTATTGTCAAGTCCCCGATAATGGTGCCTACCAGATGTGTCAGCCAAGTTCGCAAAACAAATAGGCGACACACCGGCCGGGGTATAACATAAACACTTGTGATTTAGCTTATTTATTAAAATTTCTTATAATAACTAGAACCCCAAATTTTATAATCTCGCATTCATTCCATTGAGATATTAAAGTCTAAAAATCGGCTTTCTTATCACTGACTGGGAAATTGTGTGTTTTGTTACAAAAGAATACACCTGATTACTTTTTTTTTCTTTATACCGTGCCGGAAGTGGGTTACTTGCGCGCCTGCTACATTTCTTGAATAAAGAGTGGGCATGACCACTCTAATTTCCTTGCACCTGAGGCCACTTATTGTCAAGTCCCCGATAATGGTGCCTACCAGATGTGTCAGCCAAGTTCGCAAAACAAATAGGCGACACACCGGCCGGGGTAGGTATAACATAAACACTTGTGATTTAGCTTATTTATTAAAATTTCTTATAATAACTAGAACCCCAAATTTTATAATCTCGCATTCATTCCATTGAGATATTAAAGTCTAAAAATCGGCTTTCTTATCACTGACTGGGAAATTGTGTGTTTTGTTACAAAAGAATACACCTGATTACTTTTTTTTTCTTTATACCGTGCCGGAAGTGGGTTACTTGCGCGCCTGCTACATTTCTTGAATAAAGAGTGGTCATGCACAAGTCCCTTAATAATCACAAATTACCATTTTATTGAGCCCATTAATTTAAAAAAGTGGCCAAGTGCGAGTTGGACTCGCCCATGAAGGGTTCCGTAGCAGCAAGTAACATAATATAAAAGTTCGTTGTAGCTTTGATCAATGTTTTTATGACGTATTAAAAAAACTACTTACTAGATCTCGTTCAAACCACTTTTCGGTGGAAGTTTGCATGGTAATGTACATCATAAGTATATTTTTTTAGTTCTATCATTCTCTTATTTTAGAAGTTACAGGGGGGGGGGGGACACACATTTCAACACTTTGGAAGTGTCTCTCGCGTAAACTGTTCAGTTTAGAAAAAAATGATGTTAGTAACCTCAATATCATTTTTGAAGACCTATCCATAGGTACCCTACACGTATGGGTTTGATGAAAAAAAAATTTTGAGTTTCAGTTCTAAGTATGGGGAACCCCCAAAATGTATGGTTTTTTTTTTCTATTTTTGTGTGAAAATCTTAATGCGGTTCCTGTGAACACATCTACTTCAAGTTTCAACAGTGTAGTTCTTATAGTTTCGGAAAAAAGTGACTGTGACATACGGACGGACAGACAGACAGACATGACGAATCTATAAGGGTTCCGTTTTTTGCCATTTGGCTACGGAACCCTAAAAAGCAAACTAAACCCATTAACTAAGACATAAAATAATGATACCTATTCAAAAACAAAAGTGAAAAAATGGCAAGTACCTACGTAAAGGTTCCGCTAATAAAAGAAGTGAAATCTAACTGGAAACCGAGTTCCAGACATTCAAAGCTCCTTGGATCACAGTTCCTGTCATGCATAACGTTCAAATGTTAAAATGATTTGTTATATTATTTGCTACTAAATAGTGCGACTTGGCAAGATTTCTCTGTTTCAAATTCCTCTACTTGATTGATCTGGACTTAAAATTAAACACTTCCTTAACTTATCAGTACCTTAACTTGGTTTCCGGTTGGATTTGGCTTCTTTTATTAGTAAAACCATTTAGGAACATGGCGTTTTTTCACATTTATTTCTAAGTTGAGTTTTATTGTACCAGCGAATACCTAAGCCTTTGTCATAAGAAAGATTTATGATGACAAATAATGACAATGTAGAAATAATGGGTGTGTGATGAAAATTATCATTAATTATGTTTGCACTGTTGAGACTTAGTGTAAACATGTTTTATTTTTGTAACTAAACTGTAACACCATGAAAAAAAAACAGAACCTATATTTGTAAAATTTCAGTCCACTTCCATTTTGTTTTCGTACTGAATTCACAGGATTTGCATAGCGATGACAAAACGAAATCACCAAAATAGTACTCAGAAATAGCTAAAAGTATGTAACCTTGCCAAGTTTTTTGGCTACTTAATTCAATCATCAACAAAAAACAAAAAAAAAAACAAAAATATTTAACAATACGAGAACCGTTTTTAATTTTGAATCGAGAAAACCAAGGCGCGTATGCCTATCAAAAAGTTTGTCATAAATATTGAATCTAATGGACGTATATTCAAAAGAGAACAGCTTCAAAGGAGGAGCCAAGCGATATTTTTAGTTCATCGTCAAGATAAGCTCAGGAGGGAATGGACGGGATGACGTCACCGGTACGAACTGCACGTAGCAGTAGACTCGGTAGTGCCCTCATGGCCTATTTTCATCGGCTCAATACGAGACATAATTGGTTCCGCTTTTTTTATGGCATGGAGAAGGAAATTGAACACACATGCTGCACCTGCACCTGCTGCGGTACGATTCTCTAAAGCGTATCACTTTTCAACTCAACGCAGCTTATAAAACAAATTTCTGCGAGTGCAATCTAAATTAGGCAGCTTTACACCTGTAAGTTATTGCTAATTGCTATAAATAAGTTTTGACACGCTACTATGGCTAAGAATTAAGTGGCAAATATCTGCATCTAAGCTTTGTTTCAAAACTTACAGTAATAACTTACAAGTGTAATGTCGGCCTTATACGACATAGAGCTGGACCCACCTCTCACCGCACACAATTCAAATTGTTTGTGGAATTGGTGATCCGACTGATGGTTATTGGGATCCGCTACCCATAGATATTTGCATTCTCAAGACAAATGTGGCCAACCCTGAGAACTAGGCTGGAATACCTCTATGCTAGTCATAAAATTTTCACCCGTGGTTGTCTTATTAAGTACCACACCGAAATTTTGTTGAACTCTGCTCCTTGTCAGGTGGATAGATGGAAGGATAAGATGGTGTGGTGGTAGCCATCCGGGCAACCATAAACATGGTTCATTAACCATTAAAAAAAGTTATAATATTAGGTAAGTATGCTAAATGGAAAACCATATTGACCTTAATCTTAGATGACGATTAGAGACGTTTAAGTACAGGGGCCCTAGCCAAGATGCAAAAGCTCCTAACGTTTTTCTTTTCTATCGCTCAAAATGTATGGGATGACACTCTCGTGCGTTGCGATAAACCACGTGGTCGACTGTCATCCCATACATTTTGAGCGATAGAAAAGAAAAACGTTAGGAGCGTTTGCATCTTGGCTAGGGCCCCAGTGGTGCTAGACAAGTTGCATTCGACAATCGTTAGCGATTATGTTTCGATTGATAAATGTATGGAATTGACGTAAGCCACCGAGATAGTAACGTGACACTTACGTCAATTCCATATACATATTTTTCAATCGAAACATAATCGCTAGCGAGTGTCGAATACCTACACCTTGTCTAGCCCCACAGGTAGGTGATTCTGAACGTACTCGCTGTACAATTCGATGGACGGCAAGTTTAATTTGTCCCATCAGAGCGAACAAACAACATTTCAGGGCGTGAATTCTCATTTAGGTAGTTTAAATCTCGCTTGTGTAAATTCACTCGACGGATCGCCCGTTCGACAACAAGCCGTTTTTGAGAGAATAACACCTCTTATTTAGGCTTTCAAAGATTTATATAGGTCATATAAATCAAACAACCCGTTAGATGGACGAGAATTTAATTTTTTTGTAGTTTATCATTATGTTATACCTATAGTTTGTTACATATTTTTTTTAAAGTTATGGTAAACCCAGCCTATATTCTAAGCGGTTAAACTATATCGCCTTTGACATGTTATCATATTGTTATAAACTCGGCCACTATTACTGCCAAGTAAATAAGAGCCGTCGAAACGTTGACAAAAGGTACGTGGACCCCCACACCTTATGTCAAGTCCACAAAAGTAAATTATCTTTAACCGATCAATTACATTGTCCTCGCGTGTGATATCCATGGACTTTAATTTTCTGTAATAACATATTGGCGAAATACACATTGCTGATAGGAATGAAGGTCTCATAGACACAGCTCATAAATACTTCAAAGAAATACCTTCCTGTATAAATCGATAAAGTGTTTGCAGCAACCATTATTTAATTCCCTGACCATTTCAAGGTCTGCGAAAACTGCAAGCTGTCGTGTTGCTTGCACAGGTATCTCTAGTATTACATTGTCGTAAACAAGAATATAAATAAATATTTATTTGTGGGACTCAACGGCCACATTCTACGCGCCAAAAATTGTAGGTGAATATAATGCGTACAACCTTACTCATTTTTGAATAACTTACAAAAAAATACACGCATCTACCATTCTACACTTAGTTTAGTTTGGGACTAGGTCAATTTGTGTGACACTGTCCTACTATATACTAAAACTTTAAATTCGAAAGTAGGTAGGTTTTAGGTTGTAGGTTGTGGCGGGCTGTTATCCGCAACTCGACGACTTACGTACCTATGCGCCGATTTTGCGTAGGTAACTTGTTTGATAGTTTATAACGATTTCACAGCGAAATCACTGAATCTATTTAAAGCTTTAGTCCAGGGAAGGGCTTTTTTATCCCGATGATTAGATCGATATGGCGTAGATCGAGCAAGTCGGGCGAGGCCCTGAAGATGCGAGGTTTATGGCCTACATCGATCCGCGTGATCGATAATGAACTGCGAAAAGGCAGCTGCAACCTTGCAGGCTGGTAATTTCTTGGCTATCGTGGAAATTTAGCGACCGATACGCAATACATGCAGCTATCGATTTTGACTGACAAAGGTAATTTTATAACTAAAAGAAACACTATTTTGGAGGATCCAAGTTGGCGGTTGGTTAGCGTGTGTTAACAAAAAAATTATATTCTTTCTTATTTTTTTTCTTTATAACACAGATTAACCATTAATAATTCTCTAGATGAAAATTGTAATGTTAATAAAAAATATTCAATTATTAAGTGTGACATCGATATGGTTCTTAAAGCCGTACTTGGAGACATTTTAGAGTAATCTGTGTATGAAAAATCGTCACTAAGGGACGGCATCAACAACAAAGCCACGTCATTAACTGACTCTAGGTACGTTAGCGTTAAGCCGGAACCCCACTGCAGCACACGCTACGCACGCACACGCTATACACGTCACCCACGTAGGTTCATTGCTTCAGCAACGCGTGTCAACACTGTTAACATTTCCACAGCAACCAACGCACGCACACGCTAGATACGTCGCCCACGCGGGTTCATTGCTTCAGCAACGCGTGTCAACACTGTTAACATTTCCACAGCAACCAACGCACGCACACGCTAGATACGTCGCCCACGCGGGTTCATTGGTTCAGCAACGCGTGTCAACACTGTTAACATTTCCACAGCAACCAACGCACGCACACGCTGGATACGTCGCCCACGTGGGTTCATTGCTTCAGCAACGCGTGTCAACACTGTTAACATTTCCACAGCACCCAACGCACGCACACGCTAGATACGTCGCCCACGTGGGTTCATTGCTTTAGCAACGCGTGTCAACACTGTTAACATTTCCACAGCAACCAACGCACGCACACGCTAGATACGTCGCCCACGTGTGGGTTCATTGCTTCAGCAACGCGTGTCAACACTATTAACATTTCCACAGCAACCAACGGAGACACACGCTAGACGCTTCGCCCACGTGGGTTCATTGGTCCAGCTGCGTGTACGCACGAACCGGGCCGGATGGACCGCGTGTGCCGCAGTGGGGTTTTGCCTGCCACGCGTGCTGGCGGCACATCGGAGCAGGCAACACGTGTTTCAGTGACGACATTTTGTGGAGTTCCGGCTATAAGCGCATAAAGAGTATTGTGATGCGTTGATTCGTTTTAAACTTTTTTTTTATAATAAAAACATCAACGCTTCCGAACTTTGCAAAATACTAAAAAAGAAAATAAGAACAGCCTACCTACCAAAGAGACGTCAATTAGGTTAAATTAATGTGGGTTAATAGGCCGAGAAAATTAAGCCTAATGTGGGCAATCAGGGGAAATAAATCGTTAAGTTTTAAAAATTGGCACAGTAAACCTTGAAGTGTCTAGATGAACATACTAGAAGTCCTCATTTGTGGGGGGTGTGCTGAGGTTGTAAGGGGGGCGAGGGGGGTTAAAGGGTCCTTTTTTCACATTTTTGCTCATATCTCTAATATTTGGACCAATAGCAATATGATTACATTTGACCAAAGTTTTTACATTAAATTTTCTACTATTTTGGCCATCTTAATTTTTACTCTACGATCAATACTTTAGGAGCTTCAGGGTGTTAAAGTTACCTGAGAGATGAAAATAGACCAGGTTTTTTTTTTAAATAAAATCTCAATAAGTACACGGCGTGTCGTGTTCAAAACAATTTTGGTTGGAAGTATTTCGTATGTTCTATGTACTACTGTAATTTTTATTAGTATGTTCTATTTAACAGTTCAAAAGCTACCCACCCGGACAGAATTTTTACGACTTTAGAAACTTATATCTCGCCAACTGTTCACTTACGTAAAAAAGTCACTTAAAAACCTCAGTATTATTTTGGAAGCCCTATCTAAAAATACCCCACACGCTGATATAAGTCAAAAAAATTTTTTTCGTTCCCTAGTTACATGTATGGAGTGCCACCCCTAAATATATTTTTTTTCAATTTTACTACATCATTGTATAGCGGTTCACGCGCGGTTGTAGTATGGGGAATTCAGTTAAGGTTAATCTGTTCTTAGGAAGGTCTGAGGACTTACTATTTTTTGCACATAACATCATTCACAAAAGATCGTTTGTACCTACACTATCTTAAGATTAACGAGTAAAATGCTGCCGTGATACCAAAGAAAGCAGCTAACTAAAAACAGATTACCCTGATCCTTATTTACCATATGTACTATATACAGACCCATTTGATTCAAACCTGTGTAATATAGTGTATTGTGTGTGGTGTAAAGTGACGCGCGAGAAACGCGACGCGTATTCAATCTATGCATAGACTTCTTGCAATTATCAAAGTTCGGGTACTGTCATTAATTAAAATTAATTACTTCATGACGGCAGACATTGTTAAAAACTGGTGCCATGGCAAATTGATAATGGCGAATTTATGTAGGTACGCCTTAATTAGTACTTTAACAAGCGGTAGTCACGAGGGAGCCACCGCCCAACCACCTTAAACCATGACCACCCTATTTAAGTTTTTATCCGAATTTGATTTGTTAGTATCCGTGTTGTAAGAGTTGCATGTTTATTTTCACGGACATCTTCTCGGACACTGTTTTCTGGAATCCTTAGGCTAACGTTAGGCTTGCCGTGCTTTTTAAAATCTTCTGTTTCGAAATATATAGGTACACGGTAGAATTAGGTAGTAATTTAGTACACAAAAAAAAGCATTTGTGAATATATTTGCATGCTATCTCTTAGCAAAAAAATATTTATCCTGGGCCTCTATTCAACTGCGTTATAACGATATCGTGTTTGACATGTTTTAGAATCGTTTATGTCACAGTCGCCATTATTGTAAATGACATAAGAGTTATCAAAACGTTGACAATACGGAAACACGTCAAATACGATATAGGGTAAGTGTACCAGTGAATGAACACCCCCCAGTGAATGAACAAAATGCGGTTTTTATCAAAAAATAAGCTTTGTTATAGAGAACAGTCCAATAAGTTGTGTTTTATTAGTCTGTCAACTCTTTATTTAGGATAGCAACATTATATAATCTATGGTTCGACTTTCGTTCCGCCATGGCGTCGAAATAAAAGGAACGTGTGTCGGTGTGGCCCGAAAAACAAGCAAAAAATATAAGGAGCAAGGTGAGTACCGGTTTGGAATGTTTGATATTATTCCCATTTATCTTATGTTTATTGTTGGTTTCATATTTGTATGTTGTGGTGAAAAGGGTGAAGTATAAATAGGATGTGTCGGCTTTTGATAAATTCTAACCTATTGATTTATTTTAAGGTGTTTACAGAAAGGAACCTTAAAAGTACCTCACTCCAGTGAATGAACAAATGTTCATTCACTGGAACATATCGGATTTGTCATTTTTAAATAGTTTAAGCATTTTTTCTTAAGAAATTATTGCTTTTATTTAGTAAACACTAAATTACGTTTATTTTGAATCACTGGTCCAGTATTGGAACAAACATTTATGTCTATATCTTTTAAAACTGTTTTGTATTAAAGAAACATTTCTTAGTTCATTCACTGGAATTTAATTGCTAGTAAATAAATTACATTATTTTGCGGTTGTTCATTCACTAACTTTTCGTTCCAATGAACGAACGGGATTTATTTTCTTAGTTCATTTATTAGATCCGGAAGCGAGTAAATGAACAACTTTAAAATTACCAGTGTTCATTCATTAGATTTTATTTTCTAGTCAATGGATGTTATACACATTTTATGCTTGATATTGAAGATGATACTTTTATATTGTTTGATTGATATTTTTTCATATTTCACCAATACCCACGTCATTACAGATGGAGGTCGACACTAATCGAAAAAAATACGTAAGATTCGGTTACACTCAAGAAAACTTAGAAAAGGCTATAGATGAAGTAGTAAGAGGAAAAATATCTTTAAATGCAGCAAGTGTCAAATACAATGTGCCTAAGTCTACACTGCATAATAAAATTAATTTCAAGGTTCCTCTTGGACGACAAACGGGACCAAGCCCTGAGCTGACTCGTGAAGAGGAACAAAAGTTGTGTGATTGGATAATACAGAAATCAATGCTTGGTTTCCTGATGCACCCAGATGAAGTTTTTGATACCATACAAAGTTTTATGAATGAGACAAAGAGAGACTCTAAATTTAAA
This sequence comes from Acleris holmiana, assembly GCA_949316455.1. Classification (NCBI taxonomy): domain Eukaryota; kingdom Metazoa; phylum Arthropoda; class Insecta; order Lepidoptera; family Tortricidae; genus Acleris; species Acleris holmiana. The sequence goes on along the minus strand of OX438771.1, from coordinate 14,341,323 downwards.
GATAACAGACCAGGAAGGAAATGGCTAGCGTTGTTTTTAAAAAGACATCCGGTACTTATAAAGCGAAATGCAGAAATGATATCGAAATCAAGCGGCAGTGAAAGAAAGTGACATAAGGGAATGGTTCAAGACCTTGAATGAACATTTAGAAGCAGAAGGTGCGTTGGATATTCTTAATGAACCATCTCGTATATTCAATGCTGATGAGACAGGAGTTCAAACATGTCCAAAAACTGGTATAATCCTGGGAGCGAAAAATTATAAAGATACGTACACTATTACATGTGGTAAAGAAAAGGAATCAATCACAGTTCTGTGCAACTTTTCAGCTGATTTAACAGATGTCCCACCTTATATTGTGTACCCATATAAACGAATCCCAAAAGATATAGCAGAATCAGTTCCAGATCATTGGGCAGTAGGTCGATCCGATTCCGGGTGGATGGTATCCGCAACTTTTTATGCGTATATTCGATTATTTTACGATTGGATAATTGAGAAAAATATCCAGCTTCCCATCTTGTTGTTTTTAGATGGGCATAAGTCGCACATTAATAAGGAGATGTCTGATTTTTGTGAAGAAAAAGGGATAATGCTATTTGCGCTTTATACCAACGTCACACACATTCTTCAGCCATGTGATGTGTCAATATTTCGGGCCCTTAAATGTGTATGGAAATCTGTAGTCCGGAAACACAAACAAACGACTACCAAAATCATATCAAAACAAAACTTTGCTCCGTTGTTTCATCAAGCCTACACAAAAGCAATTAAGCCAAGTATTATTAAGAACGGTTTTGAGAAATGTGGGCTTTTCCCGTTAAATCCGAATAATATAATAAATGTATCGACACACGTAGACAAAATTTGTTTTCTGCACAACGACCCAGTTGTCTAGATAATTCTGGTAATGATGACAAACGTGCAACAATGAGCGTTATCGAATTGGAAGTTGGCGAAGTCTTGACTGCAGAGTTCCTTGAATGTTATACTTAAAAAACTACTCACACACATGGTTTTTACCCATTATGGGTGAAATGTAAATCAGAGACTAATCATTCTAGTACTCCCAATAGGCCGACAGACGTTTCTTCAAACGAGCCCTCTATCAGCCCAGGAGACATACCCTTGCCAGGAAGTTCTGTTACCGAACCTTAATAGACGTTGAATTTATAGGTAAGGGACCGACATAATTTTTTGATAGAAGAGTCACATATTACTTTTATACGAATAAGGTGTTATAATTATTAAAACACTGCTAGAATTGTTTTCTTTAATTTACTCAATAAAAATTTACCAAAATATTTTTTGTTCATTTATTGGGGTAAAAAACCGTGTTCACTTCTATTACCAAATATGGTGTGTTCATTCATAGGTTCGTTTTCGTTCATTTATTGGTATTGCCTGTTCATTCATAGGTGATTTCGACAATATTTCAGAAAATAATATATATTTTTTGAACTATAAATAAAAATTAGGTCAGAATTATGCTTAAATAATAAAAGACTATATGCAGATCTAAAAAAAAAAGGCAGTAACATGTCTTTTTTTTAGATTTGTTTTAAAAGTAAGGCCAAAGTCACCCTAGTCCTTATTCGTTCATTCACTGGTACACTTACCCTAGTCATTACCGTGTAGAATCCCAGCCCTGATTCTATACCGTACGTCTTGGTTTCCCACGGTGCGTAATTCTGCGGATTATTACGCACGGCCGACGACCTGACACCACCTCGCACGAACTCGCACCGCACCTTTGTAGTTAGGACGCACCGCGACAGTCTCTCACTCTATGTGAAAATTTGAGTCAACAACGGGTTCATAACTATCCATAGATCATGACAAAGCGTAACTTAATAAACAAAGCTTGAAAATCAGCGGCTCTAGCTCAAAATTCTCAATTCGAACATCGGATCGCCCCGTCACTTTTTTGCAAATAGAACCGTACATTTAGGTTTCAGCTGTAAAGCCTAAAGGCTCCAACACCTAAATTAATAACGCATCGAGAGCAAAAGGGATAGAACCCCCACACTACCACGCATGGTTACTCTTCCCTTAAGCTAGGCGTCCACAGTTCCGCATCGTAACGAAATTTAATCTTTGTATAGAAACTCGTGAAACTGCGTCCAGTAACCCGCATTGGACGGATCGCATTAGTATGCAGACCTGTGGACTCAGCCTTTATGGTGCTTCGCTCGGTGCATGCTAGTCCGCGTTTGTCCGCAATATCACGCACCGTGGGAAGTCACTTTAAGGCTGGCGTCCACAGGCCCGCACCGTACGCACCGGACGTATCGGACGGATTAATTATTTTCTATACAAAGAATAGGTACTAAAATCCGTTTAATGCGATGCGTACGATGCGTGCGATGTGGAACTGTGGATGCGTAACTTTATTATACCTTTTTTAAAGATCATGATTACTTGACTAATTCAAAACAAAAATATTTGAGAAACTACTTATTTTCTGACAACCTACATGACCTAGAGTACCTAGACGAATAGAGCTGCGAATGTATAAAATAACTTATCATGCTTTGTTGTAATAGCATGACAGGATAGAATCTTACTGATATATATTAATAAATACTACGTCCCTGAAAATTGTAAATCATGTCAATGCACAAAACCAATCTGCAGACACGCGTCTATGGTATGTGGGTAAAGGTATGATTTTATCTTTTATCAATCCAATAATTATTCCCCAACGAACGATCGATGCATGCCCACGTCCGTGGCCACCTCTTTGATAGGTTCACTTAGATCATAGACAATGTGTGTTTTATGAAATAAAGAATTTTGATTTTGATTTTTTGATTTTGAAGTCTATGGGCGGAACCTGGCAGGTTGTGTAAAGTCATGAAAACGTAGTCCATTAAAGTCAACGTAATCATTATCTTGAAAATGCATATTGATTAAAAACAGATGGACTGTAATGAAGCACTCCGCTATTAAATATCGAGGATGCATCACACAAGCCTGTGCTGTCCTGGTCTGATTAATGAGTAATGATATCAAACTGCTGGCTGGATTGTTATTTGACGGTTTCCTACCCTAGTCTATTCTATGTATGGTATAATTTCACACCACCTCCTCGGTCACACCACCTCGGGATTGGTGTGACCACCTCGGGAGTACTCCCAATGTCACCAAGTCAGTATCTGGTGAGGGAATCCGTGAGAAACTGAGGGAATTCCTCAAACATGATAGGTACACATAGCGATTTCGGTATTTCCAGTAACAAGTCCAGCATTTTCATTCAGACGGTATCATTTGGTGAAATGGAACTGATACTAAATCCTCCTCAATGGTACCTATTTAAAGGGTGGCGATAAGTTAATCTCGATTAAAATCAACTGTGACGAACAAAGCACATTAAATCATTTATTTTTATGCAAAGGATATTTTTACCTATCCCTTGCTTTTCCATCTAACAAATCTAAGGTTTATTCTAAATCATTTTCGGTATAGGTACTCTGTTCAATTATAGAATCTGCTCCCAGTTGATATAGTCTCAATTTGTTGCGTCGCTTAAATCTTGTCTAATAAAGTGCAGGGCCCTGTTTTGTAAAGCTACATGTTACCAATTACAAGCTGAACTCTCTTTCTAGCAAACGGAGTTAGAAAGAGACTTCCGCTTGTACAAATTACAAGCGTAGCTTTATAAAACAGGGCCCTGGCTGGTCCGACTTGTTCTTGAACGAAGACTATATGATTATTTCCTTGCTATTTTTACCCATATATACATTTTAATATCAGTAGATTGTGAAATAATGTGGTTAATTGTTGGTAGGTATTTCTGTAGCTCTGCCTACCCCATTCTGGGAATGAAGGCGTGATATTATGTATGTATGTAAGTATGTACTTCTAGTATAAGTATATATCCGAAAGATATTTGACAGGATCTTAGCAGGTGGAAAGAAGTGGCCTGTGCCTACCCCTCTGTGAAACAGGCGTGATTTTATGTATGTATGTATGTACATCCATTTATCTATTTAGCAAATTTATTAACATATTTTTGTATCTGGCTCATACATATTTATTTATTTAATCTTAGTACAGTCAAGGACTTAAATTGTTATGCCACTATGGAACCCTGTCACAATGATATTAATGTTAGCTTTCTTTCATGTGGTTTGACACTGTCATGATGACAGGGTTCCATAGTGCATGACAATTAAAGTCATTGACTGTACTTTAAATTGGTTATTTAATATTAACGTAGTTATGCTATAAGGTTAACTGGAAGAGATCCCTTAAAGGGATAAGTTCGCCTTTGTACATACCTTTTGTGTTTCTGTCTGTTTTGTTGTTTGTTATTTTCCTGTTTGTATATAAAGCATTTTACATATTTATGTATGTATATACATTTCATATTTTTTTTTTTCCCTAACTACGAGTAATTTACACCGAAACACTGCCCGCTTGACGGAAAGCTTAATGGTAAAATGGTGTTAGCGATGAGGCCGTTTAGACTCCGTCACAGTCAAAACAAATATAATCCATTGAGAGCGTTTTATTTGAAAAAGGGTGTGGCTTAGTTTGGCAAACAGGGAGGTGGCCCACTAGCGGGCAAGTGATTACCGCCGGATGGACTAAAAAGCTCTGGGGTATTTTTTAACTATTTATAGTATGACATATACAATACATACATACATACGAACACGCCTTTATTCCCAGAGTAGGGTAGGCAGAGCTACAGAAATACCAACAACTCCAAAAAGACTTGTTGGTAATTGTGTAACCACTTTTGCACAAACAGGCTAAGATGTTTACTAGTGTATTAGTGACAGGTTGCAAGCCCATCGCCTAACAATACTAGAACATACAATAATTACAATAAACAATAATAAAACATATACAATAATAATACATATACAATAATTTTGTATAAAAGATTAAGTGTTTGCCAAACTGCAATGCAGGAAAAGGCATATTAAGTAACTAGCTTTTGCACGCGACTCCGTCCGCGTAGAAATCGTTAATCACTATGCCCTCGAGAATTGTACAATTTTCTGGGCAGCCCTATATCTTTTCCTGTGATTTAAGTACTTCGATACCAGTAATCTGTAATCAGTATCTTTATTGCTTTCATAGGTAAATACAAGATGATACATTATATGTTTTCAGCTATGAAAACCTGTAGGGCACTATAATATAACTAAAACTAAAATTTAGGTAATTGACAAAATGAGCATGCAAAATATATTATATAAAGTATAACAAATATTGTTTAAATGAGCTATATCTAAACTATACTCTAAAATTCATTATTAACATTCAAAAAATTCTTGCAGTGAGTAAAAACAGTTATTAATTTAACATTTGGTATTTTTTCTATTCAATAAATGATTGTTGTCTTCGTCTCTAATAGTCTTTGGAAGTTTATTGTACGCCTTTATACGCATTACATGGGGACTAGAGGCGTGCATTTTTAATTTAGTTGCTGGAATTTGGATCTTATCTCTAGGACGTAGACTTGAGGTGACCGGTTTCCGTGGGACTGGGAAGAATTGGTTATGCGTTCTTAAAAACTTACATAGCTCTAGTATGTATAAAGAGGTTAAGGTCATGATATTGAGTTTTGTTAAAATGTGGTCTGCAACTATCTGTTTGGCATAATTATAATGACTAAGATCACAAAGACATCGTTCACATTTGTACTGTTGCCCCATATAATAATTCCATACCGTAGCCAGGAATGTGCAAATGCGTGATAGGCACTTAAAGCTGTATTCAGATTGGTATGTTTTTTATTTCCATTAGGGCATAGGTAAAGCTTGACAGTTTTGAAGCTATTTTTTGGATATGGGATTTCCAGTTCATGTTTATATCAATTTGGAATCCAAAAAGATTCGTTGAGTCTATGCATTCTAATGTTTGATTATTGTTAATAAAATTTATATTTAAATTGTTTTTTTGGAGAATACCAAATTTTATCAAAATCGGTTCAATGGTGGAGTATTTTCATCAAACTTTTTTGCCGACTTAGTAATATATAGATTACTTCCAATATCACGTTATTAAAAACATTAATATTTAATTAAAAGAAGACATAAAAATATGGTGGTAAAATTATATTCTCCACCTCCTACCATTCTCGCCCCCTTCAACGGAAGTTTGCGCGAAGTAAAGTTGCTCTGACAACATAAAACAATACTCCTTATTTTCCAAACACTAAATTGACGAGCTAAACTTACAACTGAAGTAGTATAAAAAACCACCATCTTATCCATTAACCTACCGCCAAACAGCAGTGTTCGAATTGTTGTGTTCCGGTTTGGGGATAAGACAGCCGGTGAAATTACTAGCATAGAGGCATTCCATCATAGTCCTCGGGGTTGGCCACGCATTTGCAGTCTTAGGATTGCAGTCTTGTGAATGCGAATGTCTATGGGTCACAGTTTCCACTTAACATCAGGTGGCCTGTGTGCTCGTTTGCCTTCTCAATGCCATAAAAAAAACGTTAACACCATTTCGGAACTTATCAGAACGAAATTATCTTTTATTTAGCCTAACACTGTAGCTACATTTGCCGGTCCTTCTGCAAACAAACAGTCATCCTTTTATCGTGACAGATATACCTACTTACGAGTAGGTGATGTTCCGTATTCGTTTAGAAGAACTCACACTACATAGTATGAATTACTAGCCACCCGCCCTCGCTTCGCTTCGTTTTATTCAAGTTTCCTGTAACATCAGTACATAAACCAGAATATATTATACCTACATCACCGCGAAAACCGCATCAAATCCTGTGGCATGGTTTAGGAGTTAGCGGATATATAGGCAGACAGACAGCCAGGCGCGGAAAGGGACTTTGTTTTAGACTCTACCCAACCCATAGAGGAATGCTCAACCGTAGTGTGTGCTTAGCCTTAAACCGGAATCCCACTGCAACGCACGCACAAGCTATACACGTCTCCGACGTGGGTCCACTGATCAACAACGCGTGTCAACATTTCCACAGCAATCACCCAGTTGAGTTGAGCACGCGGTATTGGGATACACGGTCAAATTTCCGTAAACCAAAAATGTATCTTATACAAACATTTTGCAGAAGCTCAAGCTTATTAGGTTTTATTCATTTACTTTTTACTGTATTACGTCTTATTATTAATCATTAATATTTGCTTATTGAAAAACCCACAAGATCTTTGCCCCTTGCTGCTAACGTCTGCATTTTAATTTTGCTTTTGTCAATTACAATTGTTTTGCTCATATTTCAAGTATAACTGAAATGTATTCATGTATTAATTAATAATTAATGAATAACTCGGACTTAAATAAGGGGAATATGTACAAAGGAAGGAGGGCCAACGTTTCGTCACAGTTTAGGAAATTATATTGTGTAATACCTACTGTGGTTTCGTGCTGGGTGGTGATTCTCTCAACACAGCGCTGCGTCGATCTTATAGGTGAAGTTTTATCCGGCAAGTTTAAGAAGTCCCGTCGGAGCGTACAAAACACATTTTAGCGCGTGCCTTCTTAATTAGGCAGCTTTACACGACACTAAACTCGACTCACTGCCTGCTGCCTAATTGAGAAGGCACGCGCTAAAATGTGTTTTGTACGCTCCGACGGGACTTCTTAAACTTGCCGGATAAAACTTCACCTATAAGATCGACGCAGCGCTGTGTTGAGAGAATCACCACCCACCACCACCAGGTTTAGACGGAGTGGAATCGTGTCGTTTAGTCGTTTAGTGTTTTAAGTTATTTTTAATAAAGGACGACTCGTATGTTTAATTGTTTATCAGATGTCGTATATTTGTTACTGTGGAAAACCCTCAAATTAGTAAAATGGGGCGGGGCTATTGAAACTAAGGTCAAATCGGGTAAATGGGTCATACACACTCTTAAAAGCAAAAGATGTCTCTCCTGTGGTCAATAGTTAAAAGCTTGTGTGCATATAAGTTATGTTTTTATATGATAGGTCTAAAGCAGTCCTAACGGCGTTTTTGCGGGAATGGGCTTAGCCAGAAAATTAGGCCTTAGAAACGTTAACTTTCAATGTGTCCACAGGAAAGACGGTAACCTAAATCTGTGTATGACCCAAATGTATCTACATTTTTTTTAAAGGGAATAAAACGAGTTTAAACTATTTTACTTTGTTTAATAGAAATTTAGGTACTTAAACTACTGTAAAAGGCGATAAATTCGTCTAAAATCATTTATTAATTATTAAAAATATATGTAGATACAATTTCCTCTTAGTTGCAATACCCCGCGGGCCCCGCCCCACCTTAGCTACTTATCTGTACTTAGTAGGGTATTTTTCAAAGAAATTGTACCTAATTAAGGACTGAAATTAAGAAACGGTAACTTTTACACGTGAGTAACGACAATTAGTCGTCCATTTATATACCGTAAAGGCGGGTTACATAGACCAACAAAAAAAAGATATTTTTGCAAAACAAGCTGTAGTTTCGTTTACGATTAACATATAAATGTCAAATTTATTTTGATATTTATAAACTTAAGTATGTACTGAATTGTAATGCAAAAAAGAAGAAGAAACACGACTTAACTATATTTTTTATTTTTTTTGTTTTTTGGGCCAATGTTGTTTTTAGAAGAGAGTAATATTAGCCAGCGAAAATTTGTGCATGAAAAATCCATAATACAAGCTTAGTTGGGTTAAAATTGCCAATATTAGTATTTAAGGGTGTAAAATAAACAATATGTAGTAAAAAACAAGTTTTATTAGAAAAAAAAACAACATTACTTGTTTCATACAAAAAAACCAACATAAAAATCTTAAACAAAATGTGGTGGTGATGGTATTTTTTATTTTCTTCAGTTCTAATAGTTATACGATCAAAACAAAAATATATAGTTTATGGAAAAATATAGTTATGTATTATACTCACCTAACCTAATAAAGAATCACAAATCAACATAACTGAGAGTAATTACAATCAAAAACATAATACGTATGCGCTTTGATTTCAGTTCTTTTTCTGATTTTTAGTATTTCTAGTTTTGGCTGTAGTGGGGGTGGACACTGAACTCTAACAAAAATTAGCGCTTTAAAGCTTACATAAAATACATACCATCACGCCTTCATTACCGGAGTGGGGTAGGCAGAGCTACAGAAATACCAACAGCTCTAAAATGGTTGACCATATGTAACCACATTTTGCACAAGTAGCCTTAGATGTTTACCAGTGTATTAGTGACAGGTTGCAAGCCCATCGCCTAACAGTACTAGAAGCCCTTATTTCCTTAGTCGCCTCTTACGACATCCACGGGAAGCCATGGAGTGGCACTATTCTAACCCGGCAACCACACGGGTAATAAAAAAAAAGCTTAATATTTCATAAACGGATCCATTAACGAAAAATAGTTTTACAAACCAGCAATATTTTTGAAAGACCTATCCAACTACACCTTACAATATGGGCCAGACGAGAAAAAAATACATCCCCACGTTACGTGCAGGAAAGGAAGACGAAAAAATTTTTTTCAACATTTTATTTTATTACTTTCTTAGCGTGACTGATATGCGTATTCATGCCAAATTACAGCTGTCTAGTACTAAGAGTCGGACGGACGGATGGACGGACAAGGCGAAACTATAAGAGATCCTAGTTTGACTACGGAACCCTAAACGATTTTGATGATAATTGTGGACTAGGGGTTTTTCGGATTAAAACATCGATCTGAAACAGACGTCATCTTCGGGAAAATTCGGGTTCCGCCGAAAAATCGAGTTCCGATATAGACGACACTATCAAATCATGGTGTGGTGTGGTTTGGTAGTGTGGTCTACATAAACCCGAGTCGAGCTCGGTCGCAGGTACTTTAACGTTGCAGTCTGATTATGATGCTGAAGCAAGATGAGCTAAACCGAAGTAGAGCAAAAGTTCTGAAGGGCGCAGCGGTCCCCTTATCAGATCAGAATATAATAGCTTCCCATAAACAGCGGCCACTAGCATGACCTGTCTATTTATTAGTACTGGTCAGACCTAATCACCACTTCGATTAGCGCGTAATGTCCTGAAAAAGGTCACGCGACCGTGAGCCGCTTCAGTTATTAATTAAGTCCCAACACTTAACAATACTAGGGCAAGATTCTTTACGCCACGCCTTGTCTATGATATCTTGAAAATGCGCAGTTGACGGGAAAAAGGGCGGGAAGGTATTTAACGATTTCCATGTTTTTATCGTAGGTATTGTTTAAATTTGTATACATGTGTGTGTGCTTATGTGTCCATAATGCGTAACCATTTAATGTAGGTAATTGGATGTGTTTAGGGTTTCATACCCAACGGGACCCTATTACCAAAACCTCCGCTCTCCGCCTGTCTGCCTGTCAGCGTGCTGTATCTCATAAACCGTAATAGGTAGTTGAAGTTTTCACAAAGTATCTATTTCTATTTCCGCTATAACAACAAAATACAAATATTAAAAATTAAATTACAAATAACCATACAAGAATGGTACCCTTCCTGGGCCTCTATTCAACTGCGTTATAACGATATCGTTTTTGACCTTTTTCCATATTGTCGACGTTTTTTTTGATAACTCTTATGTCATTTACAATAATGGCGACTGTGACATAAACGATTTTTAAACGTGTCAAACACGATATCGTTTTAACGCACCTGAATAGAGGCCCAGGGCTGGGATTCTACACGGTAATAACGATATCGTCTTTGACGTGTTTCCGTATTTTCGACGTTTTGATAACTCTTATGTCGTTAACAATAATGGCGACTGGGACATAAGCGATACTTAAACACTTCAAACGCGATATCGTTTTAACGCGGTAGAATAGAGGCCCTGTGCAAGTCCGACTCGAATTTGGTTGGTATTTACGTATGATAATCGTTGTAACCCATACTACACACCTAGAGTTTAATTTTGAACTAAATCCATTTGTGTGAGAATATCGCTGATATTTATTTAGAAATGAACACTTCATTTTTAATACTACTAAGAATAAATTATTTACATAACGGGACAATTACATATTCATCTATTCGTAAACTTAAGCTATAGGCTAAACATATTTATATAATGTAAGAAATACTAACGACCGCATTCAGACTTATTTACTCAGTACTTACGAGAGTTTGATAAATAATCGAGAATATGGTCTCAAAAATCACAAAAATGTTTCTGATTACGGCGGTAAGATACACAAAAACGTCCAAGAAATCAAGAGCAAATATTTGAACTTATTACACAAATATTTAACGGGATACCGAGATCCAAAATGCACTTTGTTCTCCACATTAGGTACTCGTCGTCATATCATATTATACCTATTTATAGATTTAAAGGCGCTATTCCATCGGTGACGCAAGCATTGGATAAAATGAATTTTATATGGCAAATATTAAATTCTGTATATCTAGATATCTAAAGCATCTTCAGTGGAAGTGGTCTGCATTGGGCAAGAATATCGTCAGTGATGATATCTAATAAGGAGAATAATACACTACTTGTATTAGGATGTCATTACTCATGTTACGACGTACTGTCCACATTTAACGTAACAATAAGTCCTGAAGATTTGCCACGCTTAGGAACCCCAAAGTGTGGACCCACCTTAAGATAGCGATTTGTGGAAAATCGACAAAATCTATAGGATTAACGTAAGCTGATAATAATACCATTCTTATGATATGATTCTGATAGCCTTAACAGTTACGTCAAACTCGACTCGATTTCATGTTGATTGAAAACAAAAGTAAACGTCTGGCGTAGGTACCTATGCATCTCGGCTACGCCTACTGGCTTGACCTTTTTACGCGATCGATTAAGCAAGTGTTTAAAATACATACATACAGTAAATGTTCTCAACTTTTAAAATGCGTATCTTGGCTTTGCTGAGTCGGAACTTTTATGTTATAATTTATAATTATAAAGCTGTCGTCTGTTCGTTAAGTACAGGAACAATGTTTACTAAAGTGTAGGATTAATCTTAGGATATTCGTAAGTAAGAGCTAAGAGTTAGCAATTTTCGAATCGACAAAAGTATTGATGAAAATTTATGAAGTGATGACAGATGGCGTCGACCGTTTATCTCAACTCCATACATTTCGAGTCGATAAAAGACAGAAACGTTTACAGCGTTTATATTTTAGCTAGGCCATTAATACACCACAAAAACCTTGTGACACTAATTCAATACAATTCAATTCAATAATTTATTGCATATCACATGTACAATTCAAGGTGGAACAAAAAGGAATAGGCATACATGTGACACCTTGCAAGGGCACAGCAACACGAATTATTTAATCCTTTAAATTTAAGCACCCTGACGAGAAAACCATGCATTTTCATGACAACTCCAGGAGGACAAATTAATGCAGTAAACTCCAGAAGCACTGGCGTACTTTTAGCACTCGAGTTATCAACTACTGTCTATACTATTATTCTATACATTTACAGGATGGGTAATTATGCGTAGGTACGTGCGTTATGAACGAAAATAGCTCTAGGCCAAGCTTTCGAGACCGTGCCCTAAAAATAATTCTAATCTTCTCAGAGTTCTCCGTGTTGTCCCTCTTACTCTTAAATTGCGATATACTCTTGTGAAAGAGTCTGGGCTAGCAAACCATCGAATTTCGCGGTTCGTAGTAAGCTCTCTAACGTGTGCCTAATTTCCGTGATACTAAACAGCGCAGGCGACGTTATACGTCATTAAAAAAAGATCGATAGGTATGCTATAAAACTTTTGGCGACCAACAACTATGATCCTGCGCAGATATTTTCTTTGAGGCGAAAAATATTTGCGTTCCGCGCATAAATATAGACTAGCTAATTGAGGCTACGTATCGGCATACATGGGCATACTTAATTAAGTTTCGGTTTTTGTCCGCTGCCTTTGGATTAAAGTGGTAGTACCAAACTTAACCTTACTTGCCTGCGAGAGTGCGGGGCTTATCTTATCTTACAGATAGGCGCTTTTGGATAGACTACGACCCCTTTAGAATCTTTTCTGGAATTAAGTACCCACTTACACACTCATCTGTTCGAACATGCAAGTTTTGTCACAATGTTTTCCTTCATCGTCAGAGGATCGAGCTATGTTATTTAAGCTATAAAACTCATTGGTAGGTAGGTACCTGGTTACTGCGGGGTTAGAACGCGTTACCTTACGATTACGAGTCGACCCCCTAAGCCACTAGTAGGCCTTGGAAAATCTTTGAGGACTACTTGCAGGTTAATTTGAAAACAATAATTGCGACGAAACTAGCCTTTTCACCACTGGCCTGTGATTCTCTTAACGTATTTCAACTCCACGCAGCTAACATTACCCGGCCAGTTTAAGTTGTCCCGTGAGACCGTCCAAAAATCATCATAGCGCCTGCATTCTCAATTATGTAGCTTGATACATGCTTACCGGACCGGGAGACGAGCTGTTGGTAGGCCTCCAACAAGATGGAGCGACGACCTCGTAAGGATCGCGGGATCGCGATGGATGCGGAAGGCACAAGACCGGTCTAAGTGGAGAGCCTTGGGGGAGGCCTATGTCCAGCAGTGGACGTCTTTCGGCTGATATGATGATGATGATGATACATGCTTAGGTATAGTGAAAATAAAATAGGTATCAAGAATATCATTCTGTTGCATACATTTCGTTTGTTATGTTCCTAATATTAAGTCCGCTGCTGATTATTAATTCAATAATCATTATCATCCGATGGCCGACATTGTTTGTTTGGTAAATAAATTCGGTCATTACTGTCGTTAGTGACATTACTACGTACAAAGAACCCACTGAAATGGACTGTCAATAAATCAGTTTAAGCACGCACTGACTTCAATCGAAAACTCCTGACATTTCTCGCAACAACAAGTGACTTAGCGTCGTCAGCGCGGTGTTTTTTAATTTAATCCAAACTACGTGTTTATTATTTTTATTATCATTGTGCGAGACATTATTATAAACCAAACTGGGCAAGAGCATGTCGGACCATGCTCAGTGTAGGGTTCCGAAGCCGTTAAGTACTACAAACATAAAATCAACAAGTAACAACTAATTTTCTATTTAAAGTCATTTGGTGCCGTCTTAGATGATTTTTGTAAGTATAAACACTTTAATCGCCTGTATCTCAAGAGCCTTTCTTAGTCGTCATAGTTTTATTTAAGTTTTTTTTCAGATTTTTTTGTACTTACTTGTAGTTTTGTCTGCAGCCCCCCCTCCCCCCCCCCCCCTCTACACTTGACTCTAACAAAAAATAGCGCTTTAAAGCTTAATATTTCATAAACGGATCAATTAAACAAAAAAAATCCACAATATTTTTGAAAGACCAATCCTACGACACCCAACATTATGGGGTAAACGAGAAAAAAAATACATCCCGACGTTAAGTGTAGTAGAGGAAACCTAAAAAAAAATGTTTTCAAGATTTTATTATACCACTTTCTTGGCGTGACAAATATGTATATTCATGCCAAATTACAGTTTTCTAGTACTAAGAGTCTTTGAGCTAGGCTGCGGACGGATGGACGGACGGACGGACATGGCGAAACTTTAAGGGTTCCAAGGGTTCAAGTTTGACTACGGAACCCTAAAAAACGAACATGGTTTACGCACATATTGTTAGGTATAGTCAACCCAGAGTCCCAGACAGTCATGCATGTTAGACTCCTAATGAAACCGAAACATGTCGGGCCGTTACCTGACTATAACATGTAAGTAAACCGTGCAGTGTTCGTTTTTGTTTAGATTTTAGGCATTGACATTTATCTAGCTAATTCTAAGCTCAAATAACTGGGAACAATCGAACTTTACATGAAAAATCCATGTGAAATATAAAACAGGTTTTGTATATAAGTAAGTAGGTACTTTGATTGTAAACCGTATTGAAATAATATAAATTTCAAGGTTTAGATGTCAAGATAAGATTTATACCGATACCTACATCAATTTATTACCGACAACTAAAAATATTGTATGATTGATGCGTCGTTCATAGATTTAGTGTGCGTGTCGTAAAAAAATACTTACCACAGGATTAAATAACTTTATTTAAGTACCTACTCATTATATCTGTGCTATGTAAATTGCAATTAAAAAATATCAGGTATGACATAAACCTCGCGCCATTTATTGTGAATAGCGACCCGCCGCCTTCGCTTCGCTTCGGGTTAAAGTAGGTATTATATACATATAAACCTTCCTCTTGAATCAGTGGATAAAAAGTAGCCTATGTTCATCAGAGATAATGTCGGCTTCTAATGGTAAAAGAATTTTTCAAATCAGTCCAGTAGTTTCGGAACCTGTTCAAAACCAACAAACAAACAAATCTTTCCTCTTTATAATATTAGTATATGTATAAGATAAGAATTCTCTTTTCTAAGTAACTCCAGAAACAGATTACAAAAGTATTAGTGGCGCCTACATTTGTGGTATTTTATTATTTGGCCAGGGTTTCATTAGAAAAGCACAAGTGAAATAACAACCATTAAATGATTTGTCAAAACAAAGTATTCTCAAATAGGTAAGTTTGCATTGAATATAAGTAGGAAAAGTGTGCTTTCTCTAATAATAATACAGGGTTACTTGTAAAGTAGTAATAATTTAACCTCTCAAGGTTAAATTATTAACATCATAAATATCATAATCAACAACTTTTGTTCGAAGACTTTTTTACTTCCATACAAAAATAAAAAATATTTAATTGATCACTGCAAATGTTTGGAACACTACGTGGTAGCAAAACAAATGCAGCGCAAAATGCAGTGGCTGGCGGGAAAAAGGGTGGGGTGGCAAAACGCTTGACTTATAATCTGTGCACTGTAGGATGGTGCATTTCACAGTCATATTCAGTAATTTCAATCACTTACTGTACTTACTGGCGAGGTATTTAAAAATAGGCGATTATTTGTTTAAAATCCTGAACGGCGTCGCTAGGTTTGTACCAATGTCGTAATTATGAAAAGTTAAAGAAACAAGTGTAATACGTGTTAAAATGAATTGTTACAGGCATCATCCTAAAGAAAAACGAGTGTAATTACCTGGAGAGCTATCATATCGTCACATACATGGCAACTTCGCGAATTTGTACTTTGACTTCAAAAGATAATGACGGAAACGCCACTTGGTAACGTGGCGAATCAGCTATTCCTATTTTGAATCAAAGTGCAGATTCGCGACTTTGCCATGGATGTGACGATAATGTTGTACACGACTTATTTGCCGCTCGGATCTCCCTTTCTGTCTAGTCGTAACGATAGATACACACTGAGCGACAAGCGAGAAAATACAACATATGCTAGCCTTACTGCAGTCACTCTAGTCCTTCTCTTTAAATCGCCGGCGGCGCCCCGGTCCGCGCCGTCTCGATTTTCGACTATGCGGGTAGTGCGTACGGGTAATTCACAATGGTGTATCGATATTAGAATTTTGAGTACAGTGCTTGCTAGGTATGAGCTACTGCACGGTCGCATTTATTTGAACAATGTTTAACTGAGCACGGTTTAAACAGATTTATCGATGTAACTTGTATCACGTTTTATTAAGTTAGTCATTAAACTTTCACCAATTACACAGTAGTATTATTGTTATTTTATTAACTGACGAAAAAAACGATGCGATATAGATATATTTTTAGGATTCCGTAGTGAAACTAGGAACCTTTATAGTTTCGCCGTGTCCGTAAAGTAGTTTTAAAAAAGTGGTAAAATAAAATGTTACAAGTAACGTGGGGATGTATTTTTATAGTGTGGGGTGTCGTTATCGATAGGTCTTTCAAAAATATTGAGCGTTTGTGCAAAAACTTTTATGGTCAAGTGTCCAAAACAGCCGAAACTACAAATACTGTTAGTCTGAGAAAAATCTTGAATGAAAGGGCATACCTATAACGGACTTGCACCCAGCTTCACGAGTGGTTCTCAGCGAACGGCCTCATCCTCAACGTCACAAAGTCCAATGTGACTCTGTTTACAGCTGGAAATGTCACACCCCCCCTGATACAGAGTCCGATACCGTGCACCAACTCGTGCAAGTTTCTCGGATTTACCATTGACGATAAATTAAATTGGAAAGAGCATGTTGACAACTTGTGTGGAAGGTTGAGCAGTGCTGTATTTGCCCTGCGTAAACTGAAGCCGGTTGTCTCCAGTGACGCATTGCTCCAAATTTATTATGCATATTTTTACTCCCATATGTCGTATGGTTTTGTTTTGTATGGCAACTCGACAGACTCAGAAAGAGTGTTTAAACTACAAAAACGGGCCGTGCGCATATTGGCAGGTGTAAATCCGAGGCACTCGTGTCGACAACTTTGCAAAACTTTTAACGTTATGACATTTTACTCAATTTACGTATACGAGATTATAATGTTCACGCGTCGAAACATCCACATGTTTAAAAAAGCGAATATGCCTGGCAGAATAACCCGCCAGACCGGGCGCCTGCTGCCGGCGCCGGCGCCGCGGCGACTGGCGCTGCTCGACAGGCACCCGCGCGTCACAGGCCCCGCGTTTTACGAACGACTACCCGCCAGCTTAAGAAACGAAGCCTCTGATGAGAAATTTGGTCACCAACTAAAAAAACTGCTTTTAGAAACGACACTGTATTCGGTCAAAGATTATTATGTAAAACTCAAGTAATGACATTATTAACTTGAATTAATTTAAATTTTCACTATTTTTGACATTTCATGTTTGTTCTAATTTTTATTGTATGGTTTTTATTTTTATTTGACAATCTCATTTCCTTAATTTTTATTTTTTATTTATTTTGACATATTGTTTAACATAATTTTATTGATTATTTTTGACATTACCTAGGATGTCCTAGAAATACTATATGTTATTGAATTATTATTTTCGTTCCAATGATTATTATTACTTTATATTTCAGACATTTCAATATTTTTATTTGTAGATTTTTTATTTTTTATTGCATTTTATTTAACTGACGATCTTGTAGTGAAATCATTTTATTTTTAAGCACAAAATAATAATAATAATGTATTTTTCTATAAGAAATAAATCAATCTAATCTAATCTAACGAATTTATAAGGAAAACTATCACGACCAATTAGACATCATTAGTTCTTGAGATACGGGCGATTAAAGTGTTTATACCTACTAAAAACATCTAAGACGGCTCCAAATGACTTTAAATAGAAAAATGGTTATTACTTGTCGTTTTTTATGTTTGTACCTAGTACTTCAACTTTAACGGCTTCGGAACTCTACACTGAGCATGGAACGACATGCTCTTGCCCGGTTTTTATATGTACCACCACGTAACTTTTTACAGATTACTCCGATTTGGATTTTTTTCTTAACCCTTTGAACGCCAAGAACACATAAAGGCGTCGTGTACCTACTGTCGTGCCTACCACGCCATCGACACTTATAGTTGACACAGATACAGTGACAAATAGACCCGAGTTTTTGTGACGTAAGGTTGAAATTAGCTGCGAAAAGATATCAGCCAGTCCCACATTAAGCCTGGTGAAGTATGAAGGAATTGTAGATTCAGTGTTCGGTCGAAATCATAACGGTGACATTTAGCACCTTGGCTCTTTAACGTCTTGTTCGAACTGCGACACGAAATTGTTGAAGAAGATAAAGCGACAAGGATCTAAAATGTAAACATTTTATGATTTCGACTGCAAGCAAGCAATTTAAAATTTTATCAAATGGAAATATGTTATAACATCAAGAAATGTTGACACGGAATGTGACGCGAGTGCAAAGTACCCTCTTCTAAAAGTCATTACTTACTACAAATTACACAACTAAAAATTAGTCCTGTGGTCAGATAGTACAACAAACACTTGAAAGTATTTTTTGGGATAAATTCTTCGAACAAAAGTTGTTTATGATTTTAATGAGAGGTTATTAGTATTTTACAAGTATAATTATAACTCTGTATATATACTATCGGCCGCACTCAGAGCCAGTTAGTTAATGACCGTTAAGAGGATTACGTAAAGCAAATAAATTCCATACAAAATACAAAAAAAAAACTGTATTTACTCTCACAGTGGTTATGATAATTTAAACATTATGTAGGAAAAATAAAATATATCAAGAAACCAGTGTGAGACCCTGGTGTCTATACTAGAAGACCCTGTATGACAGATCACCAGGCCCAAACGATAACGTTTTCTCCCCTTAAATGTTTTCCGATTTTTACGATTTTTTATTATGTTGAAGATATTATGAAAAACTAGGTCTGTACGTTTTCTTTTCCAAGAAAATATTTATTGGAAAGGAAAAAAACAAAAGCGGAAATGTACAGACCTAGATTTTTATAATACTAACAACATATTCAAAAATCGTGGAGCTAAATTTGTATGGATTATTTTTGCAGCTACGCGATTTTAGCATCGCTTCGCAATCCTCATAAGTACCTAGTTCCTAGTGTCGATTTTTCATACACAAGTTTAAAAAAGGAACCGAGCTGTCTTAGAAATCTCTCTGATTACGGCGGTTAATATTTTAACCAACTTAACAGACCTTCCGCTAGCCAGCCCATGAATCCGTCTGTCTAAGGTCTCATTGGTCAGCAACAGGTAAACTTTTCGTGAATTAGAAAGCGGAATGTTATCACGGACGCCAAAATAAGGAAAAAAAAGTACCTAGGTACCTTACATAATTTTACTCATTATAATTACTCAATGCAATTTGTGGTCGGCAACTATTGCTATCTTACTTTTACTTCGTATGTTAGAGCAAGATGTGTATAGTCGCTGGGCCACAAATTGCAGCAAAACATGGCCCGGGTTTCCCCCTTAACAAAACAACTGTACAAAAAATCCACTGTACCTCCAACTCTTCTAAACACGCGATCTCCTTCTCATCCCTGCTCCCCTCGTCGTTCGTTATAATCCTACCGTTCTCACTAACACCACCCGTCAAGTTGCTATCTTTAATCTCACTGTTCACTTTGAAATCGTTCAAGATGTGATACGCACTGATACTGTGTCCGAACTTCTCCATGGCTTTAAGTATACTGCGTCCTTCGTAATGTTGTAAAGTATTGACCCCACCGGGGTGGTCGTGAAGAAACTTTTTTATGTCATAGTTCTGTCCATTAACACGAACGGGGAAATTTGAGGTAGCCATCGCCGCGACCATCGCGCCCCGCTTCTGCTGAACGACTGAAACTGAAGTCGCTTATCATACAGCGGGTGACTTTTTAGATAGGCCATTAGGACTTTTTTGCGAGTTCCGTAGTTATTTTTACAGTATAAATTGTGATTATTTAATTGTTTTTCTAGTTACTACGGTGCCAGGGTAAGTGCATGGTGCGATATAAATAAGGGTTAGTCGCAAGTTTTATTTTAAATAATAATACCTACTTTATTTTTTGTCGTGGTTCCGTATGACAAAAATAAGTTTTGGGCAAAGAAAACACGATTTTTTGACCACATGCTGTCAATGACTATTATTACCGTAAACTTGCCCAACATTGCCAACTAGGGGCAACTTTGCCTGTTCGGATATTCATGGATTATCTACCAAACTGCTTACTATTTTTTACTTCTAATCATGGGAGAAAAGCTTTCAATTGTCTGGCAACCCATTTTATTTTATTTTTTTGCGGTAACACTGATAGTTTTTTATCTATGCGCTGTCAAACTTGAGAAACTGGAGGACGTTATTTTTGGTGTCCCGTAAACTTTTACTTTTTTAGTGAAAAAAATAACAATCTAAACACTGTAAATGGTTGTATGGTAAGTTTTTACGCTCTTTTCATTAGTTTCACTGTTTTTTCTTGTAAATTAACTTATTTACAACTAGAATGACGATAGGCAATGTTGTAACGAGTTTCTCGAACATTAGTTTACAACTTTGCACAAGGCTAGGGTTGTCACTTTTTTACTCGACTACGGAAAGAAACATAAAGTAGGTAATTTATGTTATGCAATTTGGATCTTTAACTAATATGATTGGTTAATTGGCAGTTATATCCAAAACAATTTAAATAACGGCACAAATAAAAAATGTTATTTTACGGTAGAGTTTCCTATTTTTCTAAGAAATTTACGTAGAAAACAGAATAATAGAAATTTGTATGATTCTCTTATCTTTACAATTATTGTGTTCAGAAGATTCTGTGATTTTTAGGTTTTTTTTAATAAAGTAGGTACTTAGGCTTTTTTAATTTCGTGTTTATTTTCCTATTTTGGACAGCCCTGACTTTACTTAATATTTTGTATGGGGACTGCTTTTCGACAGTGCCCAACTTTGCCTACCTGGCTAACAAAAAAAAAAAAATAGCCAGTTAAGGCTTTCCATACACTTCTCTGCTATAACGCAATGATTATGCGTTTAAAATTTAGAGCCGTTTTTAAATGCTGCTCAAACCTTCCCAGATAATCTTCTAGGCAATGTTGCGCATTTTGGCCACAACTTTACCTGTCTACACGTTTGACAGCTTCTACAAGTCAAACAAAGTGCATTTTTGGCCTTATGAGCCGTAAGATATATGTCATAAGACTTAAATTAGTATACTAGCACCAAAAAAGGCACAGATAACGTATACTTTGAGAGATATTTTTAAAAAACTTGAATTTTCGTGCAAAGTTGCAGCAGAATACGGTACTAGCAAAGAGGCATTCCATCTTGGTCCTCAGCGTTGGCAGCGCATTTGAGGTCTTAGGATTGCAGTCTTAAGGTTATATTATAGTCTTGAGAATTGAAATGTCTACGAGTCTCAGATTCCACTTACCATCAGGGCCCTATTTTATAAAGCTACAAGTTACAGGGTGAATCAACTTTTAAGGTACTCCCCAATTTTCGACATGTCTCACTATGTCACCTTAATTTGGTAGAATGCATTTTTTTTTTGATGTCGTCAATCTAATGAATAAATCAGACAATTAAACTTACTTTCTAGCTGACAATTTTAAAAATTCTTCTATGATTTACACAAATATATCAGGTAACGCAGGGGACGACGTTGTCCCCGGGTTTTGTATGAAAAACGTGCATTTTCCACTGCGTTACCATGCTTTTACAAAATTATACAATTGGTTTATGATTATGAATAGTGAAATCCGAAAATCTGATTACTTATCTAATTTTAACATGTGTAAACCATTATCAATCTCACATATTCTAGTAAGTTTTTATTAGCGTGTAGAAAAGGAGGACTTTAAAAGTTGATTCACCCTACAAATTACAAGCGGAACTCTCTTTCTATCAAACGGAGTTAGAAAGAGACTTCCGCTTGTAATTTGTAATTTGTACCGTTATAAAACAGGGCCCAGGTGGCCTGAGTGCTCGTGTGCCTATTAAACTAAAATTTGGTATAGTTAAGTTGAATTACAATTCATTCTTATGGTGGCTTAAGTCACTATCGATGTATTGGGCCTAGACAAGATGCATAACGCTAACTTGAAAGATTTTCGACAACTGTTAATATATAGGCGACTAAGGGAATAAGAGGTTGTAGCCAAAACGCTTTTCTATTAGTTTTGTTTTTAAACCGATCGCGTCACCCTGGTAGATCACGTCATACGAAAAGTCACTTGATCTACTAGTGACGCGATTGGTTTTAAAATGTGTTTTGTACGCTCCGACGGGACTTAAAATTGCCGGATAAAACTTCATCTATAAGATCGACGCAGCGCTGTGTTGAGAGAATCACCCCCAATCGACGCGCCGATCGAAATAATAATAACTAAGTAGGTATGGAAGGATAACCTTAACCTTTTCAACGCTATGTCAAATACAAAACCAGAGCTAATGTCAACTTTGCCACATAGATTCTTAGGTCTATTTTGCGCTGTAAACCATGACGGAAATATCCGTCAATGGCGTTGAAAAGGTTAAACAAACACGTCCGTCAAATCCGCTCCAAAATACCCACTTTTTGAAATAAAGAGATCTTATCTACATACCTACGAGTATCGATCGAGTGGTTTTGATAATCAACTAATTGTTAATTGCGTTAAGGTTTGAAGTCATTTATGCCAGAACGTTTGAGTAGACAGTAATCTCAGTTAGGTTTTATATACCGTTTGATGACAAAAATGTGCAATTGGTAAGCTCTCGGACAAAAGAGTTATATTTGCTAATTTTTTTTCATAAGGTTTACTTGAACGCGGCCAAGTATTTCAACATTTGAAGTGGATGGCTTAATTAAAAAATGATACGGTAATTAATAATTAATTATGTTTAAAAAAAAATGTAGTGTTTCGACAAACTTACTGATTAACTATTCCCCTTGAATCATTCAACATTCTTATGTTACACTATTATAGAGTTGTAAACGAGTACATATTTACAGTCAGCATCAAATAGTCTTCAACATCCAAAGTGCCAAATATATCGCAACACATCTTTGTTCTTATAGGTATAAAGATAATAGTAGTTTATGCAACAGTTGTATAAGAGAGGTCAAAAAAGACGAGTGGTGTGGTTACGATGTGAGCCGCAGGCGAACATCGTAAAGCAAGACGCCACGAGTATCTTTTGACTTAGTTATACACCGTTGCATACAATACTTTTTCTACGACTAGGTTTCAAATAAAATGCAAAATTAAATAAACAAAATTTTATTAATATACCTAGGTTAGAATACGAACGAGCGAAGCACAGAACAACAAACGAGCGGGAAACATTCGAAAACGACAAAATATGTGTCTATGGTTAACTTTGTTTTTAAATTGATGTGCACTTGCCAGGTTTTATATTTTTAAAAAAATTGCACAATCGATTTAACTTGTGAAATAGGGACTAAAAAACACCTAATGATTTGAGAAATGAATTCTTTTACCTGATTGGTCGGTTTTAATATAGCTGCATTCTGGTTGGTTGATACCATGTTTTTTTTAAAGAGTTAAGTTAGTAAAAGAGTTTACCTACATACCAAAAAGAACCTAACGTTCCGATTGACGTCAATGTGTATTGTGATTGGTGGATTAATTTGGTGAAGTATTATGATTGGTCAAATTAACCTAGGTGTAAGCTTTGGCAGCTAGGCATGTCGTTTTGGGTCAAAAAAGCACAAGTGCTGTTAAGGGGAATAGACTAGATAGACTTTTCTACGGAATGTTCTGCGGACATATTATCTATATTCTTATATTAGTGTTCGTGACTATATAAATGACAGATAAAAGTACAGGAGTAGGAAAATATATACATACATAACATCACGCCTTAATTCCCAGAGTGGGGTAGGCAGAGCTACAGAAATACCAACAACTTAAAAATAGGTACTTGTTTATAATTCTGTAACCATATTTAGCACAATCAGGGGCCTATTGCATATAAAATAATAGCTTATATTATAAGCTATTTACTCCTAAAATTTACTGATTATAATTGTGTTACGTTGCATAAAATTAAATAGTCATAATAATAGTTAGCAGTCCTAAAAATAATTTCAGAAGTATGCTAAATTGTATTGCATAAATATTTTTTTGAACTTATAAAATGCTTTTACTTATAATATAAGTAACGAGTCCAAATTTAACAAAAAAAAATTTAATATTGTAATACTTATATCAAATGCTCAATTTGGACCGCGGTTCCTTTCAGCGTACGGCCATAGTGTAAAAAGAGTTTAAAAAAAACAAAATACTTGCTGTATTTTCCCGCTTTTATTCGTAAGTTGAGTTAAAATAAAACATTAGGTAAATATGATGAGAAAACGAGAAGAAAAGCACCTGAAAACAACAAATTTTCTGAGAAAAATGATTGACTTCAAGGAATTACTATTTGCAAAGTTTTCGCCGACAATCACGAAAGATATAAAAAAACAAGCGTGGATAGATGTTCGTGACTACGCGGTCGCGATTAATTTTGTCACAAGCGACAAAGACTTTACGTATATAAGAGACACAACTTGGCCTAACTTACGCCAAAGAACGATGGTAAGTTTACTAATAATTAAAGATTATTTGCAATCCCTTAAATAATTTATGTCATAATATAGAAGATGAATATGGCTCGTGTTGGGTGAGAATATTTTGGCACCACATTTTAAACCCTCCATATATCTTCGGATAAGCAGTATAGCATAATATTATTCGCCCCCTTTACCTGATTTTATAAATGTTTATCTTTGAATTATGTAGGTTTGATTCTAAACTAATTTTATTACCTACTTATTTGATAATTTAAATTGTGTTTTTTTTCTTATCTTTAGACTAAAGTAGATAGAGCGAAGAGTACGGGAGCAGCGGGTGGATCAAACAGCAAACTGGATTCCATTGACGAATTAGTTTTAGAGGTAATTGGGAGGGACTCGCCCATTATAGAGGGAATCGGGTTAGAAGATTCGTTTGGAATACGATACAAAACCCCAGTACAACCGGTAGAAGCCCCTCTCAATAACGCCCTCGAGGGAAATAGTGAGGCTCCTGAACAACAAGAAACCAACCAAATTTCCACCACCAACCAACCTCATAACAGCTATACGAGAAATAAAACTCCATTACACAAGGGTAAAAGAAGCACGAATAATACATCACCGTTAATAGATTCAACAGAATATCACCAATTAAAGAAGAAAAAACTACAATTAGAAATAAGAAAATTACAATTAGATGTTTGGGAGAAGGAAACGTCTCTAGGTGTAGAGCACTGCGAATTAACCAACGATTTGAGACCGGAATCTGTGCCGGAATGTATGAGTACATTAATAATTAATGACGACGGTGAAATTCAAATACTTAATGATACTCATGATACAAACTGAAACATTTTATTTGAATATACATTATTTCATACCTATGTTGTATTATATAAGTACAAATATGTTCTTAGTCATAAAAACTAAACTAAATATATCTACTTAAATAGAAACAAATCTAAGGATGTTTTTTTTACATTCACTGGAAATGACGATAAAAATATTGTAATTTTTCTTGGCCATCATTGTTCCGAGTATTTTCACATTGGTCATCAAACTCGTCACTTGTTAAATTTTCCGTATTTAACTGGTCAACTTCATTCTCTATTAATTGTTCGGACATGTTGTTTTTAGATAAATTGCAAAGAGCAACGCAGCATGTTACTACTTGACCAGCATAGACAGGATCAAGTCGCAAATGATTTAGGCAAGGAAATTTTTCCTTTAGTATTCCTAATGCACATTCCACCACACGTCTGGTACTTCTGTGAGCCCTTAGAAATCTACGTTGAGCGTTGTTTGTAGGGTCTCTTATAATAGGTGGAATTAACCACGATTTTAACGGATAAATGGAGTCTCCTAGAAGAACTGCATCTGGAAAAGGTCTCCATCCAGCCTGCATACGTTGGCAAAGCCCGCTGGTTCGTAACACCCTTGCGTCACTAGTACTTCCAGGCCAGTCAGCATAAACATAATAAAACTTTAGGTCTGCACCAGCAACAACCATTACGTTTAACGAATGATTGCCATGTCGATCAACGTAGGCATTTTCGAATGCATTTGTGCCGTCTATGTTTATCAATGTTCCGTCGACTGCTCCACAGACGAGTGGCATATTAGCTATGTTATTAAAGTCATTTATTACACTATCAACATCACTTGGCCACTTCACTACGTTTCTTAAAATATGATTATTCACGGCAGTTACTACCCGTTTCACTGCTCTGCAAACAGTGGCTTTATCAACGCCATGCATATCGCCTATGCTGTGATATTGGGCACCGGTTCCCAACCAATGTAATGCCACTTGCAACTGTTGGTGCGGTGTTAAAGCATAATTCCTGCTTGTCTGATGTTGAAGCGTACCCTGAATTTCGTCTAAAATATATGAAAATTGCTCAAAGTTTAATCTGAATCTTTCATTGTATTGGTATGATTCTTGTAAATGATTATAACTCAATCGGCCTCTAAACATCCGCGGTGGCCTTCGTGATGATACTTCATCACTACTATCACTGTCGGATGATGTCATTTTAATATATATATATATATTATTTGTGACTATTGAAAAGGATTTCGATCACTTATATTATTTTTAACAAACTCTAAACACCTATGAAATATTTACTTGTATTATGAGTAAATAATAAAAGCAAGCTGTGTTTTTGCAACAGAACCACAATTTTACTTGTAATAATAGCTTATAATACCCGTAAAATTTCTTATAACTTCTATTATTAGTAAAAAATATATGCAACAAAACACTTATAAATTTTACTTGTAATATGAGTATTTTTCTCGTAATAATAGTCTAATATTTTTATGCAACAAAAGCATACTATTTTATATGCAACAGAAAAAACTCGACTACTAAAATATTTTTTAT
This sequence comes from Acleris holmiana, assembly GCA_949316455.1. Lineage (NCBI taxonomy): Eukaryota > Metazoa > Arthropoda > Insecta > Lepidoptera > Tortricidae > Acleris > Acleris holmiana. The sequence continues at coordinate 14,314,144 of OX438771.1, read as the reverse complement.
GAGTCTGCTATTATAAGTTTATAATAGCAGTATTTTTATGCAATAGGCCCCAGCCTTGAAGTTTACTAGTGTATTAGTGACAGGTTGCAAACCCATCGCCTAATAGTACTACAAGCCAGGGAAGACATGGAGTGGCATTATTCCAACCCGGCAACCACACGAGGGGTAACCAACTAGGCTAGATACGTGACAGTATAAGTTAATTAGGCTCAGGCACCTAAAAGATGTGTGATTGATAAGATAAACCACTCGACGTCTGATGTTCATTAAAATATCCATACATATTATAATAAATCTGATGTTTCATACAAAAACAAATACCAATCATTTATAACTCTGAATGATATTATGTGAAATCAAGTAAAGGCAACCGAACAACAAAGAGGACTTTTACTGCCATCGAGCGCCTATTTTAATAAAAAGTTTAGTAACAAAATGTGTATTGAAGATGGCGCTTTAGCGATCACGCTCAAACCTACATCGCACTGTTAAGTTTTTTCCCGAATCAATGAGGTCGTAAAGGTTTTTACAACAAGCTTTTTAACGGTTAGCGGGGTTTCCCATCTTCCACCCTATCCAACCCAGGTATATGGAAATTTTGTACCTGTGTTGGATACGTTAGACCGTTGGAAGATAGGAATAACCCGGGTAGCGCAGGTAACCCGGGCGGTCGTTTAACAGCCTGAAATCGGTTCCTTATCCCCCCTTCAAAAGGAAGATCGAGAAGACGCGCTGCGGGAAATAATTACGTCTCCGCACTAAACGCCTTAGGGCCTGTTGTTTGATCAGTAGTAACTAACTAATTGTTAAAAATCGTGACTAATGGTTAAATCTCAAGGAAATGACACACATGCTGTAACATTACATTGAGCAATAAATAATCAAATGTGTTGTCATATTTTCGATTATTTTTTCGAATTTTAACCTATAATTCAGTTAACTACTGATCAAAAAACTCGGCCTAAGTCACTACTCAAGCCTAATCCACAAGATTCAGTACGCTGCAGAGTGGTGGTGGAAGATGCCATCTCCGAAAATAACCTAATCAGAGCCTGAGTCCCCAAGGGAAGTTGCCTCTCTGGTGTGCTACACGAAGTACACCGACGATATCCCTGTTGTAGCAGGCTCCCACCTGGTTCTGTACGCTGGCGACGCGCGCGGCATTCTACGCGTCATCGTTCAAGGCCGCGCAGGCCGTTGTCAAGCTGCAACGCCAACTCGATGCTCTACCAGTTTGGCTAGCCAGGTGGAGGCTAACCGATAATGTCGCAAAGATACAAGCGATTTTCATGAGCAGGAGCCGCCTCCCAAATCCACCACTCACTATACTCGGACATAAGACATCCCATGGTCCCCGGTTGTAAAATACCTGAGGATCATCATCGTCTGGACACAAACCACGGGACACAAGCCAAGCGCGACCCCCCCGACAGCAAGGCATACTCCCGCGACCTTGACGCGCCGACTGCGATGACAGTTCTCACGGACCCATGAAGACGCTGCTCAGCTAGAAGGTCGCTAGCCGGGCATCCCCAACGAGTCCCACCCAGCTGGCTTGACCTCGCGAGCAGCGTAAAACAGGGATTGACTTAACCACCCTCCCCTCCATGGAATAAAAAAAAAGTACTCGTATCATTCTGTTAAAAATTTCAGCGCACAAAAAAGTTAGAGGCGCTGTTATTCTTATATCGCAATTTTAAAAAAAAGTTTACTTAGTGTTTATAAAATACACCGTAACTTGAAGCACATCGTTACAATAGCATGTATGTAAAAACTTTATTGTACATTACACAGAAATTTAAACAGGTAAGTACAATGTTTGCAGAATAGGAATATAGTTACGCCGGCTATTAGAATTACTCGAATTGGCTATTGTGCGAATATGTAAAGATATACTATTAAACTACATTCTGGGATGTAACATTACACGATCTTTTTGTTAGTTTACTCGTCAATTGGACAGGCTGATAGAAAAAAAAAAAATTCCATGCTAAACATCCCCGATGTAAGTACCTCGGACATTCATTGTTGTACCGGGGACACACAATTTTTTCACTAGATTTTTTACACCTTCTTATGTAAAAATTCCCTACAACGACTCCTAAATTATCTTTCTGACCTAAAAACGGGTTACCGCATCAGTGTGATCAATTAAAAACATAAGAAAAAATTGACATCAAAAATTACAAACTAATAAATATTTAACAAATCGAAAAAAATGCAAAACAGTAAGTATGTGGAAACTAAAAACCTAGTGTCTCAGAGGACACTGGAAGTTATTAAAACCTCAGGGTTGCTAATACTTATTTTAATAATATTTAACAATCCTTTTTTTTAATCTAATGCGTAAAATAAAATGTAACGAGCTTTAAGGAGCTTTATAAATTGTGCGGATGGCTTAGATGGCAGTAGAGTGGGACGTGGCCGGTGCCGATGCGTCGTGTCCGAGCCGCAGCGGTGCCGTCATCGGTGTCGTCACCGGGGTCGGCAGCCAAGGTGGCTGAGTAGTAGAGGCCTGGCCGTCGTGGTGCCACCGCATTGGTGGGAGCGGTGAAGCGTAGACATGCTCCCCCCCTTGAAGAGCCTAAGGTGTCTTCAAGTCCATATCAACCCGCAGGGGGCACAGGCGGGTCAATGGGCGACGGACGCAGCCGCGCACGGTGTTGATATCTGCGACCCGGGATATTCCGTCGGGTCCAGGGAATAGATGGGTGACGCGACCCATGCGCCAGTGCATTGGGGCAGTGTTGTCTTCCTGTATCAGGACCAGGTCTCCAATGCGAAGGCTTCCCTTATTGATGCGCCACTTGGAGCGCTGTTGCAGCTCGCTTAGGTACTCCTTTTGCCAGCGGCGCCAGAAGTGCTGCCGTAGTGACTCCAGTCTGGTGTGCCGCTGCAGGAGACTACGGTTGGAGTCGTCGACCATTGGAACCGGAAGTGACGTGAGTGGTCGGCCCACCAGAAAGTGCCCTGGAGTGAGAGAGAGTGGAGGTCGTGAGGAGAGGAAGACATAGGACACAGGCAGGGGCCGGCTATTCAAAATAGCTTCAACCTGTGCAAACATAGTGGACAATTCTTCGAAGGTTAGATTGTTATTGCCCATAATTCTTTTGAGGTGGAATTTGGCGGACTTAATGCCCGCCTCCCACAAGCCGCCGAAGTGAGGAGCATAAGTCGGAATGAATTTAAATTTTATGCCTTGATTTGCTGCATACTCAGACCAAGCTGCCTCGTTAGAGTTAATAAACGCGCCTAACTGTTTTGCAGCGGCAACAAAGTTTCGACCATTGTCGCAAAATATTTCTGCAGGCGCTCCACGACGAGAGATAAATCGCCTTAACGAAAGTATAAATGCCTCCTTCGTTAATTGGCTGACTATTTCCAAGTGAACGCATTTGTACCTAAAACATACAAACAGACACATGTACGCCTTGACTGGCTTTGCACCGCGCCCTCGTCTATTTAAGACAAAAAAGGGCCCGGCGAAATCCAAGCCTACCGTGTGAAACGGAAAAGAGGGTATGACTCGCTGGGAGGGTAGATTTCCCATAAACGGTGCGAGTGTTTGACCTTTCAATCGCTGGCACATAACACAATTTAAAACAATGTTTCGAGCTAGATTTCGACCGTTGATGGTCCAAACATAATCCCGTGTCGCGTATAACAATGTCTGTGGACCGGCGTGCATGTGACGCTTGTGCTCATAAAAAAATATGAGTTTCGATAAATGATGTTTGGCGTGAATAATAGCCGGATGCTTCTTATCAAAGTGATAATGGGATATGCTATTCTGCCCTTTGAACGCATTACGCCATTTTTGCAAAGAAAAGGAGAAAGTGATAGCAGTGCGCATTTGGGCTTGAGTGGCTTGCCTTGAATTAAAGCCTGATATTCGTCTGGAAAGGATTCCATTTGTGATTGTTTTAATAACAGTGAAAATGAAACGTTCAATTCATTGACTGTTAAATGTCCCACCTTTTTGGCGCTTGGGTTTTTAGTGTTGTAAACAAAGCGCAGGACGTAAACAAAGGTACGTTTTAAAGTCGTAAGGCTCGAGTAATTTTCGAATTTAATTAAGGGTTCCGTTATAGTGATAACGTTTGTTTTTATTTCAGGAAACTCCTCATTATAACGACAGTCTAAACTCGGCCATTCGGATTCTGATGCAGTCAGATAGGCAGGGCCTGAAAACCAGAAGGGTAAATCGCACATTTGACTGGGATCAATGCCCCGGGAGATCAAATCAGCTGGGTTTGATTTTGTTGGAACGTGACGCCATGAGGATGGTTTAGTTATATCGCAAATTTCAACTACTCTGTTAGCCACGAACGTTTTTAGTTTGCTGGGGCTGGTGTTAAGCCATGCTAGGACCACGGTCGAGTCGCACCAGTGGACACAACGAGTTATTTGACAGCGCAGGGATTCAAGAACCGCCTTGGTTAATCGCGCGGCTGCTAAGGCGCCGGCCAGTTCCAGCCGAGGGATCGTGCTGGGTTTGATTGGGGCAAGTTTGGACTTGGCGCAAAGCAGCTTCACGACTGCGTTTCCCTGAGCGTCAATGGAGCGTAAATACACACAGCAGCCATAAGCCAAAATCGAAGCGTCACTGAAAGAATGTAGTTCAATGACTACAGGAGAATCACACAAGACTAATCTAGGGATCTCTAAGGTAAGCAGATGCTTTAAACCGTCTTTAAATTTAAACCAGTCCCGTTTTATATCATTGGTTACAGTTTCGTCCCAGCCAATATTTTGTTTCCATATTTTTTGCATGAGCATTTTGGGCTGGACTGTACAAGGACTAAGAAGACCGAGCGGGTCATAAATTTTAAATAGCTCGGATAATATATGCCGTTTTGTAATGTTTTGTATGTTGGGACTGGATTTTTGATTAACTGTGAGATGTAATTTGTCATTTTTTGGATTCCAGCCTAACCCGAGAGCGCTTGCAGCGTCACTGAGGCTTAGATTTTCTTGCAAGTCTAGATTTGAAGATTGGAAGATCGACGGTATGTTGGACTTGAACTTGCGCAGATGGAAACAGCCGGAGCTCAATAGTGCAGTGACCGAATTCAGTATATGAAGTAACCCTTCCTCACTATCAGCTCCAGTCAGAAGATCATCACAATAAAAGTCACGTTGAATGATGGTTTTGATTTCATCATCAGAGCATTCTTCCCCCAGTTGCCAAATGCATTTAGTACTTAAGTAACTAGCGCTTGCGAACCCGTAGGTCACGGTGTTTAATTTAAGTGTTTTTATTGGCAATGACTCATCCTCTCTCCATAGTATTAGCTGCAGATTTCGATCGTCCTCGTGCACTGTAAATTGTCGGAACATCTTCTCGATGTCGCCCGTAAGAACAAACTTGTGTTGACGAAATCTGAGCAATATGGAGAGAAGAGAGTCTTGAACCGTGGGCCCTACCATTTGGATCTGGTTCACAGACATGCCTGAAGTAGTGGGGGCGGACCCGTCAAAAACTACGCGGACTCGTGTAGACTCACTGTTGTCGCGAAATACTGCGTGATGGGGCAAGAAGTAGTTTGGTTCTGGTCGCGCCGTTGGAGACTCAGAACAATGACCCAACTCGAGGTACTCCTTTATAAAATTAGAATATTGCACCTTGAGGTCCGGTTGCTTCCTAAAGCGTTTTTCTAAGTTAAGAAAACGACGTTTAGCAAGACTAAAGGAATCACCCAGACAATCAGGAGTGTACTTGAGGGGCAATCTGACACAAAAGCGGCCAGTACTTAGGCGAACAGTGTTTTTTAGAAAATGCTGTTCACATGCCTTTTCGCTATCATCAAGTAGTGTTTTTTGTGGAATTTCCTCCAGTTCCCAGAATTTAGCGATTTGGTTTTGTAAATTAGTATTGGGGGACTCGAAGTCCGAGGCAAAATGGCACTGGAGAGTTTTAGAATAATTATCCTTATGACTGGGTTCACGGTTCAAAGAAATAGGACCACAAATAATCCAGCCAAACCGCGAACTAATTAAGGAAGGTTTATTTTGACCTAGGGATCTGCGGCTGCTCCCAACTATGTCCCAAAACAGGTCTGCTCCTATGAGCATATCTATGGGGCCTGGACTGTTGAATTTTGGGTCAGCTAGTGTGACGTCACTGGGCAAGTTGAAATGAGCCTTGTTTAGGTATGATTTAGGAATGGTGCCGGTTAGTTCAGGCAACACTGAAAATGTAGATTGAACGTTAAAATTAGTTTGTAATGATTTTAAATGTACTACGCAGCGCTCCTTGACTATATTGCGGGCGGAGTTACCTATACCTACGATTTGAATTGGGTCAGTAGGTAACGATTCAAGACCTAATTTAGACTTTAGTTCTTGCGTCATGAAGCTAGATTGGCTGCCGTTGTCCAAGAGAATCCTTGCCGTCTCAGTTTTTTGTGAATAAGGATTAGCTACGTTAATAAGAGCAGTCGACAATAACACAAGATCGGCAGTCTGCCCGGAAGAAAAGTTATTGATCGATATCTCAGGATCTGCATGTGAGGCCGCGTCCTTATTTGTTAACGGATGCGCGGGCGTCGAAACACTCTTATGTATTAACGTATTGTGCCGCTTATTGCATTCGCGGCAAGGACCGTAACGACACATTTTGATAGGGTGCCCGGTTCGTAAACAATTTAGACATAATTTCGATTTGCATGCTTGCTGAATTCGCTGCTCCACAGACATGGCTAAGAATTTAGGGCAATCATAAACCCGATGGTTGCCGCGACATACACTACAAACTAGTTGCGACGTGTTACTCGTACTTGTTGTTAACGCGTCGGCAGTGCACGAGAAAGATTTTGCGACTGGTTTGGCAGGGTACATTGTACTACTATGGCCAGGTGGGAGATTAGACAATCGTTTGTATCTCTCGTTTTTGTTGCGATTGTATGTTTCAAGTACATTAGCACGATCACTTAGAAATTTATTAAATTGAGCTAAGGTAGGCATAATATCAAGTGAGTTGCGATGCTCCTCCTACTTTAGACTTGTTTGGCTGTCTAACTTAGATGTCACCATGTGTATAATTAAGGCATCCCAATGTTGGGTTTCTAAACCGAGACTAGATAAAGCACGTAGATTTTTGCTGACGTGGTCTATCAAATGACGTAGTGTTCTATCCGATTCACGAGATAAAGTTTCGATATTAAATAAAGAATTGAGATGGTTATTTATAAGCTGCCTTTTGTTGTCATACCGCTCGCATAACAATTCCCATGCCTTAGAATAGTTTAGGTTTGAGACCTCCAAATTGCTTATAACGCGAGCAGCTTCGCCTTCAAGATAAGAATGTAGGTAGTGAAACTTGTGCACGGGCTGGATGCGAGCGTTATCGTGAATTAGCGAAGTAAATGTGTCTCGAAACTCAATCCATCGTGAATAAGTGCCATCGAACTTGTTTATTTGTATTTGGGGCAACTTAAAACCGAAGTCTTGAGCCTCATGACAAGAAGGTTGACTATCGTTTAGCATAGTAGTGTCATGAAAGTTAGATGCAGAATATTTTTTAGAGAATTCTTGAGCCCTCGCTATGCTAATGATGAAGTCTCGCTCGATGTTATCGCGCTCGTTAAGCAAAGATTCCATCTCTTGTGGGCATAGCAACTCGATCTGACTATGCAGCTCATCAAATTGAGCGGATAAGGCCTCAATATTGGCGGTTTTTAACTTTAACTCTGTTACTTGAATAGACGAAAGGGAATCCGAATCGAGGTTGTCTAGATAATTTTTAAATTTCGTCAAGCGACCTCTTACTGAGGACCGCTTGACGATCAAGGTTTTAAGCTCTGATTTGTCAGTCATTTTAGCTATGTGTAGATCGTAAGTTACTATCAATAAGGTTCAGTATTATGTAATAAAATGGTCTATTCAAGTAAACAGGAAAAATAACCAAATAAATGTGTTTTGACTCTCACGCTCCTCAGTATCGGTCGGCAGTCGGCGGCGGGCACTCGGTCCGATGACTCGATGCAACGGCTCCCTGCGCAGGCGCTCGCTTATCAATCAGCTGATGTAAAAGCCTGGAATGCAGGGGGCGAAGAACAATTATGCTCCGCGCAACAGTGACGTGATAGGGAGAGCTAGTTTAAGGATGATGTAGTGCTAATTATGGTGGTGATTTAGACTAGTAGATACAATTTGATGATAATTTTATTAATTAGTGCACTAAATGCGTAAGCAAATATTTAGAAAGTTGATATAGGAAGGCTGAGTGAACTTATGAAAGCTTTCGCGAAGCATATGCGTAAAGTAAAGGTTGAGGTAATGAATAATGAATTTCGAAAAGTGTGGAATTAACAATTGGGAACGTAGTAGCTGTAGAAAAAATTTAGCAATTAACTATTAAAAGTAAGATTAATTAAGATTTAAGCTCCTTACTCAGAGGTTAAGCCACCGCGTGCTTAAAACTCGTGTCACAAGTACGGACTTTGACCCGTCGCTTGCGCTTTCTGGAATAGCGTAGTAATTATAATGAATTAGAACTGTCACACTAATCTGCACAAGCTGAGAGCCTTTGGAAATGGAAGAAGATGTGCGGACAAGAATCAGTTAGGATTAGGACACTTAGCTGGATAGGCCTGACCGCGGTGCGGGTTGCTGACCGACGGTGACGTTTCCAATGGTCTTGATCTTGTGCCTCTGGTACTTCGCTCGCTGCTTGTGGGTTCCTTTTGGTAGTTCTGGGCCTGGCTGCGGTGCTAGGAATGACCGGCGTGGCTCAGATGTCCTGTCACGGTCGCCAAATTTATGTCTCAGAGGACACTGGAAGTTATTAAAACCTCAGGGTTGCTAATACTTATTTTAATAATATTTAACAATCCTTTTTTTTAATCTAATGCGTAAAATAAAATGTAACGAGCTTTAAGGAGCTTTATAAATTGTGAGGTGTCTTGCGGATGGCTTAGATGGCAGTAGAGTGGGACGTGGCCGGTGCCGATGCGTCGTGTCCGAGCCGCAGCGGTGCCGTCATCGGTGTCGTCACCGGGGTCGGCAGCCAATGGTGGCTGAGTAGTAGAGGCCTGGCCGTCGTGGTGCCACCGCATTGGTGGGAGCGGTGAAGCGTAGACACCTAGCTTAGCAAAAATCTAAGGAAGTTGTACTTTGGTGGATGTACAAGGTACCTACAACGTAAGGGCGGTGTCCAAGGTAGAACAAAGCTCCTTTTTTTTAACCAAGCTTTGTCTTAGGTTAAAACGACCTCACTACCTAGTTATTTAATGTAACTTTTTCCTGCACTATTCAGTTTTATTATAAATCTAACAAACACTTAATGGAGAAACTTAAAATTAAGTTCAAAATACTCACTTTTTGTAACAGGTTTTATATTTTTTTATTTTCTCAGCTTAGCCACTCTCGAGCTAACTTCACTTCGACGTTGACATTTAATGATTCAAATAACATATGTTTCGAAGGAACACCGGAGACATTACATTTTGGCAAATGTCCGAGGTAAAACTTTGTCTCTGAGTAAAATACCTAAGACATTGGTATAAACAGACTACGAACTTGGCTTCAACCCTTGAAAAGGTTGTCTCAAAAATATTATGTGAAGCAAAAACTAAGGTCAGACGTATTCTTAAGTGTTTATTGCTTAAGTGCCATTGTTTTAAGATCATTATTTAGTACGACTACGACCAAGGTTGTAAATACCTCCCGCTGGCTTATGGTTGCGGGATCGTAGGTCTAGTTACGTTTGCCAGTCAAGTTCACCCTTGACGTGTTTCTCTAGAGCAAAGCAGTGCTATATAGCCTCTTAAGAACCATATTATAACAAGAAATATGTCACATATGAAATTAACGTTTTTTTTTTTTATGTTTAGGAGAAGGCACACGAGCACTCAGGCCACCTGATGGTAAGTGAAATCTGAGACCCATAGACATTTGAATTCTCAAGATTATAATCCTTAGACCTCAAACCCGCTGCCAACCCTGAGGACTAAGATGGAATGCCTCTATGCTAGTAATTTCACCGGTTGTCCACACCGGAACACAACAATGCGAACACTGTTGCTTGGCAGATGGTTAATGGATAATATGGTGGTAGCGATCCGGACGGACCCTGCACAGGGTCCTACCACCACTTAAAGTAAAGTCAAGTAACAGTGTTCGCATTGTTGTGTTCCGGTGTGGGGATAAGACAACCGGTGAAATTACTAGCATAGAGGCATTCCATCTTAGTCCTCAGGGTTGGCATCGCATTTGAGGTCTTAGGATTATAGTCTTGAGAATTCAAATGTATATGGGTCTCAGATTCCACTTACCATCAGGTGGCCTGAGTGCTCGTGTGCCTTCTCCTTAACATAAAAAAAAAAAAAAAAAAGTCTCGTAAAGTGATTAGTGACAGAGGCCCGTTTCTTGGCATTAAGAATTAAAATAAATTCGACATTATTTCTTTTAATAAATGCTCGATCTTTCACCGAACTCCCGGTGCACTTTAAGGTCGGTTTTTAAGGAAGGTACTTGAGTCGTTTTTTTAAGTGGCTTATTATGTCATGCGATGGTATTTCGATGAGAAGAACAACTTTGGGGGAAAGGGAAGCTAGAAAGAGAGTTCCGCATGTAATTTATAGCTTTATAAAACAGGGCCCAGGAGGCCTATGTGCTCACCTGTCTTCTCAAAGCCATAAAAGGTACTCGTAACATGCAATAAATATTCTTGATTTATGCGGGTCATATTTTTTGTTGCCTCCCTGTAAAATAGGAAGGAAAATTTAGTATTTAATGAGTTAAAATGTAAATAATCATAAGTCGTTTGGGGAGGCCATGAAAAGTAGAATATGGTCCGTATTACCCACGTTACGTCAAAACTTTAAGCTCCAGAGTTGTGCCATCCAGGGCTGAGATTCTACTATACGGTAAAAATCATATTGCATTTCTGAACTGCTTTTCCAAATCTGATTTACTTGAGGCGAGCGAGTTAAAAACAATACTGAAACAAGTTAAGGACTACAATTAACAACGGGAACTTTTCCATTACATCACGAAAATTAACTATTACTGCTTTAAGAGAAATAGTGGCATTTCAGACAAAACTGTAGCAAGTGCAACCATATTACTCACAGGTGCGGTTTAAAATACAGCCTATTGGATTATAAGGGCAGTATACATATAAAAATATGACTTATTTTCGTGACGTAATGGAAAAATTAAAGTTGTTAATTTTTGTCCTTAACTATAGGCACTTTTTTGGAAATGCCCAATATCGTTTTAACGCAGTAGAATAGAGGCCCTGCATTCAGATTACTAGAATAGCTAGAGCACCCAAGTCTGACTGACCGCTACCCGCGGAGCCGTTGATTACGGGCAACCTGCAACCAAGGTCAGTAGGTAGCTGAATCTGCCTTATGCCTACGAGCGCGTGGGACAACTTAAGCTCGCCGGATAACTATTAACTGACTAATTTAGTATGTAGCTTGTTAAAGGAAACTATTTAATATTTGCGACGCCTACCAGAATTAAATAGCAAATTTTTTAACACCCGTATTTATAGACACGAAAAGTAATGTCTAAAGAAACTATTTTAGTATGACTTCTGACATTAGGTACTATTACTCAAGTAATTACTTTTCTTGTCTATAAAATAAGGATGTAAAAGTCGTTAACTAAATAAATCGAACATGTTTGAGAGTTCAAAATGTCGGTTATTAAAGTTTTAATTGTTAATACAGTCGTAACGGTATATAGGGATAAAATAAATAAAAACCACCATATCCGATTATTATTAAATCGAGAAAGGGAGAAAGTGTCTAAAATAATTCAAACAGGTAAAATTAATGTATTTTTGTGTGTGTGTACCGCGACATTGCTTAAGCCGTCTGTCCCTTTTACAAAGATAAAAGTCTATTGAGAAAAATAGGTAGGTACCTAGAATTTCAACTAGAGACAAACTGGCGCCGCAGTCATTGTATTTATTATTTTACTAGGAATGGAATTAAAGGGTTTTATTTTTCATAGAAAGCACACCCTTTTGACATTATTAGAATCATGGGATTCTGAGATTTTCTGGAAAAAATCAAAACGACTGGGGAAAATAAACATACAGCATTGAACTAAATCACAATGGTTCAGAGAATGCTCAAGTATGATTTGTAAAAACCGGGCAAGAGCATGTCGGACCATGCTCAGTGTAGGGTTCCGAAGCCGTTAAGTACTACAAACATAAAAAAATCATCAAGTAATCACTAATTTTCTATTTAAAGTCAAATGGTGCCGTCGTATATGATTTCAGTAGGTATAAACACTTTAATCGCCTGTATCTCAAGAAACAATGTCTACTTAGTCGTGATCGTTTTCCTTTAAAATTGGTTATATGCTCTTTCATTTAAGATTTTTTTCAGATTTTTAGTATTTGTAGTTTTGGCTGTGGCACTTGAGTCTAACAAAAATTTGCGCTTTAAAGCTTAATATTTCATAAACGGATTACTTACTTAATTAAAAAACTGTTTTCACATACCCATATTTTTGAAAGACCTATCCAACGACACCCCACACTATAGGGTAGACGAGAAAATAAAATACATCCCCACGCTACGTGTAGGGGAGGTACACTAAAAAAAAATTTTAACATTTTATTGTACCACTTTGTTGGCGTGACTAATATGCATATTCATGCCAAATTACAGCTCTCTAGTACTAAGAGTCTCTGCGCTAGGCTGCGGACGGACGGACGGACGGACATGGCGAAAGTATAAGGCTTCCTTGTTTGACTACGGAACCCTAAAAATCAGAGGAGAATTATGAGCCTGTTTGATTGCGAGATACAAAATTGGTTGTTTGTTAAACTTCTTCTCATTGTACAGATTGAGAATTGAGTGCTTTACGTATTTCCCTGCTCTGCTGCGGGGTCTGTGGTATTCGACCATTATTAAATGAATTATTAATAATAATTGATTTGTGAAAAGTAGGTACATAATACATGTAATTAAAAAAGAAAACAAGACTTATCCCTTTTTCCTATTTACTAATTAAATCGGTATTAAAAATAAAATACATAAAACAAATTATAATAACCAATCGTTTTAAACATGACGAGTTACAAATACATTAAAATAAGTTCTGTTAAAATCAGACATTTACAAGTTACAAGCTAAGCATTTATCATTATTCTTACATGCTAATAAGTTTTTTTTTACTTTGAACATAATTAGGTATCAGGTAATGTAATTATAAACAAGAATGCACATCCCATAGGAGATTTTAGAGTAAATGCCAGTTTAACCATCGGTTTGTACGTTTATAGTTAAGGTCGCGATTCCGGAGAGACTCTTCTTTGATTACTCGCCGAGGAAGTAGGTACCTTACTTCTAGTGTCCTGTGTATTTTCTCCAGTACAACAAATCAATTTTATTCTCCACACCGGGCGGGAACGTTTTATTATCTCAAGTGTAAGTAGGTAGTATGTCTCAGCGCTGGGTTGCAATACTTGTAATCCTTCGATCTGGGGTCTATAATTTGCAAAATAGTGACCGGGCGATCCGAATTCCGAATTACGGATGTCAAAGTAGAGCTGAAGTTACGCTTTGTCATGATCTGTTGATAGTTAATGAACCTTGTTGACTCAAATTTTAATTTTATGTGGTCATATGTTTAATCATTTTCTTAATCTTAGAGTTGATGTATTGATGTATTTTGAATTTTGTGCTCGTCAGTAGACTCGATAAGTCAACCATTCTGATAGTCTTGGATTTGGATTTCTGCTCTTAATGACGCCATATCCTCAAAATCACAATCAGGACGGATCCTGTACAACACCTAAACAAGTAAAATGGTAAAAAATACTCGACAATTATTGTTGTATCTAGCTAAATGATACCCCATTCAATATAATCGCTGACAATTCCGTTCATTCTGTCTATGGCTTTCTGGTTTGGCTCTATATTGAAACACTCGAAGCTGTTGTATTTTGGCGCGTCCTCGGGATCTACTGTCATAACTGGCATTATGCCCAGTCCTAAGAAGATCACTAGCGGTTTGGTCTGAAAATAAAAAAGCAAAATTATAACTAGAGTTTCGTCCTTTCTTTATTAAAAGGCGTATTCTTCAAAGTTTTGATACAATGTTACATTTGCATTGGTATTTTACCCATGTTAATTTTATCTTGGACTTCAAAAAATAGTGAAATGTCAGATGTGTTCTAGTCTATTGCATGCGTTCAAAATTATAACATTCCCAATTTTCAGAGGTATATTGTAGCAAGTAGTAGGTTATTCGCCAGAATAATAGATAAGTTTAAATTTCACTTACTTCTTCTAGTTCTTGTTCAAAAACCTCTCTAGGGTACACTTCATTGATCTCCAAGTGAAGGTTCTTCAAAGCCACGGTAAGTTCCTTGTAGTAGTGCTCCAACAGCTGATGATAGAAGTTACGGCGGAAGTTGGAATCTGATCCCAACCAAATGAAGTAAACAAGGTCTGCAGCCAGAGTGCCGAGGTGAAATGTCTGGTAGTCTAGTGGGACAACTTCGATCTTCCCGTTCTGAAATAGCAACCCAATCAACTTTTTACTACTTTTGGGGAAATTTATATTATTAATGGTGGAAGGCCGTTGTTCAGGATCCGTTTGGATCGCTAACACCATCTTATATTTTAACGTACCGCCAAGCAGCAGTTTTCGCATAGTTGGGTTCCGATGTGGGGGATAAGACAACGGATGAAATTAAAGGGGTAGAGTCGAGATTTTTAAAGATCTAGAAGACTGCTTATGTGGTCAACACGTCAACTCACTGGGGCGGCATGGTCTCTGTTGCCACCTAAACGCTGGCCGCTAATTTTAAGCACAGTTCCTTAAACGATATTGTCAAATCTAAGCAGTTTTATATGAAAGGTTTATTATTTTACATAAAGGAGAGGCAGCAAAATCTTAAACTAATAATTTACGAGAGTGAATTTAAAGTTTTTTTAATGATCACGGTTTATGCTACGCAGAGTATTGGCAATTTAAAATAATTAACTTAGTATAAAGAACTTACTCGTTTTCAGTGCATAAGATTACTAGGCCTATAATCGCCGTGGATCAGATATCCTCCCTTCCTCGGTTTCCATAACTTAGCGCACCCATCTAGTAACGTTTTTTCATCTAAATACATTTTCAATCTACCTCTATATTCTTCTTTGATCACGTGTGTTCCAACTTTAATAGCCATTTTTATAAACACGTCTTTCATTGCATCATCAGCATATAAATCAACAAGGACGGTTTTTTGCATTTTCTCTAATTCATCAGGATTTTCTTGCCTAAATGCCAATCCAAGGGCATGAAATTTGGTAAGTTCTTTAAGAGCACTTAAAGCATAATCCCAGTCAAAAGTCTTGAACCGGTCAAAGTCTCCAAAACCTATTGCTGATAGATCTTCGAGCACTAGCGTATCCTCCATTGCGACAGCTTTGTGTCCGTAATATTTGGGATAGTGAAGTCTATCTTCTTCAGAAACATCGTGTTTATCGTAAATATTCTCAAAAATAACAACCAGTTCCGTGTAAAAGAAACGTTCCGAATTATAAGCATATTTAAACAATTCGTTTGTTTCTTGCAGGGCTTTGTCCACGTTCGCGACTTTACCAAACAGCTTGAGGTCTTCTTTGGGTGGGGCTGATATAGTAGCGGCATAAAGAGCACTAGAATAGTTGGCACCACCTGATGATACTGCATGCACGTAATTTTTTTCATTTTTGTAGTCTTGCTCCTTTGCAATTTTTTTTAGCAATTCACAAAGTATTTTTTCTCCGGACATTGTTTTGATGTTTCATTAAATTTGACACTGCACGCAGTATTTATTAGTAATTATTGTAGCACTTTTTGAATTAGATTTTATATTAACAACGCTCAAGCAGCGCGGAAGCGTGACTTCGAGTGAGCTCGTTAATGTTCATTACGCTTATCAATTTTGTCTCAGGGCAATTACTTATGCCAGGGCACTCGTGGAGTGTTTGTGTGAATAAAATGAAGCGATCTTCCTCTTGTAAGTGTATCCTGAAGTAATGCCAAGTAATGTTATAGTTTTACACTCTAACGTATTACTGCCCTACTCACGGACATTTTGGAGACAACAACCCCCCATTTCACCTTTTAGGCGCTAGTTTTTATAATACGTTTAACTTACATATTTTATTCAGAGATGCTAACTTTCACGTTCACTATGAATTACTGGAATGAAACTTTGTCAAAGTGACGGCATCAATAAAATCCTAAGAAACTTGTAGAAATTGACTTATTACGTCACTAACACAGGCCTACAACTTTTTTTATTTGATTTTTACCCCTATTTCACATTCATTGTTTTCCAAAATCGCCCAAACTGTATTTTTTTACATTGTCAGTAGCCAAAGCCCAAGAGCCTTAGTTTTAATTTCTGAGCAGTAGCCATTATACCAATGTTCATATTTCCTATATCAAAAAAAATACTGCCCCTATTTTACCCTTTCGGGGTAGTTTTTTCCAAAATCGACGAAAGTAGTGGTTTTTCTATAAGCAGAATCCTAAATACAAATTTTCACGTTAGTAACTTACAAAAAGCTCCCATACAACTACTGTACCTAATATTCCATTTGGCTTTTATGTCTAACACGTAAAAGTCCATTTTGCATTCTTAATAATGTGGTGCTATTTAATTCTAGGTAACTATTGCCAGCACACGGCAAACAGTCGTTTTTTTAAGATATAGCTCGGGGCCCCCCCATAATACGCATAAGTAATGGTCATAGTTTTTGAAGTCATTTTCAATTGCAACCTAGTTAACTTACATAATTAAACTTAAAGTTTAAGTTTTGACGACACGTTGGCCTAGTTACGTTAGCGGTCCTGGGTTCAAATCCCGCTAATAGCCGATATTTGTTACGGTCTGATAATATAACAAGTCATATTTGTAAAAAAATGCAGGAGTTAAAGACCGGTAATACACGATTATTTAAGATTAGGCACTCTAACATAACATACCTTCGTGTGTAACATAATTATGGCTGGCTGTGGCACTGTTTTGAATGAAAACAAAAGTAAATAATTATTGTTAATGTTTTTGTTGCATTTTATGATTCTTGTATTTTATCATTAAGAGAACGTAATGTAATGAGTCTTATTTTGAAAGGAATAACTAAGAAAGGAACTATGTGATGAGCGCGAATATCTGTTCCTGAGTCTTGGATGTTTTCTATGTATTTAAGTAAGCATTTCTCTATATAAGTATGTTTATCGTTGTCTAGTACCCATAGTACCCAGCTTAGTTTGGGACTAGGTCAATTCGTGTGACATTGTCCCCTGATATTTATTTTATTTATAATGTAGCACATGATTGTTTTAATTATATTTAATAAACCACCCTGCACGTAGGAGGGGTGGGGGGGGGGGGGAATCCCATCTACCGCGCTGCACTCTTACGTCAATATCTCCATAAGTTTAGTAAATATGTCGTGTTTGATATCGTTTTCGTATAATTTAAGGACAAGGAATTCATTTCAGGAACCGCATTTTCACTTGTTCATACAAAAAAAATGAGATCCGTGCTAAAGTAGAAAAATAGGCAATAAAAAAATCTTACAAAATCTATGCCTACCATTAAACTACGAGATTATGCTTTATAAAAAAATATAATTAAACAGCCCTATTTATACATATAGAACATATAAACATTAACTTGCCTCATTCAAGTTATAAATGTGTCAAAAAAAAACATTTGCGTCGCGCGGCGGCGGGGCTGCGTTAGCGTCTCGACTCGACTTGCCGTGACCGCAGCGCGAAGATGGGAGGGGACCCTTCTGCTGTGATTTCACCAGTGTCATGTGGGTGAGATTATAATCAGTGAAGAATAGTTATTTGTGCAACAAGAGAGCAAAGTTGTTTTTTGCTGCGAGTGTTAATTTTAAATTCCGAGCAAGCGAAGGATTCTAGAACGACAATTAGACATTTTGATTGCCTTCTCAATTAGACAGCAGGCAGGTGAGCCGAGTTCAGTGTCAGAAGGCACTGAAATATGTTTTGTACGCTCCGACTTGACTTCTAAAACTTGCCGGATAAAACATCATCTTTGACATCGACGCAGCGCTGTGTTGAGATTGAGAGAATCACCCCCAGGTCTCTAAGGTTTATATTTTGTGACCGAGTTTTGGTGCCTATCTCTTCATTTACCTGCTATGTATGCTCCAGATTTCCTTGCAAGGATTTCTACTTCCTGCCAGTCTTTGCTCAATAAAGGTTTGACGAGCACGCAACGTTTCCGTTTCAATATTTTTATAACATTTATTTATACAATCTGTTACATTATAATATCATAATATATACTCGTATACTGCCTAGCGCCGTATTTCATGCAGATCAGTGTGGTTACGAGTATACTTCAATAGTTTGTCGGTCAACCATGGATCAGCACTACTTTTATTATATTTTTTTTATTATTTTATAGGAAAAAAAAATATAATGCGTCAAAACAGAAAATAATTTATCAAATTTAATAATAATGTCAATAGTTTCATCGTAAATAAAATAAAAATAGGTAAGTACTCCTAGAAGAAACCTTTTCTTTTCGTCAGTTACTTTAGTCAATATTAATTCATGTTTTTTCCAAACTAATGTCAGTCACCCAATCCAGTTGTATGTAAAACAATAATTATCAATTTGTAACGACAAATTTCCACGGCAGTGCAGTATTATTATTAATAGTCGGCCGACTCATATACTTGCACGAGGCAACAATGGGGGGTACGCGGGGAAGCGAGCGGCAGAGTCAGTGAGCGCAATCTCCCTTAGTTGGCGCTCTCTAATTAGAAGGGGTGTACGTGTTACTTAACAAAATGTAATACCTTCCGATGCTTATCTTGAAGGTGCATAATGTTTTACAGGATTTTATCTGGTTTGAACTGTAAATCTTCATCAAGGTTTGATAAAGAATTAAAATTCCACCAATTTCCACGATACTACCGGTAAGTTCTTATAAATAAATCTTTTAATCACCTAGATCTAAAATTGTTGTTAAATGAGTTATTCTTAAATTCCACCATTTAGCCTTTGATTTCAATTGGTAGTACATTTAGGTGTAATGTCGTGTAGTTATACCGTAAGCATTCTTATATTATATGCGACTAGCTTCACATTTATTTGATATTATATCAAATTAAAACTTATGTAATTATGTTTTAAGTAGTTTTTGTTGTGACAACCCGGACCCCTGACTAAGTTTCTGTTCGTGATACGCAGTAGCGACATGCATGCAACAACAAAAGAGTTTGTTTACTGGTAGGTTTTCTTAATACTGTGGCAGTGCATTCAAATAAAGTAACTACTATGCGCCAGCACGACCGAATAAGATAAGATCGTTTAAATATACAATTAAAACAAAAAATACCCTTCCTTTAATCTTGTTTTATATCATACTAGCGACCCGCCCTCGCTTCGCTCCGGATTAAAGTATTATATAGTACATATAAACCTTCCTCTTCAATCACTCTATCTATTGAAAAAAACCGCATCAAAATCCGTTGCGTAGTTTTAAAGATTTAAGCATAGGTACATAGGGATATAGGGACAGAAAAAGCGACTTTGTTTTATACTATGTAGTGATTATGGCAACATTATAAGCGAGCTGTCTAAAAAAGAGAAACTTTCCGGCGTTCTTCTACTTTATTTTCGGAATTTAAATGAAACTTATCTCAATTACCGTGATTTATAGACATATAATAATATTATTGTGTGTGAGCGTTAAAATCAGATGAAACTAATTTTTAATTAGGGATATATTTTCGTGTACAATCGTTTGTGCGTTGTTTGCTTGAAAGTTTAGGTATGTCGAAGACCACAGATTAGAAGGGTATGTATAAATCGAAGACTAGTATAAAAATAACATCAGACCGCGGCGGTGGAGAGCTGTGCAGTCTTTAGACATACCCTTCTAATCTGTCCTGTGCAGCGGACCCTGATCATGGCTGCATTAAACACGATGGCAGCGAATATATTATTACGCTGTGTGACGTTGTTTATTCTTGGTGAGTTAAGTTTTAAGTAAACAATTAGGTATATATTTTATGCGTGCAGATAAAGCGCTATATTTGGAAATCAAAGCGCTTTGAATGAAACGTAGATATAGAAAGGGAGAATTTAGTGTCCTTTCATAATTTTATCTAGTTACATGTCTTTAATAACATTGTAAATGCAAAAATACGTATTTTTTACTTCCAAATGATACTTTATCTACCTACCTACTTTTCATTTTATTTTCTATATCTATCTGGTTGTCTGTGATGCTCAAATTTGCATCATTCTTGCAAAACTGTGACTGACTAGTATCTACTTACCTACTTATTGAAGTAGAATTTATTATCATTCAGAAATGTGTTTCTATCTCTATTAAAATCCAATAGTATAGTTATAAATTTAGGAAAATAGTTGTCATAAACTCATAAAACTCGTAATTTATGCTAATGTAATTTTTACGGATCTAAGAATGCAATTTTTACGGATGGCCAAATTCTTTTTGTGCTGTTTATATCCATAAAGAAAGGAAATTTATTTAAAAAGTTTATTTAACATTTGAGGATGTGAATTTGTGGATTCATCTTTTATTTAAATAAAAATCATTTATAAAATTCTAAGGAGCATCCCATGAAAAACGGTAACTTTCTTTTCTAATTTTCTTTACCAATTCATAATATAATTTAGCAATGCTCAATTACAGCTAAAAGTATCTTTAAGTATTTATACACAGTTTAACAATTATTATACTAATCGCTAAATAATAACTAGATTTCGTGAACACTGTAATAAACATCACATCAAGTAAGGAAATAATCCCGATATTTATGTTCAATAATAAACTTCTTTGGATTTTAATTAAACATGGCTTGTTTAAAAGCAAAACTTATGTATATTTTCAATAGAAGCATAATAATTTTGTAGTATTTTTATCATTTTAATTGCTATTAGCAAAAATGATCTCGCACTCGAAAAGTGTCGTTTGCCTAACACGGAAACGTATTTCGTAGATAATAAAATAAACCAAATTTGAATGTACTTAGATGTGCTCTAAATCTTATGTTATAAACATCTGTTTAAGGTCGCATTGTGAAGTAGATTTTTATTGTATATCGCGTGTTTATTCGTACTTATCTCATTAAAAGATAACGGTCGCTTATATAACGTGTTTATTGGAAGACGTAGAAACCATCGTTTTTTTTGTTACTAGTCTGATTTGTCTGGATGGATGATGGATCAACCGCCTAATAGAACAACCCGAATAAAGTGAGACAGCAAAATTTTTGCCAGAAAATAATTCATGAAGATCTAGGCTACAAAAAAAAGGAATGCGAGAGGATTAAGAAGATTTAGAAGGAGAAAAAGGCCAAGTTGACTCCAACTCATGCTGAAGAATTACAAGCATAAAAGAGGCAGCAAAAACGAATAGAACAGGAAAAGAAACGACATCAAAATCTAACTTCTAACAGATCAAATGAACCTCAATTTTAAGACAAAAATCTATGTCGGAAGTTTACAAATATATGTAGGTATACAAACAGTTCAAGAATAGTTAAAGTTGAATTTAAACTTCACGATTGTCGATTGGATCATTAAAATGTTAATTTGCTTTGTTTTGTTACTTTCTTGTACATACAACGCTGTCTATTATTAGTGGTATTAAGACATTCAGTGCCAGCATTGCTACAAGTGCAATGCTGTAGCGTCGTTTTTCTGTGTAACCTGTAGCACCTTTTTTCTGCTACGAACAGTCGACCAAAATATATAGGGCTATTGGCACTGAATGTGTTAATGTCTTAGACTAAAGGAAAAGGGTGAGTCATGTTGTAACCGTACAAAATAAAATACCTAATGCGTGACGCGACACCAACATTCGCAATTAATACAAACACTGCTGTAAAAGAATGGCGTATACAAGCACTAAGGAACAATAGGTTTAAATTGATGGCTGACATCGTTGCGTAAGTGAGATGGCAATATATCTCGTAATAACGACGCGCATGATGACAGGACGCGCATATGCAATCGTTTAAGTCGCGTAAATTTATGTTACGCTAACTCGCTCAAACACGACACGTGTTGCCTAATCAGTGGCGGCCGGCATGCTATGGCAACTTAGTACATTAGTGGTGGTTCGCCACAATCGCCACCCGCCGGTGGCGCCATCTACCCTACTATGCGAATAATATTTCACTATTGCATGGACTTGCCTAAAACTTTAGTGTTGCTGATGAATTAAAAAAAAAACATTCTTTAGGAACCATTAAATACTGAATAATAACACAAAAAAGAAAATTTATTTACTATTGTTATTTATAAAAATACATATGCTGTTTAAAAATGGCAGAAATTATTTTACATTGAAAATAATGACAACACAATAAGTTACCTGTCTGCCTTGACATTTTTTGTCATTGTCCAACAAATTTTTAATTTCACCTACAGGATAATTACAAAGAAAAAGAATAAGAATAAAAAAGATGTCTTTTAAGGTGTGCTGCGTGCCTGGCTGCTACAACCGGACTGTAGACGGTAATTCAAATGGATGGGTCAAACACAGATTCCAAAAGAATTCGGACAAAATTCAACGGGCAATTCACTAAGAATGGGCGTACTATTCATATGATAAATGTGAAAATGTGTCTGTCTCTCCGTCTGTTAGGATTCGCTGAACTGATTTTGATGAGTACAAAGTAATACTTACTTTTCATTTCCGATTTGTTTTGTAGTTTTAGAGGGCATAGCGATCGATATACGATATCTAATCTACATTAAATTTTGATTGTGTTCGTTCGTCTGATATGTTTTCATGGCTGAACCACTCGATCGGTTTTTTTTTAATATACAAGGGGAACTCTCTTTCTAGCATAGAATTTACTTAATACGTTCACTGTCCCCCTACAAAACGATCTGACAATGTCACAAGACCAATGTCCATTCAGTATGGGGATGTGACCCCATAGTGGAAGCACGGACTCCTGCAAAAAAAGGTGCATGACCCCACATTGGGGGCACCCGGACAGGGAACGTGTTAAATCACTCCCATAGTTGGGGCAGAGAACATCGAGCTCTAATTTAGGCTGCGTGCTTCACCTCTGGCCATGACATACAGCCCTAGCGAGATAGACCATAGCGAGTAGCGATGTTCTACGCTGATCTACCTACTCGTAGTCGCAGGCTAAATCTAGTTATTACCTAACCGCAGATACATTTTAATTGAATAATATTTAACATACATAGCATACTTTATTCCAGAATATATATAAATATATTTTATACCTTCTTAGGGAATTGCGATATAAACGAGTGTTCTCCGAAATGCTCGGAAATGTTCACCTTAAGCTGCGGTCCTACAGTCCGTTTTTAAACAGATTAGGCTGCGTTCAACCAGGCCGACAGGCCGTTGGAAACTATGCATCTGGTGAGACCAGAAAAAAATACTAAACTCCATTAATTCACAGTTACTTTACTTTTTGAAACCACGATTGGACCTAGAAAACTAACTCCGAACATCCAAAAGCCAAACGCTCGTACAAGAAAACGTTCTCTCGAGTTAATTATAGTTTTAAAATGTCATAAACCTTTACAAACGACGTTTACGGCGTAAGTGTCTAAATTTTTAGGGTTCCGTAGTCAAACTAGGAACTCCTATAGTTTCGCCATAACCGTCCGTCCGTCCGTCCGTCCGCTGCCCAGCGCAGAGACTCTAAGTACTTGAAAGCTGAAATTTGGCATGAATATGCATATTAGTCACGCCAACAAAGTGGTTCACTACAATGTTAAATTAAATTTTTAGGGTACCTCCCCTAAACGTAACGTAGGGATGTATTTTTTTTCTCGTCTACCCCATAGTGTGGGGTATCGTTGGATAGGTAGGTCTTTCAAAAACATTCCGGGTTTGTGGACACAATTTTTTGATTAAGGGATTAATTTAGGAAATATTAAGCTTTAAAGCGCAAATTTTTGTTACTTTTAGTAACTTTAAAAAGAAAATTAATTATTACACTTGTTGATTTTTAT
The DNA here is from genome assembly GCA_949316455.1 of Acleris holmiana. NCBI lineage: Eukaryota > Metazoa > Arthropoda > Insecta > Lepidoptera > Tortricidae > Acleris > Acleris holmiana. Next base: position 14,290,156 of record OX438771.1, on the reverse strand, counting down.
GTTTGTAGTACTTAATGTAGGTATAATATAACCCGGAGCGAAGCGAGGGCGGGTCATTGATATATTATAAATTTGTCTGCCTATCTGTCTGTCTGTCTGTCTGTCTGTCTGTCTGTCTGTCTGTCTGTCTGTCCGTCCGTCCGTCTGTCCATCTGTCCGTCTGTCCGTCTGTCCGTCTGTCCGTCTGTCCGTCTGTCCGTCTGTCCGTCTGTCCGTCCTTCCGTCCGTCCGTCCGTCCGTCCGTCCATCCGTCCGTCCGTCCGTCCGTCCGTCCGTCCGTCCGTCTGTCTGTCTGTCTGTCTGTCTATCTATCTGATGACAAGACTAATGATGGCATTAGTGACAAAAGAAGGGTTATATTATTTTCTTCACAACACCGTGTGATGCACAGGGTGTTTTTTTGGTCGACAACTTCCAAAGCAGGAGAGATAGTACAATTAATGCTGAATCCGAATATCTTATTAAAAAATTAAAAAAACCTAAGGAAGTCAGAGAAATAGCATTTTCAATTATTCCCATTATTTTTCTTAATTGTGGTTACCATGCGTCGTGTTTACCGAGACTTTAATGACGTAAACCCCGTGCACAATGTTATGATTCATCTTTCCCTTCATACTTGTTACGGGCTTAGGACCGTCAAAGATTACAAACACGGTTTAGGTTAAAAAATTGTAGATTATTGTTGTTAAAAATCGTTCTGAAATGGCATTTAACTACAGATAACGGTATGGATTACAAAACTGCAAGAGTTTTCTTTGGCGTTTTGCCTGAATTGGAGAATAGCCTGCTTAAAACCCACTGCAAGCCCACTTTGGCCTCTTCCTTGAGCATGGCGTGGCGTTTCAAAAGTACCCCACTCGTAAAGGTTGCTAACGATAGACCTTACAGTGTAGCGCGTAATGGCCTGCCGATTAGGAAATCGTTCAGTCCAAATCCTAACGGTGTTAGCAATGTTTTGACCACTCACAAAGTAAATGTTCACAACATCAAACATTTCACGATTGTCCAGAAGTATTTTTTTCTCGCCGAGCCTTTTTTTTATCAATTAGTATAATAAAAAAATTGTTGTAACACGTTACTTAACAAGCACTCACTTCGAAACAAACACGGAACTGACGTCGCTTGCGCATAGTTTTGTGAGGGTAGTAACAAACAATAACATCGTGACGATAAGCGGCCTGCCCCCTTCGTAGCTACAGAAACGAGAGGTGATATATAAAAAATATTTTTTTTTGAGCTCAGTAACATGAATATAACCCCTATTGTGGAAGTTGCTGACCAAAAAAACACCCTGTATTATATATAGCTATGAAAAAAACATTTCGTGTAGGTAGGTAGATAAAACACTATCATTTGGGGCACCGTTTTGGATGAATTCTAAAACTGCCATTTTCGCTAGAGTTATTGTCTCCACTCCGTACAGCCAAAACTGTAAGTACTACAATTATGAAAAAAGTCTTAAGAAAGCACGTAACGAAAGGTAAAGACACCAGTAGTCGACAAAGGACCAATGTTCGACATTGATTCTTACTCAAAGAAGATAAGAGTTATTCATTTGTTTTGCAACAATCAATTTCCCTATGATCTTAGAATTAAAAGCTTCTGTCGATTATTGGTGCATGTCAGCTAAAAGTGTCGAACATTGGTGTTGTTACCTAATTTAAGTAGATTGAATCGGTTCTTGAGATACAGGCAACTAAAGTGTTTATACCAACTAAACAACACCTAAGAGATCATCAAAGAGCTTCAAATAGAAAAGACCGGTAGTTTTGTTGTGTTTGTAGTAACGGCGTCGGAACCCTACAGTGAGCGTGCTCCAAATTGTATGGAGATAATTTGAACGGATAGGATTGTCACAGGGTTACAACAAGGGTGCACGATTGTATTTTGATTTTGCCTTGGACAAGCCGAATAAGAAAATTAGACGACACGCTTAGTCCAGTTGGTAGTTAAGCGACACTACCTACCTACAGTAGGTAGTCCAGCAACTGGACAGGCAGGCAATAGGCAGAAGCTTACAAAGCTTGCGATCCCGGGTTCGATTCCCTATATAAGGTTATAATTATGTGTGTGACGAGCGCGACTATTTGTTTTCGAGTCTAGAATATCTTACCACGGATGCAAAAGGCCTGATGGTAAGTGTAGCATTATATAAGTTTACTTACTGAAATAGATTCTTGGAACTGTAATTAAGATACGTTCTCACGTAAAGATCTTTCTGACCATCACCTTTACCTTTCAGTATATTATGCGGTGTTGTTTGATTACATATAATTATGTAAAGTGTCATTCTATGGAACTTGCTAACTATGTAAACAAGCCGCCATGCTAAAATTGACATTAGATGTCAATTTGAATATATTGTTTGTTTACATAGTTAGCAAGTTCCATAGAATTACAGTATAGTTATGTATGTAAACACTTTACAGTACAAAAATTGAAAGAATAAAAAAAGGCTGAAAATACATATACGATTTTAATTATGTAAGACTTACTAAACCTATACGTACGAGTGTGTTATACCTAAAGCCAATAAACAATTACGTATATAGGAGTATTTATTTTATGCTTTTTATCAGTCTAGTCCGTCTATCAGTCTGCCCGTCTTTGATCTGTTGGTCTACCCGTCTGTTGGTCTGTCCGTCTGTGCGTCTATCCATCAAGCCCCTTTTTCTCTGAAATAGCTGAAACCACCGGAATTAAATTTAAAAGAGGTGTAGTATTTAGTAATCCTCATGATGCCTAAATCATTAGGTAATTATTTATTTACTTATATTGATTATTCATTAATAACAATAGTTACGGCACCGAAAACAAATTGCTAGATACTCATTAGAACGGTATCATCTATACGCTCTTAAGTAATGTAGGATTATCGTTTTTAGAGTTCCGTAGACAAACTAGGAACCTTTATAGTTTCGCCATGTCTGTCCGTCCGCAGCCTAGCTCAGAGACTCTCAGTGCTAGAAAGCTGTAATTTGGCATGAATATACAAATATTAGTCACGCTAACAAAATAAGAAGATATAATTTTGAAATAAAAATGGTTTATTCCCATTTTTTACTATTTTAGTCCATGGAAGAGTGTTTATATTTTGTAAAACTTCGATTTCCTTATTCAAATTTGTAAGACCATCATTTACTATCTTTATATCATTTTATGTATCCCAGATGATTATATATTTATTTTAGGTTTTTCTGGCATGGAATTGTTTTTGCATGTTTTATATCTATGCAGTTGGTGCTTTGTTTTGGGTAAGAAAGAGTGTTACTTTTATTTTCAGCTTAAATATCTTTGTTTCTTTTTATAAGACCATAATTTACTTGCTTATTAGCATGTAACGTATCTTAAATGAAATACGAAATAAATATTAATTTTAGGTCCTTTTTGGCACCGGATCGTTCCGGGGGCGCCGATGGCAGTGTAAAACGAAAAAGTTGTTGTGGTGGTTGCTGCTCACATTGGTTGCCTGCGAGTATGAAATCCTGGCGCCTCTGTATTTACTATTTCAATCAATGGAAGAGTGTTCCTATTATGTTAAATGGAAATATCCTTATTGCAATTTGTTAGACCATCATTACCTACCTTAATATCAAGTTATGTATCCTAGATGAAATAACTTAATTGATTGTTTACTTTTAGGTAATTTCCTGGCATCGGGCTCTCTTTGCATGCTTTAAAGGGTACAAGAGACCCGTGCAGTTGGTGCATTGTCTTGTACAAGAAAGAGTGTTCCTTTTATTTTGCGCTTAAATATCTTTGATTCAATTTGTAAGATCATTATTTTGTGGCTTATGAACAAGTCACGTATCAAAAATGAAATAAAACATAAAAAATCAACTATTTTTAGGTCTTTTTTTTTGGCACGGGATGGTTCCGGCGGCGCCGATGGCAGTGTAAAACGAGAAAGTCGTTGTGGTGGTTGCTGCTCACATTGGTTGCCTGCGAGTATTAAACTCTAGTGCCTCTGTATTTTACTAAACACTTCATTCAATGGAATAGTGCTCCTATGATGTTGAACTAAAATTTCCTTATTCTATTTTGTAAGACAATTCTTTACTTACATAATACTTACCATGTTATGTCCAAATGTTTTTATTTTTTTTATAAATTTTATGTGTTTTCTTGCGTGGGATGGACTTGGCATGTCTTAGAGGGTGGTTAGTATACGTTGTGTTTATTCCAAGCAAGAGCGCTTCCATTATATTTAACGCTTAAAACATTATTATTTGTAAAATTTGACTAAGTACCTTATAAATAATCATTGCATGTGTTCCACACAGGAGTAACTCAAAAAACACCCATTTTAATTTTAGGTTTATTTCTGGCTTAAGTTTGTCTCGGTAGCGACAGCAACGGGTGCAGATCGAGAGACTCGTGGTGGTGGTTGCTGCTGACCTTGGTTTCCGGTATTCCTAGTGCCTCTGTATACTATTCGCATACAGGTGGCTTTCCAAACATAGGTAATGTTCATCTCTTATTGTTTAACTATTTACTGTTACATGAATTTTAGGATACCTACATAACACGCTTGCAATCGGTTTTGTGTTTACTTAGCTCAGTGTAAGGGAAAGTAATTTGCTCGTTTTGAGATTGGAAACAGAAATGAAACAGGAATGAAAAGCACTATCGAACATAGGTAATAGGAATGGCCTGAGGGCCGATTACGTTAAACCAGCCAAGTATGTTTAGTAAACTATTTTTTTTAGTAGGGAGTAGACCTTTGTGCCCGATCAACTGATTGATTTCTATTCTTTTTTTAACAAAATGGTAAAAAGAACGTTTAATGAGACATATCTAAATCTTGTGTACCTACTTTTTATTACCTACTCACTATAGCAACGTCCCTTTGCTTAATTTATTTCACAAAAAACGGTAACTTCATTTCGCAGGTGGCAGCCGAGTGACTATTTTCTGCTAGTTGAAAAAGTCTGGCAGAAACTCCTTTTAACAAAGCTTTATCTTACCTTTTCTTTCTTTCTTTGATAATAATGACTTGAAACATTTGGCCTGACCTGTGGCTTTAAATGTTTTAACAGACGGCAGGAGTGGTATTGGTCTTTTATGATATGAATTGCCGGACTCGTGTTATCTATTTAAATTGGTATATTGCGTTAATGGGGCAAGCTATACTATGGATCTTGACCTGTTTCCTGGTTCTGGATTAGCCTGCCTTTTGATTCTGGTTGGTGAAGAAGTAACATGATCAAAATCTCACTTCTGACACCAAGTTAAATAATGTATATCGGGTAGGTCTGAGAATCGGCCAACATCTATTTTTCATACCCCTAAGTCATGTAAAAAAAAATGCAGCGGGCGAAGCCGCTGCCCGGTCGCTAGTTATATATAAAGTGGTGTAAAAGCACTCGAAAATTTAATAATATTAGTTTAGAATTGTTAACATTCGTCCGGAAACTATTTGAAAACACAGAATTTTATTTTAGGCTTCTCAACGGCATGCGATTTAGTTTTTCTCGAAGGCGTCGATGGTGGTGAACAAGAAAGTTGTTGTAGTGGATGCTGCATATATTGGCTGCGGGTATTCAACGCTAGTGCCGTAAATTTGCGTCGCTGGCTTTAAAATACAGGTAAAGTTTAAGCTCATATCAAACATCTCAAGCTCACGGTAAAAAACCCTAAAATTCAATTCAAATACATTTATTTCAGATTTCTCCATATGTTGTGGTAACAATTGTGATTTGTCCTTATGATTATGTTAGTAAGAGTATAGTTATAATAAATTAGCAATAATACAAAAAGAACCAATTAAATTAAATTAAATTTTAAATTTGCCACTACTTAGACACTCGACACGAACCTATTATGTAGTTTAGTCCCGTGTCCAAGTATAGGGCCATCCTCCCTATCAGTAGCGGTGCAGTGGCCAACGTACAAGCCACGTATAGGCAGCATAAAGTTCTATGTTTTGTCTCTAGGGACTTAAGTAGGTACGTAATTCTTTTAATTTCCTTGGAAAACTACATACAGCAAACTAAATGTTTGTCATGTCGTCGTAGAGCGCGGTGGCTTGGTCTTCGTTTTGGAAAAGTTGTCTGTCCGTATTTAGATGATACATTTTAATGTAAAAATAAACTTTGTCAGTCTGTCTGTTGGTTAAGTTTTAAACCGCTGAACCGATTTAGATGAAAATTGGGGATAGTTTGAGTTCCAGGGAAGAACATAGGGGTACTTTTATCCCGGGATTTAACAGTTTCTGAGGGAATAGCGAGAAACGACTTCTATGCGGACGAAGTCGCGGGCAACGGCTATTACTTAGTGTATAATATGACCACAAAGATAACTGTTTGTGTAGTTGCCTCATTCTACATTTGAGTGACGGGTAGTAAATGTGTGGATGTAATTTTAAATTTTCTCGACTTATTTTATTGCATTGAAAGGGAAAAATAAATTTTCTAGATTAAACGCTTTAATGACACACTATGATACCTACTCGTACCACTATCATAAGGGTAACGTTTCAAAATTGTACCTAAAAAGGAATCATTATAGGAAGACTCCGATATCTGGATTGTCACATAAATTTTTAGAATCGACCGTAAACTAGTGTTGATAAAGACTCGAGTCCTTGGAGTCTTCATTTGTAGGACTCGACTTAGTTTTTTAGACTCTAGTCATCGAATCGAAGCTCAAGTTCTTTTGAAATTAAGGGGACTTAAGTCTTCTTTAGTTTTATATAGAGACTCGAGTCCTCTACAGAGGCTCGAGTGTTTTGTTTACTCTTAAGGCCTTTAAAACAACTGAGTCATGATTAGAACTCATTTGGACTTATAATTGTATGAACACTTAAGATTATGAGATTACGGAATATAGGTACTGAGTAAAGTAGTATTATAGTAACCAGTACCTACTTAGGTATATCTTTCTTTTGATTTGAATGCTGTCTGTTTGTATGGTTTTCATAATGAATTGAAATACGGGCCTTAGGCATTCACGGCTTAAAGAACTGATGACGAAATGAAGCCAAAATGAAATGTAACTTTTAAATTCAACTAGATGACGCCAGCAAGTTCTTTCTCAAGAATTCTAGGATGATTAATGTTGCATGAGCTTCCTTGGTTCTCTTATGGCATTTGTAGTCATTGTACTATTCGTTTCTAAAAGAATACCCACACCCTTAGATCGAGGGGACTTATTTCAGTATTTTCTTAACAGCGTAGTTACAACACATAAATCCGAAAGTAACTATATGTTTCTGCTTATCTGTCTGTTCCTTTCACGCTGAAACCATTAAACCAATTGAAATGAAATTTGGTAAGTACAGAGATAGTTTGAGACCCGGGGATGAACACAGAGTAATTTTTATTCCAAGAATCAACCCTTTGAATAGATGAAATTTGGGATGAAAGTTTGTACGTGAAAACCTATTACACGCGGAGGAAGTCGTGGGCGGATATCGTATAGTCGGTGGGTGTTATAAATATTATAATAATAGAGGTATTAACAGCTTTTTTAGAATTTTGTATACATAGTAGAGTTTGTATTTTGGAAAATTACACAATTCCTGAAATAATCACCATAAATAAAATATACGTGGACAGAGACGCGAGTAAAAGTATTTATTAATATTTTAATGGCGTTATTATTGATAGCCAGTTATTTACTGTCACTCAGCCACTTGGGTTGCCTTTTCCCAACTTGACTCTTTATAGAGAATATTTAAATTATACTAAAACATTTCTGAAAGGTACCTAAATTTTACAGATATCATATACTTCGTTTGTGCATTCAAACCACTTCAGAAAAGTACATACCCATCAAACACAAACATGATATATTTTGATAGAAACCATAGCAAGCCAACTAACTTCAAAAGCAAGTCGTCATTATAGGACTCGAGTCTTAAAGCACACCTAAAGTTGAAATAAGACTTTAAAAAGATACGATGGCTTGAATCTTTCTAAATCTTGAGTCGTAACTACAAGACTTAACAAAACTCAAAAAAGAACTCGACTCACAACTCAAAAGACTTCTTCTTCTTGTAGTGCCTCTCCAACTAGTGAAGGTTGGCAGTCAGCTCCCCATACTTCCTCCGGTCTTTCGCGAGGTTGAAAAGTTCGGCGGCACTTGAGATTCCGGTCCACTCCCGGATATTGCGCAACCAGGACTTCTTCCTACGGCCGACTGCTCTTTTGCCTGCCACTTTGCCCATCATTATTAGTTGCAGTAGTTCATATCTGGGGTGCCTAAGCACGTGGCCCAGATAGGCAACTTTACGTCTTTTGATGGTCTGCATCAGTTGGCGTTTCCTCCCAGCTCGGCGAAGACTTGGAAGTCTTTTAAACTCACAGTCTTATAAATATGGGTCGAGTTCTTTCATTTTAGACTTCAGAGACTTGAGTCCCTATCAACACTACCGTAAACTCGTTACCATCTAATGACTTCGCGCAATCTAATACAAAATAATTATTTCTAGGTTACAAGAGATTCTTGGAGGAGGTGTTGTGTCCAGAGCAAGGAAGGATGACCCAGTTATAACTAGATCACTTATTTAGACAATGATCCTGTCTGGTATAATCCGTGAAAAAGAAAATATTGACATTATGACCTGCAGTGAAGACCTGCTGTAGGTACTTCCGTTATGTAACGGGTGTTAGAGCAAAACAGTAAGTGTCGCCTCCCTTATGATGAAGAACAACTCAAAGAACACCATGGCTGATCATCATAAAAAACAATATTTCTAAGATTAGTGAGTCTTTGTTTAAAAAGAGTTTATTGTCATTATTTTATAGACTTGGCCTTGACGCCGCCTTCCAAGCATCAATTAGCGAAATGTATTGGCCAACGTCGTGAAAATCAATGGTCTTGTTCCGGGAATGTCAAGCTGAAAAATAATTGACCGTTTGAGAAAGGGTTCATAGGATTGCAACCAATAATCAAAATGAAAAAATAATTGAATAAAACTATGGATAACACAGACAAAACAAGCAGGTCCTGTTTAAAAGATAGAAGCAATTTAAATGGGAAAGAGGAAAATTAACACGAAAAGGGGAAAATGCTAATAATACTAACAAATAAGAAACCATATTATATTCTTTACATGGTGCACTCGTACAATATTGTGGACAATTATATAAATTCGACTCATTTCAAAGAAAAGGGAGGCATGAAAATATCAGCGGTATTACTTACATACCTATCTACCTACTCACGAAATTAATCCTGAAGAAAGGAACGGAATTTCGAGTAAATGAAAATAAAAGCTACGGTGCAGTTATAAGTTACTTACAAGTATGAAATAACAGTGGACTAAGATTTGTAACATAGGGGAAGTGGAACTTTTGTTAAAAACATTCGAAACAGCCAGAAGGGGTCGATTTTTGAATCACATGAATTTATTGCCTAAGCACACCAAAATGGCCGAGAATTACTGATTTGTTGAAGTATATATTTTAGAAAGTCACGCCTGTCCTAATAACGAGTCCATCCAACCCACTCGTAAAGGGGGTCGCCGCCCCATCAGTTATTGTTTCTTCTTCTTTTAATTTAAGAGCCCTGCTGCTCTTGTCGGTGGAGTAATTTCCATTCAATCTTCTCTTTTCTCTGACAGCTCCTTCACCTCTCTCTACAAACGACACGTAGCTTCTCCTTCGTCTTGCTCTATCACTCTTTCCTTCAATCTTTACCTCTTTAATGTTTTTGGTTTGGTTATAATGTATAACGGTTTTATTTTTGAAACCGTATTTTTTTCAGAATTCTTATAAAACAAACCTAACCTAACCAAACGGGCTCTACGTAATGGCCTTTTAAAAATTCCTAAAAGTATTCGGTTTCAGAAATAAAACCATTATACAGGTTAGAAAAAATCTATGGGCCCTGGAGGGGAACTACCTAACTACTACCTAAAATGCCCTAACTAAATCCTTTAGTTAGGTCATTTTACTGAAAGCAAACATACCTTTATTTTTTAAAGAAATATATCTGTAATCAACGGTCTTCTGAAATTAGCTTGTCTCACCCGGGAATCGAACCAACTAAAAATAAAAAATAAACTATTTTCGTAATATCTCCATTTTATTTCGTTCAGAATGAAATCTGTCCAATAAACATTTGGTCTTTGAAATAAAAAAGTGAAAACTAATATTAATTTTATTTTATCATCAATACGAAGAACACATAAACATGAAACGTTTTTATAACGTACACGGAGAAGAGAAAAGAATCTTAATAATTTAACTTATAAGTTGCTCGAAATGATCCCCTCGTTCCGGATACACAAACTTACTATTTAAATTGAAATTCATTTCGTGTAGCCAGCCCTCTGCAAAGTGTTGTGGTGTTTGCTCCCAATAACATTTTCTACCGCAACCCTTACTTCTTGTACAAATGAACAGTACTAGGTATTATTAATAAAGAACTTGTAATAAATATTCAATTTGATGGGTATCTCGTACAACAGATGAGTGTAAGGTGAAATGTTTATTGGATAAATTTTATCCTGTACAATAATGCTCCCAATTCGTTTAAAAAAATAGCGCGAGTTTGTTTTTTAAATTTTAGTTGGTTCGATTCCCGGTTGAGGCAGGTGAATTTTAAAAGATCTTTGAATGTAGTTATGTTTCTTTTAAAAAATAAAGGAATGTTTCCTTTTAGTAAAGTGAGCTAACTTAATAATTTAAGGTAGATCCCCTCCAGGGCCCATACATTTTTTCCACCCAGTATATTATGAACATTATGTATTATGACCCATTAGGTATTTTGAACTCTATATATTATGATACGATCCCTTTTAATAAGCATGTCGTGCTGCAATAAATGGCCAATCATCCCAATTCTTCTGGATCTCCACACACTCCAATATCCTTCTCTTCTCTTTTACTCTCGCCAATACCTCTTGATTGGATACCATCTCCGTTCTACTAATGCCTTCCATCCTTCTCCAGCACCACAGCTCAATCGCCTCCCGCCTCTCTCTATCCCCCTGTATTAAAGTCCAGTCCACGCCTCGGTTGCATATAGTGCAATACTCCATCTGCATGACATTATGTCCATTAAATTTTACTGCCTGTACATTATCATTTTTGACTTTATTAATGGGACTTTTATAAATACTAGCGACCCGCCCTCGCTTCGCTCCGGATTAAAGTATTATACATATAAACCTTCCTCTTCAATTACTGTATCTATTAAAAAAAACCGCATCAAAATCCGTTGCGTAGTTTTAAAGATTTAAGCATACATAGGGATATAGGGACAGAAAAAGCGAATTTGTTTTATACTATGTAGTGATATAAAAATTAAAATGCTGAAATCGCGCAACCCTGTCTCACTCCTTAGCTCATCCTTGCTTTTCCTTGTTTTTCCCCGATATTCATAACCGTTTCCTGATATTTGTACAATGCCATGATAATCCACCTATCACTATAATCTATTCTAGCTTGCCTAGTGTTCCCATCATCTTTCTTCAATCAACTCTATCAAAGGCTTTTTCCAAATCAAGAAGCTATATACTTATGTGCCCAAATCCATCCTTTTGTCAGCTATCGTTCGTAAAGCCAATATAGCTTCTCTTGTGCCCTTGTTTCTACCGAATCCATATTGGTCTTCGCCAATTAATTCTTCTGCTTTATTTCGCAATCGGTTTTTTATAATTTTCAGCAAGATTTTCGATGCTTATGAGATCAGACTGAGTGTTCATGTTCTTCCCATTTTCAAGAGTTTAGCTCCTTTGACAAATTTACTTTAAAATCTTTTGGCACCCATTATTTTTTACAAAAGTCAAATAATCACAAGTGGCATTCAAAAATCGACTCTCTGGGGGGCAATTTTTAAAGCTCACCGACCAAAAAGGACTACTTAACTTTGAAATCATTTTGCGCAACGGGTTACCTAATGATTCGCTTACAATTATTTGGCAGATTATTGATTGGCAGACAACGTTTCGCCGAGTAACGGTACGCCGATGGATTTGTTCGTAGATGTATTGTTTCGCAGACTAACGTTTCGTAACTCAACCTTTAGCAGCTGTTTTAGTTGGCTTATGAGTCAGTAACCTGAACCACTATTGGCAGAAATTCGTTAAGCCTATTAATCACTACACATTTTGAATGTTTGCTCGAACAACTGTTCGCTTTTAAACGATTCAACTATTATTCATTTGCCACATTTTCGTTTTGCACTGGGAATGGCATCAAATACTGCGAATGTGTCTGGATTACGCTATGACATCATTGGTGGTTTTATATGCCGTGTAATAAACACTGATTAGTGGCGGTATAAATTCTTCGTGATTTCCTTATGTACCCGCATAAGTTTTGATGTTATTATTGTTGTCATTTAGTCAAGTTCCGATGAACCTTAGTATCATTTGCCCTAAGTAACTGCTCGGTTTATTAATAATTTACCTATTTTTAAATTGACTTTGTTGTGTTTGTTATTTACTGAGATAAAAAAAAAAACCTCGGAGCTTGGCTCCCGCCTTGACCTTCTAACCTAACCTATCCGAGTCGGATCTGCCCTGATTAGTCTTCCATAAAAATGCAACAGTTGTACAGTTACTTAACTGAAAAAATGCCGAAACAAACATCGACTGAACCTTAAATCTACTAAACAATAATGATGCCATGTCACATCTCTGCTTATATCATGTACCTATCGACGAACAGTTGTTCGGTAAAATGAAACAATTACGAAACAAACAATCGACTAAACGTAACTCTGCGTATCGCTTTACTGTCTACCGACTATTCGGCGAAGCAAATAATAGGCGTAACGAAATTATACCAAACGTTACTCGGTCAAAAGAAAGGTCTGCCAATAGTTGTCTGCGAAACGAAAATCTGCGTAATTAAACTAGGCGAAGCGACAGGTCACCTTTTTTGGACAACGGTTTAATCGGCGGGCCTACTTTTTGGATTTGATATGATAAAGGCGTTATGATAAATCTATCAAATCCGAAATGTGGGCCCGCTCGTAGATTAAATCGCTCCATAAATTGATTTAAAAATTAGTAATTTTTCGGTGATGTGCTGATTTCTGATTGTCACAATTCTCTATTTTCAGTTTTGTATTTGTAATTATCATAATGTTTAGCTTAGACAATTGCTGAGGTGTAAAAGTTATCATGCAAATAGGATAGATGTGTTTTTTTTTATTATTTGGGACAAGCTTGCACTGCAAAAGTCGGATATAAAAGTCAACGTCCAACATTCTTAGTAAGCATTGAAAATGCCCCTTACAAATTGATACCCAACCATGACGCCAACCTTAAGTAAATATTGTGCTAAATGAATGGAAAAAATGAAGTAATTTATAATCATAGTCGTAAAAAAGTGACCCATCTAAAAATAGGCTTAATAACAAAGCTCAATTTTCGGAACCTTAAGGTCTGACGTCCGTAACTATTTTTTCACTTTATGTTAATTTCTAGATTTACAATCTCTATTACTAGAGTAGGTTTACATGTTCAATATGGGTCATCATCACAATTATGCTAATTTGTATTGAAAACGTATCTTCATTAAATTGTTACTCAAATTATGTTATTGTTATGGATTTAGCAAATACTTTTAATGCGAATGTACCTACTAGGTTTAAACACAATAAACTTCAATGTAATAAATGATTTATACATTTTCATATGTTTACATGACGTGTAATTAGTTGCATTCCTCGAAATCTCGAAATAGGTACGCTGCGACCTCATCTGGGGATTTAAAAAATATTCGTGTTAAAAGTAGTTAAGACGTTGTTGTAAAGTATATTTTTTTCTTTGTTAAAAATGAGATGCCAGTAGATACGGCCGCAGCATAAGGAAGACCCATTAAATATATGATCCTTACAGAGAGAATTAGTTATATATATAAGCTATTAAAAACCATTGGGAAAATAATGGTCTGTAAAATGGTTTTTTTTACAACCTGGTGAAATTCGCCAGGGATGTCACGGGACTTATAATTTTGTCGTTCTTAAGGGATCCTGTATTCAGTGGATGGCAGAAAAGATGTCAACTTCTCACTGGTTTATTCAAATAAGAACTGATCAGGCGCGGCGCAGCGTATTAATTAAATGCCCGTCGCTCATTTGCGAAATGGGTAAAGCCACTACTTATACTTACGGCAAACCGTTTTAATAAGTAGGTAATTAAAAAGTTCATCAGTTCGCGAAAGAACGATGTGTTTTAAGTATAATTATATTGTAACTGCGCCAACTTATTCAATTAACCAAAACGTATCGCGTTGACTACTTAGATCAATGTTGACTATTTTCTTTGGAGTTTATCAGTTTTCAAGGTAATTAATATTGCCATCACGCCTGATATGTTCTTTTTTGTATTACTTACACTAAATCAACCTTTAACCCCTTTTTCATATAATATTTGAACAGTGTTTAAATTATAATAGTTAATGTGTGCCAACAACGCATCTTAACTATTAGTGGTCTTTAAATACTGTTGTGATATTGTATGAATAAAGGGGTCAGCGAATAACTTACGTATGTGGTTATGTGTAAGCACGTGCCTACACACACATACGCATAGCTGAGCTTTTAACTAGACGAACTAGATGGCAGCACGTAGGTATCGCAAGAACAGAAAAAAGAGCAGAGTTACCAGTCTATACCCAAGTATACAATAGTAGTCTTTGGCGGCCGGTCAACTGAGTCGGATTAGGCGCTCGGCGCCTATATTGAGGCGCTGAAGCCTGCGTGCTTGGTCACATATCTTCCTATTTTTGTTTTCATCTAAGATAAAGATAAGCTTCAAACCCTGCTAAGTCAACTTTTCTTGGGGTAGGTATTTAAGTTTTATAAACAAAAGTTGAAACCAATAAAGCCTAAGTATAATCTTGTCAAACAGTCATCATAGGTGATTGATTTTAGTATTTAGAAGGATAAAATACCTTATTCCTGGGTAAATTATAGGTAACTCTATTTTTTTGTCATAAACATAGCTCGGACTAATCATCGCTAAACAATTACAGCTCGAAAATGGAAAAGGATGTAATAGAATCGTATTATGGAGCATATTCATAATTATATTTTTAATTTTATATAACCGTTTAAATTTAGTTTTTTAGGGAAATTCCATCAACATTTTTCTTAATTATGACTGATGAGTTGGACATAAGCAATCATCAACATCTGATACTCCATTAACTGAAGCAGAATGTTATTTTTCAAATTGTGAAGTAATTATATTGAGCTCAAAATAGTCCTTAATCCACTTCTTCACCGTTTTTAACTTTACCATACTGCAAATAATTTTAAATAACGACACTATAGTTTTACCAATTGTAGCTGTCATAAATTGCTGCAGGAACGTCACGTGACAAAACTATAGCAGAAATGCAATTAAAATAAGTCAAATGCTGATTGCGAAAATATCCTCTTTAGATTATACCTAATAGTCAAACACATATGACGACTCAATTGCATCTTATTCTATTTCTGTATTTTGTTTTGTGACAATTAGTCAGAGCTATGGTCATAATAAGCTGTAGGTATTATAAAGGAAATAAAAAAAAAACTTCTGCAGTGAGAAAGAAAGATGTTAAGTGAAATGTTTATATATTTCCACCTTAAGAAAATACATAATTGTAACCTATTTAAGGATATTTTTTATCCGTACTTAAGTCAACTTAGGGCAGGTTTTAGTAAGATCCATAGTTTATCTCTAGAAATGGTTAAAACTCTTAACCATTCAATATTCTATAGGCGGGGCAGTGTTGTGAGATACTTAAACCGCCTCTAAGACGCATTACCTACTGCGACATCGTACATATATTTCATCTGCGTGTTGTGACATTCCGCAAGTTTAGATACCTATTGAAACTTCCTGTTCTAAGTATGTTATTCGTTAAGTATATTATTTATTATCATCAGTACTTACTGATAATAATAAATAACATAAATATAACTATTTACAAGCTCATAATGTTAGCTGTGTATGTAATACCTCTTTGCATTTTAGGTATCCATTCAGCATTGGGATCACCACCAAGTGAGGACCAGCTTCCACCGCGTCTAAAAGGTGGTGGGATTGAGACTCGGTACTGCGCGTACTACAACGGCGCACAGAAAACCACCTGCGTTCCACAAGACAATGGAACATGCACCATCATTACTACGGACAGGGAAGAGTGCGTCCCAGTCGAAGATGGCAAGAACACCCACTGCATCCATTTGTGGCATTACAATAGCGAGGACAACACGGCCACCATTCGGTTCAAAGGCTGTTTCTTGGACACTGTCTCTTGTAAAGATAGGGTGTCGCCATGTCGCCTTCACGGAACCAAGCTGCATCTCTTGGCATGCTGCTGTGAAGGTGACATGTGCAACGCCAACGTTACGTTCCCTGGCCTCGACGCGAAGATAGAAGCACCTACTGAGTCGCCTCCGCAACGTATACCAGCTGATATACCACCAATATCTAAGAACGACACTGAAGCAATCATACCATACACATTCACTCCGTTATTATCTCTTCTTAAGGGTATATTTTTAATATTCCCGTAATGCTTACTTTTAATCTTAAGCAATAGCCATAATACCAATGTTCATATTTCTTATATTACTCGTAAAAAATAACCAAACTCCTATGAAAAATTCAACCCCTATTTTACCCCTTAGGGGTACTTTTTCCAAAATCAACGAAGTAGTTTTTTTACTTATAACCAGAAGCCTAAATAAAGACTAATTTGCAGGTTTGTAACGTTCAAAAAACTCCCATGCAACTACTGTATGTACTTATTATTCCATTTTGCTTTTATATCTGACACGTAAAAGTCCATAAAGCATTCTTAATTATAGTGGTGCTATTTAATTCCAGGAGTATCTTTTGTCAGCACACGGCAAATAGTTAGTAGCTCGGAGGGCACGGTCTTCATGGTGTTTTTTTATGTTCTTATTTAAGAAATAGCTCGAGCCCCCCCGAAATACGAAATTAATGTAACATTATTTGCATAATGCCCATAGTTTTGGAAGTCATTTTTAATTACACACATGATTAATCTATTTTTATTGTAATACTTGCAAATAATAGGAAATGCAGCAGTAAATTTGGTTTTAACGACTTTTACGTCTTTAAGGCATAGATAGTTAACAGCGCAGACATGATAATTTAAAATTTGTTCTTGAAAATAGAATTAGTTCCCAAAAAAAAAAAAGACTTCTACGTGGTCAGAGTTTGCCTCATCATACTTTTATAGAACTAGTGGAAATTTAAGTGTACCTTTAAATCTATTATAAGTATTATAACGCTGGAGTCGCTAGCTTTATTTTTTTTTTTGCCATGAGATTCTGTAACACTTAAACATTCAGTCATATCCATTAAAAAGATTATCAAGAACCATTTCTGTATTATTTCATTTTACGCATCATAAATTCTTCTTTTTTATTCATGACGGTCCACCGCGGTTCTACTGTGATTTCACCAGTGTCAAGTAGGTGAGATTATAATCGGTAAAGGAAATTGTTTTTCAATCGGTATCTTCCCTCATTGAAGTTTACCGGTAATAGTCAATGTCAATAGTATTGAAATTAGCTAAAAGCTATATATGTATAATTATTATCTTGTTAGCTTTCAACTAACGTCATCTCCAAATTGTCAAATTCTTAACCTTGCTCACATCACCCACATTCATACAAACCCAACTACGAGTATATTTCAAAGTCAATACTTTACAAATAGTTATGTTAACACCATGTAAACTCACGAGTTATTCATCAGTACTGCGCAGGATTCACAATTAATTAATACGAGTATGATTCTGTCTAACTCATTCACCAATGTTTCCAATCTGACGGATATATGTATACCAGGGGATCTACTTTGAAATCCGTAATTAGAACTTCGTCTGTTGCTATCCCTTTTCCTCTCGATGCGTAACTAATTTGCAAAAAAGTGACGGGGCGATCCGAAGTTCGAATAACGGATTTCAAAGTAGAGCCGCAGCGCAGGTGATGATGAATGTTTCACTAAGGTGTCCCATTCAATTGAATAATGATAGGATATTGTTAGTCTTACATTTCACAAGTGGCTTAGTTTGTTTGTTGGTGGAGCATTAAAATCTAACTCGCAGATTATATTTTTATTATTGTCAAATACTAGTATTTATTCTGTTTTAAAATTCAGTTAAGGGACCCATTATAATTTATCAAGTTATTTTTCTTCGTAGCTAGAGGAGAGGACGTCCCGTATGATAATGACTTTGGGGGAAAGTTAAATAAATACATATATGCATAACATCACGCCTTCATTCCCAGAGTGAAGTAGGCAGAGCTATAGTGATACCAACAACTCTAAAAGACTTGTTAATAATTCTACAACCACAATTTGCACAATTAGGCCAAGAAGTTTACTTGTGTATTAGTGACAGGTTGCAAGCCCGTCGCCTAACGGGAAGACATGGAGTAGCACTATTCTAACCCGGCAACCACACGGGGGAAATAAATACATTATACATTATTGCTATATTATATTAAGAAACCTATTTCACTTCAAAAAACACTTCTCGTAAATCTTATTGTGGCTATTGGAATATTTGGAATTGAGTAGAATATAATAGAATATTCTTCCTGTTTATTGATGCAATATAAATATTTTCATCAAGGGGTGCCAAGGAATAAACATCAATTCATTCGAAATTTAATTTAAAAAAATCTGTCGCATTCCCGCCATTCCGCCCTTTCTTTTTAAATGTGTAGCTCGCTAGCGCTACCATTTCCGTAATCTCATGCATACCGAACTACCACTAATGAACCGTCAGGTCTAAGGTTCCTATCTGGTTTGTAGACATACTCCGTATTCCGTTTCAATCTGTGTGTAAATTAATTGATAGGTGGTCGGTCAACAATGACTCAATGACCTTCTACACACATGGACAAATCATGTCATACAACAAAATAGCCCAAACATGGCATTGCATCTTATTTCACCATATATTATGAAGCTGTGGTAATATTACGACCTCCTTTATTTAGGACTCAAATAAAGAAGTAACACGAATGTCAGGGGTTGATTTATGTCACTATGTTTTAACTATGTACCTATGTTTAATTTTGTTGATTAAAGCCTAAATAATCCGATACAGGCTTATTTTTTACTACAATTTAATCAACAAAATGGAGAAGTACCTTCGCCCTGAACGCTTTGACGGTGATCCGTCCTCGAGCCAAAACCTGTCCCCTCAGTGGACACATTGGAAAAAATCTTTTGAAAATTTTCTGTCGGCTATCTCTACCAAGGAAAAACCTGTCACAGGGGAAGCTAGATACCAGATTTTAACCAATCATCTATCGCCTTCAATATATGCTCACATACAGGATTGTACTGAATACGACACTTCTATAAAGAAACTCGATGCTTTATTTCTGAAGCCACCTAATGAAATTTACTCCAGGCACAGACTTGCCAAACGATCGCAACAACCGGGTGAGTCCATCGACCAGTATTTACAAGCACTAAAGCTTCTGTCAAAGGAATGCAATTTTAAGCAAGTGACCGCGGAACAAAACGAAAGTGAATTTATTAGAGACGCATTCATCGCTGGGCTCTCATCGTCATTAGTACGTCAAAGTTTGCTAGAAAACAGCACTCTCACTTTGGATGATGCATTTAAGAAGGCTCGCGCCCTTGAGATGGCCCGGCTACACAATGATGATTATCAAAAAGCAAACTCTACAAGTTCTTTTATTAATGCGGTCTCTACTCACAATCAAAGGCCTAGCACTCAAGAACTATGCTATTTCTGTGGGAATAAAAGACATGCACGCCGTAACTGTCCTGCTGCCAGTTCTACCTGCCTTAAATGTGGAAAAAGAGGACATTGCAATTTTTAATATCTAGCTGCCGTAGCGATCGGACGTGCCCACTAATTATTATATTATAGAATAAACAATTACTTGCAAAATCGCGACACAGTTCTCCGCTCAGCGGATTTGACCTACTCGTATCTGGGTCATCGAATGCTTGTCTGAAGTGATTTTTACGTGTTTATTATAATGAGCTGAAATAATAGTGTATAAGTCATTAAAATAATGGATACCAGTCCGTTTAATCGGAGTGCGATGACGCGACGCAGTCCGCCCTCCACGCCAGCGCCACCCGCGCCCACCTCGCCGCTCCGCGCGCCCGCTAGACCGGAGGACGATCCTCCTGAGCTGGTGTCCACCCCCGAGATCCAGAACTGGATGAGCTCTATCGAGCAGTGCCTGCAGGAGGTATGCGCTATATCCTCGGAAGGAAAACTAAATACCGAGCAAAAACTGAGAATCAGTAACCTTTGCCGAAAAGTAGGACATGGAACATCACAAATGGCAGTGTATTATCAGTCCTTGAAGCAGAAAACTGTTCAGCTCCATACCTCTCATCAAGTCCTTAAAGACCAGCAAGATCTCTCGCAGCAACTTTTAGGCCTCAAGCAGACTATTGCGGAATCATCCAAGGCTGTCCCAGGTCCGGTTTCTTTCGCTGATATCATCAAAAAGAACACAAATAGTTTCATCCAGCCTAGTAATATAAGCTCGGTAGCAATTTATCCCAGCGATAAAATGAAATCTAGCGAAGAGACCAAATCCCTGGTACAAAAAATAATTAAGCCCGAACAAATGAAACTCCAAGTGAGAGGTCTACGTAAAACGAAGAACGGTGGTGTCATTATAAGCACTGACACTAAAGCCGATGTCGTAAAGCTGAAGCAGTCGATGCAGTTGGCGAGCTGGGGGCTCACCGTGGACGAGCCGCATAAGCGCAGACCAAGGATTGTGGTAGTCGGAGTGCCCGCATCTATGCAAGACACCGAGGTTTTTAATTGCATCTATCAACAAAACTTAGCCGAGAAAATTGATGGTGTAACTCTCGAGACATTTTTGTCCTCAATTAATTTAAGCCACAAGTCGGGAAAGAAGGATGCTGAGAACTGTAACTTCGTAATTGAAGTTCCGGCACATATTCGCAATGCCTTAATAGCGAAGGAGAGAATTTTTGTTAATTGGTCATCGTGCCCAGTCAGAGACTTCACCCTTGTAACGAGGTGCTTTAAGTGCCAGCAGTACGGCCATGCCGCCAAGACGTGCCGAGAGGAAGCCACCACCTGCGGACACTGCGGAGAGACAGGGCACATACAAAAGGATTGCATGAAGAAAGCCGAGCCACCGAAATGTGCTACATGTCTGCGTTTCAAGAAGCCGTGCAATCACAAGACGGGTGATGCTGAGTGCCCTGCTAGAATAATGGCAGAAAAACGGTACATTAATTCTGTGGATTATGGAGGCACCTAAGAGCGCCATTCGTATAAGGCGGCTAGAAGCGCGCCGCCCTTTAAACTGTCTTTGTAAGAAGTTTTTATTCCTTTTCCGTCAATATGATTAGTTGCCTCGCTAATAACCGATCACAATGTTGCCCTACTAACCTTAAATTGCAATTCACCTAATCATGCAAGCACAATTAAATTTCTAAACAAATGTAAGTAATCATGAACATTTTATGCAACATTGACCATTTATATAACCTAGTTTATAATTTTGATGACGCAGACACTTGCATTATGTCCGAGGTTCACTCGTTTTATCATCCTTATAATTTCTGTACTATTGTATTATTTATATGTTCTTAATTTTAATGATTTATATAGATAATTTAAATAATTACAAATTTAAAAAATATCCTACTTATACCTAACTATAATTTGTATGTAAATGTTTAAAGCTAGTCTAAGGCCTTCTTCGCCTGAGATACAGGAGCATCCTAGTTCAGGCATGTAATTTTTAAGTCTCTTTGTTTTTGTTAAGTACATAGTTATACATTGTAAAAAAGTGCTTTGAATAAAGATTTATTATTATTATTATTATTATTATATTTGCAAAAGTGTGCAAAGGCGAGGCGGTACTTCAACATAATGCCTTTGCTTCACAAAACGAACCAGGCAAAGATACTGAGAATATTTTATCCCAACAACGATTGTCTTGTATTGTGGCCGCTACAACCGAGTTGAACAAAGCTATGATACCAGTTATAATAAATGGATTATTTACAGCCAATGCGTTGATCGACACGGGGAGTACAGCGAGTTTTATAGACAGTCGCCTTACTCATAAACACAAACTTCAAATGAGTTCGTGCAACCAAAATGTAAGCATGGCAGCTTCAAATCTAAAGACAAAGGTAGACACGCAATGCTCCCTCAATATCGACCTGCAAGGTCACACATTTCTAGCAGACTTGTTAGTTATTGATAATTTATGCACGGATATAATAATTGGTCACGATATTCTCATGAAACACAAAGCCTTAGAAATGTTTTTCGGCGGACCAGAGGCTCCACTGAAATTATGTGCGCTGTCGTGCGCCAATGTCGATCCAGTCTGCTTATTTCCGAATCTGCGGCTTGACTGCAAACCAATAGCTATTAAGTCGCGAAGGTTCTCAGAAAGTGACATGCAGTTTATTAGTGCCGAGATAAAGAAATTACTTGATGAAGGGGTAATAGAACCTAGCTTGTCACCCTGGAGGGCTCAAGTGCTCGTAACAACTAATGAAAACCACAAACGGAGAATGTGCATAGATTACTCCCAAACGGTAAATAGATATACGCAGCTAGACGCGTATCCTTTGCCGAGTATTGAAGGTTTAGTCTCTAAAATAGCGAAGTATCGAGTATACAGCAAAATTGATCTTAAAAGCGCCTACCATCAAATTCCAATCCTTGAGAATGAAAAGCTATATACAGCATTCGAAGCCGAAGGCAATTTGTATCAATTTAAGAGGATACCCTTTGGAGTCACCAACGGTGTAGCAGCCTTCCAACGCGCTGTCAATAATATTATTGCAAAAGAGGGTCTACAAGGGATATACGCCTACTTGGATGACATAACCATCTGTGGGACGGAACAAGCTGATCACGATCAAAAGCTAAAGCGTTTTCTTGACGTTGCCAAGCGGTACAATTTAACACTGAATCGCGAGAAGAGTGAATTCTCACTGGAAGAGATCAGTATTCTTGGCTATACCATATGTCGTGGAGTCATCAAACCCGATGCGGAGCGTCTACGTCCGCTATTAGATCTTCCTCTTCCTTCAGACTCGGCATCACTTCGCCGAGCACTCGGGTTGTTCGCTCACTACTCTAAATGGCTACCAAGATTCTCTCATAAAATTCAGCCTTTAATCTCCCAAAGCACATTTCCATTGAATTCTGAGGCGGCAAGCGCTTTCAAAGCTCTGAAACAAGAAATAGCGGGGTCAGCAGTAAACGCAATTGATGACAAAATACAATTCGTCGTTGAAACGGATGCCTCTGACACTGCGATCGCAGGAACATTGTCGCAAGAAGGCAGGCCCGTAGCATTCTTTTCGAGAAGTCTCCACAGCAGCGAACGCAACCATCCAGCCATAGAAAAGGAAGCTGCGGCTATAGTTGAATGTCTTCGAAAATGGAGGCAATTTCTCAGCGGAAGAGTTTTTAAATTGATCACCGATCAAAAATCGGTCGCATTCATGTTCAATCAACGTCATTCATCGAGAATCAAAAATGACAAGATACAACGGTGGCGACTCGAACTATCTGTATTCAACTTCGATATCGTATATCGCCCTGGGAAGGAAAATCTAGCAGCTGATGCTTTATCGAGAGCCAATTCAGTGTTAGTTGCTTCTACAAATAGTTCAAAAAATTCTCTGAAAGGATTGCATAATACATTATGCCACCCTGGTGTTACACGGATGCTGCACTGGATTCGGAGTAAAAATCTAGCGTACTCCACAGACGAAATAAGACGCGTTACCTCAAATTGTTCGATTTGCGCCGAAGTAAAACCACGCTTTCAATCAGACTTTGGGAAATTAGTAAAAGCGGTCAGTCCTTTTGAAAGAATGTCGCTAGATTTTAAAGGCCCGCTCCCATTAGATGGCACCGCGACCGGGAAGAATCGATATATCCTAACAATTGTGGATGAATATTCTCGATTCCCTTGGGCGTATCCATGCCCGGATTTAAGTACAAATACAGTTATTAACAAACTTGATGACTTATTTTCTATGTTTGGAATGCCGACTTATGTTCATTCAGATCGAGGTACTTCTTTTCTATCGAAAGAACTGAAAGATTACCTCCATAAGAAGGGAATTGCTACGAGCTATACCACACCGTATAACCCCCAAGGTAATGGACAGACGGAGCGATACAACGGCATTATCTGGCGGACGGTGCAATTAGCTCTAAAAAGCCTAAATCTGCCTATAACAAAATGGGAGTTAGTTCTGCCTCAAGCTTTACATTCCGTGAGATCACTCCTATGCACGGCAACCAACAGCACACCCCATGAACGAATGTTCACCCACCCCAGAAGATCCTCAAATGGTCAGTCAATGCCCACGTGGTTAACCGTTCCCGGAAAAGTATTGATGCGTAACCACACCCGGTCAAGCAAATATGATCCATTAGTTGAAGAAGTCGATATGCTAGAGGGTAATCCTCAACATTCTCGGGTGCGGTTGAGCAGCGGAAGAGAAGTAATAGTCTCCAATCGACATTTAGCTCCTGCTGGGGAACGTACAACAGAAACGAATGGAGCTGATTCGAATGATGACGATGACTTCATTGATGCGATCGATGGAAGTGAAGAGACTGATGCAACCACGGAGGAACAAGGAGATACTGGACAAGAAATTACTCAGTTACAGAACATCGCCATGGAGAGATTGCGACGCTCTGAAAGAGCACGACGTCAACCTGCCCATCTGGCTGACTATGTGACACAATAAAGAAGCCCAGGAGAATGTGGTAATATTACGACCTCCTTTATTTAGGACTCAAATAAAGAAGTAACACGAATGTCAGGGGTTGATTTATGTCACTATGTTTTAACTATGTACCTATGTTTAATTTTGTTGATTAAAGCCTAAATAATCCGATACAGGCTTATTTCTTACTACAGAAGCTTTGACTTGCATTATGGATAGGTACATTGCCGTTGACACACTAGTCGTTTAAAATATCGTCTATCATTACATTAATCAGAAATGTATAACATTATGCAGTCAAAGCTACAAATTTTTATTTTTTAGAAGCTTGGAACAAGGTAGCAGTGGAGTAGAAACGGGTTGTTAATTTGGTGGTTCTGAAAAACAATAAGCATTCCGTTTTTCGGAACCCTAAACTGTATCTTAAATATGATTCACGTAGGTTAGGTTAGGGAAGACCTGCGCCAAGAAAAGCCTGTCCGTGATATAATTTATTTTTGGCATTTTTTTTATTTTTCGTAATCAGTGGTTCATTGGCTATTCGACAAATGCTTTTTTTTATTTCTAAATGACGAAGTTTTTACAAAATTACAAAAAAAATCTAAAACGTGGATAACTCGAAAACCAATGAGTTTTGACCCCTGGTTAACTGGACTTAAATCATTACAAATGAGCTGTAGAATAAGCCCTTTCAAGGAATACGGCGAATTTCCTGTCACCTGTATGTTGCCACTATGATTTCGCCAATTTATCATTGGTGTTTCGTGGTATCTAACCAACCTGTCACGTCAGCACGTCACTCACCGACTGTAATGCATGGAATTAATAGTAAATATGGAATGCTTACTTGAAAAAACGTGACAAATCCAATTAAACTCAATGTTCTAAGCCAGAAGGCTGTATTTGTGGTAATAAAGTATGAAAGCCGGATGAGACTTACTTTGTCTTAGTTTGTCCCTCTTACACAATTGCCATGTTTAAAAGTTACAATGTCCTTAGTACGAAATGAAAACTATATATTTTGTTTAATTGTGATGTATATGTATATTTTATTAAGTTTTTATTATATCAGTATATATATGTATATTACAATTTGGCACAGTGAATACATGCATTACATATTAAATTATTGTATAAGTTAACCCGCTTCAATAATTGATTATCCATGGTAATAGAAGAGATTATAAAACAAAACTAGCAACACTGATATATCAAAATAGCAGTAATTTTCGAATTACTTCACTTGAATTGACATAACACTTATTTCGGATTTTGTGAGTGAATATGTACGATGAAGTTTCTCTTTCAATCCGTGTGTAACTTTTGGCAACATATAATACGAAAAACAAGATATTACCCATTTTTTAAGTGAATTTCGCACGTTTGACACATCAGATACTTATGACAAGCTAATTAAACATGGCTAACTAGGCACGTTAGATATTTGTATGAACGTCAAATTATAAATGTTGCCATTATTGCACTGGCTGACGTACTGTCATCTTTTTTTACTTATGGACATAGAACTAAGTTAAAAAGAGATAACATTATTTTTGAGTGTTCGATGTTGGAATGCATCGTATTTACATAACTGATTATTTGTATATGTCAACGTGTCATATCCATTCTCTTCCTTTATCATTGGTCTGTAGTGTCACTAGTGTCAGACATACCGTTCTAATCTGTGCTAGTGTTTTTGAATTAAAGTAAAACAATTTTGTTGATTTGTTTTTATTTATTACTCTACAGTTGATATTTTATTTTAAAAGCATGAATTTTAATTAAATATTCAATCAAAGTAGATATATTATTTTCAAACAGGAAAACGCTCTAGGTATGTCCTTCTTTTATTTAACCCCGGTAAAAGGTGACATACAAGCACATTTGATGGAGACAATCACGCTGAAGAGATTAGAATTTTTGAAGGATATTTCAAAAGGAAACACCGTCGTCTACAACGAGTATATGGTCGAAGGAAGTCTTTACGACAATGTTGGACATTTTGTGTTGTGCATCGTAACAATTTTGACGGAAAATACTGGCTTCTTACAATTCTTTTTAAAAGCCGAAGCAGAGGTGTTTAAGCGCCGTATAAACTCTCTTTCTGCATACGATATGAGACGTTTTGCCAAAAAAATCCTAAATAGCAGTAGGAGAAATGGAGATACCCCTTCCTATGAACCCTTGCAAGTGTTGTGTCAGCATTTAATACTGAAAAATATTGCAAACCATATTTCTTCGACTCATGATGCAAACTGTTGTATGCATAGTATTAAATTGAACTTTAAACACTGTCTCCATTTAGTAGCTAGAAGGCAAGTTGAATTGAAAAATGGTACGGTAGACTTGCCCTGCGGCAAATGGCTACAATATTTTGTATCTCTTTTTACCACCAATTTACGAAATAGACTATCTTGCACAGATATCACACCGCTAAAACGTGATCCCCGCATTGCCGATTTGATAAATAAAGTAAAAAAGGATTTAGTACCATTTATTAGTAAAAGAGAAACAAATATTGTTTTGAGTAGGAATGTAGATAACTTATCTAAATTATTTCCACCCTGTATGCTGAACTTACACAGGCACCTGCGTAATAGGCATAGACTCTCTCACACACAGAGATTCTTCTACAGCTTGTTCCTTAAAGACATTGGGATGCCTGTCGAAGAAGCTGTAGACTTTTGGAGGGCTGAATACAGGCTGAATCCAAATGGCACTCATGTGTGTTGCCATAGTTGGGAAAAAGATGAAAAAAAATATTTATATGGTATAAGGCACATGTATGGTTTAGAAGGAGGAAGAAAAAATTATACCTCTGTGAATTGTCAGCGCATACAGGGGTTACAGAATGCGTGTTCGGAGGGTGGCTGTCCTTTTAAGTCTTTTGACTACCCTAATATGATGAATTTCTTGACTGGATGCACTGATAGTGTTTTGTCACAAATCAATCACTTAAAAAGTAAAGGTCAATATACCTCTGCTTGTAGAACTTTTTTACAAAACAATTCTGCATCTGACTGTGATAGTTATAATTTTACACCTGTTAAATATTTCATGATATCTTCTAAATGTTCATTATGATGATGTTAATAAAAATAAGATCACTTTACATTGTTTTTCCTTATTTTACTCTTTGTTCCCGCTATCCTGTATTTTAACTTTACTTATATTATGCAATTCAGCATAAAACAATCTTCCGATTTGTACCTCTTTCCCTCGGTTCTCATGCACTGTTGTGCTAGTTTAACTGCAAGGTTTAAGGAATTATACAATACAATACAAATACTCTTTATTGAACACCAAAAAATAAAAAATAAAAACAGAACACAGAACAGAACATTCAAATCATAGGTATACAACAGGCGCTCTTACCACTAAATAGCGATCTCTTCCAGACAACCTTGTAAGAGAAATAACTGCGGACACAAATTCTTTAGGAATTATATGCTGAGAACTTGTTTATCTTTATTCCCTCTGTTATTTCTGGGCTTCCGTGCCAAATTTAATTAAAAATGGTGTGTTTTACTACTGATTTCACCAAACCATGTTAACCACTTAACAGACGATTAGAGTGTTGACAGTTGTCAAAATGTATGAACAAACAGTCAATTGACATTTATTAAATTTAACATCGTTTGGTGAAATTGGTACTCAGCCGTAGAAGTGTAACTCATGTACAAACTCTAAAGATTGTATAGTATACTCGCGAGCAAAAAAATCGACTCAAGCTGCACGTTTGGGTTCTCCGCCCGGTATCTCTTGACCTATTCAGAATATCTTAAAAGAAATTGTATCAAATGAAAGCTGATAATGTAACGATTTGAAAAATAAGTAAATTCAGTCATGCCATTTTCCACAAGTGACAGGAGCCAGATTTTGCAGAGATGCATGAAAAAAAAAGAAAAGGGAGATCGTAAAATAAAAGGCATTTTAAGGAAAATAAGGTGTTATTTATTAATTAATACTTTGTATTTCCACCCCTGGCCCTTATCACAGCATTCAGGCGGTTTTTCATGGATCTTATAAGCTTTTTGACAAGCTCCTGGGGGATGGCATCCCACACCTCCTGCAGAGCCGTCTTCAGCTCCGTCACATTTGAACGAGCTGGATCCATCTTCCGAATTTGCCTTTTCAGGTAGTCCCAGAGATGTTCAATGGGATTCATGTCCGGGCTGACGGCTGGCCAGTTCATGGTGGGAATGCCGACCTCGGCAAGGTAGGCTCGAGTGATCCTTGCGGTATGACAAGGGGCATTATCCTGCATCAGGACGAACCCCTCGTCATAAAAACCAGCGTAAGGAACAACATGCTCCTCAAAGATGTCAGTGATGTACCTGGCAGCGATCAAACCACCGCCATGGCCCCCACCAGGTACGAATACGAGCTCTGTACGCCCTTCGATGGAAATGCCCGCCCACACCATGACGGAACCTCCGCCATAGGCAACTGTTTCCTTGAAACAGCATTCTACGTACCGTTCTCCTGGCTTCCTGTAGACTCTTCCTAGTCTGTCACAGCCATTCAAGCACACCCTGGACTCATCACAAAAAAGAAATGGGGTCCATTGCTCAATGGTCCAATTTTCGTGTTGATGAGCAAATTCCAGGCGTGCATGGCGGTGACGTGGGAGTAGCCTGGGGCCCGTGGCGGGCTGATTTGGGGTCAGGTTAGCTTCCTTGAGTCTTCGTCTTACTGTCCACTCGCTGGCAGTCACCCCTCGTACATGCCGAAGATGCTGATGAACTGTAACGTCGGTCTGGTGCCGATTTCTGAGAGAGGAAGTGACGATAAAGCGGTCATCGCTCTCAGATGTGCACCTCCGGCGGCCAGAATCTGGTCAAGGCCCCAGTCTCCCGAAACTGTCGGTAAACTCGGGATACCGCTGACTGGCTTAAATTCAGCTGATCAGCCACGAAGCGTTGGTTGTGTCCCTCTTTCAGCAAGGCCACGACTTGGGCGGCTCCAGTCATGGTGGTATCCATTTTCTTCAGGGTTTTCGAGTAAGGTCGTTAGCAGAGATGTGTACCGGTCAACTTCTGATAAGTGACTGATGACATTTCCCCCTCCTACCCCATATTTATAGGAGTCAAAAGGGGCACACTTCGCACGTTTCGGAACGAGTAAATGATCCACATTTCGGGAAATGAGACCTAACTTGGAAAACCCTGGGCGGATTCCCAGGGTTCTTATTTTTTTTTATGGTTACATTATCAGCTTTCGTTTGGTATCTTTTTTTTAAAGATATTCTGAATAGGTCAAGAGATACTGGGCGGAGAACCCAAAGGTGCAGCTTGAGTCGATTTTTTTGCTCGCGAGTGTAGTCGCGTCATGAAAAAAATAAAAATAGGAGGTTGGTGCACGTGCACGTGCGCGTAGTGATCTTTAGACATACCTTCTGATCTGTGCGCATTGCAGCTCTCCTGAGACAAACTGGCTGCGTGCACGCGTGCAGAAAGCGGAGCGGCAACGTCGTTTCGGTGCGTGCAGTAATGACGTTGTAAGTATCTAATAGGCGTTCGCTGTGAGACGACGACACAAGTTAGGACACGCACAGCTCTCTTATATTTATATAAAATAAATATCGTGATCCGATCAATAGCTAGAACAAATAAAATCATTACAAATATAAGGCTAACAACATTAAACTAAAAAAAATGAGTCTAGGAAAACAATACGACGAGGTCACTACGTCAAAAGCCATAACTAGAATAATAAACTGAAGAACCAGTCCTTGCAAACGTGAACAGACCGGACCCCACAAACAGCACCCGTTCACGAGTATGACGCGTATCTCGGCAGGCAGCTCGCTGCAGCACGCGTGGCGTCGGCGCGCTCGCAAACGTGCGCGTAACCCGGTGTGACTTGGCCTTAATTTCTTGACCGCGTAGTAAAGAAAAAACTGGACAAGCGCGATTCGGATCCGTACACGAAGGGAATCGGTACCACCGTACAATATTCAGGAAGTTTGGACGATTGGAGATTTCTTGTGTGGGGGTCCCACACTTTATTTATTTTTTATTCGTTGTTATGCCGGCAATAGAAAATCACTGAAAATTTTACCTGTCTACCCATTACAGATGGACGGAAGGACACTACGGAGGTGTGCTTTGTAATAGGGTCCCGTGGGCACCTTTTGGGTATGGAACCCTAAAAAATAACTACTAGCCGCCAGAACCAGAAAAAGATCGTTTAAAACTACAATAAATTAGAATTAACAATTTTTTCCCCATCATGTTTTATTTTTATCTCGTATCGTATGGCAACATTATAAGCGAGCTGTCAAAAAAGAGAAGCTTTGCGTTCTTCCACTTTATTTTCGGAATTAAAATTAAACTTAACTCAATTACCGTGATTGCATAGATTTATGTTGTTCTTTGTGAGCGTTAAAACTAGACGAAACTAATTTTCAATGGAGACGTGTCATTAGAGATCTGTTTTCGTGTGGAATCGTATTTGCGTTGTTTGCTTGTCATATATACTTGTGGTCTGAATTCCTAAATAGAGTTTATGTCGAGGACTAGTATAAAAATAACATCGGACCGCGGCGGCGGAGCTCTGTGCAGCGGACCCTGATCATGGCTGCATTAAACACGATGGCAGCGAATGTATGCTGTGTGACGTTGTTTATTCTTGGTAAGTAAAGTTTTAAGTAAACAATTATGTATTTTATTCGTGCAGATAAGGCGCTATATTTGGAAACAAAAGCGCTTTGAATGAAAAGTGGGTACAGAATGGGAGAATTTAGTGTCCTTTAATAATGTTATCTATGTAATGTCCTTAATAACATTATAAATGCAAAAATACATAGTCTTGGCTTCCAAATGATAATTTATGAAGATTGAATGGTTTTATTGTCTACAACTATCTGGTTGTCTGTGATGCTCAAATTTGCAACATTTATGCAAAACTGTGACTAGGCCCAAGTTTCCACTACAATTTATTATCATTCAGAAATGTGTTTCCATCTCTATTTAAATACAATAGAAAACTTGAGAAGAAAATAATTGTCATAAAACTTATAAACTATGCTAATCTAAGAATAGACCGTCATGTACTTTTTACTGATGCCCAAATTGTTTTTGTGCTGTTTAATTACATAAGGAAAGGAATGTGACTAAAAAAAAATGTTTTGAGTTTGAAGCTGAGGATTTATCTTTTATTTACTAAAAAGAAAATCATTTAGCAATAATAATATAGATATGTACTAGAATTTGTTGGTTAAACACAAAAACAATATATGCAATAAAAATAAATAAAGTTTCAAAAATCAAATGGTTACTAAGGTTGTGGTACTTAGCTATTTTTTATCTGTATAAAATGCACATTATATAAACCTAAACTAATTACTATTTTTTTTTTATAATTCAATAACTATTATGTATAAGGTGACTGGGCAAGACCGGCATACTTATTTTTTTTTTAAAAGAGAGATCTAGCTGCTTTAATTATTCACCTACGTTACCGCTTGTAATTGCATACAATGAAAAATTTCATAAATAATAGTTCAGCAATAGTGACAGATCATTTTAATCATAAATGAAGCAAAAACAATAGTATTTTTTTAAATTTGCAGATTAAACAGACTTTCCGTGTAGTTTAGGGTAAGTCCGTCTAGTAATGATATCAGCTAAACTTTAAATGCTTAAATGTTCATGTTGGAATCCTTAAAAAGAAAAAACTAGACAATGAAAAGTGTACTTCAAACTTGTTTAAATAAGGTTTAGATTAAATTTGTTGAATCCTGGTTGTTCTTATTTAAAGGCAAGTCTGGCATATTTTACGTAAATGGGGTGGTAAACCTTTTTTGGAAAATAATTATACATACTTGACGACACGCTAGCCTAGTTGGTAGTGACTCTGCCTTCAAAGCTAGGGGTCCTGGGTTTGAATCCTGGTAAGGGCAAACATTTGTGTGATGAGCATGAGTATTTGTTCCTGAGTCTTGGATGATTTCTATGTATTTAGTATATATTTCGCTATGTAAGTAAGTTTATCGTTGTCTAGTACCCATAGTACGAGCCTAGAGCTCAGTTTGGGACTAGTTCCATTTGTGTAACATTGTCCTGTGATTTATTTATTTATTTATTTACTTACTTTTTTTTTTGTTTTAAAATATATTTTAATAGTTTTTTTTTATTTACTGAGATCAAAGAAGAAGGAGAATGGTTGGTTAAGTAAATAAACTTATAGTAGTAGCAATTTTAAAGTATGTAGAACTTTTAGGTTTAAATCAAATATTGATTGGCAAATCAAAATCCATAACTTGTTAAGTACATACATACGTAAATTTTCAGGTTAAGTAAGGCAAAGACCCATGTCATGTAGCGGCGTGATACCTTAAGTATTCTGCCGTTATTTTCAAGAAGGCAGCTAACTGCAATGTAGTAAATAAAGCATTATTTACTCTATTGATATCACCATTCAATTTAAAATGTTGTAACTATGCAGTTGACTGCCTTCTTGAAAATCATGGCAGAATTATAATAAAACAATGTTTTAATTGTACATAAAATCTTAACATGGCATTGTAATGATTGAATGAATGAAAAATCTTCATAAAGTGATCACAATAAATACAATTGTCATCACCATCAGCTACTCTCCAGCAAATTTAGAGGAACATGAAAAAAGAACTCCTTTGTTTAAGAAGAAAAAAAAAACAGTAAAATTTATATTTTTAAAGAGCTTGTAAGAATATAAGAACCAAGAATAAAATTCATATTGCAGAAAAGGTTGGCATTATCTGCTTTTAGGTAAGACCGGCATATGACGGACTTCCCTCGAATATTGTAGACAGTCTTTCGAACTTGGAACAATTTTAAGGTTAGAAATTCATAATTACAAAACTAGATCACTTTTGTATTATTTAATAACCGTAATATGAGGCGGTTATCAAATTTCTTACATACGAGGGACTGATAGTTCTTAGAAAATCAAAAACTGAGTAAACTAGCAAGTTATTACTTTTATTATATCATCAAAATAGTGTCAATTCATGTCAATACATCGCTGCATCCGAAGGAACCACTGAGAAAAGCACTTTGCCCACTCGTCCTGAGGGGTCTCTTCGACGGCCTTTTGTAACGCAGCCTCGGCGTCCACAAAACGTTTTCCTCGAAGTTTTTATTTTATTTTCGGGAATAAATAAATATCGCAAGGTGCGAGGTCGGGGCTATACGTTGGAAGAAGACCCAGTAATTCCACGTCTGACGTCGCCAAATAGTCGATCGTTCGCCTGGCGTCGCCGTAGAAGGCCGTCCCTTACGCAGATTATCGGTGAGATTAGTGCGACCACGTTTAAACTCATTAAACCAGTTGTAAACAGTGGCACGAGATGGGGCTTCATCGGGAGAGGCCAATCGTAGTCTATCATAACTTTCCTGTTGACTTAAATAATATCGAAAGTCATAAAAAATCATAGCCCGAAAATTTTCTCGAGTTAAATTCATGACACAGACAATTTTCAATTTGCCGCCAAATCGTAAAACAAATGACAAATGAATAAAATTCATACTCAATAATATTGGCAAAGAGTTCCATTTTCAAAATTTAACCTTTTTTTTTATTATTTTGTTTACAAGCCAGTTCTAAAAACTTTCAGTGTCACCTTCAGTGTCCAAAACATCTTCAATTTCTATTTTTTATGTTTTTTTTTCGAACAGGTCGTTAACTTACCCATCAAGTTCAAAACACGAAAAAACTTCACAATTACTTCCAAAGTTTTTGTCATAGCTACATCTATTATGAAGTGATGGAACTAGAACAAAATGCTGTTTTACCAAGCGAGCCGTCGGCCGTGTACCTATTCTAAAACAGAAGTTATAGCGTGTAGACGGGCTTGCCCACAGTCACCTTAATTGAATTTGTCAATAACTATAATATCCAGTTGTAGTTGTTGGTATTTCTGCAGCTCTGCCTACCCCACTCTGGGAATGAAGGCGTGATAGTATGTATGTATGTGTATAATATCCAGATGTCAAATAACTGGATGTACAGCACTTAATGATCATTTCTTAGCCAATTATTTAAAGAACAAAAACATGTACATTAACCCTTTCAGGCTGAGCCTATACAATAATTACCTCCAACTTTATGCAGATAAATAATTCATTAAGGTGGGTACGAATTAGAGCAGCCTCGGGTTGAGGCACGCACGGCTCGCCCATTTTGCTCAAATTCGTACGCGCTCACGCTCTGTGCGCGAGCAGCGGGCGAGCGGCGCGCGGCGAGCCGCCGAGAGTCGGTCTTTTGACCGTGCTCAAAGGCGCCTCGGTGTGCGTGCCTCGTGTAATTTTGACGTGTATCCGAGCGTGCCGCGGACAGAACTTCCATTTCTTACTTGTCTGTGGGCGAGGTGCGTACATATTTGATAAAGTTGCTGAGCCGTTCCACCACCGAGGCGATTTCTTCTTCTTTTTGTTAATAATTCTGTTAATTATGACAAACGCAGCTGCGGCTGTCATCGAGTCCGACGCCATTTTGAAATGTCGGCTCGCGGCAAGCACGCTGCCTCACCCGCGCATGTTTATTTGCAACAATTTAATGGTATTAACACATTCAGTGCCAGCAATGCTACAAGTGCTACGCTGCTGCTATGCTGTAGCCTGTAGCACTTTTTTTTCTGTGTAGTCTGTACCACCTTTTTTTCTGCTACGCATAGTCGAGCCAACTATGGGGCTATTGGCACTGAACGTTTCATATAGCTTTGAACCCTGCTAAGCCAAATCACTTTGTGGTTTTTAAGTTGAAACAGAAAACCTACCTATAATCTACTCAAAAAATCATCGTAGGTGACTTTGGTATTTAGAAGGATAACATACCTAATTCCTGGGAGATTATACACATTAGTGATTATACACAAAACTGAGTCAATATTAGCACCTTAGTAGAATGTTAAGAAGTAGATGGCGATGGAAGCTATTTTCGAATGCATAATACATAATAGCACTCATTGAAGTTCACTTCAAAACTGCTAAACAAAAGATTTACTTGTCATTTATAGTTGGTTAGTAATTTTTGCGAAACTACTGGGCAAAACATGGACCAGCCCCCTATTTCACCATCTTGACATGATAGGTGACAATTCGCTATACATTGCAAAGTTAATAAGCTTTTACATCAGTGAGATTTACATCAGCTGCGCCATTTACATTGAAATGTCACCGTCATCTGTCATTGTCAGGATGGTGAAATAGGGGGCGGATTGGCACATAATAGACCTTAGTGGAAAAAGATGGAAGAGGCCTTTGTCAAAGGACAAACAAACAATAAATGATAAGTTATTAAACTTATAAATGTAAACAAAAATTTGATTGATGTAAAATTGCTTGAAATAAAGGCTTATATTATTATTATTAGTGATTTTGAACAAAAAACTGTAAAATTCAATATTTTTTTACTAGTAATTTATTATTACTTTTCTCTATGGCAACCCCAAATGAGGAAACTAAAATTTTTCGCAGTTTTCTAGTTATTTCAGAGTTGTAATCCGTTACAAAAGTGAACAACCTGTTTGTTCGGCTAATTTGTCTCGATGCAAGAGTAAACCGTGCACCGAACTAATGTGGCCAATAACTACCGCCAAAAACATGGCTGATTTCAATAATTTCCTACTCATTTTAAAGTTTCTTTTATTTTATCAGAGTCCCTTTTTGGGGTTGCCATAGAGAGAATTAAAATATTAGACAAATTAATTAAGTTAAAATTAACAGTTTTTACTTTAAAATTACTTAAAAACTGTAAATGACAGAAATCATTTGGTAGGCGGATTGTAGCAATTTTCAAGTAGTACTTTATCTGGGGTGTGTAATGTTTTTCATAACAACTATTTGCGAATTTTCATGTTGCATAAAACTATATGCATAATTTTGTTCTGCAGAAATTATTAAATAGTCACTACATAGTATAAAACAAAGTCGTTCGTCGCTGTCTGTCCCTATGTATGCTTAGATCTTGAAAAATACGCAACGGATTTTGATGCGGTTTTTTTAATACATAGAGTGATTCAAGAGGAAGGTTTATATATATAATACTTTAACCCGGAGCGAAGCGAGGGCGGGTCGCTAGTATAATAATAAAATGCAATAATAGTTTAGTAGCATACTAATGAATCTGCATAACATACAATCAGTATAATGGTCACTTTGTATAATATTTAATGTGAATTTTTGCGGGTTATTGCTTCAAATTTGCAATTGAAATAAATAAAACACTTAATAAAACTTACTTAAATTACTTATTTTTTATTTTTCCCCATACCACACCTACTGACTCTATAAATAGTATAATAGTAACATAAAAAGAAGACTACGTACGAACAAGTCGACGGAGCTCCGCTATGCGGAGCTCCTATTCTGCGTAGTTATGGCGCTTCGCGCCTTGACGCAACTCTAAACTAACCTAACCTATAAGTAAAAGCAAAATTGACCTAATTTGGCAGATTGATTTGCATGACCTTGATTTAAACATTATAATTTATAATAAGTTATATCACCTGATCATTACTGCAAATGTTTTTATAATTTTTAATAATTATGTTTAATGTATAGTATATCAAATGGCATTATTCCATATGAATGATATACAAAAGGTCATTATGCTAAGTGAGTATTATATTATTACTGTTATGCTACAACAAAATATACATTTTGTATTTATACTAGATGTTTGTTATTCATTTCGTAGTTAGTTAAATGAAAAAAGGCAAAAAGTTTGTATACAGATTGAAGCGCACCCCTTTATCTGTATTAAACATTTAAAAATATCTTTAATTATCATCAACTTATTAACATTCTACTAAGGTGCTAATATTGACTCAGTTTTGTACATAACTATAGGTAACTCAAATTTTTGTTTTGTCGTAAATAACAGTATTATAAAAGAAAGAATATTTTTCTGATTGCACGTAAATATTTCCACCTTAAAATAATACATAATTGTAAAATAATTAAGGGCGTTTTTTTTCATCTGTACTTAATGCATCTAAGGGCAGGTTTTGGATCCATACTTTAACTCTTTAAATAGGAAAACTCTTTACCATTCAATATTCAGAGTGTTTCTATTCTAAAATCGCCTCTATCACACCTTACCTTCTACAACATCTTGCATATATTTCATCTGCATGTGGTGCTATTCCGCGAGTTCAGATACCTATTGAAACTTCCTGTTCCAAGTATGTTATTTATTATATAATAATCAGTGCTTCCAAGAACTGATAATAATAAATAACATAAATATAACTATTTACAAATACATGATGTTAGCTGTGAAGGTAATACATCTTTGCATTTTAGGTATCCATTTAGCATTGGGATCACCACCAAGTGAGGACCAGCTTCCACCGCGTCCAAAAGGTGGTGGTATTGAGACTCGGTACTGCGCGTACTATAACGGCACACAGAAAACCACCTGTGTTCCACAAGACAATGGAACATGCACCATCATTACTACAGACAGGGAAGAGTGCCACCCTATAGAATCTGACAAGAGCACCCACTGCGTCCATTTGTGGCATTACAATAGCGAGGACAACACGGCCACCATTCGGTTCAAAGGCTGTTTCTTGGACACTGTCGCTTGTAAAGACAGGGCGTCATCTTGTCGCATTCACAGAACCAAGCTACTTCTCTTGACGTGCTGCTGTGAAGGTGACATGTGCAACGCCAACGTAACGTTTCCTGGCCTCGACGCGGCAATAGAAGCGCCTACTGATTCGCCGCCGCAACGTATACCAGCTGATATACCGCCTATATCTAAGAACGACACTGAAGCAATTATAGCATACACATTGACTCCATTATTCATACTGTTTATAGCATTTGTTGGATTTTACTTTTTATATCGGAGACGTAAAGGCAGCTCATTTGCTGAACTTGGAAATGAAGGATCTCTATCGCGACCTCCATCTGCTGGTACTGGTATGGAAAATGAGACTGCAGATTTAGTTGGGTTGGTGACGCTCTGCGAGGTGCGGGCTAGGGGCAGGTTCGGTGCCGTTTGGAGAGCTAAGCTAGGCCAGAAGGATGTCGCTGTGAAGGTGTTCCCATTGCAAGATAAGCAGTCCTGGCTGGCTGAGCAAGAAATCTATAGACTTCCTAGAATGGATCATCCTGATATCTTGCATTATATTGGAGTGGACAAGAAGGGCGACAATCTGCAAGCTGAGTATTGGCTCATCACCGCATACCATGAGAAGGTTGGTTATTTTTGATAAGCCTCTTAATTGTTTTATCTTTTTTTAACTATTGCTAACTAATAAGCTAATTCTTATTTCAATCCATCATATCATATTTCACATATTTGCTGTCTGAACAATTAAATGTGGAGTTTTTTTCTTTTAATACGACGAAGCCGGAAGCATTGAAAGCATAATATTTAATTTATAGTTTAAAATAAGTACATATTATTCAAGCCAATCAGGCATACCTATGTAGTATGACAAAAAGTTCTACGCCACGACTGTGTCTTTTTCGCGGCGCCGGTCTGTAAGCTTGGAAATAATTCATTGACGTCTCCGATTTGCTTTGTCTTTCTTTATTGCTTGCTTAGATTTCACACACGCATGGAGACCGCTATTTAAAAAGTTTACCTAAGTATAAAATAAAAGGCATACATCAATTTTGATGTTTAAGTAAGTACTACAACTGTGTTTATTGCGGCGCCCATATGAATGAGATAGATGGGAGTATTTTATTTTCACCTTTCAAGTCCTAGCAACAATGGCCTAACCATAACAAGGTCCCGAGGCGCGCGTTCTGGGCGCTATGGCGGATTTTGTGGGCGGCGGATCGAACGCTTGCTATGTTTCGTCAGGAATAACTTTATACAAAATTGACTGTTCATCGCCCGGAATGCGCGCCTCTAGCGCTTGCTATGGTTCGTTCCAAAGAGTGGGAGGCAAGCATGGTAAACAAAATACGCGCGCCCGATCCGCTTGCTGTTTCGTCAAATAGAATCTCGTACTAACTTGCTCACAAATGCCACGAGCAAAAAGGGGCGCGTGGACGCCGCGCGCCTTTTCCGCGGCGGCGGATCGGATGCTTGTTTCGTCACGAACAACTTTATATGTAACCCTGCTTCGGGCAGTCGGGTAAAATTGACTGCGCAGCGCCCGGATCGCGCGCTTTGCTCCCTTAATGAAGTATTATAGAAATTGATTGTTTTGTTTCAGGGCTCGTTGTGCGACTACCTTAAAGCCCACACACTGACGTGGGCCGAAGCTTGGCGCATCGCCGCCTGCGTCGCGCGCGGCCTGGCTCACTTACACGAGGAAGGCGGTGGGAAATCAGCGGTCGCTCACCGGGACTTCAAGTCCAAGAACGTCCTCTTAAAGGCGGACTTGAGCGCTTGCATCGCTGACTTCGGCCTGGCCCTGGTCTTCGAGGTGGGGCACGGGTGCGGGGACGCCCACGGCCAGGTCGGCACCAGACGCTACATGGCCCCTGAAGTCCTGGATGGAGCTATCAACTTTACGAAAGATGCATTTTTGAGGATAGACATGTACGCGTGCGCCCTCGTCCTATGGGAAATAGCTTCGCGGTAAGTCATTTGGTTATTTGATTTTGTGGGGGAATATTACCTAGTTTTTGAAATAAAAAAATATTAAAATAAGAGCTTTTTTTATTCTTTTAAAATATCGCGGTTGATAAATTATAAAAAAGGGAGTTGATTAGAGTTAAAAGTTAATAAGACTGAACTAATAAAACACATGAATATATATTGAAAACGCTTATTAAAATTAGTCGTAATTTTTACATACAGGTTTCAACTTTGTTTTTTTAGCTGTTCAAATGGTTTTAATATAATTCTTTGAAGACGAGTATCAGTAATCGCGCGCTGGTGTTTCCACGAAGGAAACTTGCGCTCATGTTTTCCTTAATGTACAATACCAAAGTTTTTGCCTCAGTTGAAAGCCGTTTGAGAGAGATAATAATTCGCACCTGCGATACATTAGAACAAAATATGTTGGATAATTATCATTATCGTTTTCCGCTCAGATGCGATGAGGGTGGAGTGGAGCCGACGGCGCAGTACCGGCTGCCGCTGGAGGAGGAAGTGGGCTCGCACCCCGGCCTCGAGGAGATGCAAGAGGCCGTGGTGCAGCGGAAGCTGCGGCCCACCATCCCGCCCCGCTGGAGGGATCATCCTGTAAGTTGATTTACTTTTCGCGTATTGTTTCCTAGGTATAGATTTTATAAGAAAAAATATGCATAGGAGCTGTGAATCAGGGGTTCCCAAACGTATTTTTATAACGCCCCCTTTGTGTCATCGATAAATGTTTACGCCTCGCACGGCGCCGTATCTACGAGCCGCGCAACGCCTGTGATGGTTGTCGAGTGTAGATTACTAATGGCTTATAACTTTTAAAATTTAAGGGAGGTTTTTACCATTAGCCAGGCAGAGGTTACATAGAGACCACATGGTACATGTAGTAAAAAAAGATTTTACTTTTTTATAACACTTTGATGGCTTTGATGTACAAAAATCCATATTCAATAGCAAAAAAATTTGCTAGGCCTGGCTAAGGGTTAACGATAAGTGTATAAAAATAAACGGGCAGTAATTTATTTTTAAAGCGGTTGGTTAATGTGTACTAGTAAAACATACTAAAAATATAATTGATCGGTTGTTTTATTCTAAAATGTCAGTTCATAAAATACTCAAGCAGCGAAATAACAAAAAAATGAGGGAATGGGAGTGGCGTTCTTCTGCGAACGTCAAATTATGATTGGAATTATATTGTAATTTAATACTTTGCTACGTTTTAGTCGATTAGATATCAAGTTTAGGAACCGTGAAACTACCCAACTATAGTCCTAGCACGCAACTATAGTCCAATTTTCATCCTTACATGATCATTTAAATATGATAACTATATTGCTAGACTATATAATAATATACCCAGCAATAATAACAGTAAGCTCATAAGCTGTCATATTTTAAGGATAATGTAAGGATGAAAATTAGACTATTTGTTGCGAGTTAGGTCTATAGTCTATCTGAAATTATAGCAATTTTCAATCAAGGGAGGCAAAAGTATACCACAAGATAGCGTTCTTTACAGTATCATTAAAACCTTAAAACTTCTAAACTAATTATAAGATTAATTTATAACTATATTCTGAACCGGTAAGGAAAGGGCTTTCTTATTCCCTAATACTTACGTCAAGTTCTGGGACAACTTGTATAAATCAGTGCCCTTATCTAGTAGGTTAGGTACCTAAGAAAACAAGTAAAACTTGGCTATGTATTTATAGATAATATTTTTATAATATTTTTACGAAATTCTCTCCTGTAGAGTAAGTAGAACGACATTATAAGAGCTTCAATTGATGCTCTAGGTAGGATTGAAAATAACATTCTGAAGCGAGGATGTCTTCCGCAGTTGTACTGTGCTGTAATTAGTTATAACATTTAACTCTTTAAAAAAAACATGGTATTAACCAACCAGAATGCAGCTATATTAAAATCGACCAATCAGGTAAAAGAATTCATTTCTCAAATCATTAGGTGTTTTTTAGTCCCTATTTCACAAGTTAAATCGATTGTGTTATTTTTTTTTAAATATAAAACCTGGCAAGTGCACATCAATTTAAAAACAAAGTTAACCATAGACACACATTTTGTCGGTTTCGAATGTTTCCCGCTCGTTTGTTGTTCTGTGCTTCGTTCGTTCGTATTCTAACCTAAAGTGTCATTCTATGGAACTTGCTAACTATGTAAACAAGCCGCCATACTAAAATTGACATTAGATGTCAATTTCATTATATTGTTTGTTTACATAGTTAGCAAGTTCCATAGAATTACAGTATAGGTATGTTATTTTAATTTTGCATTTTATTGGAAACCTAGTCGTAGAAAAAGTATTGTATGCAACGGTGTATAACTAAGTCTAAAAATACTCGTGGCGTCTTGCTTTACGATTACACCACTCGTCTTTTTTGACCTCTCTTATACAACTGTTGCATAAACTGCTATTTTAAGACGTTCCTTAACGGTGTTAATTCCTTAGTGCTCTTTTGTTATTATTGTTACCATGACTTTTTATTTTTGGTTACTTTTATTAAAATTTGTGTACAGTTTTTGACGATTTCAATGTAAGTTCTTGTACTTTGACATAACATGCAACATTTATACTGTGACTTACTTTAGAAAATAATTATGATTAGTTAATTCTGATTGTGTATTATGAATATCCCCAGGGCCTCTCCGTCCTGTGCGACACCATGGAGGAGTGCTGGGACCACGACGCCGAGGCGCGGCTGTCGGCGTCGTGCGTGCTGGAGCGCGTCGGCGCGCAGCGGCCGAGCGCCTCCGACACGCCGCTGCTCATCCACGAGCTGGCCTGCTGACACGCGCTCATCCAGCTGTAGCCCAGGGGCCACTGCCATCCAAGGGAACAATGAACTCTCAAAGTGAGTGACGATCAAAATAAACCAGACATTTTGTCTCGTCGACACTACTTTTTAGTAGCGTCAAACAGACAAAAAAATGTGCAGCATTTTGTCTGACGTAAAGCCAAAATTTTGACTGACCTAATCAGTCTGATATATTGGCATGGTAGCTGACTCCAATTTATGATAAGTGTCGAGAATTAAGGGATGTGTCGGACAAAAGTTATTGTGACTCTTTGTACTTTATTCTAAAAACATGGGAGTATAGATTGTTCCATTATTACTTCATAGTTATTGATATTCGTCCAAGACTTAAACCTGTAAGCCACTTGATCGAACTAGACCTGGGTGAGGCCCAAAAAGTAGGGCCATAAGCGCAGTTAACCATGCATAACAACGAAGGCAAAACAGTTCCTTTGGGCGACGATGAATTTCATAGAAAATTTAATTGCGTGAGTTAGGATACCCAACTTTTTTGTCCTTATCCCTTTAGTGATGAAATCGTGATAGAATCCGTACAGTACTATTGAGATTAATAACAAAGTTTGAACGTTTATGCACATCAAACTTTAACTTTATTAGGGAAAAACAACACAATTGATTGTGGGTAATTTGATAGTTACATCCGTCAATTTATCTACCTTCATGTCCAGATGGGTTGATGGCATCGATAAAATATTGTTGTCTCAAAAATCGTGGACAGCGTTTATTACGTTAATCATATACATCAAAACGGTGTAAATATGTATGTATTTAGGAATGCAAATTCGATTGCATGACTACATATTTCTCCTCTTCTTGAAATATACGTACTTTATAAGAAGTAACTAGTTTAGTTTCGACTCGTGCGTGTGTGTTCTTCCAGTAGTTGAGATTGTTGTTCAGAAAGCCTAGAGTGGTAGGGCTCCACGCACAAGCTTGCATGAGATTTTTACGTTCGATCGAGAAATTTCGAACGTGGGAATTAAGCGGTTGCTTTCACAAGTCCACACATTCCAACTTGCTCGATGTAAGGTAAAAACGCAGAGCAAGCTTATGCCTGGAGACAGTACACTGTCTAAAAACGACATGAAGGTTCCGAGGAGTGACTCTGGCGTAGAGTCTTTATAATTATTATGTACTTCTTTTAAAAGACGTAACTTCTGAATACCCTTATCCAGTTATTTCACTGTCTATTATGCACTCCTAGACTAACAGTCGGAGTGACAGGCCGAAAGGGACACAGCTATCTGTTAAAATGAGAATGTTGTAAGGTAATGGCACCAGTGTTGGACACTGTAGCTGATAAAAACCATT
This sequence comes from Acleris holmiana, assembly GCA_949316455.1. Classification (NCBI taxonomy): domain Eukaryota; kingdom Metazoa; phylum Arthropoda; class Insecta; order Lepidoptera; family Tortricidae; genus Acleris; species Acleris holmiana. Next base: position 14,245,768 of record OX438771.1, on the reverse strand, counting down.
AATGTACACTCAATTCAAAGATCAATGATCTTCTGAGATAACTTCTGTATAGTGAGAATCAAGTGTCCATCATTGGTCCCTGTCCATTACTGGTTCCATCACCCGATACTTCTGTTTGAATATGATAAACTGTCAGGCCAAAATCGGCTGGCGCACTGGGTGTGTCTTACTCATTAGTCGTTAGCATCGGCTCTGAGAATTACTTCCACTGATTAACTTAAAAGTGGGCGTAGTTTAGAGAGCACATTTCTAAAGTAGTCGTGAGTGGTCAATAAGAAAATGTAGTCTAAAAGGGACGATTCATAAAGCTCATAAGTGGCAAAGGGATTATCTTTTGTAAGATTGTATCATGCAAACAACGCGAAATAAATATTTTCTATTTCTAACCTGATTGATTGATTTAAAGTTTAGCTTTATAAAACCGGACCCAATCCAAGTTGATTGCACATAATTGGGACATGACCAAACTACAAAGCAGAATTAGGACATGACCAAACTACAAAGGAAGTAGTGCAGGCCCTTTTAAACGGGTTAGTACTTTCTGTTTTGTACAACCACCGCCAAGAGATGAACTCGATGCATTTTAGCAAGACCTAGGGTGACGGCGCCAATGTTGGACACTAAACTGATGGACACTTAACTTTTTATTCACAGACCATACGATCACAATTTGCTTGTTTTAAATGAAATTAAGAGTCCAGGTCCATGACCTTGTTTCCATCACCCTTTGATCAGTTTGCGTATCCGATCAGTCCAGTATATCCAACATAGAACTCACTACGGTATGGTGATAAATTCACTGTATTTAATTATTTAAAGCTTTATTTAATTATTATACACGACAGCTTTTATTAATGAACTATTAAAATTTAGATGAATATTTTTTATACTAATTTAGTTACTTATACAAGCTTATTTTGTTTGTTATACTAAAATTTATTTTTATAGTTTTAATTATTGGGGTTCCTGGAATATACAAAATTATCACAAATTAAATGGATAAATTAGGACATATCTTGCCATTGTAGTTTAAATTGGGTATATGTCACAAGAAAAAGAGGTTATTTGTGTAAGGTTGGCCAGAGATTCGTCTATCAGTGACAATTCTCACAATAAATCAAATGCCGCTAAAGTTTTAACCTTTAAACCGCCACGGCCGGCTTAAACTTGTCGTGCACCTGACGCCAACTACGTCATATGATGCGGCAACCGCGCCCATACATGTATGGAGCGCACCGAGCGCCTGGCCTTATGCCATGTTTGGCGGTTTAAAAGGTTAAGACGTGAAAATTAGTGTGAATCCTTGAGGAAGTCCTATGTCCAGCGAAGCGGCTAATATGATGGTGAGATTGATAATGATGAGCTTGAGCCGTATACCATATATTCCGCTTATTAAACATATCATTACGTTTTGTCAAAGGATAACATTACGTAGGTACTAACGCTACTATGGTAAAAGGGAGATGAGAGGACAATCCTAACACCTGTCATTCCAGTACAAATTATAACCTCAAACCTAAAATTAGGTTGTATACTGTTAAGAAAGAAAGAAAGAAAATAGTTTATTTAGTGCCGTTTGTAGATAATAATTACAGAATAAAGTGCACAACTGAGATAACTATTGATATCTAAATACACTAAAAAGGTGACTAGGTCAGCATGAATGCTACAGCGTGTAGCCACAGCGCTGATTTACAGCTGCACTTGACTTCCCATCTTCCTCTTACTATAACATTACTTTAAGTCACGTAAATCACAAAAAAATGATAGCTTTGGATTGAAATATGGCAGTTGTAGGAACCCCGTACGTAGTAAGACTGGCATTATTTGTGTATTTTAATTGGCATAATACATTTGCTCATTTGAAATTTGATTTGAAAGAAGTGCTAAACTGTTACTAAAAGCAATTGATTAGCGTTATGGGTGATGGGTGATTCTTCAAAATTTCAACCTCCTTCACGTTCAGTATTATCAAAAGCAATCAAGATTTTATGACACTAACATTTCTGTTAAACAGCCAGAACTGTTACTTGATGGAGTGAAACAAGAGTAATTCGCAAAAAAATTACTAAGGAACTTCCGTTTTTTTTTCATTATTATTATGTGTGGTTATGATGAAGTTTCCATATTCCAAAAAGACGAGGAGACGTCGGTTGTTCTACTTGTTTTTTTTAAATAGCCTGCTATTGTAAACTATTGTTCAATTAAATAAGGCAGTCAGTCCATAGAGAATTGTTCATAGAGTATCTACACAAGTTGAGGAATAGGGATACAGGATAAGTGATGAACCTCACAAGGTACCCGAGCGCGAATAATTTAGGTTAGAGGGTGCGTTTACACTATAGCGAAGCGGAACAGATAACCGATAACACCCAATCAGATTGTTCGAACCTTGATACAGCTGTGTTGTGTGAGAATTTTGTGCAATTAGATTGGTCGTTTCCGATGCTCCTGCTCGGCTAGAGCAAAAACGTTCCATTAGAGTTGCCTTTTGAGGTTGCTCCTTTGGTCTTGCCACAGTTATCACCCAGAGGCTAGCATGTTTGCTAACAGCTATTCCTTCAGCTCTCGTGAGCAGCAAACAACGTTTAACTAACACTATAAATCCGTACTCCTAGTAAGATAAGTTCCAAGATTTCGTGATGGCTAATTTCAATTATATAAAAGTTTCGTGAAATTCGTGTCATTTAGAACCACTAAGTTTTGTTTTTTACTAAAGTATTTGCATATCGGTGTGTCGGAGCGAATATTCCTCTTGCTCTTAGATAAACTGCGCCCTAACGATTCCTCCGAAACTATCGTTTTATTAATATTAGCAGCATGCTAGCCTAAATTTAGCAAGTCGTAGAATTCACCGAATTTTAATATCTAACAATTGTCACACTAATCACTGTTCAGTTTAGAATATATAAAATATCAGGAAAATAATATCATAAAAAATGTGATGATACTAAGCATATAATGATGAAATATCAATGGGGAAACGGGTTGAAGCAGATTTTCCTATGCCTTGAGCATATCACTACACCGTAGCGTAAGCAAAGTTGCCAAATGTAAATAGAAAGTAAAATAAGTTAGGTTTATTGTATTAACATTTGCAAATATTCATAGCACACTAGGCATTCACAATTGCAACTTTTTTGTGTTTAACTTCAAGAATGAAACATCTTTCAAATAAGTTTTATCACCTTAACCTTTGGGTCAAAAAAAATATTATTGTCTACAGACCATACAAAAAAAATAGAGGTCAATGCACCGTTTTCTGGTGTGCCATGAATGATTGTAAAAATTAAGGCTTAGGCGTTTTGTCTGAATGTCAGAGTATAGGCTGTGGACATGCACAATATTTGTAATGTATATAAAATCATATGGCTATTATATTGTATAGTGTTTTTTTAAAACGATATTTTCATTATTTTTTTTGAGACGCGCAATTTTTGCTGTTATCGCGCAGCTTTGTTTGGTAAGCCAGGTGGAATCGGACGTGATCTTTAAAATATTTGTAACTAACTTGAGGGGAAATTAATATTGCACTTAACAGCTCTTGTGGGTTCTCGATCATACTCAATTAACGTTACGTTAAATTTTGTCACTAATGTAATCTAATCTTGTCTATTTGTTACCTTGTTATGCGCAAAATATACTTTTCTATTTAGAACGTGCCTTATTTAGCTTACTTTCTTTCTAATAGCTTCTAGGCAAAAGTTAATTAATTAAACTCATAATCGTTTGTCTCATAATAGGGTGAATTGCAAAAATATTGTACATAGATAGATAGATAGATAGATAGATAAACATCTTTATTCATCTCACACAATACATGGGTTCTTAGGCTAACAAAAGGAACATGCAAATATCATAGTTAAGGCCCTAATTGATGTCGATGTTTAAATGAAACAAAATATTTTTCCCTTGTGTAACGAAGATTAACCATACAATTGTATGATTAATTTTCGTTACACAAAGAAAAAATATTTTATTCAATATTTTTTGCAATTCACCCAATAAATGAACTTATTTTTGTAAAAAATTTAGCTCCTATTTCATATCCTTGCTGAACCTTGCACGTGAATAATTAGTTAGTCTCAGCTAACCACAGCATCTGATGTATCCATGATATTTAACCGGGACTTACTCCATGATATTTAACAAATGCAATACACAAATGTCGAGTTTCACCTACAACTCTGCAATCGTTCATGATTTTAAACGAAGATTGTTTGGTGAAATTCCCCACTAATATATAAAAGCCCGCCGTACAACGAAATGTGAATAATATTATTGTACTCAAAAATGTTATGACCTTATGAATCTGTCTTTTATTTTGTGAGTGAAGTGGTAACTTGATGATGACTATGTTCATTGTTCAGTAATGTAATTTTTTTTTTAGACTGATTTCAGAGACTGTAAAATATATGTATATATTTTTAGTCTGTAATTGGAAAACGAAGTAGGCGCGTAAATACGATGTACCTACGGCCTAAATAATGTAGCGCAAGGTCAATTTAAGCGAGGAATGTATGAGTCAAAACTTTCAACGCACTATTAGGTATTTGCCGATTTGTTTAATAAAGGACAAAAGGCCATAATTTTAATTTGATTTGAACTGTGCTGTCTCAACCTGTGTCTAATCTACTAATGTTTAACCTTTTCAAAAACAAATACGTCACTCACACACCAAACATGTATTAAAAGTTATGCAAAATTTACTTAATACATACGAAATAACGTCTCTTTCAAACTGTACCTGAGCCTGTGACAACTATAAGTGTCAGTGGCTTGGAGGCACGACAGCTCATGACCACTTTAGGCGTCGTTGGCGTTCAAAGGGTTAAAACCAGAAATGAAGAGATGAATAAAATTTGTATTGACTCATACAAGCCTAAGCTGCGAACGTCTTTCTATGTGTCCACAGCTTTAGTATAAATTTACTTAGGTGGCTTTTTTAGGTTTTCTAGATAATAATTAGTTTTACCCTAACAAGATTGTTCGGTAGTCGAATAACGTCTGCAATGGTTTATCGTTTATTTTTATTTCAAATAACAAGTGTCTGTTGAAATTTGATGTATTAAAGTATATTTTCTAGACAAATATTGTTTTTTTATTGTTCGTAGTGTAATTAGCGTTCACTAGGGGGCACGAGTGCTATCGCCTATGAACTTTAAAGGGTTTTAAGGGTTTACCTAACTAAATATAAACAAAGCAAACCGTGGCTCTGTTCAAACAACCAGTTCAAGCCACGAGTGCGTGGCGAGCTTTGACGGATCAGTGTGTTCTGCTCACGAGCTGTATCACGTGGTTTTATGTTGACAATAAGTTCAATTCCGTTCAATTTTTTTTTATATATAGGTATGGCTACTGTCCATTGGAACAATTCTGCCAGTGTCAAGGTTGGAAGTTACAAGTGATCGGTGAAATTGTTTTCCAAAAGCAGATGCAGATTCATCAGTTGGGGGATCAACAATAATTAATTATCTAAACAAATGGATTATAGACGTTTATTTGACACTACTGCATATAACCAAAAAGTCAAATACCTTAATTTGGACCTTTGGCAAACCGGCTCTATCATTTCATCGAAAGTATAATTTCATCGAATGCATCATTTCATCGAATTTCATTTCATCGAGCGTTATTTTCTGCTGAAACCATGTTTGGTACATATTAAAGAAAATTTAACTTAAAGTATATTTTAATAACCGTAAAGTTCTTTTTTTTTTAAATTTAAATTGGCATTTAAGAGCAAAGGTAATTGAACTTTATTTCCTTGCTGGTAGATTCAAACTCCCACTCACAAAAATATCCCTGATTGTACAATGTTGGGCCTCACGAGTTTAAGATACCCTGAAAACATTACGGCTTCAGTAGCAAATAGCGTTCGATGAAATGAAATTCGACGAAATTATACATTTGATGAAGTGCTGAGTTACCACTCGGCACGGTTGACGGCGAAGAATAAAACCACATAACCCACGAATAGCGTCGAAAAGGTTAAACTACTGGGTCTGCAGTCGAGCGTCAGCGACGCCGGCCGTTGCCGTCTGCGGTCGGCTACGGAAAGTATTTCATAGAACCCAGTAGTGACACCTCGGGGGTCAGCGACCTGCGATTGCGGTAGAGCGGCAGACGTGACGCGCGCTACGAAAGGTACGACAATTACGACATGCATACAAACCAGTAGTAATGCCTGCCGTTGTCCACGGTCGGCTCCGGAATGACACCTTTAGGACAGTGCTAGCGTTACTTGAATCTTTTTTTATTATTAACATGTAATGTTTGTGTTAATTTGTTTATAAGTCAAATCTTGCTAGATAATTTTGAAACAGTTCCCATTAACCTTTTCAACGCCATTGGGATTGGTTGACGGCGCAAAATAGACCTCAGTATTTATGTAGTAGGTAAGGTTGACATATCGATATCGTCTTTGACGTGTTTCCGTATTGTCAACGTTTTGATAACTCTTGTCATTTACAATAATGGCGACTGTGACATAAACGATTCTAAAACACGTCAAACGCGATATCGATGCAACGCAATAGAATAGAGGCCCAGAACTGGGATTCTACACGGTAATAACGATATCGTATTTGACGTGTTTCCGTATTGTCAACGTTTTGAAACTTGTCATTTACAATAATGGCGACTTAGACAAACGATTCTAAAACGCGCCAAAGCGATATCGTTATAACGCAGTAGAATAGAGGCCGTGTTTTCAGTTATCATTGGCGAGTGAGTGACGTCTTTTGCATTTGTCATAGCGTTGAAAAGGTTAATGGAGTGGGACGCGGACCACGTATGTTAACCCGATGACACTGCGATATTAATGGTACCTAACAGCTGACCTGATGATGGAGTCGGAAGATGGCGACAGGATCTCCGTTATACTAAAGTGTAACGGAGACTGTTGAAATTATTTAGTTAATTCTTGACAAGCAGATTATGACTGCAAAAATAGTCTGCAGCAAAAGTTTGTCCCAAAAAATAAATATAGCTTTAAATGTTTTGGAGGCCGTGAAGTTACGAATTGCCGCGAAATTCAGCTTTTCAACTGTTTTAACATCACACGCCCTTTGCACGACGTTCATTAATTTTAATGTCACCTTAAGTCAGTTCTCTCCCTTTGTATCTGGGCATTTTCATTATAAAGTGTACCCTAGTTAAGGAAAGATAAAAAACGTTTAACTTTTGTCAGTTTTGCCATATAAATGTATGGCGAAACTAGCCATATAAATGTATGGCTAATTTAGTCACAAAGCTGACAAAAGTTAACGTTTCTTAATTTTCCTTAATTAGGGTACACTTTATAATGAAAATGCCAATCTTGGCGAATCAGAAATTGACATGGTGTGTTAATAGGACATTAGTGCTAATAAAAAATTGTGCAACTGGGTATCAATCGACTACAATTATTATTTTACTCATCCCCTCCACCAACACTCCCGCCCCGCTTTGCTCCGTCATAAACAAACCGAAGATAATAGAAATACTTAATGCATTAGTCAATATTTTTTTTATCCGAATGTTGTTTCCACAGACTACTCTCAACAAACACACCATTGTACCTCTTTATATATTTCAACAAAGTTTCGCTGTACGCGGCACTTAGCGTAGGGTTTCTACCTTATCTATCACCGTTGGTATCTCTTTTCTCTTGTTGACCTGCGAATATAAAATAACGTCGGAATAAAACTACGTTTGAAAGTATACAAAGGCTGATTCTTTATTTTCAGTAAACCGACATTACTGTTCAAGATGGCGTCAGCTGGGGGAAGATACAACATGCCCATTCTCACAATAACATTTACAAACAAGTGTTGTTATTGCTTTTAATTTTACTATTATGTACATTATTCCGGCGCGTGCTAGTTGTGAGAATTAATATGCTGGATCACGGCAAAAAAAAAAACAATGATTGGTTTGACATATTCATCGAGATTCCGCAAGAGGGCGCTTTCGTCTGTGCGCTACCCGTCCTGTCTGCCGAGCCAACTAATAACATTGTAAAATACAAATACATGATTACTTATTGCCCGTCACTTTCTGTTGGCGTGCTCTCGGGACCTGAGTAGCCACATTATCTCACAAACGTGAGGTTCGTTCAAAGCACCATTGTTTACATGCCGGCTATGGTGGTTGGAACAATGGATATAAAATAATTCGGAATCTCACTCAATTTCATTTCAGTCAACATATCTAAAACTTTCAATACATCTCTATTTTTTTTAAAACAACCAATTCATGTCTACTGGAATTGGTTACATTTTCGAAATCATACGACAAACTTATTAACTACGACCATACAATATAATACATTTTGTATTTATAATAGTGAAAATATTACACTGAGAGTTCTTTCGGGAATCTATTTGAACACAACAAAGAAAAGTACATAATGACAAGACAAAACAGTGTTAAGCGGTCCATTCACTATTCTGCTTGGATGTCCATGAATTGCTCGCGAGCGTGTCCTCCCCCTGCAGAGTAGTGAATAAGCCACGATAATTCACAAAATGATGGAGTGATTCTTACTAAGCACTAGATGTTTACTCCTTATTACGAGAGCTAGTGAAATTTGAAGAAGGCCGCTTCTTTCACTGATTAAAAATATAGTGTTATAAAAGGCTTAGCCCTTTAACCGCCAAAGCCGGCAAATCATGTCATCGGATTTTCGAGCCGGGGACGCCGGGCGCTCGGTATGCTTCATACATTTTGTATTGGTGCGGTTGCGCCAAATAACGACACTTGCGTCAGGGGCACAAAAAGTAAAAGCGGCCGTGGCGGTGAAAATGTTAACTAAGAGCGTAGTTAGATGTTAAAGTGGAAGTGAATTTCCACTCTAATTTTGAAGCTTTTGGACCGTTTATAGGGACGTGAATAAAAGGGAATAGGGGTGAATATCTTACAAACAGAATGCGTTCAAATTGAATTAAACACGGCGGTCGTAACCAAACCGTCATTCGGTCTGTATATCATGAATTTTGAACATGATCGCTAATGGAACTTAATTTTTTAGAAACTAATTTGATTGGGATTAGCGAGTGATTTTCTGATCAAATATAACTTTGCTAAGCCACAAAATAACCGGCTTTTATTCTAAATATTATTGGTATGCAGATTTAATGGCACTTAATTACTATAAGAGTATTTTTTGCAATCATGTTATTGATTAATATTATACCGCTTGCTCTAATACCGTTTATAAGAAGAAGATGGTGAGTTTAATATCAATCACTTTAAGTGAACGGCTATTTTTGACTTATGAAGGCGTTTCAACACGGCCATTTGAATTTATGAAACAGGAAGTACTTCATAAGACTATTTCAGTACTTGTTTAATTTAGTTGGTCTAATCGCTAAATTAGAGTTAGTGAGCATGTTTTTATTGTAGTTTGTGCTGCCGCTGATAGAACGGAGCGTATGTAACTTTGCCATAGTCAGCTGGAAGAGCTACTGGAATTTGACCGACGGTTTTTAATCCCAGATAGAAGAGCAATTCTTATTTAGGCGGTATATTCAGTACCACTACTTGGAAATTTAGAATCAACTTGTTCATAAACAAATCTCTGGCCCTATTGTAACAGACAGGGTGTAAGAAAAACAATATGGTTAATGCAATTAATTGGGCAATTCATTTTGTTTAACTGATATTGCATCTCTGAGCTAAACTAAACTCCAGGCTATTTACACTGTGTTTTTATATCTGTCAAAACATTACCAAATCAATGCATTTTTGTCTACGTAAGCAGTTTTCGTGCATTATTGCCTCCAATCTATATGATTTAAAAAGTTCACAGAACGCGCTTATATTTGGGCCTTCATTCGACATTGGACTGGGATATATAGGAGACCGATAGTCACGTATATTTGACAAGGTTAACCTCTCGAACGTCGCATTTGGCAATACTTGATAAAGGGTTTCGCATCGGAGACTGCCAATGAAAAAGACGCTTTAAAATGCAGTCAAATGTGGCGTTAATACTTTCATTGCCAGTAACCCGCTAGGAGAGTCCATTTTGTATGGAAATCAGAGCGCTTGGCAGTGATAGTGTTAAGTTTAAAATCGCCTAGACCAACGCCGGATGCACACCCAGATCTAACAAAACTCTTTCCACGCTCCAATAGCTAACCAGGCTCGGGTAGCGGCTCTTGGCGAGCGCGGGAGGCTACGAGCGCTCGTCGTCGGCGCGCAGCGCGGGGTGCTCCTTGTAGGCCACGGGCACGGACGCCGGCAGCTGCAGGATGCGGCGCAGCGTGTCGTGCACGCGCGTCGCCGACGCGCTGTCGCCCGCCGTCCGGTGCCACACTGCTAGGTGGTCCTCCTGAAAACGACCGATTATATTATACTAGACTAGATCCTTAACCGAGGGGTGAAAAACACCAATTTTACACGAGATATTTCGGCCAAGCTTTTCGAGTGTGAAACAAAAGGTGACTTTCACCAGAATCAAACACTACATGTCGACTATGAAGCAACTTCATAATAAAACTTATAAAAGTAAGACCCCCTCCGTGATCGTAAGAGGTGATTAAGAGAATAAAGGCTTGTAGTACTGTTAGGCGATGGGCTTGCAACCTATCACTAATACACTAGTAAAACTTATTGACCAGATTGTGCAAAATGTGGTCACAGAATTATAAACAAGTCTTTTTAAAGATCTGCCTAACTCACTCTGGGAATGAAGGCGTGATGTCATGTATGTATGTATGTAAAAGTAAGACTCAGTATAGTCTTACCAAAGAGTAGCCTTAGAAGAGTTTAGCATGGCTCAGTACAGGCTTAGTTTTCTTTTTAACGAGGTTGTATGAAGTCACAGTTCAACAGTGCAGGTTGATTTAGATGAGACGGTTTTATGAAAACAGATAAATTTGGTTTTATTGCTATTTAGCGATAAAAGGTTAAGACGGAGCCAATCAGACGCAATCTTCATGCCTGTTTCAGCAGCTGCTAGGGTTTCTTCCCAGTTTGTACCTCTAACGAGAATTGGCGTATCATCGGCGTAACAGATCATTTCAGAGTTTTTAATAATAAGGTTGTGAAGAAGGATGCTTTCTTGTGAAACTCCAAAATGAATCGCTTCTGTAGCACTCTGAATAGAACCTACCCTAACCAGCTGACTTCTATCTGAGAGATAGCTGTCAAACCACGCCAGTGGAACACCGCGAATTCCCAGATGTTCAAGTTTGCGGAGCAAGATTGGTTTTGAGACTGTATCAAAGGCTTTTGCCAAATCCAGAAAGACTCCGATGCACTTAGTGTTACAGTCCAAGTAGGATGCAGCAAAGCTTTATTAACAGTGAAGTAGCGTCTTGCGTGGATACGATGCCTAAAGCTAAACTGTCTTTCGGAAAGAAGACCATACTTCTCCAGGAACTTGACTAGGCGCGTGTTTACAAGCTTCTCTAGGATTTTAGAGAAAGAGCTTAGTAGTGATATGGGTCTGTAATTTCCGGGTACTTCTTTGGGACCGTCTTTATAAATAGGTGTAACTGATGCAACTTTCCATAGCTCTGGAAAACAACCTAGGCTTAAGCTCAAATTATAAATATGGGTAAATGTAACTATTAGTTTTTTTAAAGGGAATAAAACATTTTAAGCATTTTGTTGTAGTTTAAGTACCCTATTAAAAGAAGCAGAATAGTTTTAACAAAATAGTTTTTAATAGTTATAAAAAAAATACATTTACCTCCTTAGTTGCAATAGGCCCCGCCCCACCCTACTAATATTACAAATGCGAAAGTGACTGTTTTTGTTAGTTTGTTTCTTACGCTTTCTCACCTAAATTGATGAACCAATAAAATTAAATTTGATATAGTCAGCTTGAACCCCAAGGAAAGGAGCACAGGGTACTCTTTTGGAAAAAAATGCAGTTCCTGATGGGATACAATAAACGGCTTCTAAGCAGGCAACAGCTAGTAAGAAATACAACTAAATTGGGCTACCGTCGCACAAAAAAGTCTAGTAGGCTACCTGGAAGCGCACGGAGAGCACAACGCCGCAGATCTCGGGCCCCACCATAAACTGCTCGCCCAGCATCGCCATGCAGAGGTCCTCCCACGCGCGCCCCGTCTGCGTCTTGCGCAGCCGCACAGTCTGAAACACCAAGCACCAGTTAGCATGGAGATTAACCGAAAAAGGTTTGTATAAATTACTATGAGTTGGCATCCTTTATAGCGTGGCATATCAGGACCGGATTGATGAGTACGGTGCGCAATATGCACGGTGAGGAGACGTGATGCTGCAATACTGGTGGTTGCATAGTATATAATTTGATTTTTAGTATTTATGTTGACAATTTCAATGTAATATCTTATTTTTTGAAATGCATGCAATCATCCATTGATGAATAAATAAACTAAACTAAACTAATAAGATAGTTAGATTCACTAGTTATAGTTTTAAGTTGTATCAGCGATTAACATACCCATTTCCCTCCATTAACGTTAGCGGGGTCTTCCCACATAGGCTTGATGCCCAGCTTGAAGAGGTGCAGGTCGGAGAGCGGCGGCAGGTCGGCGGGGCGCGCCAGGTGCGCGTAGAGCCCCCACCACTGCTCCACGCTGCCCACGCGACCCACCAGACGGAGCGCCTTCTCATAATAAATATACTCATCATCACTTTATCACGACATAATATAAATAGTCGCTTTCCCGCTGTCTGCGTCCCATGCATGCTTAGATCTTTAAAACTATGCAACGGATTTTGATGCGTTTTTTTTATATATTGAGTGATTCATGAGGAAGGTTTATATGTATTATACTTTAACCCAGAGCGAAGCGAGGGCGGCTAGTTATAAAAGATAAAAGAAGGAACTGATCTAATGACTCACATATCAACACGCAGCCCAAACCCAATATACCAATTTATTTAGAGATTGCAAATTTGGCATGTAGGTTCCTTGTGAGGTCTAAGGGTGCACTACAAATAGATTTTTGGAAATTCATACCCAAAGGAATTTAAATAGGGAGAGTAGCAGGAAACTAATTATATGCGAAGAATTTGAAGGCGTCCTCTATATTCAGAAAACCAACAGCTTTTAACCATAATGTAACTGATACTGACTAACAGCACAAAGAAAGAAATAAGAGGAAACACAAATACACTCGGCGTCAAAAATATCGCCCCTCCGCGAAAATCAGATTCAAGCTAATCTAGACCTTAGCGAAATTATGTTACATAATTAATATTAGTATCAATTAAAAGCACGTTTAATGTGTTTTAAATTAATAATGTTTAATTTAAACAAAACGTAATGGCTTGTGAATCAGAGCGTTTCGAAAAAAAAGTGCACAAATACTCGTTTGAAGGGTCGCGAGTTGTGCCCTTTTCCAGGGGTATAAAATGCCTGTACAAGGTCAAATGTCAATCATTCACTATCCAGACGTCGAAGAGAACACATCTAAGGAACTCAAGCAAGAAAACAACCCTCGAACATGGAGACCACCGCTGCTGAATCAGCTCAAGTGGTTACACTACTGCAAGCAGGAGTTCGGCAGTGTGATGTCGCTTGGCAACTCAATTTAAGCCGTCATGCTGTCCGCCGAGTATTTCAGCGGTTCCAGGAGACTGGGGGCTACATCAGAAGACGTGGGGCTGGTCAGCGACGCTGCATATCCGAAAGAGATGATCGCTTCATCGTGACATCATCTCTACGCAATCGCTTCGCTAGTGCTGTTGAGGTGCAACAACGCCTCAGAGAAGCTCGGACAAGATCAGTTAGCATCTCTACGGTTAGAAGAAGACTGCGGGAGAAGGATATCGTGGCTCACAGGGCTGCTACAGGCCCAATGTTGACCGCACAGCATCGCAGAGATCGCTTGCAATTTGCCCGCGACCACGTCGATTGGACGTTTGAGCAATGGAGGCAGGTTCTCTTTACCGATGAGACGAGTGTCTGTCTTTATTGCAACGACAGGCGGGCCAGAGTCTACAGAAGGTCGGGCGAACGATTTGCTCAAGCCTGTATTGAAGAGACAGTGGGCTACGGAGGTGGCTCTTGCATGTTCTGGGGGGGCATGTCTATAGACGGCAAAACCGACCTTGTCTGCGTCTCCAGGACTGGAGGCACTCGCGGCCAAGGGTCCCTGAATGCTCGCCGATACATTGCCGAGATCCTGGAAGAGCATGTGATGCCATATGCGGGTTACGTCGGCTCTGGGTTCACATTAATGCACGACAACGCTCGCTCCCACACTGCATTAATTGTTCGGGATTATCTGGAGGAGGTCGGGATTCCCGTTTTGCCGTGGCCAGCCAGGAGTCCTGACTTAAACCCGATTGAACACCTTTGGGACGAGCTGAAGCGACGGGTTCGGTCACGAGATGCCGCCCCTACCACCCTGCAAGATCTTCAGGACGCAGTCATCGAAGAATGGGGCAACATTCCACAAGAGGACATCGTAAAGTTGGTGCGATCAATGAAAGACCGTTTAGAGGCAGTGATAAGGGCAAGGGGGGGTAACACTAGGTTTTAAGTTAATTTTAGGCACTTTTTGTAAAATTTTGTTACCCATTTATTGTTGTAAATTTAAACTTGAATAAACATTTTTCAACTGTTCGCAATGTCATTTCCTTTAATTTTTGACCCCAAGGAAAAATCCTTTTTTTTTTTAATTTTCTAAAAAAACACTTTATTACCTTTCAAATGATACCTAACAATCATATTGTTGTCCTTGATCAAATAGGGTTTAAAGTCGGTTGTAATTATTTTTCGAGGAGGGGCGATATTTTTGACGCCGAGTGTACTACCAAAGGGCAATCAATCACATTTATATATATATGAGTTTGCCAATAAATTAGAGAAGGGGTGAGGAGCAAAAACTCTGGATGCCATACAGCTTAATTGCAGTGGGTTTTAATTGGTACAATCCATATCAGCCATCATTCCTTTGGCACACAGATGACGTACAGCAAAAAAAGATACATCTTATTTGGTTGAAAAGAGTATGTTTTTAAATTTCTTTTCACAACTTTTCAGCAGCATAATTTCATTTACTATCTATCTAGTAATTCACAATACTTGGTGTCATAAAAGAAAAGATAGTCTTTTTTATTATATGTTGCACTCATTAAATATAAGAAAAACAATTAATATGGCTTTCTACAACACATTGTTGCCTAAGGTAAAGGCACCAATACTTAACAAAGGACCAATGTTCGACACTGACTCTTATTCAAAGAAGATAAGTGTTATTCATATGTTTTGCAACCACCAATTTATAACCCTATGATCTGAGAATTAAAAGCTTCTGTCCATGATTGGTGCATGTCAGCTAAAAGTGTGAACATTGGTGTTGTTACCTTAAAACACTATACAAAAATACTTGGGTCTCTTCATCATTTTAACTATTACAGATATAACTATACAAAAAAGGTGTTCCCATGTGAAATTGGTTCAACAAGTTATATCAATGTTTGGTACAAATCCAACACTAGGTAAATGTGTTTCAAGATATATAATCATGTACTTATTTAAACAGCAACAGAAGCTTATTTGAATTAAAAAATATTTTGCCAGAAACAATAATAAACATAGAATTAGATTTACCTAGATAAATACCTCAATTAGACATAACATAATAAAGCAATAATACAATCTATTCTTTAGAATATATAGACTCCTCTCAGTGGCGTAACTATACCATCCGAGGCCTATGGCAAATTCTTTGGATGGGGCCCTAGACCATAACTACAAACTTTTGTTAAGAATGTCAAGTTATTTCTGAGCTCGCGGCCCTCTCAGGTCGGGAGCCTGTGGCATTTTGCCAGCCCTACCACCCTATAGTTACGCCACTGGCTCCTCTAGTAGTAGTATAAATACCTTAATAGGTATTTATACTACTACTAGAGGAGCCCGTGGCTCTTCCTACCCTGTAAGATCCAATGATCTTACAGGGTAACAAGAGCCAGGGTTTGTTTGTGAAGGTAGGTTTACCTGGCTGTAGCCGGAGCGCGCGGCGGCACCACGGCGCGAGAACCACATCCAGTAGTTGTACTCGAGTTTATGCTCGTGGGGAGGCACCACAGGCGGTATCGCCTCCTCGATAATCCGATCTTCTTCCTCATTGTTTCCATGGTTTTGCGTACCACCGCTTTCTCCAGATCGTCGCTCTGGCACGTTTAAATTGTAAAATTTGCACATTTTTCTTTCAGTCATGTTACTTTAAATAATTGTACTAACATGTTTCACTAACGGCCTAACCTAGGACACGTTGCGGTTTTTGAGGTATCCGGCGGGTAACGAAAATAAACTTTATAATATTTATGTAAAGCGAATATACTAATTTCTTATCCGTTGTCAATAAACTCCGTCAAATTGGTAATTTATCAAAAAACAGCCTATAATTCCCTCTTTTACTGTTTATAACCTTTTCCTATCCGTCATCAGGATTCAAACTGTCAAATGTCAACAGCATGGGGTCTAACCCGACCGAATACACGGGTCGCTTGATTCAGAAGTAAGCTTGCAATGTGTGCTGAGTCAGAGCTGGATAAAAGATTAATTTGGGTGCTTTTGTTTTTAATACCTTAATACCAAACTCGGATACACACTCCACAACTCGCAAGTGAACAAATGATAGTCTATGATTTTAAAATATTGTAACGGTGGCAGCCTTGATAACGCGTGATTGGTTTCTAAGTGTGAACGGCCTTTATAAAAAGTTACTGTACTTTGTTTATGGTATAAAAAAAAAGAAATGTCAATGTCGTCGGCGGGACAAAACGAAAACACAGATATTTTAAGTTTAATTTAAATACCGTAGATTTGACGAACAACTACACAATACTTAAGTATATCAAAATATTAATCAGGTTCTACCGTGCGATAGCACTATTTATACTAATTAAAGTATAGTTATTTTCTATGAAATGGCCAAAGCAGAATCAACTTCTCGCAGCGACGTCGAGTCCCTCAACGTTGATTTCATGAGATCTCTGGTGAAACAATACTCTGAACTGGTAAGCTGAAGCTATTACTATGTCCAATTGCAGTTTCTCTATTACCGACACTCCAACTTTGATGACTATAATAGGTTATGACTATAACAACATTTCATAGTAAATAGGATGTTTTCTTTTATCTATATCCTCAATGGATGTGTTTAACTTATATCTTGGAACCTCTATGACAGACTACCTTTATGTTATGACAGCTAATTTGGTATTTTTGTTCAGGGTCTATGGACTAGTGCATTATTTTGGGCAGACGCCGCGGCGGCGGCTGGCAGCGATTCGGGCGCAGCCCGTGGAGATGATGTGTGGTTGCTGGCCAGTGCTATGCTGGCGCGAGGGGAGTACCACAGGGCGGCCTATGCGGTCACTTCAAGAGGACTGCACAGGTATCAACACATTTTCAAATAACACTTCTATAATATTCAGGGATTGTCACTGGTATTCTGATTACCAGTTTTAAATGGGGTATAAACAGTTTTTATTGCATTTGGGAATACCGGTATTCAAGTATATTAGCTAATTGAGAATGATACCTCTTTTAGATAGATAAAAACCATAACCAGTAAACCTGTCAGTGTCAATATATTTGTTTATTTCTTTCTGTAAATGTTTTTGGTGCTATTATAAATAAAACTCCACAATTACAGTCTAATTGACATCTTACTTATCAGGTGTAATGAATAGCGGTATTGAATACAGGTTAATACTGTCCATACTGTATACATAGCGATAAAAACAAAAGCAGAATGACAATAATACCTCTTATTCAAATATAGGTAAAGTTTTTTAGCAGTAACAAATTTCACAATTAAAATACAGGTATTGAATAAAACCAATTTTACAATCCCTGCTTCTATTTGTTCCACCTGTAATTGTTTATATAAAATATAATAAACAAAAAGTAAATTTTCATGAGAAACTTCTTCTTCTTTTTTAATTAATGGCGGTCCACACAGTGATTTCGCCAATGTCAAGTGAATAGAGTAAATCAGTAAACAGAATAAATCAAAAGTAAAAGCCGGGCATTTTTCATTAGCCATCTTCCCTCCCCGAAGGTTACAGGAATCCTGAGAAACTTTGCATATCATATCGATGCTTGAAAGGCGAAAGGGGATAAGCGTCATATTTTGTGATATTGTGTTACATATATCGTTCAAATCAGAAAAATCTGCTGATTTGAACGATATATGTAACTCAATATCACAAAAAAATACGCTTATCCCATTTCGCCTTTCAAGCGTCGATATGTAATGTTTTTTTAGCAGAGCTTAAAGATGATATTAATGGGTTCATTTGTTTCTTGAATATACCAGGGGCTGTTTCATAAAAGCTTGTAACTTGTAATACAAGTAAAAGTCTCTTTTTAATACATACTGTTGAAAAAAGGTTTCCGCTTATAATATTAATAAATATTTTATATCCAATAAGCCCCAGTTGATATACTACTATTTTTATTCTTGCTGCTGGCATAAGATACTTATTTCCTGCAATACTGTTTTTTTAACTCATCAGGCAGCACTTATTGTGCCTGGGGGTGGTGATGCGTGCACACCTTGCAGCGCAGGAGGCCTCCATAGCCCTGTCTGTCATGGAGGAGTGCGATCCTGCCATCTTGGAACCCAAGAGCAATGATCAGACACACAATGTGAGTATAATTTAAAATAATATTTTAATGTGATCTGTGTCTGTGAATTAACTGTGTCTACTAATTGATGATTGTGTTATGATCCCACAGTAAAACTGTTTTGTTGACATAATTGAGAAACTCACGTTTTTAAAAAGATTGTGTATGTTTTAGAGTAACAGCAATGTACAAGTTTTACACAATAAAGTTACTGTTGCAGCCCATGTAATTTAAAAATGACTGAGTAATTAGCATCAAAATTGAGCTGTGCTTATAGAATATTCTTATTTCATACAATAGGGAATCCTTTTTCTTGTCTGTTTGTTAAGCAGAGTTTAATTTATTTCCCTATGAGCTAGCCAGAGCTTGAAACTTAAGCATAGCTGAGAAGTGAATGTATTTTTAAATTGCAATATATTTGTTGGTTGTTGCAGAGAGCGTTGGCAGGGGTCCTGGTGTGGCAGGCGCGCGCGCTGAGCTCGATGGAGCGGCGCGACGCGGCGTGCGAGGCGCTGTGCGCCGCGCTGCGCGCCGACTGCGCCTGCGTCGAGGCGCTCGCGCTGCTGCAGCGCCAGAGGGCGCTCACACACAAGCAAGGTGCACACGCTCTTCTATAACATTACGCTTTCAATCCTACCTTATACACCTATTAGCTTATGCGTGTGAATCAAGCCTCATATATAACTTCATAATTTTATCATTATCATCATCATCAGGACAAAATTCCACAATCTATTTGGCATTTATGAATATCCAAACATGTAAACGTTTTCATAAACTATCACATTTATAATATTACTAGCTTTTAACCTAAAATCCATCCTTGCTGAAATTGTTTATTGCTATTCCCGTGTTTTGGCTCTAAACTATCTCTATAGAAAAGGTGTTGAACCATGAAGATGGAACTAACAAGCACTTCAATTTATTATTTGGTTTGCTAATAGATATAACACCACTAACTTAAATTTGTAGGAAAAGGTGTTTACCCAATTGGGTTATCCCATAATTTTGTAATGTATAGTGATTCAAAAACCATTTCGAGAAAAAGGGTTGTAGAACCATTCCCTGTTATCAGAATATTTTACAAAATTAGTATTAAATAGTTATTTCTAATTTATCATTTGACATTATTTGACCTGTAATTTAGTGACGTCACGATCTTCATTGGTAAGTTGTGTCTAATCTGTGATCAACCATAGTACTGCATATAATATGAGTCCGGAATGCAGTAATAAATAAATAATGTATATCGAATTTTGTCTTATTTATTTAAGTTTTATTTTAACGCTTATTAAAATGAAGACAATTTTTAACTGTATATAAACATGACAAGGTCAGATCTTTAAAAAAATGGTATGATTAAAATACAAGTCCGTTTTGGAACCTCCGCCCGTAGGCTAGTCTGTGGGTGAAATTGTCAAACTCAACGAACTAAAAATAAAATTTCGGTTTGTTCGGTGTGCAACATATAACTACTCGTTTCCTGATTTTCTGCATTTTAACAACATTGCTTCAAATTCTACGGAATCTGACGATCCTGCTACACATATTGACCATCGCCAGATCTTGGATACCGATATTCTTGCTTATAATGACGATCAACGCTGTACTTAAACATTATTAAACTTTGTAAGGGCTGATTCCACTAATATACCCAAAGTGGATATAGTCAGGATATTGACATACTTGGGAGACAGCTCCAATCACAACGTAGCTGAAATACGTGGAGCTAAAGCTCTAATGTAAGTATGATTTATGTATAAGAATATAACGTTCACAATACCATTAATACTTTAGTTTACCTATATTGACATGACTTGACATTGACATTTTACGTGATCTGACAGAAACGCGTACTCTCAAACGAATTCAATAGTTTTAAAGCATTTCTCAAACAAACCAGCTTGTAGTGACGTCATAAAAACATTTTCTTTAAAAATTTAAATAAATTAATATATTGATTTAAATGCAAAAACCGTGAAATTAGTTTCTTCAATTAGTCTATTTTATCGAAAAAAAAATTAAAAACTAGTGGTAATTTTTTTTGGGATAACCCAATTACAGGCAAACTCAGCTTGCGTACAAAAATCGCTGTTTATAATATTAGTAAAGATAATTGTGTCAGTTTGATTGTTGCCCTGTTAGCCCTTTTGCATTCAATGCATGCTTTGATGATTAGCAGGGAATTGGAAGGTCCATGAGCCCATAAAACGCGTTGGTTATTAGAGAAGTTTAGGCTTGACGATACGTTGCAGAGCTAGAGCTGATCGAGTCCCTGCCGATCAGCAGCCAGCTGGGCGCGGCGGAGGGCGCGCTGCTGCGCGGCGCCTACTGCGACCGCGCCAGCCGCTACCGCGCGCCGCCGCCGCCCGGCGAGCCCGTGAGTCCCGCTCCGCTACCACAACACATCACTTATTCAATTTCAATAAAAACTGTGGAATGGTCTGTCGCCTGCGGTATTTCCGGACCAATACGACCTTCAAACCTTCAAACCTTCAAGAAAAGAGCGTACTCTCATTTGAAAGGCCGGCAACGCACTTGTAACTCGCCTGGTGCTGCAGATGTCTATGGATGACGGTATTCGCTTACCATCAGGCGATCCGTCTGCTCGTTTGCCACCTATTCCATTAAAAAAAACGTTTATTTAATCTAAATGACACTGCCCGTAATGGTCTGCATAAACGGCAGGACTAAATTTGAAATCATTTAATACTTTATAGTTTCAATAAAAATTTAAATGTATGTAAATCAATTGCCACGTTTATTACTTGAGAACGGTTCGACAAAGCTGGCCTTTTCTTGTTGTTTTAGTAATCGCCAGTACAAGGTTTCTATGAATTTAAAAGTCAGGTCTATGTTGCCAGCCATAATTATTTTTATTCATAATGTGTTTCAAGTCATAATTATCGCAAGTTATAACGTACTTTTTAAGAACCTGTTACTTAATCAGGAATTTTATAAATCAAACGCAGCCTAAAATACACTTGGCTACACGTTAGATATTTAAGAAATTTTGAAAAGTGAAAGGTATCAGCATATAAAATATATGACTATTAATTATAACAACAATGAAGTTATGACCAAAAAAAATATGGAAAACAATGAGGTCCCAATACGCAGTGATAGGTATAACATGACCATGGTCATAGGTGGTGGTATCTACTACTGCCAGCGATCACCACGGCCCATTACAGCAAAATATTTTACCCCCAGATATTGCGACATGTTATGATCAAAGGGCGGACGATGGATGCAATACGGTGACGCAAACATAAGATGGATAAGACTTTTATTAAATTTCGAGTAATATTTTATAACTATTTTGCATTTATATTCCTCTTTTTAAAACCAATTATAGTCATATCCATCTTACGTATAACGTCTCACATGATTTGACGTAATTAGCACAGCAGGCGTCGTCCGCCCATTAGTTATGACGTTGTTCAGTTCGCCTATGAATGAATGAATAAGTGGAGTGGTCCTGGCCGCGCCCGCAGGCCCCGCCGGGCGTGGCGGCGACGCGCGCGCGCATGGCGGAGGCGGCGCAGTGCCGCGCGCGCCGCCTCGCCGCCGCCTGCGACTGGGCCGGCGCGCTCAAAGCTTTGGGTGACTATCCCGCACTTATAATAACATTATCCTAAATGTATGCATCCAATTCATATAGGCTGGGCGTTCTCATTCCATCAGTCAGTGTCACAAAGTTAGATGCCTTTTGGCGACTAAGGTCTATAAGTAAAATTAATAGGTATAAAAATTCCTAGAAAGAAAATTGAAGAGAAAGATTTATTGACTAAGTATAAAAATTATAGCTCCTATTTCTTGGTGGTTTGGCCCTCCGGGCCTGCTGCAAAACTGCCATAACTTAAACCTACGTATTTAAATGTCGGCATTTTTATGCTTAGTCAATAAATACTTCTCTCCAATTTTCTTTCCAGTCATTTTTATACCTATTTTTTTTTCTTATAGACCTTAGTCGCCAAAATGCATCTAACTCTGTGACACTGACTGATGGAATGAGAACGCCCAGCCTATATGAACCTAAACATTTAAAATATACAGAGAATATTCCTTGGGTTGCCTGGGGTACACTAAGATACACTAGGACAGGGATGGCGAACCTTTTCATTTCAACGTGCCATTTTTCTAAAGAAATGTTTATTGAAGTCACAAACGTGCCATCAAATAGTTTTGACTTTGTGATTACTGGGAAAATAATAACAATAAATACTCAAAGCTCATTATTTACTACAAAAAAATTGGTGAATTTTGCAATGTTTCAATTAAAAACGCGTTATTTAAATTAAAGTAAAATTAGTATGACTTCTTTTGTTGCAGATTAGGGTTGTAAGATGATACTTTTAGCAGATTGCATGCTTTAACTTTATATTGAAATACAATTATATCAACGAAATTCATTATTAAGTTGTGCGTAAACAAACTAAGCGTCAATTAATAATGTAGATTGTAGGTAGGTACGAAAACAAACGAGCGAGCAAGCGCCGCGCTTCCTACCTAACCCACCCGACGCAAACATCATCTACTTCGCATTTTTTTTTCGTAATGCATAATTGTGACCAGTGACGTGCCTAAAGTATTGTGTTGCGTGCCATTAATGGCACGAGTGCCATCGGTTCGCCATCCCTGCACTAGGATATTTCGAAATTCAACTTTAACGGGAAGAAATATGAAGAGTAGCGGGAAACTCATTCTCCTCTCGAGAGTCTTCTAATGTACTAATAAAAACTTATACGTAACCAAAGTAAAGTAAAAGGTTAAAATTAAAAATCACATGTAGCCGTATTTTCGTTCACAACTTTTAAATTTTGTATTTATATCCTAGCCTATAGATTATATAGCCTAGACTATGAGCGTCAGAACTGAAAGTTTTCTATGTCGACGTTTACTTTGACGACTGGCTCAAAATATTTTTTTAAATACGTCCCTAAGTACCATTGTATTCCAGACTCCGTGGACCCCTGGTGCATGGCGGCCGAGCGCGCGGCGTGCCTCGTGGAACTTCGGAAGCCCTCGGAGCTGTTCGCCTTCGCCCACTCCCTCGTGGACGCCTACCCGCTGTCCTGGTCCGCCTGGTTCGCTGTCGGCTGCTACTATTACCTCATAGGTCTGTCAGTCCTTTGTGCACTTGTTCGGGTGTGGGGGAGGAGAGGGGTTAACCATCTGATCGAGTGAAACGCAATCAAGTTCAAGCTAATGTCTTGTGTGGTGGAACAGTCAAAGGTCGACTTTATTACTGTAGTAATTAGGTTTTGTATTAAAACTTGGGTGTAATAATTTCGGCTGTGTAGCCTGTGTGTTGACGACCCAATGCATTGTAATGACTAATGAAAGTAGATAGAGTAGATATCCCGATAACCTTACCACTATTCAATATAAACTAAACATAGCTAAGAAAAGCCCTAGAGGGATGGCGCAAAAAGTATACAATAAACTGCCGCAAACGATCAAAGCTGTGGCTAATATAAGTGTATTTTTGCAGAAAGCTAGGGAACTACTCCTTAGAAAGACACTGTACAGCGTCAAAGAGTATGTTGGAAATGAATACTAGAATAAAAGTAGTGACACCAAGATAAAAATCAACCACGTTGACTTTGTAGTGATATCTTATTTGCGAATAATATTAGTAATACGTTTAGTTATTTATAGGAAATTCAATTTGACGATCTCAGTATGTTTACATTTTTCTTTTGTCTTGTACTAAGGTAATTTTATAATGTATTACTATTGAGAAATAAATAAATATGATATGATATGATATGATATGAAACAGGGTAAAGTGATTTCAAACTTAAGTTGATTGACACAATATTCATAGTTCGATGCGTGCCCGCAATCTCATGTGACGACAAAAGTCTAGGGCGTTCGGTTGGCTATTGCTATTAAACTTGCGTGAGTGCAGGTGTAAACGCTTAAGGTTTCTTTTCTCAAATCGTTTTAAAATTAAAGCTTCGTTTACAATAGAGATAAATTGTACATCATTTTAAAGTTATTAGTTAATGATTAGCGATACGTAAAAAACTGTCAAATTACTTTGTGATTGGGTTATAAAAATTTAAAAGGTAAATCGTATGGGAATGACACAAGCGTTTCTGATTGTGTGACCATTTATTTTTGTATGAATTTGTTTTAAATCATAGATGTTTTGGCACCCAACGAACATTTAATGAATGCCTGAAATTTGCTATGGAAAGCCTCGGGGAAGGATACACAAATGAACACCTATGCAGACGAAGTCGCGATCAAATGTTAGTTACCTATATCCTTCTATAGTAATGTTTGTGTTTCAATCACGCTTAAACGGGTACCTGGTTCTGGATGATTGACACAGGATACCGTAATTCCCGGAAAATTCGATACGGAACGATATCACAGGAAAACCTTAGCATATGAATTGAGTGGTTTTACTAAAATGGTTGATGGTTGTCAACTAGGTAAGAACGAGCTGGCGCGGCGGTACCTGAGCAAGGCGAAAAGCGTGGAGCCCAACGCGGGCTGCGCCTGGCTCGCGCAGGGACACAGCTTCGCGGCCGACAACGAGCACGACCAGGCCATGGCTGCCTACTTCAAGGTACAACGGCGCTTGTGTGTACGGATACAACGTTTTAAATACGATAAGACTACTAATTATTAGGTCATCTGTCCATCGCGGCGCCGGTCGTCCTGATGCGCTTTCGAGGTCGTGGTCTCCATTCTCAACCTTTCTGCCCCAACGGCGGTCGGTTCTTTGAACTGTGTGCCCTGCAAATTGCCAATTTAGCCTCCTAGTGGCGCTATGTCGGTGACCTTAGTTCTTCAGCGGATCTCCTCATTTCTGATTCTATCAGAGAGCATTGCTCTCTCCATAGCTCGCCGAGCGACCCTGAGCTTTGAGTGTGATGGCATATGGTTCCGAGACGTGGTCTGTTTCAGTTACTTCGTGGTAACACACGATGGACAGATGGCCTTATAAAGATGGTCGGAAGTGGATCGTTCTCGCTAGAAATCAAAGAGGGGGTTCTGTTGTGGCCGACGACGGGCTGAAATAATTATTGGCATTTAAAATATGAGTTATTTGGCACCTAGTGATTGTAAAATAATCACCTCTAGTTACTTGAAATATAATTAAATTATTGAATGCATTCACGAAAAAAGAAAAACGACACGTGCTCAACTTCGGACAAGAAGTTTTTCGTGCACTTAAACTGGCTCATTGCGCAGATACCAAGAAAATTTATATTTTTAACCCCCACCTAAAAAAAGAGGCTTTCACAGCTCGCGTGTCCGTTTCTTTACTAGACACTGGTGAACCGGTTTCAAAGCATTTTAAAAAAAACCGCGTCTGCAATGCAGTTTTGTTACAATCCTATAAATGTTTCATGGCATCGGCTCTAAACAGAGCTCGTGTCTCGTTTAAAACTAACATTAGCAACGATGTCGTTGTCCAGGCGAGCCAGCTGATGGCGGGCAGCCACCTGCCGCCGCTGTACGTCGGCGTGGAGTGCGCGCTACTCAACAACTTCACCATGTGCGAGCGGTTCCTGATGAGGGCTGCCACGCTGCACTCCTCTGCCGAGGTATTCATTACATTACATTATTTATTGCGAAATGAAATGTAACAGCATAGAACAATTAATTACGACTTAAAAACAATATAAGTTTATGTCAAAAATTACGTTATTGAGTTAAGTTTTTGTTGCCAACAGTACTTTTTTTTCGCAGTCATTTACTGCCAAGACCAACCTAATGAGTCCAAACTTGGTGGGTCTTCGTTAAGTATAGCGGAGATCATGTCCACCAAACTAGCTCGGTGGTGTCATATTATTGTATTGCCATCGAGGTTACATAGATAGCTCTAGGTGTACCAAATTTCAGCAATCGGTCCCGGGAAGTGGTTTTAATATTTTTTGCATGATTTGACCCGAAGATAAACACTAAAACAAAAACACACATACAACATACACATTGACATACATTAAAAGAAAAGAAAGATTCAAAATATAGAAGTGATGTCTTGTTAATATCAAAACAGTAAGTAGTTTTCTCCATATATATCCTTTAGTTGTAGAAGTGTCAGGAAAATACAAAATACAGTAAGAGGTCGAGTCCGAGGCGTGGTAAGATTTGGATCAATCCGCACTCATTTAAAGTTCAGATTTGAACCAAATTAATTGTATGGTGCATCATAAGTATGTACCTTGCTTTTCAGTTGATATTTTTTATTGTAGTTAAGTTTTTTTTATACAGTTTATATTACTTGCTTGGAAAGGCTATTATTACACGTAGGCGTATGGAGCAGTTATAGCCGATTTACTTTCCGCGGGAGTTATGGATTTTATAACTCCCGAGGGAGTTACGAGTTTTATTTTTAAATATAGAAGTCTCTATTGTACGTAATTTCATTTCCTGTTTTCAAAACTTGTCTGCAAAACCAATATTACTGTATATAGGGTTCATTATATTTATATTTAACTATTATTTCAGAGACAATGGTAATTATTTTAATTTTAAAATGCGGTACAATCTGGCAGTATGGTCTGTAAAAACGAATGGCATTCTCTTTGGAAGACAATATATACCGAGTCGAGTGCCTTTAATTGTTATGATTGTTGTTTTTTTACAAGTATAAACGTTGTTTTGTTTCCACGCAAATGTGATGTAAAACAATGTGTGTATCACGGGCAGTAAGGGGATAACAAATTGTCGTGATAGTCTCGTTAGTTATTCCTCTGTTAGTTTGGTTGATGCTCAATGTATGTACGTATCGTGTTGGTGTATGTGTCCAGCCGGCGGCGGAGGCGCCGGAGGAGGCGTGCGGCGCGGGCTGGGAGGGCGTCGCGCGCGCCGTGCTGGAGCCGCACGTGGCGCACGAGGCCGGCGCCGCCGCCTTCCTCGCCGGCCAGCCGCTCGCCGCGCGCGACCTGTGGCTCGCCGCGCTGCGCCACGCCGCGCCCGAGGTCACTCATCCTTACTAATATTATCAATTTCAAAGCGTGGATGTTTGTTACGCGTTCACGCAAAAACTACTTGACGAATCATCATGAAACTTTGTACACATATTCTGGGAGGTGCTAGAAGTAACATAGGATACATTTATATAAAAAAAAAAAACTTGCGGATCGCAAGTACCACTATAAACCTAAAGCTGGAGGCGAATCTGAACACTCAGCCTGACACATGCGAGCCCCGCGCGGCCGACCCAAATTGTTGCACATAAACATGCAAGGGTGAGGCAGCGTGCTCGCCGCGAGCCGACATTTCAAAATAGCATCGGACACGATGACAGCCGCGACTGCGTTTATCATGATATTCATGATTCACTGAATTATTAACAAAAAGAAGAAAAAATCGCCTCGGTGATGGAAAGGCTCAGCAACTTTATCAAATTTGTACGCGTCTCGCCCACAGACAAGTTAGAACTTGTCGGAATACATGGAAACACGTCCAAATTACTCGAGACAAACACACCGAGGCGCCTTTATGCACAGTCAAAAGACTGACTCTGCGGCTCGCCGCGCGCCACTCGCGCGTTGCTTGCGCACAGCGCTTGAACGCGTACGAATTTGAGCAAAATAGGTGAGCCGTGCGTGCCTTAAGCCTAGGCTTCTCTAATTCGTACCCACCTTAACAACTACACACTATAGTAATCACTCTCTAAATAACTCACTTAGGCCTTGAAAAAAGATCAACTAATACTAATATACTTATTTGCAATTTCTTTTCACTCGGTAGCAAAAATATTTTTGTTTTTTGCAATGCCGCGAGGACGCTGAGCGACCAGTGGCGCCTTCGTTAGTATTATTGTGTTTTCTAATAAACTAAACTATTATCTTGAGGTCGAAGAGCGGTTTTCTGTTGTACAAATGAATACACAATGTATAGCATATACAGTGTGTAAATGGTATATACGGGCGTTTATTAAAACTGGACATAGATTAAGACTCTACTAATCATTAACAGAAAGAATTATTTTGATTACGCTAACGTATACACCGTTATTAATTTTTGAACATACTATCGACCCGCAGTGTACATCGAAGTCCATCCGTCAGGTGATATTTTCGTTTTTAATTCATTGCATTTTTCGTTATACATTGCGTGTTAAATAATTTTGTATGGTTATTTTATTTTAATTTAATTTTAACAAAAGCTGTCTAAATGTGCTCAGTATGGGTTATACTAACCACAGTTAAAAGGAACGCCCTTATACCATTTACACACTGTATGACAAACCTTCGTGTAGTCAACCACCTTTTTCCGTTAAATTACTCACTTATAATTCAATTGTTTTTATGTCACATACCCTATAAATTATGTATTCATTTGTTCAACAAAAAACCGCTCTTCATTTTTAAGATAAATAAATAAATAAATAATCACAGGACAATGTCACACAAATTGACCTAGTCCCAAACTAAGCTCTAGGCTTGTACTATGGGTACTAGACAACGATAAACTTACTTATATAGAGAAATATATACTTAAATACATAGAAAACATCCAAGACTCAGGAACAAATACTCGTGCTCATCACACAAATATCTGCCCTTACCGGGATTTGAACCCAGGACCCCTAGCTTCGAAGGCAGGGTCACTCCCAACTAGGCTAGCGTGTCGTCAAACTAAACTTTAGTTTATTAGAAAACACTATAATAGTAATGAGGGCGCCACTGGACGCTCGGCGCTCTCTTAAATGCCGTAACAAGGAAAACACTGTTATCGTCGCTTCGCTCTAGGATGAACCAATTGTTATCATCGTAAATATATCGTTTACTTATGTCACACCCTTATAACGACTCGTAAGCTTAGTTAGTAGTGCCCCTTCAGTCCTGGGTTCAAATCACAGAGAGAGCAGATATTTCTGTAATGCTAATGTGTGTGAGTATTTATTCCAGTCTTAGATGCTCTTTATGTATTTAAGTATGTATTGTATTCCTCTATGTAAGTAGTTTAAGTAAGTAGTAAATACAATCGTAGAACTTAGTTTGAAATTAGATGAATCTGAGTAACATTGTCTACACTTATATTTTTATAACGTCACATTTTTCATCGCCATGTGTTCCCGTGGATATCGTAAGAGGCGACTAAGGGTATAGGGGTTGCAGTATTGTTCGGCGATGGGCTTGTTAACTGTTACTATTATACTAGTAAACGTCTTAGCCTGAGTTTGTAAAAATGTGGTTGCAGAATTTAAATAAGTGTTTTTAGAGTTGTTGATATTTCTGTAGGTCTGGGTACCCCACTCTGGGAAGAAGGCGATATATGTATGCGTGTATGTCGTTGGTGGGGTGTCATGTTGTGAGGCGTGCAGGAGGAGCAGCTGCACCCGCGCTGGGCGGCGACGGTGGACGCGCTGGGGCACGCGAGCCGCAAGCTGGGCCAGCCGGGCGCGGCGCTGCGCTACCACGAGCGCGCGCTGGCGCTGCGGCCGGGGCGCGCGGGCACGTACGCCGCCATGGGGCTGTGCCTGGCGCTGCTGGGCCGCGAGCGCGACGCCGCCGACGCGCTGCACGCCGCGCTCTCCCGCGACCCCGACGACGTGGTGGCGCTGGCGCTCCTGGACGCCATCGTCGACAAACTCGATACCACCTTGACTGGTAACCCTTTTCTGCCTTCGTTTCATGACCCGGTTTTATTAGTAGCTAATGCATGTGGCTACGATAACTTTAATTGGTTCTAAATCTAACGGCGTGCAAAATATTGTACATAATACGGTCAGTGAAATAAATATCCGTTGCAAAGGAGAAGTTTACTTTCCTTTTCACTTCTCATGCTCTTAAAATGCTACTTAAATCTCTGCGAATCGGGACTAAAGCTCCTTATTAATCTCTAGGGATTAAATATTTTTTTTTTATTACTTTGGAAACCCCTAAACAACCAATCACGGTGTTTGTGAATGGAGGATTATCGCCATTTTCAGTGATTGTTCCTCAAAATGAGAACTGTGCAAATATATAAAAAAAAAAGATTTAATTTCGTGAAACACGATTAATTATTACAAATATGAATCTATTTAATCATATTAAGGCCGAACTCTTTTATTATGCGTGGTCCAATTACTTTTAAAATGGTTTCCAAGTTTGAATCTGTTGGCTAAATATGCAAGCATTTAAAACATCACTTTACAAAAAAACCGCGAAACTTTTTTTCCTATTTGTATTTTGAATAGATGTTCATAACTTGTATTTAGCGTACGTTGTTAAAAAACAATATTGTTTAGAACGTCGTTTTTTTCCTCGCGTTCAAAGTAAAAAGTAGAGTGTTTAACGCGAGACTAAACAACCATAATAACACTCGAACTACAGCCACCCTCGGTCGCAAGCTCGCTCGCGTGACTAAACATCTCGTGTCATTATGGCTTGTTTTAGTCCCTTGTTGAACAATCTGCTATTGTTTTTATGACAGGATTAAATAAGAAATGTAACTCTAATGCATCTATAGTAAGTTTACATTCCATTGGCAAATTACATTGGTAGAGCTTGAGGAGGCTAAATGCTGGTCAATGTTCAAACAAACCCCGCTCTATATTCCAAATCGCTTGAGTTAAGCGCCAATAGTATGGTTAAGTTTAACCATTAGATTCAGATTCTTAATTAATAAAATAAAAAAAACTACAGGTCATAAATGATAAGAATACAGGTCCTTATATTCTATGTATGGCAAATAGGTACTTGATCGGTCGCATTAAGTCATTATTTTCAGTGAGAAATTTTATAAACGCTATCAAATACCACAGAACTATATCGAGATAAAAGGAAAGAGTTCGTCGATTTGTATGAGAACCGAGCGTGTAACATTTTGCGAAGGTACTTTGACGTCACGCGGGTGTTTTAGTGATGTGCATAACATAAACATAATCGTTTCCAATCGTGTCAACGATCGCAACCTGTGATCGCAACATAAGTAAAAAAAGTTAAACTGAGAACCTCCTTTTTGAAGTCGGTTAAAATACCAAAACCTTCTCCTAAATGTAGCGAATATTTTTCTGATAACCGCATCAAAATTGGATCAGCCAAACGCGAGATAACCGCGGAAAAACATACATACATACGGATAAAACTGAGAACCTCCTTATTTAAGTCAGTTAAAATACAAAAACCTTCTTGTAGTATAACAAATACTTTTCTTAAAAACGAATCAAAATCGGTCCAGCCAAACGCGAGATAATCGTAGACAAACATACATACATACGGGTCAAACAGAGAACTTATTTTTATTGAAGTCGATAAAAAAACCAAAACCTCGTAAGTATAACAAATACTTTCCTGAAAACCGCATCAAAATCGGTTCAGCCAAACGCGTGATAAATACATAGGTACATATGGATAAAACTGAGAACCTCTTTTTTTAAATCGCTTAGAATATCAAAACCTCCTAAGTGTAACAAATACTTTTCTGAAAACCGCATCAAAATCGGTTAAGCTAAACGTGTCAAACAGAGAACCTCCTTTTCTGAAGTCTGTTAAAAATAAGCACTTTATGCACAAGAATATTGTGACGTATAAATCTGATGTACCTTTTCAGTATTTGAAATTATCACTACTTACATCTATAATAGTCGGATAAGCAGGGCCTCTATTCAACTGCGTTATAACGATATCGTTTTTGACCTGTTTCCGTATTGTCAACGTTTTGATAACTCTTATGTCATTTACAATAATGGCAACTGTGACATGAACAATTCTTAAACGTGTCAAACACGATATCGTTTTAACGCACCCGAATAGAGGCCCTGTACTGTATAATCAATTCGCCGAAACTTTGATTGGCCAGTAAAGGGAATACATGAAACAAATCTGGCTGTGTTTTGTAGGAAACCAGTTTTTGCGACCAATTCAATCCATTTATTTTTTACAAGAGGATCTTTCGGAAAACTGAAACAAATTTGCAATACAGTAACTATATTTTTAAATTATCGATATAACTATAATTATTATCATTTCGTCAATAATATTTAATTTTGTCTACTATTTCATTACATAATATTAGGTTTAAAAAATAATTATCATTTTTCTGATTTCATAATCGATTTTAATCGACTAAGAAATCGGCACTGGAAATCGCAGGGTACAAAACTATTATCTTACTTTTGACAGAAAATGAGAATTCAACCTTGAACGCGTCGCACTTGTGTGCTCGACAGTTTGGATTGTTTTATTTTCGTTGCTGGTTTTCAATGCACACCAAGTCTGGCGCGTTAAATTAAAGTCGCAATGGAAAAGTAGCATTTGACACAGAGTCGACCGCAACTGTTTATGTGAAATTAATACTGAGCAACAAAATAAATTGTTTTATAAATAATAACAGATATTTTAGGGCAAATAGTACTTACCGATGAAAGGAAATATCGTTATTTACAGCTCCAACTTTTTTGGTGGTGTTTGAACACGTTTTTATCGAGCAAGGGGCCATTTTATTTTTCTAATCGAACGTCACACGCAGAATGCGGTCGAGAGCGGACTGAGCATCGCGGCCAGCAACGACGATGTTTTAGTCGTCGTTTTGGCACGCGAGGCACATGCACTCTTTCCTTCTATCTCGATATAGTTCTGTGTCAAATACAAAAGAAGTCACTCACACGCTAATGACAGCCAACCAGAGCTAATGTCAACCTTGCCTCATAGACACTTAGATGTTTTTGCGCTGGCAACCATGACTGAAATTACCTATTAACGGCAATTGAAAAGGTTAACTAGCTGTATTACCATCCTTCTTGAACAGGCTGTACACACTCAGTAAGACTCTCAGAGACTGACCGTCGACTCTCGCAATGCCTCGGCGCGTCAGCCTTGAGAATACCTCTCACCGCTCTCGGTTAGACGATCTCTGGATATCTCGCGTGTGTACAGTCGCGGAATTAAAAGGTTCACTTCAATGCTGTTGACGTGCAAAAGTTAACCTTTTTTATACAATGTTCTATTTGTACAGAGGAGGAGATCCCGCAATTCCCGTTCGGGCCCATCGTGCTCGCGCCGCCGCCGGCCGCGGCCGCGCGTGACGACTCCACCGACCACTCCGACATGAGCATGAGCTTCGAGCTCAGCATGACGGGCAACGACTGAATATACCATCCCAACTATACGGACTTTCTATACCTCACCTTTAAACATTCCTTTTGTGTCACCGTATCGTTTTTTGGCTTCCTGAACTGTTCAAATAATATTTGCGTGACAGGTGACAATTCGCTATATCAGAATCAGAATCAGAATCAGAATCAGAATAATCTTTATTCAAGTAGGTTTCCAAATAATAAACTCTTTTGAAACGTCATAGTAGCGACTTAGCCTAAATTGACTGCAGGTTCAAATCGCGACCGATCAGAGAAGAACCTGTAAGAAACTCTGTCGGATGTCTTTTTTTTTTCCGACGTTCGCAACCTTTTGTCGTAAGGACTAAACATTTTATTACAAGCAATTCAGTCCCAAGCATTGTTATCATTAATATAGTCTTTAATACTATAATATGCTTTAGAAATTAGTTTACGCTTAACGTAACTCTTAAATTTATTTACTGATAGTTCAGTAACATTACTTGGGAGCTTATTATAGAACCTAATACAATTACCCATAAAAGAGTTTTTTATTTTATGGAGCCGCGTGAAGGGCACTGCGAGCTTATATTTATTTCTGGTATTAACATTATGTATGTCACAGTTCTTTCTAAATTTAGCGATGTTTTTATGAACATACATAATGTTTTCATAAATGTATTGACCGTGCATGGTCAATATGTTAATTTCTTTAAACTTATCTCTAAGCGAGTCTCTCTGGCCCATCTTGTAGACAGCACGAATAGCCCTCTTCTGCAGAACAAAGATGCTATTTACATCAGCAGCACTACCCCACAGTAAAATACCATATGACATAATACTATGGAAGTAACTAAAATAAACTAATCGAGCGGTATCTAAGTCTATTAATTGCCGAATCTTATTAACTGCAAAAACTGCAGAACTGAGTCTACCCGCCAATCCAGCAAGATGAGGACCCCATTGGAGCTTGGAGTCTAACGTTATACCAAGAAACACTATCATTAACTAGGTCTAGTTTGTCATTTTTAATAGTTACAGTAGTTTGACTATTTTTCACATTAGTAGTCATGAACTTTATACATTTCGTCTTTTTCTCATTCAGTAATAAATTATTAACACTAAACCAATCGACTACTTTTGATATAGCATTGTTTACATTGACATTAAACTGCTGTTGTCGTTTAACTTTGAACACAAGTGACGTATCATCAGCAAACAAGACTATATCATGGTTGTCCTTTATAAGGTAAGGTAAGTCATTTATGTAGATGAGGAATAAAAATGGACCCAATATTGAGCCCTGTGGTACGCCCATTGAGACCAATGACCCAGGTGATCGTACTCCATTCACGTCTACCCTTTGTATACATTGCAAAGTTAGGCAGCGACCACACCGACGCGTAAAATTCGGTCTCGTTGCGTAAAGAAAAGAATGGGTCATATTAATTACATGGCGTCAATTTTGACGGACCGTAATTTACGCACCGTTTAGCTCCGGTGTGGTCGCTACCATTACAAGCTTTTACTTCAGTGGGATTCATATCAGCTGCGCATTGTATACACATGAAATGTCACCGGTAAAAAAAAAATGTGCAATGATTTCTACAACATTCTATGTCATTTAAGTCACAATAAGTACGATTTGAATGGTTGCGTTTAAAAGACTTATTCTTTTAAATTTTCTATGGTTTTACCTTGTGTGAGTTGCCAGTCTAAAAATGAATTTATCGAAAACTTAAAACTTACAGGCAACCATAGTGCATCAAAAACATTAAGCATAGTTTTTGGCCGTTTAAAGAAAATACTCGGGATCACCCTATTCACCCCTGTGATTCTATTCACCCCATTTTACGGTATCGTGTTTGACATGTTTTAGCATCGTTTGTCACAGTCGCCATTATTATCTATGACATAAGAGTTATCAAAACGTTGACAATACGGAAACAGGTCAAATACGATATAGTTATTACACTTATTACCGTGTAGAATTCCAGCCCTGATCAGCCACACTGCTTACATTAGCGCCTCCAGAAGACATGCAGTCAGTGTAGCGGGTTTCCATTGAGAGCGCAGTGGGGCAATTTTTGAAGCTCGTCGACGAAAAATAACTAACTTTAAAACCAATTTGTGCAGGGTTTAATCTACGAACGGGCCCACCTTTTGGATTTGATATCATAACGACTTCGTCATATCAAATCCAAAACGTGGGCCCGCTCGTATTTCGCCGGCGAGCTTTAAAAATTGCCTCCCTGCGGGACCCGTTAGCGTAATCACCGCTGGCAGTGGAAACCCCGTTTCAGTCTTATATGGGACGAGCAATGGAAAACAAACATTCATTATTGAAATAGTTTATTTGCAATAACAGTTCGATTGTATACCTTTAAAATCAAATACAAGCCATTACACCGTTAAAATCAACATTTCATGATTTGACGATCTAAAATGCTATAAAATTTTCCAAATGTGACCGAATACGTTAAAAGCCCATAAAATGTTAAAACCGGGCTTCAGGCATTAAAACCGTAAAATCCTACATCTATTAGGCACCATATGTAAAATTTGTCTAAGGAACATTCCTACGCGGGAGCGTATGATTTGGCATTCGATTGTACATCGATAAAAATCAACAAAAACAAAAAATAACATTTAAATTGTGATACAATAATGTAACTTCTTTAAACTTTAATCGGTACTAAGGACTCCCCTGAAGTACCGATTAAAGTACTAATCTATCAAATTAACAATCAATAAATGCTGACGAACCGCCGAACTTAATAGCGTCAACAACATACTTCCGACGATCTGCCGGTTTTCACAGAATTTGATCTAGACAGCTTAGATTTTGAAAATGAAACCATCTTTAAATTAATTACTTACGTAGTCTTTAAGAGTACGAAGATAATTTTGGCGCAATTTTGAAGTCTACTCTGAAATATCAAGAATTCTTAACGAAAACCGACAGATTTCGAACTCATACGTCGTAGTTACAACAGATGAAATTCATAGATCTACCTCAGTCTGATTACAATTAATAAGATGTAAAGTTAATTTGAATTTAGATTGCGAAAAGGTCGTAAGAATACATTTCAAAACACGTCAAAAGTAACAAGTTTCCTTAGCGTCCTCAAACCTGCGAAGTTTGTAAGAAATTGCTTCGGTCAGTTTCTAGCTTCAGACTAGGTGATGTATGAATAGCTGGTCGCGGCTAGTCGCGACGGCGATAGTCATCGTCTGGCAGCGCTGGCTCGAGCTCGCTGGCACCGGTGGCCGGCGAGGGCGTGCCGCCTAAGGGTTAAGTTTTAAATTTATATATAGGCGCTAACATGACTGTTCTCTAGTTTGGAAGTAACAGGGCAGAGGTGGATCAGAACGAGTCTTAGCCACTACAGTACAGCTCGCAAAGTAGAGCAGGTGTTTTATTAGAAATACGTAAAACAATTAATTATTAAACTATTATTTTTACCATTCACATTATTTCAATTTGGGTATAATAGACCATATTTTTCTTTAGTGTTATTTGGCTATTCGTTGTTATACTTACATTATTTCTTAATCGCTCAAAGGTGATCTGGAAGAGATCCCTTAAAGGGGCAAGTTTGCCCTTGTAAATAACTGCTATATTTTTTACTATTTTATAATTGTTCCCTTTTGTTTGTACAATTAAATACATAAATATCACCGGACAATGTCACACAAATTGACCTAGTCCCAAACTAAGCACTAGGCTTGTACTATGGGTACTAAACAACGATAAACTTACTTATTAGAAATATATACTTAAATATATAGAAAACATCCAAGACTCTGAAACAAATACTCGTTCGTGGTCATCACAAATATCTGCCCTTACTGGGATTTGAACCCAGGACCACTAGCTTCGTAGGCAGGGTCATTACCAACTAGGCCAATGTGTAGTCATTACATGCATACTTTGAATACTACTACTCTAGGGAGTAGTTATGACGGTGGTAAACTAGTAAAAAATTGTTATTAAGGGCGTGTCACATTGGCATACGAAACTAAGCGCAGAAAACTTAGATACAACAGAGTTTTAGAAAGGCTACGTACTATACGCTCCGCCCGTCGAGCCGAAGAGCTCGTGCTTGTGCGCGCCAGCCTTGGAGTTGCGCATCAGAGGCCTGTGCTCCGACTGCGCGTGCTGCCACGCCCAGCACGAGCGGCAGAAGTAGCTGGGGAGAGAAGTGAAGTTTTAACGAAAAATAACTTAACAGTACTTAACTATATATATATAAATATCATCGGACAATGTCACACAAATTGACCTAGTCCCAAATTAAACTCTAGGTTTGTACTAAGGGTACTAGACAACATTATATAGAAAAACTAGCGACCCGCCAGCGGCTTCGCCTGCTGCAATTTTTTTTTTCTTTCAAGTCACTTATGGGTATGAAAAATAGATATTAGCCGATTCTCAGACCTGAATATACATATAAAATTCGGTTAAGCCGTTTCGGAGGAGTATGGTAATTAACACGAGAATTTTATATTCTAGATACACTTCAATAAATGGAAAACATCGATGACTCGGGAACAAATACTGGTGTGCTTTATACAAATATCTGCCTTTTCCAATATTTGAACCCGGGACCGCTAGCTTTGAAGGCAGGGTCACTACCAACTAGACCAACGTGTCGTAAATAACCCACTTACTGGAACCCAATGTACTGGTTATTGGTACCTATTTTTTTCCACGTGAGGCTTTCATAAGATAAAAAAAAACTAAAAAACGTTAGGAAGTTTAAAGTGTACCGGAAGCAGACTGGCTCGCGGCAGAAGTAGGGCCCCTGTCGCAGACTGCACGCCGAGCACATGGAGTCCTCCAGGTACGGGTCCACCTGCACCTGCGACACCAGCACTGTTTTATTTCACCAACACATACCCGTATGATATCAAACATTCTCGTGATCCCTTTTGGAACTACAAAGTTCTCGGTAAAAAACGTCGAAGGTATCAAGGAATTTGCTGAACTGACAAATTGTAAAAAAACTAGTCTAGTGCGAGTCAGACGCGCGCAGAGGGTTCCGTAGCGCTGCACCTTTCAAAAGATACAGCTTTTTAAAGTTAGGACGGACGGACGGACAGACACAAACAAACAGCGTAGACATATTAGTAGGCATATTAATAGGGTCTCGTTGGGCTCCTTTAGGTACCGAACCCTAAAAATGTGAGAAGAGAAAATAGAATTGTATTTTGTAATACCATCGTCATCGTCATTTAAAATTTAGATCTCGTCGTCATCTTGAATAATTTAGCGCGACCTCACACGCTTCCTTCCAAGCCATGCCAAGGAGCTCCGGCACTCAGCGATGCCGTGTCGATGTTTACATCAAATAATATAATTACTCGTATAGAGAAGCAGGGAAACTCCATACTACAAAAACGACACTCACGTATACTACTAGCGACACCGTGAGCTGTAAAAGAAGTAGCAAATAGCGGACAAATCAAATGGCACCCGGAAAAAAAAAAACTTTTAGTTTTATATGAAGAAACGAGTACAAAGCTGAAGGACAAATTAACAAAAACACTTCAGCTGTATAACCACTTCTTCAGATAAGTTAGTAAATAAATACCTACAAGCATTTTTGATGCCATTGTAAAGATATACCTACTCTTTTACAACTTTATAATAGTGTAACGTAATAACGTTAAACGATTCAACGGGAATAATCAGCAAGTTTCTCAAATACCACTTTAAAAAAACATTGTTAGAATTCATTATTAAAT
The DNA here is from genome assembly GCA_949316455.1 of Acleris holmiana. Classification (NCBI taxonomy): domain Eukaryota; kingdom Metazoa; phylum Arthropoda; class Insecta; order Lepidoptera; family Tortricidae; genus Acleris; species Acleris holmiana. Next base: position 14,206,421 of record OX438771.1, on the reverse strand, counting down.
TACAGCGTTATTTTAGTATAAAACCATTCACGTCAAATGTTGAAATACTTGACCGCGTTCAAGAAAAACTTATGAAAATTAAATGTCATAAAAATTGCAGATTTTTGGTCTTTTAAACGGTATGTACATAAAATCTTTCTGAAATTACTGTATACTCAAACGTTACATTAATATCTGACAAATTAATATTATATCGAAACCACTCGATACACATGATTTTTACATTTTCAAAAAGTGGACATTTTGGAGTGCATTTGACAGTCGTTTTCGTTCGAGGTAACCCTACCATACTCATCACATTTCGATGTAGATAACTGGATAACTGTTAGTGGCACGATTCCATTGTACTAGAGTATCATTACCCGCAAAAGGAAAATAAACGTGAACGCAGTTTCAGGTTAGACAGGTGAGAAAAAGAGCTAGGTACCTTCTTTGTGAACTTGGGCGTGCGTATGGTGATGAAGGCGGCGGCGACGGCGCGCACGTACGAGCGCGCGTTGCCGAACGTCACGCGGCCCGAGCCGATCGGGTACTTCACTTTGTCCGTGTCGATTCCTGCAATTATAAATGATTCTTAATTATATGGACTTTTAAAATGAGGTTAAGAGTCTTTATAACAAGTTAGTAGATAGCTTTGATGCGGCATGTGGAACGGCTATCATATAGGTATTCCGTAGGGTTGGTAATTATGAATTTTGGCATCATTGGGAAATTCAGAGCGGGGTTCAGGTGTGGAATTCTCCAGACGGGTGCATCTTTGATCTAGGCTAGAAGAGCTAGGTTTGGAGGACAAAGGACAAAATTTCTAAAATATTTTATTTGGGGGATTGGGGGATATCAAACACACCCATAGCAACGTTAGACAGGTGGAAAAAACGTAAAAAATCTTATTAGAGCGGAAATAATTTTTTTTGGAAGATCGAAGTAATACAAACTATTTAAAATTCTTTGACTAAAATGGAAAAAAAAAACAGTTTTTCCGCCTAGAGCGAAAACTACAGCTCCTACGAAAAAAAGTTTAATATATCGAATAGTAGGATAATAGGAATTGCATGAACCGAAAAGCTAATTCTACCAGTCTACTATGCATAGCACACTGGTGTAAAGGCACCCTAACCAGGCAATAAGGCATGTTTGTCGGGAAGTTCCGTACTGACCGGCATAGACCACGCCGGAGAAGAGGTCGTTCATGATGGCGGCGAGCGCCTGCGCGCTGAGCATGCCGTGCAGCGCGCCCACGAACACCGTGCGCGCCGGCTCCAGCCGCGCCGCGCCGCCCGCCACCCAGCTGGCCTCGCTCACCGCCCACGGGATCACCTGCACCTGCAACCGGGGACTGCCTAAGGGGATTGCTATCATAACTACTACCAAGTATTAACATTACTCAGTGCTGTTCAAAACAAAACGGAGTAAACACTACTAAACCCATGTACCTACTCATCATAGTGCCTTTTACCTGTGGACAGCCTTATACTACTACGTCAAAAAAACAAATATTAATGATATTCTTACATATAGCCTTCAAGAGTTTGTATCTGCGCTTCTACAATTTTCCTAGAAGAGACGAGTCCAGTTTGCTAAAACTTACACCAAGCTATTTAATTTATTAGCAAACGTTTACTGGAAGGCTAAGGGCGGATGAGCCTAACGCAACGACGGCCACAGGAATCATTTGGATAATCATAGCAATCCTTTGCTTAACCATTCGTCCTTTCGTTCAAAATGTACTTTTAGTTGACAAAGAGAATATGATAGCTATAAAATAAGCTAATAACAAATTCATTCGTAATACATTCCATCTTTGTGGACTTATCTAATCTGTTTTGACTTAGTAGGTTCCCATTAAAAAGCTGATACAATAGCAATTTCGTTAGAAGCAACCAATATTAATTGGTTTCCTTCGCTCACGCCTAGGTTAAGTAAGAAAAGGAGTACAACAACAAAGCGAGTAGGGTTATCATCTTTCCAAACTGACTTCGTGCAAGTTTTTCTTTTCTGTAGTGGTTTACATCGAAATTACCATCACGGATATATTTAATATTTCCAATCTGTTAGTGTACCTGAATTTTAGATTTTAATATGTTATTTTAATTTGCATTTTATTTTACATTAATATTAAGTTGACAGATGATTATTACGAAAAAACCTGACCAAAGTTATAGTATAGAAAAAGTTGCCCTACCCGTCGCCTTAACCTTTTTTCAGGCATCATCCATATCCAAATTATTTAAATATTGGGAATTTAATTCAGAGCAAGTAACATTTCACGAAAACTCAATTAGATTTGAACTCTAAAGTAAGGCACTAAGGTTGAAATTGTAACTAAACCTGTGTGGTCAATGTAGAGCCTCTGCCTGGAAAAGGGTTAAGTAGATATTAGAGAGTAGATAGATTAGTGGTACTTACGTCCTTGGACTGGCGCTTGCGGCAGGCGATGCGGTAGTACCAGTCGGTGCGGTCGCGGCGCGAGGCGGCCAGCAGCGCGCGCACGCGCCGCTCGCTCTCGAACGTCACGTACGCGAACCCGCGCAGCGGCGCGCCCGCCTCGCGCCCCGGCCACTCCACGCTGACACCACAAAATAAATAACATAACACACACTGGACACGATTCCATCTCCGTTTCTAACTTATACATCCTACACAATCATGGGAATCAATTTGTGGTGTAGGTCTCGTGGCCCGACCGACCGATATAAGTGTCATAAATATGAGGTAGGTATAGGTTATGTTTTTTTCCTTCAGCTGGCCCGAAGGGCCAAAACAACCTAGAAATAGGAGCTGCGCATTAGCGGAGCGTCAACACCGTTACAATTTGAATTTGAAACAGAAAGATTGGTCAGTCGGACAACGTTTTCGGACCACGCGGCCGGAGAGCAATTGCTCATCATTGATTACAAATTTGTATGGAGATGAAACTGGTTTATGGGAAGGTAAACAAACCCTCTAAGAACAGAATTAAACAACTCAGCGTTTCACAAGTCAGACAATTAGCTCTCTTTGCCGAAACTAAATTATGGTGAAACCACAAAGTACCAACACAGAGGCTCGAAGCCGTAATTTACATTATAATGTAGACGTTACCCAAGTCATATTGGGAATTGTAATGTAAAGCAAAGTTGTAGCTCAACTGTACATAAATAAATAAAAAATTATAAGGTCGTAAGGTATTAACACAACGTTAATTCCAACAACCGCGTCATTAATTAGAGTTTCGTATATTTTTTATTTTTGGTACATTAAAGAGATCACATACATTAACAACTGTGTTGGCATAACTTACCTCAATACTAACGCAAAATGTATGAAACTTGATAAACTTCTCGTAAACAAACGAAGTTATTTCAAACTTCATACGACAGACACAAGATTCATAATTCGGCGAGTGCCCCACACGCTAATGGGCCGTTAGGTACACGTTCACTGCTGCTACGTAGCGCGTAGCGCTACGCTCGTAGCAGATCCCAGCGTTTTACCGCTTTGTAGCGATAACTGCCTACGAGCATGAACCGCCAAACGGGTTGTTGGCACTAAAAAGTGTTAAGTGTCAGGGGTAATAAATCCTTGCTGAAAATGAGATGTGCAACACGTTAACGGACAGAACGCCTAGAGGTCTTTGTCCTGTATCGCGTAGAGGCCTACTGTCGTGTCAGAAATCTTTCTTCAAGGACAGCGGCTGTAGGCGTTCTGTCCATCGTCGTTAAGTAGTGTAGTGTTGTGTTGTGTTGCAACTGACCGCACGGGCACGAAGGGTCGCAGCGCGTGCAGCAGCGCGTGCTCGGAGATGTCCCAGGGCAGGCCGCCCATGAACACCTTGGCGGACCAGCCGCCCGCCGGGTCCAGGCTGCGCGCCGGCAGCGCGCCGCTCCAGCTCAGCGCCGCGCCCGGCGCCACGCCGCCTGCCGCACACACACATGCACAACACCCCAAACATCTAACACCAGCGTCACTAAACGCTTTCTACCCACAAACTACTCAACTAAACTCCTAACACAACTAATTGGAGTTTTTGAAGGTTATCTCTGCCAAGATGATATACGGCCGCTGAAGTTTTCGAAGGGTATCTTTGCTATGGGTCTTAGAATTACAAATGAGAGCACACTTGTCTCATGACACTTAATTGGCTAGATTTCGGATACCAAATAATTTAACCCAACTGCTCGTTACTAAGTTTTAGATCAAATAGAACAAAAAAAATATCATAAAATTCATAAATCATAACGTGACATTTCCATAGCCTTTAGAAATAATATTGTAAAGTATAAAGACTTGACAGACCTAAATATAGTCAAGACCCTTCCTCATCACATAAATTTCATAAATATCTAACTAAGTATGAAAAACTAATCATTAAAATTTAAGCCACAAACGCACAGAGCGGAGGCAACGCGTTCCCATATTAAAACCGCTTCCGCCCCACTTTTAGAATACGCCGCCTACGCTCTCAGCGCTTAAAACTATTGCAATCATATTGCTATAGACAAAATACATCACAGAACTAGGGTTTATTAGACTTACCGGCGCAAACATTGCGAAGAGAGTTCATATAGAATGTTACTACGGATCGCTATTGCAATTGTGAATGTCTTTGTCAGTTGCAATGTATAAACTTGTATTATTTTATCAAATGAACACAGAATTATACAATACAAGAATATTTACAGAAAGAGGCGCGGCGCGGCAGGAGGCGGAGGTCGGTGCGCGACGGCGCCTCCTCGCGGGGCTGCTCCGGCGGCCACGGGGGCTCCACCTGCCGATGCAACAACAGATCAATGTCTCGCAAACAGGATTAATTACTTTCTACCACCTTTGGCGGCCGAAGAGTACCCATCATTGGGACGAAGTTACAGAAATTAAGTTCAACAAATCTCTTGTTCAACTTTACAGAACTGTTTTGGTTCGTGGTGTCATCTCTAACGAGCAAAATAACATGAGTAATAACCCAAAACGAAGATTTAAGGCCGCTGAGGCACTTTGAGAATTTTATCGAAAGATTGGCCCAACCGGTCTATATTTCAACTTTAAAGAACCGCCCCTCCGGGAAACTATTTCAAAATAAAAAGAAAACCACAGTGGATTCATTTTATAAGCTCGGGTCCAATGCAATGACAGACAAATGGACAGACAACCAGGCAATTACTTGCGTAGAGGGTGGACTACCAAAGACAAGGGCAAAACTTTCTTATACAAAATCTATAGGAACGCAGTACTACTTTCAAGGGAAAAAATATATAAAATATCCTAAAATTTGACAAAAATAATGCCACAGCCAGATTGTACCAATTTTCTATATTAAATTTGATAAAAACAATTGCAAATGGCTCCGAAATAATATTAAAATATAAATATAATGCAGTTTAATGTACCGTATAAGTTTAATTATACAGTAAAATTAGTTTGTACCAAGTTTTGAATATAGGAAATAAACCTCGGCTGATTTTACACCTTAGTCTGAAATTATGTACTACTGGGTTCTATATTTTAAAACTAAACCCATAACTCCCTTGAGGGTAAATAGGCTAAAACTGCCCTATACGCCACTCTTTCCGAGCATGTGGGTGAATCAACTTTTAAAGTCCTCCTTTTCTACACGCTAATAAAAACTTACTAGAATATGTGAGATTGATAATGGTTTACACATGTTAAAATTAGATAATCAGATTTTCGGATTTCACTATTCATAATCATAAACCAATTCTATAATTTTGTAAAAACATGGTAACGCAGTGGAAAATGCACGTTTTTCATACAAAACCCGGGGACAACGTCGTCCCCTGCGTTACCTGATATATTTGTGTAAATCATAGAAGAATTTTTAAAATTGTCAGCTAGAAAGTAAGTTTAATTATCTGATTTATTCAATATATTGACCACATCAAAAAAAAAAATTGCATTCTACCAAATTAAGGTGACATAGTGAGACATGTCGAAAATTGGGGAGTACCTTAAAAGTTGATTCACCCATGTGCGATGAAATATAATGTAAGGTCCTCACCAGTTTCTCGAGGTTGTCGTAGGAGAGACGCGACTGCAGCGACGAGTGCGCGCGCGCGCTTGTCGGCATCGCCAGGGCCTTCTGGAACAAGCAAACTACACTCGACTGCCCGCCACACTGGCCCAGTACATAGAGACTAGCGCCATACCGGAGACGGATCGTTAGCGGGAACGTAAGCATTACTTTAACCATTTCAACGCTTTGTCATATACAAAACCAGAGAGAGTGGCAACTTTGCCTCACAGATAAGGTCTATTTTACGCTGTCAACTGTGACAGCAATATCCGTCAATGGCGTTGAAAAGGTCCGTTTAAAAAAAATTAGGTAGAAGTATTGTGTACAAAAATAAACTAGGTTGTTGGGTTCTTCATTAAGACGGCACCACAATTACATAGTACTTTTAAAGATTTAAGGCAATTTTAAATTTTTTGAACGGAGCGACATATTACGCGTCCATCGTCCTTTCGGTGGTAGATAAGAGAGATAACGATGATGTGCGAACGAGAGGTACGAATGTACTTGACAAAGGCTAAATGTGTTTTTCAATATAAAACTCATACATAGGTAGCAAAAACACCTGGAGATCTATTAAGAGCGCGCCGAGCGTCCAGTGGCGCCCTCATTGCTTTCATTGTGTTTTCTAATAAACTAAAGTATTATATTAAAATCAAAGAGCGCTTTATTGTTGTAAAAATCAATACACAATTTAAAGAGAATATGACATAACAACAACTGAACTATGAGTGAGCAACTTAACGGAAAAAAAGTGGCTACCATTTTCTACACTACACAAACGTTAAAGGTTATTAAACTGTGTCATGTATGCTGTATATTGCGTATTCATTGGTAAAACAGTAAAGCGTTCTTAGATTTTAAGATAATACTGTAGTTATTAGAAAAAAAACAATAAAAGTAAAGAGGGCGCCACTGGACGCTCGGCGCTCGCTTAATGAATACAAGAAACAAAATATGCGCCTACCTAAATTGTCACACCATATCTTATGGTATGTAAATGGCACATACACATCGTTCAGAATCACTACTGTACCAAAAAGAAATACAAAATTGCAATACAAAATTGAATCTCATATGCGCTGTTTGCTGCTTAAATGGTACGAATAATCATGTACAAAAAAGCCAAAACTAAAGCTGAAAATACAAAGAAAACTACGTTAACATTAAATGCAAGATCGCTAAAAACTACACGCGCTAGTCAAACAAAAATAACACTTACTAAAGACGCCACAAGGTCCGTTATCCCCTGGTTGGAATCATCCCAGCCTCCGGGCCGCGCATGCTCGCTGCAACAATTACACGGTAATTAGTCCATTAAGAGCTTTTGGAGGAAATTGATATTAATGAAGAGTAGTTCAGGAATAAAATTAGCAAAAGCGACAGTTATTTTAGTTAAGAATCCTTAGTGCCTTCGGATCCTTTCACTTGCCAAATATCCTGGATAGTAGTGTACGCAGAGACATTGCATGTGTTTGAATGCTGACTATTTCATCTCACTCAGTTTACAAGGTGCAAGGCAGGGTAAAACGATTAAAAAACCGAAAGCATAAAAATAACACTATTCTGCAAACACCACCACCAACGATGCTTATACATTCGAAGTCATAAATACATACACGTTCCCAAGATTTGGCGCGATGGCCGATTAGATATGTGCAGACATACAGAGCAGCACGTACCGCCGGTGTAATTTTATAACTGCGTGTATTATAGCTTCAATTTTCCAAAGTGTTAACTTGCCTGTAGCTGACGAAGGCCGTGGGATGCCGCGGCGGGAAGCAGTTGGCCGGCACGAGCGCGCGCGGGGACTGCGCTGCCTCGGGGCTGCCGGGCTCCTCCCAGCGCCACTCGCTGTCGCCATTTTCCTAACCAAACAACCAGAATAACTCTAGGGGCTTATAAACTATCAACGTTTTCACGGTGTATCGATGGGAGTCTTTTTTTAACATAAAAAGTAAGAGTAAGGACAGAGCTACAAATTACCGTAGACCGTAATGGTTTTCCAACCCATTAAGGCTACGTCCACACTAAGACTTGCTTAACCTGGTGGCCCCGGAGTGATGTCAGTTATCGAGAATTCAAGCATGAGATTAACAAAAAAACAGAATATTTGCTCGACTCCGGACCTCAGTCGAGAGTAGACACTCCAAGAACAGACTTCACAGAATTCTAAGAACACGTCAGTGCCTAAGTAAAGGGCATTGGGTAAGTTTGTATAAACAATATTGTAGTTATTTTTTTTCAGCGGCTTCTGATTTTTAGATATTTAGAGGACCTCTAAATACACATGGATACATAGAACTTATGGCGTTTAATAATATCAGAGTCGAGATATTAACAATTTAGGTTTTCAGTTTTTGGTATACAAAAAGTGCACAGAGATATCAATATTTAAATATCTCGGCTCTGATGCACTTAAAATGATGACATTGTATAACAAAATAAGTTTACTTTGGATAAATCTATCATAAATATCATAATAGTTCACTTTTACGAATGGCCGCTCACATAAAAAAATATATGACTGACAAATGACAACACTAACCCAAACCCCTTTACACTTATCTGCTAAAAAGTAGTTAATACAAAGGTGGGTAGAGACAGTATTTTCACACGCTACGCACGTCTTTCGAGGTTTTAGTAATACGCCTACAAATATGCACATTTGCAGTCTTAGGATTGCAGTCTTGTGAATGCGAATGTCTATGGCGAAGGCTAGACGTACAATAAATACTTTGGTCCATCAACACAATAAAAACTGATAGATTACATTACGTTACACTAACGTATTTCGTAGAGTTCAGACGTGTACTATGGATATGAAGATAAAAACTATATTGAATTGTCACAGTATTTACTGATCGTGTAGTCTAGTGTATTGACGGATTTCAATATTTATCACAAACTGCCATCCAGAATCCAGTAATCTAGATTTCCGTGATTTATATTGACATCCGTCAATACACTAGACCACACGATCAGTAAATATCACGATATATGATAAATATGAGTAGATCACAGTATTTATTGTACGGGTAGCCTTCGCCTATGGGTCATAGTTTCCACTAAACATCATGAAGAAATAACATGTAAGAATCACCTATCTGTCCATGTATACAGATTATGACCGCGTATCCGTCTCATCTCTTATAAGTTCAGGTCTCTTAAGTTTGTAGCGGAACCCTAAATTGATGTTCTATTACTTACTATGCAATAAATCACAACGAGGTACTTCGCATTGATAAGAAATATCGAGCTTACCTTACAAAGACCGCACGTGCAAGTTAGCAGAAGTTTTTTCAAGGGCCTAATTTTAACATTTTGAATAGGAACCTTACTAAAACACGATCGGATTTCAACCCGGTACGTAATGATCAGTACAAGAAAGTAAAGAAGTTTTCGTTTCAAGGCATTTTTCTTAACTATAACTATAATAGGTTTGACTCTTGAATCGTAAGACATTAAAATATAAGAACATTTATGTTGATCGTTGCCCATCCAATACGATAACATGTAGAAAGGTCAATGATATCTTCTAATCTTATAATATGATAAATGCAAGGGCAGTTTAAGTAGACGTTTGGAAATGAGTCCTTCAATTTTCGCACGGACGACGTCCCGGCTTTGGATACTTTGTCCCGAAAAAACCACTGACGCAGTCGGTTATATCTAGTTTAAGTATCGTGTATATATTACAATATAAAACTCAAAGCGCTACCGCACAAATCATAAAGTCAATCAATGGTTTAAATGGCCCATACCTAAAGGAAATTTCTCTCAGTCTAGCAATAAAGACAGTAAAACTATCTAAACAACGGATACAATTTCCGAAACTATCCCGATTTAGAATTTTATTGACCTATAGGTATACCTGTGCGAGATAACAGTGGAATTTAAAATTAAGGACTAACCGAACAGTTTACCTTTAAATGAATTAGAGCGTACATTGTGCTCATAGATATCCCACCAATGGAATAGAGTAGACATTCTTGAGCACCGAATATGCTCTGATTTATTGAATTGCGTAATACTATACCTACATCAACTAATAAATCAAGAACGTTAGTAGCCTAGCGGCTTTGGTTGTCAACTCAAGATCGTAAGGTTTTTTACACGTCCCCGATGCTCTTACCTACGGTGAAGAATAAACATCGTTAAGAAACCTGCGCATTCTGCGTTGCTATTTGTGTAATAGGGGTTCATACGTTCCTACAGTGCCTAAGTGTAGCCCTTTAAAAACACCAGGCTTGTAAATATTTAAAGAACTTAGCAGACGTACACGACGTAGTATCAAGTCTAGACAAAAGACTTGAGACTTGAACGAATCAAACCAACAAAGCTGCAATGCAATATAACTTTAAATTATGTCAAACGCAACCCACATTGTAAGCTCGGAACGTACTGCAAGTTAACAAGCGTGAAAAACTGGGTATCATCCGGTCGCGCGGGCGATTACCCGGCTCCTTGGCAGGCCTACACAAATAATATTAAATTGCCAGCCGCATGCCAATAGCCGGCTGCCAACTGCGCGATTGCGAGCGTCCTATCCAGCAATATTGTTAAGGATTGCTTAGATTTGTATCTTGGCAGAAGCAATGGACATGTTTATTATGAGTATAGTTTTAAGACTTTTTGAAATAATGCTCTTTTTTAATATTTCATTGGAACTACGAAGACTCTTGCGATGAATTTGTAATAGAAATACGCCGTATACATTATAAGATAGAACTTAATAACATACAATGCAATAAAGGAAAGATTAATTCGACAGTATTTATTGCATGAGAATTTTGCGGCATAGCATACGTGGCGTTTTAAAGAGTTCGTTTTATAGTACCAGTTATTACTTATTAAATTTCTGCGTTTTTATTGCAGTTATATTGATTACTTTATAAAAAAAAAACTTATAAAATATTAAACATACGATAGTAAATGTAACTTTGAAACATTTCCGTTCCAGATCGTATACTGAAAAAAGGCGCAAAAACAAGTTCATAATCAAAAAAAAATGTTGCTTTACAAATGCTATGTTAGGAGTAGGTATATCTACTCAATTACCAAACTACATTTCAATTAAAAGTATTACAAAATCAACAGCCAATTTCAATAAATTGTGAACAGAATCTCAATAAAAAGTACCCTTTCAAGTACGTTTTAAAGCAGTATTTAATTATATAACGTCCAATGCAAAGAATGGCTTTCCAGGCCGAACGCAGCACTGCATTATTTGGCACGGGCGACCCATTAATACGGGCCACTTGGCACAAACTTGCACTGCCATTAACTGACATCAGGCCGGATGTCGTATGGAACATTATGAACGGACAATAAAACCTTCGAGTGGGTTTTGGCTTAGGATGAAGCGGTTATAAATAATGCGAGAAGAAAAGAATTGGCGCCCAAACGTGGGGCCGGAACTGGCGCTCAAACGTGGGGCCAAGTTTGGTGATTGTATGCAATTTTGGCACGAGATAATACTTGTATGCTTACGAGTAACGAAATTTAAATAAGAATGACGCTTCGGAACAGAAAAAAACTTGCAAAACGAATAATTCTAACGTTGGCAAGAGTTTCAGGAATGAGGGCAAGAAATCTTATAGAAAACCGAAACTAAACTACAAAAGAAAAAAAGAAAAAAAGTCGCAAATATTTCAACAGTAAAATGCGAGTATGGCTATTTACATTATAAAAAAATGTGATATTAATTAGTTCAGACTATTTAAAATTAAATTGTCAAAACTACTTTAGGCGGTACAAGCGCTGCAAGAAAAACTAAATTGTAGAAATTATTAAAACCTACCAATAAAAAGTTAAATTTGCAGGTAGAACCTCTTGCAGAACATGCGCCCGAAGTTCATAATCTAAAACCACGTGGCAATGAAAAAACATAATGGGGGTACTTACAGAGCAGCGGTTGCGGTGCGGTGCGGCGGCGGGATCCGTCAGCGACGTGTTCAGCTCGAGGATCTCTGCCAGCGAGCGGCGGTTCTCGTTAGAACACCCGCTCCCACGGGCGTTATTCTATGAAAAAAAGATAGGTTAAATATTTGTACTTTTTGAACCGCAGTTTGCGGGATTTAGAGAAAAGCTTTTTTGAAGAAAGATAGAAGCTACATTTATTAGTGACAAACAAAAAAGTTACAGACCCCAGAGTCAGTATGGTTCCAACTCGGGGATATACTGGCATTAAACCCAGCGCTGGGGCCCGTTTATCTAAAGCTTGTAACGTGTGATACAAGTGGAAATCTCTTTTTAATACATATTGTTGGAAAGAGATTGACGCTTAAAATACAAGTTACAAGCGCTTGAATAACGGGGCCCTGGTCTTCCGTTGGAAATATAAGCAGCCAGTGAAATGTGCAAAACTAACAACGAAGAAGCTGAGAGGGTTTTAGCATTCGGAAGCTTAAGAAAATTTTAGTCAAGCTTATTGAAAGGCTTTCGAGGATAGGTATTGGAAAACCTAAACTTCAAGATGTTGAATGAAGTTTTAAAATATGAAACTTCATTCGCTACCGTCGCGCGACTTTAGTGACTACATATTGAAAAATTAAAAAGCGGGTAGCAATTACTTGAGAACATATTACTTAAGAAAATTGGGAAAAAAACTGTAAAAAGGCAACCCCAAAAAAAAACTCACCTGATGAAGTAGCGGCATGGCCGCAAAAGTAGAAAAGTTGTAGCAAAGTTCCGAAGTCGTAAATTCTATCGCAATTTGTCCAGCGTGGCCTGCAAAGATATTCGCGCGGCGGCGGCGCACTCACGACTGAGAGTTAGTATAACGAGCAGCGATCCAGGTAGCCACCGATCCCCGCTACCGGCCCTGCGCAGAGCGATGGTGGGGATTGGACGAGTCGAAGTCACCGTACTTTTTATCAAAATATTTAGAATTCAACATCATTAAAGACAAATAGATTGTTTTTTTTTTTAATAATTATAATTTGCGAATAGTAACTTTAATTTATTTACTTATTTCTAGATGTTAAAATTAAAAGGATTTGCGTCTGTCATTTTATTTCCCGCTCAACATGGCGGCAGCCAATCATCAACTAGTATTATATGACAGAGGGCGCATGCGTGCTTAGCGTCAAATTGAAAACTTTTACCGCCTCACGACGGAACTAACATTTTACTAAACATTGTTTATATTTTATTAGCAACTTTCTATCAAAAGAAAAGATAATGCTACTTATGTATATGTAATATTATTAAATATTGTTTTTATCCGAGCCAATAGCCGAGTTTAATCAAATACTTTCAGTCAAAACAGTTTCCTCATATAATGTAAAGCATTTAAAAACCTTGATTGGTCGGTTTTCCAGGACGTATCCGCCATCTTAACGCTTCAGCCAATAGCATTCGTTTATTCATATGAACCCCCTTGAATGTTTTCAGTAATTTCAGAGTGCAATTAGTGGCAAATATCCTTGAAATAAATCAATTTGATAAACACATTCCGTTTCAGCTGGATAGCAGTAGTACAATTAGTTAACCCTGCTTTACTTTCAACGTCATATCCGGCGTTGAATGCCATTGAGAAATAATAAATCATGTATTGATTACTACATCTAAATAAAATAAAAAACATATTTTTAAGAAAGGTACAGTTAAAACAAAGACAATCAACATGGTTTAAACAAAAACATAACCAATGAAACACTTGCATCTTATTATATCGCTTTATTTATTATTGCTTTACTATAAACTTACATGGTCATCGTAATAAATCTTACTTTAGTACCTTGTCGTTTTAACGTTATTATTTAACCTTCACACGATACTGCCAAAAGAATCAAAGCGACGGGGTACTAAAGAGCAATTATAGTTCCCGTCATGTGAAAATGCCGCTGAATGAGAATGGGGGGGATGTGTTTGCGCATAGGTACAGTCGCCAACCAACCGCGTGCGCGCATAAGCTTACCAGCGGAGTGTTCCCCCGTCCCGCCCCCTTCATACGATTGCGCAGGTACATCGCCAGCGGCCTTTTTACGTGACGGGAATTATACCGCGCGATACTACCAAAAGGTTTTACAGCGTCATGGTACCTACTAAAGTGACCTTACATTTTTTAGTTTTAAATGTGAAAGTCTGTCTTTCGTAGAAGTGTTATATTTATGATGATAGATAAGTAACGGGGACCTCAGCATATACATTATGGTGTCATTCTATGGAACTTGCTAACTATGTAAACAAGCCGCCGTACTAAAATTGACATTAGATGTCAATTTCAATATATTGTTTGTTTACATAGTTAGCAAGTTCCATAGAATTACAGTATACAGTACCTTACATTTGACACTTTACGATTGCTAACAAAGTTGTAAGGTCAATTAAACAACGCCAAGGATTCGATAAACAAAGAGAAAACCCGAGAAAGGAACAGACAGAACAACGTTGAGTTTGCGTTTTACAGACAGTGAGCAGATTTTGCTGCGAGCGGGAGACAAAGTAACGTTAATTATTTTTTACAATATAAAGATGGTCGTGGTGTGGTGAGTTGGGCGGCTGGGTCGCAAATATAAAAGTGGTTTCATTTTTATCATGTTGCCTTTTTAGGGTTCCGTAGCACAAAAGGAAAAACTAAACCCTCCATCCGTCCGTCCGTCTATACAACCGTTCGTCCGTCCGTCCGTCCGTCCTTCCGGCTATCCCGTCTGTCTGTCAAGATCTTTATCTCGAGAACGTGTGGAGTTATAGAGTTGAAATTAATACCGTATACTCAAGTCAACAGTCCTTTGAATCTGTAAAAAAGTCAGACTTCTAAGTTAAGGCAAAAAGAAGACGAACGTTTATGCCGAAAGAAAAGTAATTTTCGACACTCAAGGGAATCAAAAGTTATAGTGTTCTTTCCAATACCTAGAATCCAGAAATACGGCACGAAGGAAAGTCTTACAGCACACAAGTAAAGGAAAAAAACGTTAATTTGTTGCCCAATCACATTTTTTTTTGCGGGCACAAAGTTATATACAGTTGGTAAACGAATCGCAACCTATATCGATGTATGGTGACAACAGTTTTTCAACGGTATCGTCAAGTTTGTCCGTCAATACAATTTTACATTCTTATAAGTTTATACGGAACCTTCGGTGCGCGAGTCCGATTCGCACTTGACCGACTTTTTTTACCTCTTGGTAATATGTTCTCGCTGCTAAGGTGAAAAGTTGACGCGCAAAAAAATATTTGCATCTTGTGCCTTCCCTCGCTGCACTCTGGATTCTAAACTAGAAACTAAGCAAAAAACAACTTTGCTCTCTTGTTGTACAAATAACTGTTAAACCTCAGCACCACAAACACACGCTCGGGTGAGGCCTATGTCCAGTAGTGGACTGCAACGGGCTGATGATGATGATGATGACCACAAACAAGCATGTTTTACTGTTTAAAGGTAGTGAGAAAAATTAGATTATGCTGCGAGTGTGAGACGTTACTTTTTTTTTTTCAATATTGTTGTGATCAATGTGGTTGAGGGGGCAAATATATATGTGGTTTAATTTATACCATGTTGACTTTAGGTATTATGTTCCCGCTGCTGAGGCGAAAAGTTGCATGTGCAACACGAGACCAAAGTTTGCATCTCGTGTCTTTGAATTCGCTTACTCAGTTTCAAAATGAACACTCGCAACAAAAACCAACTTTGCCTTCTTGCTGTTCAACTATTAACCATTCCACAGCCAGGCTATATAGCTCTCACTTTTGGGCACAGGCTTATACCGGTTCAGCCACAGTCCATTACGGATTTAAAAAAAAAAAGACTCCTGAAGTGAAACTGGGCCTGGGCCCCGAGGCCGTTCAGAGGTTTCACACATTCCAATAGGATGCACGAGTATCATCTTACGTTTGTTATTCTTTATAGGGTTCCGTACTCAAAAGGGTGCTTATTACTAAGCCTCCGCTGTTCGTCCGTCCGTACTCTGTTTGTCAGCGAGCTGCATCGCAGGAACCAATAAGTAATCATTTGAAAGTTTGACATTGTACTCAATTTTTTTTATTTAAGTAGCAAGATAGAAATTAACGCGGGCCCCCGTTCAGGAATGATACGGAACCCATAGTGTATGAATCTGGCTCGCACTTGGCCGATTTTTTATAACCAAACTAGCAAACCAGCAGACGGCCCACCGGGTGGAAAGTGGTTAACTAAAAACATGAGCAACACCAAGCCGCTACTTTATATCGTATCGATTTGCGAAAATTTGCAAGAAGTTCGTTATTTTACTCGAAGTACGTACTCAAGAACGACTTCGTAGATAAGCGCAGAGGCTTACTCTGCTGAAGAGCACCGTGCAACTCGATTGTTGTCGATTCAGGCGCTACGAGCGCCCTAACCCATTTCCTGCCATATCCGATACTGTCGTCAGACTTCGAGTAGTCATTACATTACGTAATTTTTCTGTCAGAAACCAACGGTCACGTTCAATGTTGGCTACTCCCGAAGGCCAAAGAGGGGGGCTAGCAGCAGGCCGGCGGTGTGCGGAGCCCGGGGCCGCGGCAGGGGCCCGCGCTCGTCCGCGTACGTGTGGGGCAACCGGAGCACCTGTAAGTATGTTTATGTAAACATTTAATTTCCGTAAAACTCATTCGCTCACACATTCAAAAGACGCAAGCGTCACACTGCAGTGCGCTCACAGTCGCGGCAGAGCCTAGGTTAAGGCGGGGCGAAGTCCATTTTGTCTGATTCGCTTTAGTTGGAGTATAAAACAAAGCAAACTATAGGTGTATAGGAGGGGATCGAATCATAATATATTAAGTTCAAAATAGATAATGGGTCATAATACATAATGGTCATAATATATAATGGTTTTATTTCTGAAATCGTAAACTTAGATTTCGTAGTGAACGACTTTCCTAAGATTATATTTGGTGAAACAAGCTCCGCGGCGACTCTGTAAGGGCCGTATTAGGCCGCAAATACACCGGAAAGTGAAATTCTACAAGGAAATGTTCGACTGTCTATCCCATAGTGGCTAAGGTAGTTCGCACTTGCAAGCTTGCAAGTGACGAGCGAGTCACCGTTGGACATTTCTCGCAGACAATTTCTTACAAGTGTATTAACGGCCTAACACGGCCCGTATAGGTAAAAAACTTAAGTAAAGCCCCTCTTGCATGTAGGTTGTATGCAAAACTGGTGTTTTTGCGTTTAATACTTATTTCATTAACATTTAACCCGCACGATTGTAACATTCAGCGATCGTCAGCGTGTTCCCACTTTTCTCTATCATTTTGCGATGTTATAAATAACTTGTTAACATCATAGCCGGCCACCAGTAGCGTTTTATGTTGTAATAACCAAGCGCTTTGAGTACACACCCAGTACGCCGAGGCGGTCAGCTCGATGGGCGGCGAGCCGGTCGGCTGCGGGACGAAGATCGGGCCGTTGCTCACGGGCTGCACCTGGAATACAATATATAAGAGAAAGGTTAAAGTAAAACTAGAGTGTTAAAGGTACTCAGGTCAGATAGGTAGGGTGGTAATGTACTATTCCGTGTTCTATTTTTTTTTGGTATATAGAGTATTTGTATTGTATTGTACTCAGCTGTTTATCGCTTACACAATCTTTCTTGCAATACAAATGTACTGACAGATGTCAAAGAGTGTGACAGCGATAGCAGAGTACTATTAAAATACATACATACTGTTAATTGTCCATCGGTAGACCTTATGCCTTTTGTAATAAGGTCCACTGTTGTACAGTTAAGTGTTGCTGTTTGTACATACATACTCCAATACAGAAGCATATTATAACTTCCAACGTAAGCTCGCAAGTGTGATACTCGATCTCAAATGTCCATACTAATAATTATTATTAATGTGAAAGTAACTATCTGTGCGTTTGTTACGCTTTCACGGATAAACCGTGACCCGATTTAGATGAAATTTGGTATGGAGATAGTTTAAGTTATGGGGTGTTTTTTATCTTGAAAAGTTGGACGGTTCCTGGGGGAATAGCGATAAACGATGTCTACGTGGACGGAATTGCGTGAAACATCTAGTAAATTTATAAATATTATTTTTACTTGGGAATACATGCCTCTATTATACTAACCTAACAATGGTAGGTGAAAGGTGACAATTCGGTATACATTGCAAAGTAAACTAGTTCTACATCAATGGTATTCATTGAAGTCGCGCTATTGAACACGCAGTTGGTTTAGTAGATAGTAACCTTGTTTGATTTTCGGTAAGGACCAATATTTGCGTGAAGATCGTGAGTATCTGTTTCCGAGTAACGTAACGGCACCAATGTTCGACACTTTAGCTGATATACACTAATCATGGACGCTTTTAATTCAAAGATCATAGGGTTATAAATTGATTGTTGCAAAACAAATGAATAACTCTTATCTTCTTAGAATAAGAGTCAGTGTCGAACATTGGTCCTTTGTCGAGTATTGGTGCCGTTACGTTATTGGATGTTTTCTATAAGTATGTATTTCTCTATATCAATATTTGAATCGTTGTCTAGTACATAATATAAGCTTAGAGCTTATTTGGTACTAGCTCTAATGGTGTGATATTTGTACACTGAAATGTGATGGTGAAATAGGGTATTGTTGAAGAGGTAGTGAGAACGCAACTGACCCTTGGGTCGAGAGTGACGTGCACGGGCGCCTTGGGCGTGACGACGTGCACGCGCGTGAGCTGCGCCAGCATGGCGCTGGCGCCGCGGCACAGGCAGGGCGCGAACAGCGGCATGTCGGCCGCCGCCAGCCGCGCGCCCGCCGCGCCCGCCTCGCGCCCGCAGCCGCCGCCGCCGCCGCTCACCACCGACTCCGGGGACGACATCATCAGCCTGCGCCCCCAACACTCGCATCACATCACCATCACATCATACTATACAAGGTGCCTCATTCAAATCGGTAACACATACGAGGATCCGTTCCTAGGAACCATGCCATCGATTTTAATAACAAGAAAAACTGCATTCATACATTTAAAAAAAACCTGTACTCAGCTCTGGAATCGATTCCGGACGTTTTGAAAAATAAAACTAACACTTTTTCTATTTAGATATCGATTGTCTAGGTCTTAAGCTGCTGTTCGATTCCGCGCTGAGTATAGGTTTTTTTTTAATGTATTAATACAGTTATTCTTGATATTAAAATCGTGGACATGGTTCCTAAGAACAGATCTTCGTATGTCTTATAGTTTCAGACTTTCCCATACTGACCGATCTAAATGAACCACCCTGTATACATTACTAGCGATCCGCCCTCGCTTCGCTCCTAGTTAAACTATTATACATATAAACCTTCCTCTCGAATCAATCTAACTATTAAAAAAAAAAAAACGCATTAAAATCCGTTGCGTAGTTTTAAAGATCTAACCATACATAGGGACAGACAGCGGGAGGCGACTTATGAGTGAGTGAGTGATTATAATCAAAACCGTACTTATTAATGGATGTAACAACACCGGTGCACCTACAATTCTACAGTAACGAACTTCTAGTAAAAAATAAACTAACAAACAACATAAAACATTACAGTCTTTTGCGCAACAGTTACAGAAATAGAAACTCCAAGACGTACTTTACTGTTATCCATATAGAATTTCTGCAGCTTTTACATAGAATTCATTCGAGATCTCCTCGACCCCACCATCCCTTCTACAAACGATATGCCTAATACTTGTTCCTCTGTAAATCTCCTATATTCTCCTATATTTCTCATTCAAATCTGACCAAAAACCTAAGTACATCTTTATAATATCTTTAAAGTAACCATAACCTTCCTCAAAAGAGGCAGAGTCGTAAAGAGGAGACATAAAACGCCATATTAATATTTGCTTAGTGTATAATTAAAAAAGTTATTTATGAGTTATGAGCTTATAAGTATTCTGTGACATAGTATTTTCAATTAAGCAGCAACTTGACATTGCAAAGTCACAATTAATGTATGTATGTTGCACAGAACTATATCGAGATAGAAGGAGAGAGTTCGTCGACTTGTATGAGAACCGAGCGTGTAACATTTTGCGAAGGTACTTTGACGTCACGCGAGTGTTTTAGTGATGTGAATAACATAAAGATAATCGTTTCCAATCGTGTCAACGATCGCAACCTGTGATCGCAACATGCGTAAAAAAAAACTGAGAACCTCCTTTTTTGAAGTCGGTTAAAATACCAAAACCTTCTCCTAAATGTAGCGAATATTTTTCTGATAACCGCATCAAAATCGGTTCAACCAAACGCGAGATAACCGCGGAAAAACATACATACATACGGATAAAACTGAAAACTTATTTTTTTAAGTCGGTTAAAATACAAAAACCTTCTCGTAGTATAACAAATACTTTTCTTAAAAGCGCATCAAAATCAGTCCAGCCAAACGCGAGATAATCGTAGACAAACATACATACATACGGGTCAAACAGAGAATTTCTTTTTATTGAAGTCGATTAAAAAACCTAAAAATTCTCGTAAGTATAACAAATACTTTCCTGAAAACCGCATCAAAATCGGTTCAGCCAAACGCGTGATAAATACGTAGGTACATATGGATAAAACTGAGAAGCTCTTTTTTTAAATCGGTTAGAATATCAAAACCTCCTAAGTGTAACAAATATTTTTCTGAAAACCGCATCAAAATCGGTTAAGCTAAACGTGTCAAACAGAGAACCTCCTTTTCTGAAGTCTGTTAAAAATAAGCACTTTATGCACAAGAATATTGTGACGTATAAATCTGATGTACCTTTTCATTATTTAAATTATCACTACTTACATCTATAATAGTCGGATAAGCTGTACTGATTATTCGCCGAAACTTTGATTGGCCAGTAAAGGGTATCTTCGTGGAAATGAAACAAATCTGGCTGTGTTTTGTAGGAAACCAGTTTTTGCGACCAATTCAATCCATTTATTTTTTACAAGAGGATCTTTCGGAAAACTGAAACAAATTTGCAATACATACGTACATAACGTCACGCCTTCATTCCCAGAGTGGGGTAGGCAGAGCTACAGAAATACCAACAACTCTAAACAGACTTGTTGATAATTCTGTAACCACATTTTGCACAATCAGGCCAAGAAGTTTACTAGTAATGCAATATAGTAACTATATTTTTAAATTATCGATATAACTATAATTATTATCATTTCGTCAATAATATTTAATTTTGTCTACTATTTCATTACATAATATTAGGTTTAAAAAATAATTATCATTTTTCTGTTTTCATAATCGATTTTAATCGACTAAGATATCGGCATTGGAAACCGCAGTGTACAACACTATTGTCTTACTTTTGACAGAAAATGAGAATTCAACCTTGAACGCGTCGCACTTGTGTGCTCGACAGTTTGGATTGTTTTATTTTCGTTGCTGGTTTTCAATGCACGCCAAGTCTGGCGCGTTAAATTAAAGTTGCAATGGAAAAGTAGCATTTGACACAGAGTCGACCGCAACTGTTTATGTGAAATTAATACTGAGCAACAAAATAAATTGTTTTGATAAATAATTACAGATATTTTAGGGCAAATAGTACTTACCGATGAAAGGAAATATCGTTATTTACAGCTCCAACTTTTTTGGTGGTGTTTGAACACGTTTTTATCGAGCGAGGGGCCATTTTATTTTTCTAATCGAACGTCACACGCGGAATGCGGTCGAGAGCGGACTGAGCATCGCGGCCAGCAACGACGATGTTTTAGTCGTCGTTTCGGCACGCGAGGCACATACACTCTTTCCTTATATCTCGATATAGTTCTGTGGTATGTTGTGTCCACATCTAGCAGAATGTACACTTTTTGTATTGTTAATTCTAGCGTAATGCTCTGTATATTTGTTTTGTGTAGCATTCAGCTTAGTGGTCCTTTTTCTCATTGCGACCATTCCATATAGTACATGACAGGTCAGTGGCCCTAGACAAGATGCTGAACGGAAACGATATCGTTATCGAAAATGTATAGAATTAATGCTCTCAATACCTTATGAAAACTTTCAATAAAAACTTGGTAGTATTTTACCAACTTATCTATTTGGATACTGTCGTATCCCAACACTCACAAGTCCTTATAGATAATCGTATACGACCGTGTCAAAATCTAGAATACAATTAGCTGAGCATAAATTTTATGAACTTCTTGACCTAATAGTGCAAAATTTTGTTGGTATATCTGTAGCTCTGCCTACCCCACTCTGGCGTGTTATGTATGTATGTATGTAAATTTTCCGAAGCTTCCAGAAGAAAGTACTGACCTGTGTCCCCTTGGGCACTCGTACTCGAACCCGATGAATATCTTGACGGTGAGATGGTGCGGCGCGGCGCTCTTGCCGCGGCCGCGCGCGCTAGCCTGCGCGGCCCGCCACGCCGTCACTTGCTCCATGCTAGAACACATACAGAAGGTTCCAGTTGTGTTGTGATGCTTATGATCGACGTTTAGGTGTTGTGCTCACACAAAAAAAATGTACGGTAGAAATGTCGAGGCTCCCCGACAGTCCAAATCTGTTAAGAAATGTATGAAACCTTAAGAGATCAGAGAGTGAAAGCTTGTGTTCTAAAACGATGAATGGATTAAAGGGATAGTGTAGGGAGGGTGTTCGTTTTTTTTTTGTTGTACATTAAAGAGTATCCATACATACATACAAAGCACAGGTCCATGTCGGCCGACGGACGCAAAATAGACCTGAGTATCTATGAGGAAAGGTTGACATTCGATATGGTTTTAAGCTGTGATTGGCGTGTGAGTGACTTCTTTTGTATTCGACATACTTAGCGTTGAAAAAGTGAGGTTGAAAGGTGTATCTTTGTTGATAACGCCTATTATTGTAAAGAGTGCTAAAGCTAAAAATGTAATCCTTTGGACAGGACTGAGCATTCTTATTTATTTATTTAATATAGGAAAACCAACAGCCGATAAATTACTTTAAACAAAACATAAGACACATAAAGCCAATTACAGGTTTCCACAGATAGAAATATAATATTATGAGAGGAATAAAGCGAAACATTTCCTTAAATAAATTTCCATTACATGCGAGAAATCACTCAAGCAGGAACTGCATAGTAAAAAAAAATACTTAAAATAACCAAGTCAAAATGACAACAACAGGAAAAAGGAAAAAAGAGTTACTAAATTAATCTAAGCTAAAGAAGAAGAGTTACATCGGTACTTTTATTACGAGGACCTTTATTCCACAGTTTTATTATTTCTCTATAGTATTTATGTTACTGAAGATGTGGTACCCTTATTCACTTCGCACTAAGGTCAACAATATGAAGCTATGGGCTATAACCAATTGAAACAGATGAGATTGTTCAACACTGACCGCACATGCGCGTCCCACGGCAGCAGGTAGTTGGTGTGTGGCAGGAAGCCAGGCTGCAGATGCTCAGGCAGGCCCGGGCTGTGGGAGTACAGCGAGGAGGCACCCAGGCACACCAGCGACCAGCTCGAGAAGGCAGGCAGCAGCCCGGGCGGGGAGGCCGTGTGCAGCATGCCGGGGAGATACTCCGTGGTCGACGGCTGGCGGGTCATGACTTTTTCTAAAATAAATAAGTTTTACTATCTTGGTTATTACTTGTATACAATTTTATACTACTATCGAAAATCAACATCAGTAATATTTATTCCAAACTAGCTGTATCCCGCACCTCCGCTCGCGTAAAATTCGTTTATCGCTATTCCCTGTTTCGTCCATTTTTGCGGGATAAAAGGTACCCTATGTCTTTCAACGCGACTCAAACTATCTCTGTAACAAATTTCATCTAAATCGGTTCAGCGGTTTATCTGTGAGAGCGTAACAAAAAGACAGACAGACAGTTACTTTCACATTTCACAGTGAAAATCGTAAGAGTAATGTTTAAAAGTAGATTAAAGTTTAAGACTACCTGGGTAAAACCCCTTCTTAGGTGTTCATGTGCATGAGGGTTTTCATTGCATGTTTATGCCAAAAGGGCCTTTCGTCTGTGGAATGACGAATAAAAAGAAGTTCTAAGAAAGAGGATCTTACCGTTTTAGAGTTATTGAAATGGCACGCTCAGAAATAAAGAATTTCGGGTCTAACCCCGAGAACATCCGGGACTAATTCACCGCCTAAACCTGCGCTCCTAGCATCTCTTGTTAAGTACTAGCTTGAATGTCATTAGCCGCAGAATACGCACCAGTATTAGAGCCCCTCACGGGCACGAGGTACTGCGGGCCGACCTCGTCTTCCTCGGAGCCGTGGGCGGAGCCCGGGGACAGCGCGTCGGGCGCCGACCACGCCGAGCAGCCCGAGTTCCCGTCGGACGCCCGGGCTTCCGGCTCAGCCTCTTGAGACCCGCCCTTCACGGAGGCTGCCCTAGAGATTTAATATTTGGTTACGGAACAAACTCATTGATCATTTTTTTTAAGCTGCTTAGCCAGCATTCTATAATTTAAATTAGAGCTCTAAATCACACTACTTCGTTAGTCTATTAGAGAGAGTAGGTAGATGCCAAATTAACGTTGCAGAACAAAAACAGCGAGTACTGAAAAACTTTTAGTTTTTAAGATACCCTAATACTCTCATTTGCCTGTACCTACTAGCAAAATGTATCAGTGTACAGTTGTTTTATCTCAAGAAAACGTGCACGCTGTCTCTGAGTGCGTAGGTAAGCTGTTGTCGCCAATCATCGCCGGTCGGGTTAATAGTGTGTGTTTCCGCCGAAGGTTAGCCTGTTGCTAAGTAGGTAGCACACGGGCGGTGTGTGCACGCGCCGGACGCTTCAGGGTCTCTGACGAGTGGCGGCGGACACCCCTGCGCCCCTCTCCCCGCGCGTCTTAGTGAGTGGCGCGAACAGTGTGCGTGTCTATACGCATTACAGCTATAAATACGGCCCACCCACTTTCGTGAGATAAAACAATGGTACTAAAAAGAAATTACTTTGTGTACAAATTGCTCGCCTTTTTATGTGATCTAGTGGGTGTTTCTTTTTCTACATCAATAAGTGCATATTTTAATAATTTAACTTTAACCATAAAATACTAGTTTTTACTAAAATACTAGATGGAGAGAAGAACGTGCAGTTGGCCCCGCGCACCGTGTATGTGTGATGTACTGAGTCATTAGCTACAAGTGCACCTGTAGGAAGGAGTGGACGGAGCGAAGACCGGGAAGGCCACGGACTGCAGCGTGGGGCAGACGCCGCACTCGGCGGCGGCGGCGGTGTAGAAGGTGCAGTTGGCCCCGCGCACCGTGTATGTGTGATGTACTGAGTCATTAGCTACAAGTGCACCTGTAGGAAGGAGTGGACGGAGCGAAGACCGGGAAGGCCACGGACTGCAGCGTGGGGCAGACGCCGCACTCGGCGGCGGCGGCGGTGTAGAAGGTGCAGTTGGCCCCGCGCACCGTGTATGTGTGATGTACTGAGTCATTAGCTACAAGTGCACCTGTAGGAAGGAGTGGACGGAGCGAAGACCGGGAAGGCCACGGACTGCAGCGTGGGGCAGACGCCGCACTCGGCGGCGGCGGCGGTGTAGAAGGTGCAGTTGGCCCCGCGCACCGTGTATGTGTGATGTACTGAGTCATTAGCTACAAGTGCACCTGTAGGAAGGAGTGGACGGAGCGAAGACCGGGAAGGCCACGGACTGCAGCGTGGGGCAGACGCCGCACTCGGCGGCGGCGGCGGTGTAGAAGGTGCTGTTGGCCCCGCGCACCGTGTATGTGTGATGTACTGAGTCATTAGCTACAAGTGCACCTGTAGGAAGGAGTGGACGGAGCGAAGACCGGGAAGGCCACGGACTGCAGCGTGGGGCAGACGCCGCACTCGGCGGCGGCGGCGGTGTAGAAGGTGCAGTTGGCCCCGCGCACCGTGTATGTGTGATGTACTGAGTCATTAGCTACAAGTGCACCTGTAGGAAGGAGTGGACGGAGCGAAGACCGGGAAGGCCACGGACTGCAGCGTGGGGCAGACGCCGCACTCGGCGGCGGCGGCGGTGTAGAGGGTGCAGTTGGCCCCGCGCACCGTGTATGTGTGATGTACTGAGTCATTAGCTACAAGTGCAC
The DNA here is from genome assembly GCA_949316455.1 of Acleris holmiana. Classification (NCBI taxonomy): domain Eukaryota; kingdom Metazoa; phylum Arthropoda; class Insecta; order Lepidoptera; family Tortricidae; genus Acleris; species Acleris holmiana. Next base: position 14,180,450 of record OX438771.1, on the reverse strand, counting down.
CTGTAGGAAGGAGTGGACGGAGCGAAGACCGGGAAGGCCACGGACTGCAGCGTCGGGCAGACGCCGCACTCGGCGGCGGCGGCGGTGTAGAAGGTGCAGTTGGCCCCGCGCACCGTGTATGTGTGATGTACTGAGTCATTAGCTACAAGTGCACCTGTAGGAAGGAGTGGACGGAGCGAAGACCGGGAAGGCCACGGACTGCAGCGTGGGGCAGACGCCGCACTCGGCGGCGGCGGCGGTGTAGAAGGTGCAGTTGGCCCCGCGCACCGTGTACGGGTCGTCGCGGGGACACTTGCTGCGCCCGCAGTTGCACGCGCTGATGTAACGCACGCCCGAAGAATGCTCCTTTGTGCTGTCACTATGAATTATAAAAAGTATTGCAAAATCGAATAATGAAGCCGTTTTACATTAATTGGGCTAGATTTAAAGCTAGGTTTGGAATTCAACTTGTACGGTCCAACACCGCACAGTCATTTTAGCCTACTACGCGCTCTACTTTTTACATGCGTCATACATGCTATAAATGTATGTTATTCGCATTATTCATTTGCACTCCTAAAAACAACGTCAGAGGTAGTCGACCTAGCTAATCAGCTGTAACACGTCTCTATAACAATAAACCTATAACTTTGGAGTGACGGGTTTAACTTAAAACTATTATTTGTGTACCGGAGCTTTTACTGAAACTCGGTAGCGGCTCCTACATAAAATTGGTCCTTCGAACCGGATGATACGCTGTGAGTCTGTGTCTGAATTGCGGTTGCGATCGGTTTGCTAGCCTCCCACAAGCGGGTCTCACTAGTGAATTGAGAAGGCGCATAGACCGTGACAAGGGTGCAGGCGCACTGTGTATCTGGAACGAGCAACTACAATCCTAACGAGACTACGGAAACTCCGTTATCTTCACATCGATATTAATCAACTACGGATCAACGATCTTTACATCGAACAACGGTGAACATTCAACTAACATGTCATACTTCGGAGCGGGGAAGATGCAATCCGAAGAGGGCAGCCGACCAGGATCACCACGTGCTCCAAACTGGCCAAACCTTCTTCAGAATCAAATGAGATGCCTAGAAGCCATCAAAACGTTCAAATCAAACTTCAAAAAGGATGGCCCCTCTAGGAAAACCTCTGACTACCTAAAGAAGCGCCTGAACGATTTGGAAGCTCTTTGGGTTAACTACGAAGCTAACAACGAACTACTGAAACACATGGAAGATCAAGAAAGTGAATACTTTCGGGATGATATTTTTAACAAAACAAAGGCAATGTACGAAGAACTAAAACAAGAGATAATGAAGCTGCATCTAACACTATCCCTCGGGATGCAAACAGCAACCCCTAAAAAAGCAGAAGGAACATCCACACTGGCTGATTTAGTCAGAAACCAGGCCGACGCCGATCCCGGAAGCAGCGGGGTACTATCGGAGGAAAACAAAAACTTACTACGCCAACAACTCCTAAACTTCGATGCACTGGAGAGGGTTATTATGAAAACTAACTTGGAGAACATAACTGAGAAATGGGAATTAGAGGATAGCCTCAACATACTCAAATCAAGATGGAATGCCATAGACAAGCTGCACTGGGAATTGAACTTCGTCCTTAGGGGGTCTATCGGTACCTACGATGGGGAATACCAGAAATGGGAAAATAAGTACGAAAATCTCAAGAAAAACATAAACAAGAAAATTTGGGCGAACGCGCACTATCAAAAATCAACACCACATATGGATCTTCCTGAGTTCGACGGAAGCTATAACAAATGGGTATCATTCAAAGACCTATTTGTAGAAACTGTGCACTCGAACCCGCTTTTGTCGAAATCCCAGAAAATGCAGCATCTTAAATCAAAACTAAAAGGAGAAGCAGAAAAGCTGATCCAACATCTTTCAATCAGCACGGAAAACTACGATTCCTGCTGGGAAATAATACAACATCGCTACGAAAACAAGAGGCTACTATTCTCATCCTACATAAATACTCTACTAAGCTTCCCAGCCATTCAACAGCCCTCCGCATTTAATATCAAGAAAATGCACGATATTATCAAGGAATGTGTAAACGGATTAAATAATTTGGGACTTGATACATCGACTTGGGACCCACTTCTTGTCCATTTATTGCTGCCGAAACTCGACACAATAACATATAATGAATACGCTCATAACATGGAGAACCCAAGGGAACTACCTAAACTACGGGAACTAACTGATTTTTTGGAAGCGAAGTTCATCGCATTTGAATCATTTAAACAAAATCAGCAAAATCAAGGTTACAAGCAAGACCTGCCGAAAAGCCACGGACCCTGGCAACAAAAACCTATACAAAAGGATTTTAACTTTCGCAACAAGTTCAACGAACAGAGAGTAACGATCTATAAGAAGCCAGAAAAATGGACAAAATCGTATCACACTACATTCAAATCGTGCCCACTCTGCAAAAAGGGTCACGTATTAATGTATTGCGAAAAGTTTTTAAACATGGATGTCACAACTAGAAACGAGAACGTTGCAAAACTGAAACTATGCAAAAACTGCTTGTTTAGTCACGATGGAAGAGAATGTGTGTCAAACAAAAATTGCAAACTTTGCGCTAAGGCTCATCATACGCTACTACATAACGACAACATGGAAAATAACCGAGTTGAACGAAACTCCAACCAACAATCTTAAACTTCAACTCGCAGGGCAAATCATGTTAACAGCGGCCGCAATGATCAAGAAGTCCTGCTAACTACCGTCAAACTGATGGTCAACAACATAGAAGGAAAGTACGTGACTCTACGAGCACTACTCGATCAGGGATCGCAGGTGTCCCTTATAACTGAAAACGCAGCCCAACGACTTAGACTACCCAGACGTAAATTAAGCGCAGTCGTATCGGGAGTCGGAACGTCCCAAGGAGATAGCAAAGGTTGCCTATCGATTGAATGTAAGTCAATACATTCGGACTTCACATTTTCAACTGAGGCCCTTATCATGAAAAAACTTATCAACAACCTACCATCTGCAAATCTGAAAAGGGAAAAATGGAGTCATCTGGAAAATCTGAAACTCGCAGATCCAGATTTTCATGTCTCCGGACCTATCGATAACTTACTGGGAGCAGACGTATACTCCAAGATCATCGAAGACGGGGTCCTCAAGCAGGATAACAACTCTCCTGTCGCACAACATACCAAACTGGGATGGATACTATGCGGCAACGTAAAGACATTCAACTGTCTAGTAACGCTCAACGAGCTAGAAAACTTAAACAGATTTTGGGAGACTGAAGAAATCAACTGCAGTGACAAGAATACTGTCAGTGACGATTTCTGCGAAAAACAATACGTTGAAACAACGGAAAGGCTAAGCACAGGCCAATATGTTGTGAAAATGCCATTAAAAAACGACATAGGGTCAAAACTAGGCTCGTCTAGACCACAAGCTATTTCACAATTTCTTCAACTGGAAAAGAAAATGGCTAGACAGGAACATTTTGCCGAACAATATAAACAATTCATCGCTGAATACCAAGAACTTGGTCACATGAAACCTGCAACGCAGTCAACGAATTCTGAACTTCAGGCCTACCTACCTCATCACGGAGTAATACGTGAAGGTTCTACAACTACCAAACTACGTGTAGTATTCAACGCCTCAATGAAAACTAGCACAAAATATAGTTTAAACGATTTAATGGAGAGAGGACCTAACTTGCAAAAAGACATTATAAACTTGATACTTAACTGGCGAAGCTACAAATACGCAATAACGGCGGACGAAGAAAAAATGTTCAGAGCCATCTTCCTACATGAAGATCAACAACCGCTACAAAAAATAATGTGGAGACTATCTCCACAAGATAAACTTCAAGAGATGCAGCTTTGCACGGTGACGTACGGAACCAAAGCGGCGCCGTTTCTAGCGATGCGCACACTGCAACAACTAGCTAAAGATGAAGGTCACGCCTATCCTGCGGCGGAGAAAGCATTAAGAAATCAATTTTACATGGATGACGTCATCACGGGTCATAATACGATCGAAGGCGCAAAAGAATTGCAAAAGCAACTCTATGACCTACTACAGAAAGGAGGATTTACTTTACGAAAATGGGCAAGCAACGAGCCAGCAGTGTTAAAGGGCCTCGCCGAAGAAAACAAAAGTACACAGGACATTTTCAACTTTAGTCCTGAGGATACAACTAAAACACTGGGCCTAGGATGGAACAAGACTGAGGACCAGTTTTGCTTCGATTGGGACGTACCGGAGGCCAGCAAGAAATACTACACGAAACGAATGATGCTTTCAGACATAAGCAGGCTTTTTGATCCTCTCGGTTGGCTAGCACCTGTAACAGTTTATACTAAACTCCTGTTTCAAAAGGTTTGGAGCAGCAGCATTGCATGGGATGAGCCAGTACCAGATGATATTGCCAAGGAATGGGATACAATTCGATCTCAATTAAAACTTATCAAAAACATAACAATACCGAGGTGGATAAACTGTGTCAACAATGCCATCGAACTGCACGGCTATTGCGACGCAAGCGAAAAAGCAATGTCGTGTGTTATATTTAGCAGAACAGTAAACAACCAAGGCAATTTCGTAATAACATTACTCACAGCCAAAACAAAGGTCGCCCCACTGAAAAAAAAACCTTCACTGCCGAGATTGGAACTTTGTGGTGCTCTCCTCTTAGCTAAACTCATGGCTAAAGTTAAAAGCGCTCTTGCCGAAAACGAACTGCGTGTTTACTGCTGGACAGACTCTAAAGTGGTACTCGCATGGCTGCAGGGTAGCAACACCAAGTGGGAATCATACATATCCAACCGAGCGACTACGATAAACAACATAGTACCTGCAACACAATGGCGGCATGTGAAAAGCAAAAAGAATCCAGCTGACTGCGCATCAAGGGGACTTTTACCTTCAAAACTAGTGAACTTTAACTTATGGTGGGAAGGACCTGAATGGTTGAAAACTTGGACAGAGGACAGCTCCCTGAAAACTGAAACATATAGAACAAATAACGAAAAAGTGTACGAGTGTAACGTTGCGTCACAGAAACGTGACGACACCGAAGACGTCATCAAACAAATATTAGAACGATGCAGCACAATGTCACGTGCGACTCGATGTGTCGCGTGGGTATTACGTTTCACAACAAAGCTACGTAATAAAACCCAAGCAGCGAATGTGACTCATTTAACTAACGAGGAATTAAACGAAGCAAATCAGCGCATCATCAAGACAATTCAGCGAGAAAACTTCTCAAAAGAAATAGAAGATCTGAAGAAAGGGGAATCGGTGAACAAAAACAGCAAGATTTTGAACTTGACACCATTTCTCGACGAACAAGGAATCTTACGAGTAAAAGGGCGTTTACGTCACTCAGCCCTCCCCGAAGAAACAAAATACCCCATAATCCTACCACACAGTGACCACTTTACTCAACTTGCAATAAGCCTCGCGCACAAGCAAGTGTTACACGGCGGAGCCCGCCTAACCCTCGGACAAACAAGACAGAAATATTGGATTATTGGAGGGAACCGCGCTGTCAAAGGCTTCATAAGGCGTTGCGTCATATGTGTGCGATTTAAAAGCACGAAAAATGAGCAAATAATGGGAAACTTACCCAGCGCAAGAGTGACTCCATCCCGTCCCTTTACGCACACTGGCATAGACTTCACGGGCCATATCAATGTCAAACTCAACAAGGGACGGGGTGTAACTACAAGCAAGGGATACATAGCCCTATTTATATGCCTATCTACAAAAGCCGTGCATATCGAACTGGTATCCGACTTAACTTCGCAATCATTCTTGGCAGCCCTAAAGCGTATGTGCGCCAGAAGGGGTACACCAAAACATATCTATTCAGACAATGGAACGAACTTCAAAGGAGCCGCCAAAATCTTACAAGAGGAATTTAAGGCATATGAAACTTTGTCATCACCCGAATTCTTCAAAGAAGTCAACAGACTTCAAATACAGTGGCACTTCCTGTGTCCACGATGGCCATCAGCAGCCGGAATCTGGGAAGCAGCAGTCAAATCCCTGAAGCAAAGTCTAGTAAGGGTCGTCAAAGATGAAAAATTAACATTTGAACAATATACGACCCTCCTAGCTCAGATCGAAGCCTGTTTGAACAGCAGACCACTTTGCCCGATGACAGAAGACGTGGACGACCTGGACTACTTGACACCAGGACACTTCCTAACAGGAACCCCGATGATGTCACTGCCCCGAGAAGATCTCACCGAACAGAACTTTGATCTTCGCAATAAGTGGAAACGAGTCGAACTCATGCATCAGCATATTTGGAATCGATGGTCAAAAGAATATTTACATCAACTGCAAACAAAAAGCAAATGGCGGAACCCTAAAGAAAATATACAAAAGGGCGACTTAGTCCTTGTAAAGGAAGATAACGTGCCCCCCGGAAGATGGGCCATGGGCCGCGTGTTGGACCTACACCCAGGTGCCGACGGGTACGTCCGAGTAGTTACGCTCAAGACACAGGCCGGCAACTTTAAACGCCCAATCGTGAAACTAGTTCCACTTCCGAAAGAAAACATAACTTGGCCTGTGCAAAGCGACGATAAACAACAAAACATGCTGCCTGAAACGAAAAAACACAGAGGCAAATTGGGCAGTCACGTGACAACAGTCTTATTTGCATTAGTGACCTTATTCACTTGTGTAAACACACAACCAACTCAATATTACAATACTACACCGATTGAGGGCAACAGACCCTTATACTTCGACAAAATGGGAAGTCTTCAGCTTATCCACGACGAATGGACACTGTTGGTGTACTACAATCTAACTACGTACTGGCAAGGAACTGATAAAATCAAAAAATACATAAACAATTTGGACAGTATTTGCGAAAGATTAGAAAAACAGCCTTGCAAACCCACTATAGCCCAACTACAACACGAAATACAGCAAATCACGGATTACAACAGCTTACTACTAAGCCAACATTTGAATAGAAAGAAGAGAGGCTACTTCAACGGAGTCGGGAACTTGGCTCATACTCTCTTCGGAGTATTAGATGAAAACTTTGCGGACAAATATCAAGATGATATCGCAAAGATCCAGGAGGACGAAAACTACTTGTTACTACTCTTGAAAAATCAAACAAGCATCGTCGAAACTGAAAATAATATAATCAAAAACAATGAAAATTTCATGAAGAACCAACTAGAAAGTATACATAAATACATAGAAACAACAAACATCACCTTGGAGAAAATTGTTTACAGGGTTCAAACAATGTTAACTATGAACGATTTGAACGCAGCATCCCTCACGGCAAGCTTGATCCTATGGAACTTAAAACGAAAGCAAGATACCCTACTGAACACCCTTACAAACATACACAACGGACACTTAGATGTTCATCTCCTAACTCCCAAGCAACTAGTAAATCAAATAAACACAATCGCTGCAAGAATATCTAAACGCCTGACGCTACCAGTAAAGAACGTAGAAGAAAACATTAAGGACGTTTACAAACTCCTTTACGTCAGAGCGCGAGTGACCTCATCGTATCTGCTCTTGGAAGTCCACATTCCACTTATAAGCGATGACGAATACAACGTCTATCGAATCCTGCCTCTTTTGATGCATGGACCCAACAAAGAAACCTTAGCCGTCGTACCATCATCAACACATATTGCAACCAACTTTGGAAAAGAAACTTATATCATGATCGAAGGAAAAGACCTAGAACAATGCACAAAAATGAAAGATGATAATTATATTTGCAATTCAAACTATCCCGTCTACAACTTACGCAACGAAAATGCACCATGTGAAGCAGAAATCCTCGGTCAGCAAACAAGCCGGCACTGTCACATTACAAAGTTTAATTGCAGTGACGCCTGGATCAAGTTACATAAACGCAACCGATGGCTTTATTTATGTTGTAGCACGTGCCACGCGCGCGTACTATGCAACGGTCAAATAACATCAACAAAGATAACAAATACCGGGACTATCGACTTGAACAACGGGTGCATATTACAGAAAAAGGATTCAACTCTCTTCGCTTACAATCATTTTGGAAGCACGGTGAAGCTTGAACCAGACGTACCGGACATGCCGGATGTAAATCTTCACCTGAATGAAGACATGAATTTTAATCTCAGTAGTATCATACTACCACCAATCTCGTTTAACGAAACTGAGGAACACAACCAGCTAGATAAAAACCTGCAACTCCTGAAACAAAATGAAAAGCTTCCCGTTGCTGAGATAACTTCCCATGACATACACCAATATTTTGTCTTGTATTTCCTGGTGGTGGCAGCCATCGCTACAGCGATCTATATCACAGTGAGACGCTGTCAGCAGAAGATTTTGAAGCTAAAAATACCGGCGGAGATGCAGGAAACACAGCTGGAGATGCGGAATAAATCATCACCCCAGCAGAACCCGATAGCACGATCTCGACAACCGCAAAAGGAAGAGCTTGAGATGCGGGAACAAGTGAACCCCGTCTACCAAGAAATCCAACGCCCCAAACGGCCAATACGACGAATGTTCAATTTGGATTCTGATTAACTTTTATTATTAATTTTGTAACTGTACAGGTCGCTCTATCTCTTACGATGTCGTCTTATCTCTTCTCATCTCCCCTTGCCCTTGGCAGCATGTACGGTCCAACACCGCACAGTCATTTTAGCCTACTACGCGCTCTACTTTTTACATGCGTCATACATGCTATAAATGTATGTTATTCGCATTATTCATTTGCACTCCTGAAAACAACGTCAGAGGTAGTCGACCTAGCTAATCAGCTGTAACACGTCTCTATAACAATAAACCTATAACTTTGGAGTGACGGGTTTAACTTAAAACTATTATTTGTGTACCGGAGCTTTTACTGAAACTCGGTAGCGGCTCCTACACAACTATCATATCGTAAATGTGAAAGTTTCTGATTTTTATTTTTCAAATACACATAATCAGAACTCATAGAAAATTTGGCAAATAGTTAGTATTTCCTGGATGAAAACATTGTCATAAGACACATTTTTGAATTAGTAGACTCACTGCTCAGGGTGTATGCAGGGGTGGTTGGTGAGCGAGGGCTCCTCGCACAGGCTGCGCGCGCGCCACAGCGTCTGACAGGCGGCCCGCAGGCGCGCGCGCGCCGCGCCCGCCACCGGCCCACGCGCCATCGTGTGCAGCACGCCTAATGCCACGCTCACCTTCACACATAAAAGTGTTATTCGATTTAAATTCTTTAACGTATCAAACTCTTTCGTGACGGACAGACAGACCGCCTAAACCGCCGGATAAAAGGACTTGTGAAGGAAACATTGCTTGAGTACCCTAGAGGAACGCTAAAAGAGGATTTTTAAATAATCGAAACAGGGGGAGCGCGAAACTAACCCTACGCGTTCGAAGTCGTGGGCGGCTTCTAGTATATATTTTTCACTTCTAATATGAATAGTCACAAGCAAACATCAGGACACGTGCGTTCGGTTTTTGATTGATAGTTACTTTGTGTGCATGATGCTGGCTGGAATAATGCGCCGGAAGGCCTTCGGCGTATGACGCCTGCGCAATCGGCAGCACCTGTAAAACCATAGACACCCGTGAAGATGTTTTACCATAAACCAATTTATGTAAGATGACAGAATAGCGAAATCATGAAAAACCTTTTGCAAATTCATATCGTTCATCCCAAAATCTAATAAATTATGAAAATGTTGACACTAAAACTGATAAACCTCAGTAGTTCAGTTGGTTAAAGAAATCCACAATCAATATGAAGTTGGTGTTGGTAGTTATGAAGCTCTGATTCTGTATTTGTTATTTTACGATAACTAAGCGTTGATTTACAGTTTGAATTTCTGGCGGTGCTCTTGCAAAGGCCTTGCGGAGCCCCAGAGCTCCGCGATGCACACTTCAAGAATAGTTGCTCCGCACCTATATCTACTTCATCGGATCAGTCAGTTTGGGAAAGTGTGAAACTATAAGACATACGAGGATCTGTTCTCAGGAACCATGTCATCGATTTTAGTAACAAGACAAACTGCATTTATACATTTGAACATGATGTCTAAAATTAATAAAATGCACTTAGGATATGAAAATGATGCATTTTATTAATTTTAGACATCATGTTTCATAATAACATTTGCTGCTTACACAATCAATATCTAAATAGAAATAGTTAATTTTATTTTTAAAACGTCCCGATTCAATTCCTGAGCTGAGTAAAAGTTTTTTTATATGTATAAATGCAGTTTTTCTTGTTATTAAAATCGATGACATGTTTCCCAAGAACAGATTGTCGTATGTCTTATAGTTTCAGACTTTCCCATGCTAACCGTTCTAAATGAGCCAGCTGTATGTACCTGTATAACCTCACCTTAGCGCAGCGTGCCTGTGAGAAGCGCACGTCCGTGGCGAGCGCGTCGTAGAGCGCGCCGCCGCTCTCCTCTGATTGGCTGTGCGCCGTGTACAGCGGCAGCAGCGCCTGCGCCGCCGTGCGCCACGACACCGCCGTAGGGAGCTAACCAAAACATTATTTTAATTTATGTTTTTAAAAACGGGAGCCCGAAGATTTCCTTTTTTTAAATCATAATATGTATATTTATGTATATAACTACCGAGTCCATATCTTTTTATCGTTGGAACCGTAAAGTTTTCAAAATGTATATATACACACAGACAGCGAGGCAGACCCAAGCAGAGACGGTGGGATGACTTGGACGCTTTTCAGAAGGATTGACTGAAGATTGCCACAGAGAGAGAGGTGTGGAAATCAAGGGAAGAGGCCTTTACCCAGAAGTGGGACACTATGTTAGGCTAAATAATAATAAAATAATAATTATAATATGTCTAACGTGTAGATAAGTAGAAGAGATTTGACGTAAAAAAATCCTGCGAAAAATATTTGTTAAAAAAAAACGTTATGACTTGCGATAATTATGACCACACACATTACGACTAAAAATAACCATGGCAGGCAATAAAAACGCAATAAAATGGTACAATGATGTAAACTAATAAGATAACAACGCGAGGAATGTTAATTAAGCCTTCAACTAACCTCAAAGAACGACGTACTCATCGCATACTTCCCGACGTTATCATCGAACCCCTCCGCGAAGGCCAGGTCCACGTGTCCCTGGAGGAACTGGGTGAAGGGCGGGGGGCGGTCGGGAGCCCAGGTTGGGGTAGGATCGGCTCCCGCACAGCGCTGCACCAATCCCCGCACGAGTGCGCTCACATCGCGCGCGCAGTGCGACTCGTCCGCGCTTATGTACACGAATTCCTCGTTCTTCGGTATGGCGAATAGGGATTTTGCACTGGAATAAAATGAAGGGCCGAATCTTAAGTACCGAAACCAACGTGCATGCATGACTCGATATATGAATCTGGAAGAAGCGATAGAGATTTGTCAGGATCGTAGCAGGTGCAAAGAAATGGTCTCTGCCTACCCCTCTGGGAAACAGGGTCTGGTTTAATGTAATGTAATAAAATGAACAAATATTCTTTTATATTTCTGATATTTTTCATACCTATTGCTTTATTTTGTGATTTGCTTAATATCCCTGGAAAAGCAAGCGAAGAGCCATTCATAACAATAGCCCGCCTGAGGCTGTGCTGGAGATTGGGGTATTTAAATTAGTAATTGCACAAAAATCCCACACCAATAGTCTTCCTGTTAGTTAGACTTCCGTGGGTCGAGGCTGGTGCTATAGACGCGCGCGACTATCACGCCCCCGCAGTTGTGACAGTATAAAGGACTATATGAAAATATATGGTGGCCACGGCACGACAGTTACGGTCTGCCTTTACCTCAGGGTCTACATCAAGAACCTAAGTACAAAGTAAAGACACGCTTACCACACGTTAGTGATAATCCTGGCCTTCCTCAGGATGAAATACAGCTGGTCCTCGACAGCATGCTCGAGTCGCTTGAGAGCGGCGGGGGAGCGGCGCAGCGCGCGCGGCGCTCGACGGAAGTGGAACAGGAGTCGGGGGCAGCACGTGCGCCCGTGGGACTCCCACGCGCCGCCCAGAGCGCTGAGGGCTGCTGTTGTTTGTGGAGTCAGCTCCGTTCTAATATATTTTAAAGTCAGAGCTTTATGTACAGGTTATGTTGAGGAGAATTAAGGAGACTACCATTGAGTGTTATATTTAATTGCAATTATTGATTGATTGATAATGACAAATCCGAATTTTTGTTCCTGACTGTTTAATATGTTAGAATAGAAATGCTTCATATGTTCTGAAACTATTTAACGTTTCATTGTTATAAAACAAACCTAAAATAACCCATAGGTCCTTAATAGTTTTTATCACAAAAAAAGGATAACTAACTTTTCAGAAAACTAAAACAAATTAAGTACAAAAGAAACAATTACAAAACAAAACTTTGGACTTGCAATATATTTCCTTAATAACCTCACACAATATATTTTTGGGGTATTGATTTCATCATAACATAACTTGCAAACAACAGACCACAATAAAATCAATATAACCTCATATAAGTTACACAATACAATCAAATGAAAGCTAGTGTTCATATTAAAAATATGGTTCAATATTCATTATCTGTATTATACACGTAGTAGTAGGTGTACATTAAAATATTTCACTTTACAGTGGGTTTTTTTGCTTGAAGTTTAAAACATCAAGTACTATACTGTGATTCTATGGAACTTGCTAACTATGTAAACAAACAATATATTGAAATTGACATCTAATGTCAATTTTAGTATGGCGGCTTGTTTACATAGTTAGCAAGTTCCATAGAATGACACTTTACACATAATAATGGCAAATAAAATAGTCACAACACTCTTAGAGAAATTAAACTTGACCAAGCACATTAAGCAAGAGCTTGGTATTTTATCTTCATATGAATAAAAGGAGAAGCCGTCACAAAATAATGACTTACCTTAATCTATGAATTATAATACATATTTCATATATATTGCACAAAAAAAGGTTAAAGAATAAACATTATCACTTAATATTAATGAAAAGAGAGGTTTAGGCATTACCTGTAAGCATCAATAGCTTTAAAAAGCTGCAAGTATCCAAGATCAAATACTGGGGTAGGCGAAGAGAGCACCACAACATGACACAGATGGAAAATAAGAGCCATTGCTTTACATGACTCTGCTGCCAGCTCCCCCGCTGCTACCAACCAATGTGAAGCATCCGCATCTTTCTCAGTTGTGTTTGAGTTCTCGTCTAAGTTGGCTGTGAGGGTGGCAAGTTGCTTTGTGTCAAGGTACGAGATGACGTGGAGGAACAGTATGCCTCTACGTTCATCCCAGTGACATTCAATCCCATTCTGTTAATTGAGAAAGATAATATTAAGATGATTGAGTTTTGTTTATCGCATAACGTAAACGTAAGGTGGTGTTTCAGCTGTGATAACATTTTGATAGAATGGCCAAAGAGGGAGTGAAGGGAGTGGATAACAAGAAAGGTTAGTAAAATAAAATATATATCATATAAATTTAAAAAATATTTTTTCTTCTTGGCCAATCAGATAAAACTAGGTTGTGTGATATAAACATTTAAGCCTCGCCCATCGGTTCTGAATGACTGTGTATACTTGTAACGAAACGAATAAGATAACTCACTTCATCGCTCGCCACCGACGGCACAAGTGGTGTGGTCTTGTTGGGATATCGGAACGGAGACTTCCCTATAATACCAACAACGACAATGCGTTCTTTTTTAGAGAAGTCCGGTATATCTGTTAGCAGAAAGCTCTTCATTTTTGCGAACCGTTACAGTATCTGCATAATCTGCATTGCACGTGTGACGATAAATTGCATTTGTCAGTGTTTACAAAATATATAAAATGTGTAATTCGACTTTAAACGTCAAGTCAAACTTACAGATTATAAAGCTACACATTCGCGATCAGTCATAGATATAGTAAAACATTACGTCTATGCGATACAAGTTACTAATTACAAGCGGAACTCTCTTTCTAGCAAAAGGAGTTAGAAAGAGACTTCCTCTTGGAACTTGTAGCTTCGTAAAACGGGTCTCAGTCCATCGTGTCAATTGGCGCGGCCGCGGAGTCCAGCAAAATTTTGGCAGATTATTACCCACGGAATTTTCCGTTAGGTATGCCATTTAATTGTGTACGAGAACCTGGCGCTGTGGGCTGGCCGTGGGTTTTGGCATCATCCCGCGAGCAGCTGCGCTAACTATAATAGGGCGAAATGAAAAGCCATTGATCTAAATTCGTGACTGGGCTAATTAGAGGGTACAATGCCGTCAAATTTGACTGTAGATGGCCCGCTATACAATTTGTGCAAACAAAATAATATCATAAATAGTCGTCGGGCCAAAAGCACAAACCGTGCAAAGGCCAAAAAGATAAATAGTCGTTGCAGGTTGATTCGAGTGATAAGGTGGCCCGGTCCTACCGCAGTGAAGCAAACTAAATTTTAGCAAAACAGAGATATGGTTTGGAACAAAATCGACCATATGATCCATTTTTAACCAAAAACTCAGCATTACTACCTTTTGGAGAAAAATAAATCTTAATACAAGCTATTACAGACTCTTTTCAAATCTGATACTAGAAACGCATAGGATTTGATTGAACATGGTCGTCATACTTGTCATGTTGTCAAAGATACGTCAAAGTCAGCTGTGAAATAACCTTTCGTTCGAAAGCAAGGTCTGCAAGCAAAGCGGGGAATGGAGAAATGAATTCAGTTATCGCGATAAATCAGCACTATCGGGTGCGGCGCCGGTCGCCTGTAGAGGTTTAGAGATACGTGTCGCCAGGATTTAATTTCGCCTAAACGTAGTAACATTAGACCAAAATGTCTTCGGTGGTTGAGGATATTTGTGAACTATTGGATAGTTACAATGGGAGAGATAAGGTAAGGAACGCGGAAGATGTGTGGCCTTGATATTTACTTTTATTACAAGTTATACCAGTGAATAACCAGTTTAATTATATCGCGAAATGTCGCTCAGTAGGAAAAGGTATTTGAAACTAAATATTTTAATGTTCTTGTATGGATATGTTTACAAATTATTGAATAATCTTTTTTTTATACAAATATCGTCCCTTAGCTTACAACACCGCCTAAGTCATTTTTACCAACTTTACAGGAGACGTAAAAAACTGTCTATTTTAAAAAATCTGGGGATTATTCCTGTCATAACTTAATACATACTCTAGTTAGCGGTTAAGAAATAATTATTTATACTTATTTTGACAATTTACTTTATTTTAACAAATTCTAAATTCTAAAAATTTAATTTCAAATGAAAAAACCGCCATTTTCGACTTGAGCGGTGTTGTAAGCTAAGGGACGATATTGAATCTATGTCGGCAACAAAATAACTTTAAGAGTAGAAGTATTGCCCTATATCTATTTGTTTGATATTAACATTATACATTATTTACATTAATATCACGGTGGTACTTACTCAGTCCATGGTGATTTATAAGGGCACATAATAAAAAGTTATAATTCATTTTTAATATCTTTTACCAGCGACTCTGTCCTGTAACTCAGTCATGTGGAAGCCGTTTACCACTATTACCTCAGAAATTGTAATTCCAGGATTAACCCCTCATAAGTCAAAAAAGGGAGGTTAATAAAGTACCAAATTCTAGTCTCTTCGGATTACAATATAGTCCATAAAATTATGCTTAAATAAAATACAATTAGATATCCAAATTTTGAGCATGGATCTGTCCTAAGCCATAGCCTGCGATGGGTTAAAAGTACACCCCTCCCCATATGACCCATATCTCAGTTTTATTTAAAAAAACTTTTACTAAAACAACACCACACAGCAATAAACAAATTAAGATGAATAACATTTTTTAGTCAATCAATAATTTTAATTACCTAGCTATAAGCCAAGTAAGCCTATAAACAAAGTTTGTCATGTTCTGTGGAAAAGAGCCCTATGGTGGCCTATGTACTGAATAAATATTTGATTTTCAATTTTGATTTTCTAGCACTATGTGAATAGGTAGTGTTTTATTGTAGAAAGATAAATATATGATTGATGACCAGATAGCAAATTGATATGAAAAGTTTTCAATAGATAATGTAGGTATTTTAGTTTCTTTAGTTCTGATCTTAGATTTCTTAATTGTACTTATGGTATTCCTATTTGGCTTTGAGACAAGTGGGACCAATTAGCTTAGCCTTGTTGTTGATGATTTCATTACAAAAAACATTTCTTATCAGCCAAACTTTATAATTGTAGATAAAAAAAACTCTTTTAGTTATATATTCTCCTGGATCCCCGCATCCTTTATTAAGAACGAAATGGACGCTTACTTTAAATTTGAGTTGCCGCGAATACTCGCTATAATTCGGTATTCGGCATTACTCGTCATTTTTTTGATATTCGTCGAATACCGAATAATAGCTAGTATTATTCGGCATTCGGCGAATAGTCGTCTAAAATAAACTTTTATCAAACAAAAAACTAATGAGTTGAAAAAACGTCAACCGATGTCGAAAATCAAATAACAAATGAATGTCGCCTATCCTAAACACAAGCGTATTGATTGAGCGGGAAATCCCCTACAATAACAAACGCTGGGTTATACAAAACGGGGTATTCCCCGTAAACTATGTACAAAAAAACGGGTTGCCACATGCCAGCATTTAAAAATTGAAAATTAAATTTACTACATATATGTAGGTATGTATAACATGAAACAGATTTCTTTAACTTTATTGTTTTCTTTTGCTCACAACCTTAAAAGAAATTAGAAATATTTTTAATGTGTTTAATATTTTTTTTATGTCGAATAGTAATGTCGAGTTATTCGACTATTCGCCAAAGTGAATGGCGATTAATCGGTATTCGACTATTCGAGATAACCACTATTCGCGGCAACTCTACTTTAAATCCTGACGCAACGCAAATAAATTCATCTGAAAAAACCGAGTGTACTTTATAAAGTACATAATATTTACTGCTAAAATCAAGTTTGTTCTAGCTAAAAAGGGTAACAATAATTTAAGACCTTAAATCCAGCGGTGGCAAAAATTGTCAGGATCCAGGAGGATATTTTAGATTCATCCTAGACAAACTTGTTGAGACTTAAGTGAGAAACTTGCTATTGACATTTTCAGGTGGTCCGCTTAACCTGCTACACACTAAAACTATATGGCTGTATCAAAGGTGAGAAGCCATGGCAAACAGCTGGCTCCCGGCTATCCAGTGCTCGACTGATGCTAAGGCTGTTTGATGACATTCCTATGATCCGGCACACATATAGCTATGGGTTGGGCAGACATGTAAGTGTATGCAGCACTACACTTTTAACACTTTATTTTTATTTGATAGAAATGTTGACTGAAGTATATAGGCCAACCATACCACGAAATTTTGCCAGTGGAATAAGAACCTATTGTGAATACAATAAAGTAATTTTTCATGATTTTAAAAAAGAAAGATAAGGTATTTGATAATACAGACTTCTGACGTCACAGAACTTCATATAAATAAATCTCCATAAAAACGATTATTTTTTCACTTTTTAAAAAGGAGGTTGTTCACTCTCTGCATTGCCTTTTTAGTTTTTCTTTCAATCTTATTTTTGTTCTTCGCAATGCCACCTTATAATAGAAACTTAAATTAAATCATCTTTCAGGAGACTACAAAAATGGCAGCGATACTCGGCGTCCTCGCCAACGTGGTGGATCAGGTGTTCCTTCCGGTCGAGAAAGCCAGCTGGCTGCATGAGGTGGGCGTGCTGAACCTGGCTCCGAAGACAGCTGAGACCCTGGACATCGTCAGCACGGCGCTGTGGGCTGCTAGTCTTTATATATCGCTGTTGCAGTGAGTTAAATAACAATTATTATGGGTCAAATAAGTGTTAGCCCGTGTGGTTGCCGGGCTAGAATAGTGCCACTCCATGTCTTCCCGTGGATGTCGTAAGAGGCGACTCAGGGAATAAGGGCTTGTAATATTGTTAGGCGATGGGCTTGCAACCTGTCACTAATACACTAGTAAACTTCTTGGCCTGATTGTGCAAAATGTGGTTACAGAATTATCAACAAGTCTTTTTAGAGTTGTTGGTATTTCTGTAGCTCTGCCTACCCCACTCTGGGAATGAAGGCGTGATGTTATGTATGTGTATGTAAATAAGTGTTGTGCCGTGCTAGGGATTCATTTCGTTTCCACGTCATAATCGCATCTTATCTACCTAATTATTGGTAGATAAGATGCGACTGTTAAATGTCGACTTTTACGACATGTTTCTTTAGTAGGAAGTTTTATCAAAATTGAAATATACTTGTTTTGCCGATTATACAGTAGGTTAGTACAGCATATTGATAAAGACTCAAATGGACCGTATATTGACCAGTCAATTCCTTGGATTTGCATTATTCATATTGGTGATTAGTGATTACATTATTTTGCGTAATTAATACGTCAAATATTGTTACATAAACCAGACGATTCCATTCAATTGTGATGTAATGTAATTTACTTGTTTAATTACTTGCAATAGTTTAATAGCAACTTTTCCCTAAGTACAACACCGGCGTGACGTCACATTTCGCGCAATCATCTCATATCAGATAGGTATATTTTGGAACAAACTTGTTATTGAACTTTGATTTATTGATATAGCAGTGCGTTTTTGGATCCTATTGCAAAAAATGACACCCAAATGCTTTATCGCAAATTTAAAGGTTTTCGTTTTAGATGTGGCACAATAGGTCTGGTTATTACGGAAATATTTAATCGTATGTTCCATTATATCCCATTCACTATTGTAGCAACCGCTTTAATGTGCTGCTCAGTCTAGACTTCAGTAATTTAGATGATGCTAAAATTATGAAACTGGTTATTCTATTTTTGTCATTAACAATTATGTGAAGTATTTTTTTTTATCCCTAATTAAGTTTTGCTTATAACTTTGATGTCAATAATTATACACCATTCTCCAAAGTGGATAACTTCAATAATTATCATATAGCCAATGCCTTTAAACTGCCATCCAGTAAAATAAATAAATGAATAAAATAAAAATTATTTACTTTGGACAATGTTATCCATATTTTGGTTAGTAACAGGTTGGGTTTAAAGCTAGATTATTGAGTATACGGAGTGCGGAGCAGGCTTGCCCAGTGCTGTAAATAGCGACTGTCTAGCCTGTCCGCTATGATGCACAGGATGCTGTTGTCGCCGACGCGCAACCTCCGAAGAGCGGCCGCGGAGCAGCAATACTAGAGCAGATTTGCAACACATATCTCAGAAAAAAAGACAAGCTTTTAAAACTTTATTATTTACCAGTTTCACTTTTTAATATTAACAATCACTTATATCTGTAGTAACACATAGTAACAAACAGTCTAGTTAATGGTTTCCAAAGTTAATTGGACCGCCACCCACATGATAAAAACTGCCAAACCCGGGAGTCAGGAATAAAAAATGGGCATAACTATATGTTGGTCCGGTCGGTCGGTCCGTCGTCACCATTTTCAGGGCGCACCCAATATCATACGTATATACGTTGGGAAATGCTAGTCTAATTACAAATAAATAAGTCTAATTACAATGTCACACAAATTGACCTAGTCCCAAACTAAGCTCTAGGCTTGTACCATGGGTACTAGACAACGATAAACTCACTTATATAGATAAATAAATACCTTAATATATAGAAAACATCCAAGACTCAGGAACAAATACTCGCGCTCATCATACAAATATCTGTCCTTACCGGGATTTGAACCCGGGATCAATAGCTTCGAAGGCAGGGTTACTACCAACTAGGCCGACGTGTCGTCGAATAACAGTAGAAATATTTTGAGTTCACCACTGACAGATGGATTGCCTTCATTTAATTTTTAGCTTTAATCTCATATGAATAAAATAGTTGTTACTAAATAGGTAGACGTGGGTAACAGTATTCTGAAAATTGCTTTATTTGTCTGAAATTAAAGTTTAATTAAAATAAGGCAAACTCTCCAGTGGTAAACTTACAGTAATCGTACTGTAATAATATGAATGACATGGGTTATTTGTGCCGCGGACGCCTGACTCTGAGTTGCTCTACACTCCATAGATTTTGGGTAGTTTTAAGCTTCTCTTCTATCTCAGTCCTCACCGCTGAGGATCACGACCCCACGTTATGTTTCGCCAATTTTCGCAAACCTACGCCGAGTGGGCCGCCCGGTGAATGGCCACCCTTCTACCCACTGCCTTCTGCCTGCGCTGCCAGGCTCAAAAAAAGGTAAACCCCAATTTCTTTACTTTTCAGAACGATCCGCTCAATCCGCCAGCTGTGGTGGAGCCGCGACTGTCTTCAGCACTCCTCGGAAGGTTCCATGGAAGCCCGCCGCAACCTTGATGTCCGGCTTGCTCTCCAAGCCGTGACCGCTGGGAAACTCCTCCTGGATATCACCCACGCCGTCAGCTGTTTACCCCCTGGCTGGCTCTGGGGGGAGAGGATTGGGGCTACGAAGGTCGCTGCCATTGCGACAACGTCCTCGGTTATAGGGATAGCTATGTATTTTGCGAAGAAGCGTCTCTTGAAATAGTTGTGGCTTTTTAATATAGACTAATACATTGCTTACGATCTTAAGGCTGTATTAAGGAAAGGGGTATTAAGGATATGGCAGTTTTCTATTGACCTGATATTCACTTGCGTCTTGAGACAGGCATTTCACTTAAAATCAGTTCATCAATACAGCCTTTATTTAGCGTTTAGTATTATTAGTATCCGTACCTATGTAGCTTTTATAAAGAGCTTAGGTATGTTCAAACCTAAGTGCTGTATTAATACACTTGGCTGAGATGCTCGTCACAAGATACGTCAAAGTAAACGTCAAGCCATAGAAACTGACTGTCATTTTTGACGTATCTTGAGACGAGCGTTACAGTCGAAATCGGTTAATTAATACGCCCCGTAAGACCCACGTATTTGTATATCCTAAACATCTTTTAATACTAGGTAAACACTTTCCCTCTTGATCGAGTTACCTTAAACGCAAGAGGTCTTTTTAATTTTAATATTAGCTTGGATGAGCATTATGGGTTGTGATAAAACTGTTTCATTTGAACAATGGTGTTGTATATTATTAATAAAGACGATCCAAGAAAACCTTATCAGGGATACTTGCGACGTAAAATTAAGTGTTTGGTTAGGGCGTGTCCATGTATTGATTACAATGATATGTATATTTTTTATTGGTAAAAGAAACAAGAATGTTTAACAAGGTTTAGGTACAAAGCCTGATTCCATCAAACTGGTACATTGCTTTTGACACGTTATCGGTAGTTTTTAACTCGGCTGACAAGTAAATAAAAGCTATCGCAACGTTGACAATACGTCAAAAGTAATATGTTTTTACGGAGTAGAATGGTCCCCGGCTTCTGGGAGCAGCCAGGTTAAGCCATGCAATGTAAACCAACAACACTAACCAATAAACTTGAAATAAATAAATAAATCGAATGCTAGTCCGTGGAATCATTGGTTTACCATTTCAACGCCATGACAAATAGATTAGTTTACAGTCAAAGACTTAAATTTGTGAACCACCTTAGGTCAAAAGTCAATCTGACATTCTACAGCAATAAGGTTGAGTTAAGTTACAAATGACTTGGCATCTCTAAGGACATTGACCACTTCAAGCAGTTTTTTTTTTAAATGGGTCTTAAATTTACGCTCGTCACCGTACTAGTGCGTTTTTCGCTCTTTGACGGATTTCTGTATTGCGATTGGTTGGTGTGGGCGCTCTCTGATGTTAAAATTATACTTAAGTTTATTAGAAAACAATAAAAGTAATGAGGGCGCCGTGGCACGCTCGGCGCCCTCTTAATTGGCATGTGCCAGACACGACTAGCATTCAATTAAATGGGTAAAGTACAGTGTACATATATTGAAAGGGCGTTGAAAGGGTAAGCACAAAACTTAGTTTCTTCATAAAGTACATATTACATACATACACTCGGTGTCAAAAAAATCGCACCTTTTGCAATTTTGACTTCAAGCAGTTATAAACCCTATTTCCATAAAGGTAAGGTGTGACTGTGGGGCCTCATTTTAAAGGTTACTGAATCGTCTATGGAATAAAAATGTGATATTCATTACTGAGTGTATTAAAAAATCAATTTTCAAGAAAAAACAAAAAAAAAATATTGACGTAAAATTGACATAAGTTGAAAACACAATAAAATTAAAAAATACAGCATAAAAAAATCTGAAACTAAACTTAAAACCTAGTGTTGTCTCCCCTAGCCCTAATTACAGCCTCCATGCGATCCTTCATTGACCTCACTAACGTCACGACGCGTTCTTGATTCCACTCCTCGACGACGGCGTCCCGAAGCTGTTCAATGGTGGCAGGGGCAGTATCACGAGACCGCACCCGCCGTTTCAGATCATCCCAAAGGTGCTCTATGGGGTTCAGGTCAGGACTTCTCGCTGGCCACTGCATCACAGAGATCCCAACTTGATCCAGGTAGTCCCGAACGATCAACGCCGTGTGGCAGCGGGCGTTGACGTGCATAAATGTGAATTCAGGCCCGACAAAACCGGCATATGGGACCACATGGTCCTCCAGGATCTCTGTGATGTAGCGATGAGCATTCAGGGACCCCTGGCCTCGTCCACCTCCAGTGCGGGAGACGCACACAAGGTCGGTTTTGCCCTGGGTTGAAATACCGCCCCAAAACATGCAGGATCCTCCTCCGTAGCTGACGGTCTCTTCAATGCAGACTTGTGAGAACCTTTCCTCCTGCCTACTGTATACTCTTCTACGCCTATCATTGCAGTAAAGGCACACTCTCGTCTCGTCGGAGAAGAGAACAGACTTCCATTGGTCAAACGTCCAATCCAGGTGTTCTCGGGCAAACTGAAGTCTGATGTGCCTATGCTCTGCCGTCAATTGCGGGCCCGTAGCAGCCCTACGGGGCAGCATTTTTTTCTCTCGTAGCCTTCTGATTGTGGAGACGCTCACCGACGTCCTCCGAGCTGTTCGAAGCTGCTGTTGAAGCTCAACAGCGTTGGAGAATCGACTCCGGAATGGCGTCGACACGATATAGCGGTCGTCTCTGACGGAAGTGCAACGACGTCTCCCAGATCCATGTTTCCTGACGTAGCCTCCAATCTCCTGGAACCGCTGAGATACTCGAGCTATCCGAAAACGGCTTAGGTTGAGTTGCCGAGCAACATGAGCCTGCCGTAGTCCTGATTGCAGTAGTGCTACCACTTGAGCTGCTTCTTCTGCCGTGGTATCCATTTTTCAAAGCTTTTTCTTACTGGAGCTGTTCAGGTGTGACCTCTGTGATGTATGGATAGCAAATGACCCATAATTCATTGTTACCCCCCTTTTATACGTGTCCAGGGTGGCTAAATTAGCGATCCCACAAATGAGTATTTCTGCACTTTTTTTTAAAGACGCCAACATTTTGTGATCATTGCTTTTGAGGCAAAGAACGATATGAGTTTTTAAAGGTCATTAATTGTGCTTTCAAATGATACTAATATTGATAGGGTTACAATAAATAAGTTAAGAGCTATATTCCCTTGAATTCAAAATTGCAAAAGGTGCGATTTTTGTGACGCCGAGTGTATATTGAGTTATATTTGTTCAAAATGTATTTGTTCAGGCCAAAAGTTCCTTAAACCACAATTTAAATAATATTCCCTTCAATCGTTTTGTAAATTTAAGCAGAAATATTATTTATTTTTACTTATTTCCCGTATTTTTTTTATATTCAAGGTGGGAACGAGTAACCTGCCAAATTTTAACCATCGATTCTAGAGCCTATTTGGAGTATACAATGTGGTATAACATGAAGTCCAATGAAGCATAATTTCCGAGATATTTATTATTAAAAAAAAAATAGTTAATTTAATTTGAACTATGTCACCTTAACATAAAGCATTATTTACTAGAAATATTCATGTTGTAAGTAGCAATATCATCAACGTAGAGCATAAATTAATTTAATCAATTTCTTAGTTTACAATGATTTACGTATAGGTGACAAAGTTCAAATTAAATTAACTATGGAATTGTTTAAAAAAAAACTCGAAAATTATGCTTTATTGGACTTTATGTTACAACACATTATATACTCCAAATAGGCTCTAGAATCGATGGTTAAAATTTGGCGGGTTACTCGATCCCACCGCGTATTTGTGTTGTAAATAGTTAAGATTTTTTAACAATGCACATCTTGCCTATTTACCTGTTATGAATAGATACAAACTATTCAATGTTTTTTTGTTATGATTTGGTTATGTACGAGACATTTTTTTTTATTCTGTACAGGCACGATACGTACTTATACTGTAAAAATATGTAATTAAAGTATTTATTGTATTGACAAAGTCGAAGAAATAAAAAAGCAATTATTATATGGTACCTGATACTTGAATAATGTAATATATCTTAATTAAATAAATAGTGTCTTATTTCATGACATTCCCGCTAAAAAATAATGCTAGCCATAACCCAGATTTAAGATTAAAGGGCAATGAAATTTTCTGAATTGTCTTGAGATTGAAATCTTACTGTCGGGCTCTGTCTAGCTAAAACAACACTAAGCCACGAATAAAAAAAATGAATTAAGAGCTTAGAACACAGAATTCAAAATCAGTGAAAATCATGCATTTATTTGACACGTTTGGTGACTTTGTATCTTTGAAACCAACAATGATAGAAAATTTCTCCCTTTTTTACGCTATTTAAAATATAGCTCTTTTAATCGGGATAGTTAAAAAAGCTAAGATTTCAAGAAAATTGGCTGTGTCGTTTAAAAGAAATTAGTACTGAAAAAAGTCCCTATAATATCCGTGGTTTTTCTATTTTATAAGTAGTTATTCAGTTAGCTTTTGTAGCAGCAGTTGGCTTTAAATATTTACCCCCATCGATAAGCTAATTGAGAAAGCAAGATGAAATAAAGAAATAAAATATATTTGATGGATTAGGCGAAAAGGCGGAGGAATATTACGTTTGAAACCGGTAGACGCAAAAATTAAGTGGTCCCGTACCCACTTATAAATCAGTGTTTGCAAGAAGGCAAAACGCAGCGCAGTCTGCATATGTATACAATTATATAAGTAATAAGATTCATACTTACCAACTACAACTTCATAAGTGTAAGGCGGTACTAACTGAATGGCTAAAACCACTCAGTTACGAAGAGACTCGAGTTTTACTGTAGGGGAGAGCGGGGCTGAAAGTGCCAATTTTCATAAAACACAAAATTGAGCTATGAAAATAGTGTATATGTTGTGTGGCTTACACACACATTTAAAGAATGGTTATTGGAGTTTCTGAATAGTGATATTATTTTGTGCATCGTTAAACAGTTTTCAAATAAAGTCATTTTTTATGAGATCGATCGGAACGGATCAACTTACCCCACTATCATATGGGGCTGGTTGTTCCGTCCTTTTCAAATACAAACTTATCCTTAAAACAATAAATCTCAGATCACACACGCTAAAGGAGTATTTTGTAGTTCGTCAAAATATGTGTTTATTTTGCGTGCACTACCAACTCAGTAAAAAAAAAATCAAAGGCAAAAAGGTATTATTTGGTGGGGTTCGTTGTTCCGTTGATTTAGTTTTTTTTTTCCATAACTACTATTATACCATAATGAAAGCAACTTAAACGGCTCCTGCAACAGCATAATTTCATAACGTTTCGCGTCAAACATCATACAAATTGCTCCGTTTTTTGCTTGCATTTCTATTATCATCGGAACGACTTTCAGCCCCGCTCTCCCCTACCGTGCAAAAATTGAGTAAGGTGAATTAAATAAAGCTAGAGATTATAAAGACAAAAAGAACAAACGGCAGACACACGCACACGCACGCACGCTCGCACGCACGCACGCACGCACGCACGCTCGCACGCACACGGAAGAGCGGGGCATCACAGGTGATTAAGTTCCAACCGTTGATGTCATGTATACTTAAGTTTATGGAAATAAAATATATTTATTTTCAATATTGTTCTAATCTTAGCCGCTGAGTATTTAAAACAGAGTTTTGGTCGGATTAAACATTTTTCTTTGCCGATGTGACCTCGTGTTCCACTTGTGTGTGTGCGATAAATACGAACTCTTCCGACCAACTACGATATCGTATGATTATGCATTTCATCTGCATACTTAATTAAGCATTTAGTTTATTTACTTAATTATGTATTTTTCTTACGTAAATATACCTATCGGACATAGTCACTTCGCTTCCACTTACAGCTGTGTTCTTCTTACCTAGTACCGAGTAACTATTCGTAAGCGGCCCTGGACAAGATGCATTCGACGAACGTTATTCGTTATGGAAAATGCATAGGATTGACCTAAGCTGCCGAATGGTCGCGTCGAGCGCTTTTAACAATTCCATACATTTGTCAGTTTTAAAAATGTTTGACGTTAGTGTTAAGCATCTTATCTAGGGTTCCGATTAGATATCCAACATGTCAGTTATTTCCCAAACGTTAAGTGTTGTCGAGATACTAATAACATTTGACAATCGATAGTATTACTTTGTCTACAAGACAAGCGCGATGCTTCTCTTCTAGCGCTTATTTATCTCGATGGTGATAACATTTTACAGATTTAGGCAGCGTTCTAGCGACAACAAACATCATGACATTTCACTTTTAACGATAATAGTAATCTGAAAGGAACAGTAGTAATTCGGCGAGAAAGGTCAAGCAATCTGTTTATCTTATCAAAGCGATAAAATTCAGGTGATAGTTAGTTTATCGTCTTGTGTAATTCGTCGCCCGTGTACGATGGAGTTGGTTGATGAACTCTGCGACCTGTTGCAAAATCACGCTAACAGGGACAAGGTAAGCGGTGTTGATTAATTTATATCTACAGTTAAGCTGTTGATTAATTTATATCCAGTAGCAAGTTTCAGCGGCTTTGGAAAATCTACCTCTAAGAAGGTATAAAGGTTGAAAGTTTGTACGGAAATTTAATTATTTTTTTTGTTATAAAACCCACTACCCACTTACTTAATTTGTAGAACATTGACGTGCGGTGGCGTAAAATCTATTTGAATAGCGCGATCAATTTGGATTCAAGCAATATACCAATTAATTACAAATAGATAATAAACAGTGAACGGAACCGTACCCTGGCATATTTTTGATAAAAATCTTGGACTTGAAGGTAGTGCAAACTGTATTGTAGTTACCTTCTTTCTGACCAAAGTGGCTATTGATTTTACAGAAGTCGCGGGCGGAAAGCTAGTTATAAATATTCGTTAAATTATGTTTGAACAGATATTTTGATAAAGATTCTTCCCATCTTTCCTAGGTAAATATTGGACCATGTTGCCAATTTCACTCCGAACAGCACTCTCATTTTTCCAAATTCTGTTTTGTCAAACTATAACTCTGTTTGTAAGAGGCTACACATAACCCTGTAAAGTAACATATATTTCCAGGTAGTGTCTCTGACATGTTACGTGCTCAAGCTATGGGGAGCGACGGCACAGAGCAAGCCGCTGCTCGGCGCCAGCGCACGACTCGCGGGCGCGCGCGCCTCGCTGCGGCTGTTCGATGACGCGGCCGCGCTCAGGGCCGCGCTCAAGTACGGGCTAGGCCAGCAGGTCAGCATGCTAGTACTGCTGCCCAAGTCCATATACTGCATTTTAATTTTTGACAGCAGTCTTTACTCGTGTTAGTCAGCGCTCTATATGATCATAGAGATTCGACTAAGTCTTACCTCTTGTTTGATGATGTTGCCGAGCTTATGACCGTGCCCAAATCAGGGTGGACAGGTCAGATTGTTAGCATAGCTTGTTAGTGTCGATAACCAGACTTCAGCTATGAGTAACTAGGTGGTAAGAAGCAACAAAAGCAACTTATTAATTCCTCAGGATGGCGTACTGTGGGGTGCCCTTGGAGTTTCGAACGGCGTGATCGCCCTGGCCTATTTCCAGGCAGAGAAGCTGGTGTGGCTGCTGGACACGGGCTTATTGACCTTGCCGCAGCACCTGGACTTTCACGTGCGCACGACGCACAAAGTCTTCTGGGTGCTGATGGCTACTGTAGGGTGCGTCAGGTAAGAAACTGAACTACTTAGAATTCAAATTGTGTAGGCATCTTACATTTTCAAGGACAAATGGGTGTGATTACTAGATCATATAGATAGCGTATTTGTTTGACGATGGCAAGTCTCCTTTGTCGGAACGACGATGGTTATTTGGTGTTTAAGATTGAATTGTTGTACATATTATCTAATGCATTAAGACTTCTACGCAGACGTAGTCGCGGAAAACAGCTGATAGGTAGTAAAAACGTTTTTTTCTTACATGGATTTACTACTTATATCTTCCTTTCAGGTCACTCCGAGCTCTCCACACTTGTGCAAAAGAGCTCAAGTCCGGCGAACCCCGCAAGTGCGCGCCGGCGCGCTTCACCCAGGCGTCCCTGACCGTCACCAAGCTGTTCCTGGACGTGGTGCACTCCGTCAGCTGGCTGCCGGCGGGCTGGCTGTGGGGCGGGCGGCTGTCGGCGCAGCGCTCGAGCGCCGTGGCCACGGCGGCGGCCGTGCTGGGGCTGGTCGCGCACTACCACGGGAAGAGACTCGCGCGCCCGGGAGCGCCCTAGTTCGGCGGTTTAGGTTTATAGCTGCTAGTTTTGAGCCAGATTCATATGATAAAGCAACACTTACGATCCCGTGTCAAGTGGAAGACTTATCTACAACGGGGCAGTGGTGTATTACAAATTTGACAGCGCAACAATGACGCTAAAAAAAAACGGACCTATCCCCATATGTCGAATATATGTATACACCCGTTTGACAGGAAATTTCTCTATTATGTCATCTCTTGCGTCAATCCTAAAACAGATCTAGTGAATTGCCATACGACTCGTTTCTGGTCGGCAAAGTTCGTATTTTCGAGAAAGCAAGACGAGTACGAGATAATCCGACAAAATACGATGCACTACATCTGTCACATCAGTATATTTAGTTAGCAAGCATTTACCACGATTGCATAAATTGGTCGGCTGTGATAGTATATTCATAGTAGATAACATCTTAAATGGGTTTCTTGGCATCCTACCCGGATGGAACTCCCGGGTAGTATTCAACGTGTTGATGATATGGAATTTTTAAGCATCGGTAGTTACAGGAGTTTAAATCCTTTCCACCTCATTGTATCAATAAATTGTTATTGTATGTACTTACTGGTACACAAACAGTTTTTATTTCAAGGATCGGAAACACTTGCACTACATCACATCCTTGTATAAACATTAATGGTATCTCTACTATTCTTTTTCGCGTATCGTCATTGTTGTTCCCATGTACTTGTATTGGTATCCTAGCGATTTAGATAATGTAAGGCCTTTGTAATAAGGTCAATAGTATCATAAGGTCAAATAATAAGTTTATATTAGTGAACATTGTTTTACCAATAGTTAAATTAGTTATTTTTTACAATTATAATACGCTTTGACTTGATTGATAAATATATGTAATAAAAGTTAAATAAAATTAGTCTTCTAATATAATATTTTATTATTCATAGGCATTTTTTATAATTTCAGTCGCAAAATAACAATTTAGAAACGAGATCGAATTATAAAATATTTTTTAATTAACTGAACAAATACTTTCTTAAACACTAATGGATAGTTATGGTCACATATAAAAGAGAGAACACTTTTTACAGGACTAGTTAGCATTCGTTTTTACAAGGCAATTTGAGCTAAAACAACTTACGAGTATACATAAGATTGATTATATTTTTTAAATCTAAGAGCACCTTTTCGGCAGCGATATGTCTAATGGAATAATCTACTTATAAAATCATTAGTTGAAGCCAACTGTATCAAAAATACATACAAATAAAGACTACAAGATCGACCGCCATAAGCAGAGCCCTCTCATGGTCTGCGGGGCGCGAGGGGAGGATCGAGCCGGAACAATCAGTTTCTGTGACGTCATCGAAATGTCAATATCCGACGACGGGTACGACACTAACTAATTGATCAAATGCCTTGCCCTCCTGTGATCCTGGGAGAGCCAACCTTGTGGTGGTCGAGCTATAAGTGTAACAAATTGTCATGGTTTACAGGTTTCACCAATGTAACTTAAATATAAATTTCTGTCAACACATTAATTTTTGGAAGAATCTTGTTGCCGACTGTACTTTTTTGCAGGTATCGTCGTTTTCCCAACACGGTCTATGTTAACTATACAGAGTGTTTTTTTTAAATGGGACAGTATGGGGAAATCCGAATCTAAAGGAGATAGAGGAAAAGTGTCCAAGGATACATTAGGTGTTTTTTTATGTAAACAAATTTGGCTCATTAAAATTTTTGGTCAAGCGTGAGTTGTTCTTAAAAAATTATAAAGTTGGTCAATTTTTTTTTTGACGCGGGTCGACTCTGTTTCATGTAAGGATTATTTCATTGTATGGAAAGAAAAAAATCTGAACAGCAGAAGTTGGTCAAATTTAATGAAAACTAATCTTCATACAATTGCAGTATTCGCCTTTTAATATTGTTACAAGTGCCTAGGCGTGTAAAAAATTTAATGAAAACTAATCTTCATACAGTTGGTTTATTACTTGAGTAAATGTTCGATGTGGCCGCCGTCTTGTCTTATGCAGGTACGAGCACGCTTCAAGACACTTCTAGTTGCATTTAACAGAGACTTATGGTGAATTGTGTTTAAAGTGTTGTAAACAGCATCTTTAAATTCTTGTACGGAGTTGTATCGGGATTCATAAATTCGACCCTTAAGGTAACCCCATAAGAAAAAATCTAATGGCGTTAAGTCGGGCGATGATGACCAACAAACCAACTGTATGAAGATTAGTTTTCATTAAATTTTTTACACGCCTAGGCACTTGTGACAATATTAAAAGGCGAATACTGCAATTGTATGAAGATTAGTTTTCATTAAATTTGACCAACTTCTACTGTTCAGATTTTTTTCTTTCCATACAATGAAATAATCCTTACATGAAACAGAGTCGACCCGCGTCAAAAAAAAAAATTACCAACTTTATAATTTTTTAAGAACAACTCACGCTTGACCAAAAATTTTAATGAGCCAAATTTGTTTACATAAAAAAACACCTAATGTCTCCTTGGACACTTTTCCTCTATTTCCTTTAGATTCGGATTTCCCCATACTGTCCCATTTAAAAAAAACACTCTGTATAGGAGATCCTGTCGCCATCCCCTGATTCCATCATCAGATCAGCTATTAGATACCATAATATCGCATTGTCATCTGGTTTACATAATTATACTAGCGACCGCCCTCGCTTCGCTCCGGATTAAAGTATTATACGTATAAACCTCCCTCTTCAATCACTCTATCTATTAAAAAAAACCGCATCTAAATCCGTTGCGTAGTTTTAAAGATTTAAGCATACATAGGGACAGAAAAAGCTACTTTGTTTTATATTTACTATGTAGTGATGATCTAAGTTTCAGTCCATTCCACTAAAGGGAACTGGCTCAAAATTAACTTGCAAGATTTGACCTAAACAAACTATCTAACATACAAAACCCTTTTAAAAATAGTTAATTTAATAAATTGACCAGTTTTTGGAACACAGTATTTGTATCCAGTAACTGCAGTGCATTTGGTGTTGTTTATTTTATAATTACGTTATTTAAACTCACGTACGTTTTTTTACGTAGTTCGGGATTTAACTTATGTGGCTAGGTATGTTAGCAGAAATCGGATGTGACAGTTTAGCTCCTGAGATTAGGACCGGATTTGAATAGATGGGGTATCACATGATTCGTGGCGAACATGCGAGTGTTAAGTGACTTAAACAAAACTAATAGTTTTTAGCTTATAACGTTTTAAGTAAGTAAGTAAGTAAGTAAGTAAATCATTTATTCACAACAAAAACACGCAGACAAAAAATAAAAAGTAACAAAAATAAAAGAAAAAAAAGAAAAGAAACGACATGTCGCGTTAATGTTGCGAAACGGACCCAACTCAGCATATGCTGGCTGTGAAGCCAACGCTGATCTTCCGTTGGGACCGCTCGGTGAAGACACGGAAGGCCATACAGACATCTCGGTACTTACATTTAAACAAAAATTAATTAAATAAAACTAAAAAATAACTACATGTCACAACAGACAGCGCCCCAGGTGGCCACAAGATAAACTAACACTATCTGCATTGCTTGACAGTAAGTCCTGAAAATATGTTGTATAATTATCAATTATCTTATCTGTGCCAAACGATGCGCGCTAACAATCTGTGGTTTTTATGGGTTAAACAAACAAAAAAAACTGTGCACAAAACGACAACACAAACACAGTCTAAGTAGGTAAAGAATACTAGTAAGTAAGTATTACTAGTAGTGGTTTACGTTTACATCTTAATGAAAACTAGTAAAGATTTATCCTAATTAAAACGGAAACAAAGAAATAGAGAGAAAAAATAAATAAAAAAATATTAAAAATAACAAGCAACGGGTGTGCCTTGATTGAAGCAGACAATGGAAGACAAAAAAAACCACCATAAATGACTATGCGAATGGGACATAAAATGCAGGTTTGTACAGTTAAAACATAATTCATAATGATTACAATTTATATTCCACTGGTGTCATGTTTCAGTGGTCCCTGGCTTAATTGGTGATCGCATAAGTATTTTTTTAACTTTAATCTAAAACTATTTAAATTTTGCAGGTTCCGAATGGGAGGTGGAATGTTGTTCCAACATTTGGTTGCAGCATAGCGAAAACTTCCTCGAAAAGCGGCTGAGGCATGGCGAGGCGTTAATACGCGTACAGTGACATTAATTACGTAAACGTAGAAAAAGGCTACCGTATACTACATATTATTACTACAATACCGCAGTCATTTTAATTTCTTCTGCGAAATAATTCTCAGCGGCAGGGAACAGTTTCACAGCTAGCATGGGCAGGAGTTTGAT
Source organism: Acleris holmiana (assembly GCA_949316455.1). Taxonomy (NCBI): domain Eukaryota; kingdom Metazoa; phylum Arthropoda; class Insecta; order Lepidoptera; family Tortricidae; genus Acleris; species Acleris holmiana. The sequence continues at coordinate 14,147,538 of OX438771.1, read as the reverse complement.
AGTGGGTGCTCGGGCCCAGGTGTGCGCGTCGGGATGCGAACCCAGAACCCCCGGGCAGGCGGACTCGTAGGCCTTTATCAGGGGCTCGGAGCCGGGAGTGATGATGCACAGAGCTAGGCGGCTTAGAAGGCGGTGTCTGTTAAACAATTTTAATGAGCCGCTTTAGTGTTTCCAATGGACTATGGCGCATTATACTTAGTTTTGCTTTCTTTGACGCGCATTGTGAATTTAAGAGGCCTAACAACCTTGAACGTTCGTCGGTTCAACAAAATCAGGAAGTACATAATCAAAACAATTTAGTTTAAACTAAATTTTAATGAGTGTAAATTTCATTTTTAAATGTTTCAAAAATTAAAAATTGCATTTTAAGAGCAAAGGATATTGAACTGTATTCACTTCCTGGTAGATTCAAATTCCGTGTTAAAAAGTCTCCCTATTTTTACTATAGTGGGCCTCACGAGTATAAACCAACGATCTGGCGAGGCGAGTTTTCGATCAGCAAAATGCAGTCTGTTTAGAGTTGTGTAACAAAACACGTATTCGAATGGATTTTTCTGCGTGCATTTGTTGGTTTCTGGGTGTGGGTGTTAGCGAGCTGTATACTGACTTGTCAGTGGGTTGGTCTGGTCCCCCGAGCACGCGCAGTATGGCGAGGCGCGGCGGCTCGGCCCACTTGGCGAGCAGCGCGCGCGCGCCCCCCGCGCCCGCCGCGCCCGCCGCCTCGCCCCGCAGCGCCGCGCGGCCCAGCGCGCAGATCCATACTGACACTATCAGCTCTTTCTCTGAACTACAACACAATGTAACAAGTTAATTATGCATGTGTTTGAGCAATCTGTGCCATGAAATAAACTTGGGGTACGAAACATAAAAATGTCAACCACCCAGTCCGGACTAAGTTTGAGTGCAGTATATTATATACTTCAAGTTCCCGCAATGTCATACTAATAGATAACGGCAGCTATAGCTTTAGCCGGTTCTATGAGTGCTTTCACACGAATCGCTTTCAGAACCTCAATCATATTTTTAGTAGTTCTTTTTTATCTATGTTAGTACGTTTATCGTTTGCTGGTAACCATTGTATAAACCTAGGGCTTAGTTTGAGAGATCAATTGATGTAAAATTGTCCCCCGTTTTTTTTGAATACTTACAAATGAACGTTGGTCGGCAGCGCTGGCTCCGCGGGCGTGGATAGCTCCAGCGCATAGGCCGCGTGCAGGCGCGCGCGCGCCGCCAGCGGCCCCGCCTCCGCCCAGCCGCCGCGCAGGCGCGCGCTCGCCTCCGACCACGGCCCACCACCTACCATACACCAATTCATATACATACGAGTACACCATGCAGAAATGTAGGGTGAGTAAATCAAACCAATCAGTAAGTCCAAAACTATCAAAGATAGGAAAATATAATTAAGGAGAACAACATTTTTGTAGACCAAAGTATTTTTTTTGCTATACTATTTAATAACAAAACTAGACTCAAGTGATTTATCTGTACCTACCGCACATATCGAGGGGTCGAATTTAATAATCGGGTAAGATTATCTTTACAAAAATCTGGTCTTATGTTGTAATAACAATTTCTATGAGTAAGTACTACTGTAGCATTATTATTTTGAACGATACTTGCCAAACTGTATTTTTTTTTATTTTAGCTCTATTTGGCATTTTTTAGTAATAAAAAATGCTGCGACTGTGAACTATATTTTTTTTATCGCGATTAAGCTATAAGTATTTAACTCTTATTATTGTCACCCCATGTGAAAAATTTCGTAATTTTACCGTCATTGGCAAAAATTGACAACCGCTGTCATTACATATTGTAGTGGCGTAAACCTTCTGCCCGATGATCAAATGATTAGGTTAGATTATCGGGAAAGAGAAGAGGCTAGAGGCTAGAGGTTTGGCACGAGAGTGAACTGCCATGAGCGGCTAGCACATCTTGAATTTTCTCGCTTGCCGCATCATTACAGACTATACAGAGGAATTTCGGAGCGACCAACTAGCCACAGACAACTTGTGGTGCAGGACTGCATTGGATAAATATGGGCTGATTGTAAAGAACGGATGGCAGAGCACGTACTGTTGAGGAAGGCGGCGACGGCGGCGTCGGCGAGCGGCGCGAAGTACTCGAGCGACGTGAGCGCGCGCGCCGCGCACACGCACGCCCCGGCGCAGCGCCGCGGCGCCCCTTGCACCCAGCGCTCCCACACCTGACATACACACACAATACAAATACGCTTTATCTACACCCATTATCATAAGTCCTCTATTATGCTTTCAAAACCCGTTGGAAATTACCAGCATTATTACAACCAATTTTACTAAGATAACTTTTTTGTCTGTGGTAGTAGATAAAATCTGTGCTGTTTCAATTTGATGTAATTCCTTAATTTGATATTAGTGTTAAGTTGAATATTTTGCTAAAATGTATCTGATTAAGATGATGGCCCTGGTAACCAAAACTCAAAAAAAAACTGTACTGTAATGATAAGGTTATGAGTTTAAATTTGGAATAGCTGTCAAAACTCAAGAGGGTCTCTTTTCTAGGATTCATAGATATTCAATTCAGGGATCGTCACCGGTATTCTGACTACCGGTTTTAAATGAGATATAACCGGTTATAATTGCAATTCGCTATTTATATCGCTAAAGCTCTGATATAATGGATACCAATTTTAGCCAATTGAGAACAATACCTCTTTTTGATACTTTACCCCTAAAAACCATAACCAGTAAACCTGTCAGTGTCAATATACTCGTTTATTTCTGTAAATGTTTTCGGTGTTATTACAAAAATTCAGACGCCTTAGACAAGTCCGATATTACAATTAATTACAGTCTCATTGACATCTTACTTATCAGGTTCAATGAAGAGCGGTATTGAATACAGGTGTTTAATACTGTATATAGTGTATACATACATAGCGATAAAAACAAAAGCGGAATGACAATAATTCCTCTAATTCGAATATAGGTATTTTTTAGCGGTAACAATTTGTCAATTTAAATACAGGTATTGAATAAAACCGGTGTTACCCGTGCTTAAAACTATTATCGACTCGAAACGCCAATTCAGTAAGTTTTTTTTAATATAAACCGCAAGACGTTTGATCTCGAGTGATTTGAAAATAGGGACTTAATTCGTCTGTCTACGATTGAATTGCCGCCATTATTGTTGTCATTTGTTTGTTGGTTCTTTGCTGTTACGAAAGTAGGATCATTCTAAACTTATGATATGTGTGTAGATTAAGTAGTTTATGCAACTGTACATAATTAGGCCTAAAAGAACTCGTATGATCCTAGATGAAACTCGGCTCGATTCATAAAACCACACTCGTATTTTAAGGCCTCTCATTATGCATCAGTTGCAAAAATTACTATTATTCAACACCACACAAACAAAAATAAAAATGGAAAAACAAAACCATTAAATTCTTACACAGTAGACAACAGGCGGTCTCCACACACACACGCATACATATAGATTTATTTTCATGGCAATAAGGCGAAAGTGAACCCAGGCCCCGTGATGGTCTGAGACCGAGACTCTGGCCCGATGGTTTTTGGATTATCTTTGTTTACATCATTATTGAGTCACAATTTGTATACGTTGGGGGAACCGTAAACTTTTTAAAATTTCGTAAATAAACCTAGGTTTTCTAATATGAAAAATCAAAACGTAACAATTATATAAAAAAATACGGCGAACAGTAATAGACCCTACAATATACTCGTAGTAAGTTTAATGCTCACCGGCAGCGCGGCACCAGCGGCGGGCTCCATGCACATCACAACTACGGCTCGACTCAGCAATTCTTCCAGCTCGTCGCTCGACTCTTCTATGTGTGGCTCTGTAAATGATCAGCAACGTCAAAGCGGATTTAGGAAACGAAATAACATTTCGGGGACGTTGAAATTCCTTTCGATTAAATGTAGCCTTTTACTACTTACTAGCGCATCCTAAAAGAAGTTAAGAAGGAATGCAAAAGTCCATTGTATGTAGTTGAGAATTTCGATTTAGCAACTGACTGGGGAAACTCCGATAGCGCGATGAGTGCGCTGCAAGATTAATCTTTGTGCTTGAGAACGTAAACTAGGCAGCCGGTCACCATGTGAAAAAATCCGTAAGTGCACTGAGAGCATGCCCAAGGCGTAGCAAAAGCATCTTGGTATGGGAATGCACCCCGTTCGCCGTAGTGAGTTTATGGGTTTTACCACAGACCATATAGACGCCGCAAACGCCCTCAATAGTATGGAAACTGAGCGTATCAATTTTTATATGCCTACTATGACGTCACATAAGCAATTTAGTGATGTCCAATACTACCGCCGCGTTAAACCGATTCAAAGGCGCCGCCACCGGCTAGTACTCAGTAGGCCTTTACAGTGAGAGGAGGTACGCAGCCCGCCCCCTTTTAGATTACGTTTTGCATTTTACTTCAAAATTCAAGTGAGTAACCTATGAAGTTACTTCAATGCATCGGTTTTAAGCATACAAAATGTTCCGTAATAATAAATCAATATTTTTATGATTGATTTTCTGTCGATTCTTTTATCGATTACACTTTGAGTTTATAGACAGACAACGAGAGAGCGATTCAAAGACTACAAGTTAGCGATTGTTTCTTTTTACACGATTTCGCAAAAGAAGGAATACAATAGTAGATTCCAATCCAGATATCGCAATTGAATATGAAAAGTTTTTTACCGATATACACCAGTGTCCACGACTAAGTGCTTGAACTCTTCGCCTGCGTCTGCCATTGTACTTTTAGAAGATAACGTGCCTGAATGCAGTATATACTTTGAATTCAAGCGCGTTACTGCCTTGGATGTAATTAAGGCATTCAACTCAATCAATATAAAGAAAACCAGTGACCTTTGGGGAGTGTCGGTCCATGTACTCAAATCCTTAATTGAAGTCATAGCATCTGACTTAATGGTCGTATTTAATCACTGTGTTGATTGTGGTGAGTTTCCTGATCTTATGAAACATAGTAAGATAATTCCATTATTCAAAACGGGTAGTACTTTTGACCCCACAAATTTTAGACCAATATCCATACTACCCACTTTCAGTAAAATATTTGAGAAATTGATTTTGTCACAGTTAGCGGAACATTTTCGGTATAATAATTTATTACACCATAAACAATTTGGTTTTACGCGGGGTCGCTCGACAACCGAAGCTGGTGTTGAGTTGATTAAAAACATTTTTAATGCCTGGGAAGGGTCACAGGATGCTTTAGGTTTTTTTTGTGATTTGTCCAAGGCCTTCGATTGCGTTAACCATGACACATTGATCAGGAAACTACACCACTATGGAGTTAGAGGTACTGCGCTAAACTTAATAAAAACGTACTTATACGGGAGAATACAAAGGGTAGACGTGAATGGAGTACGATCACCTGGGTCATTGGTCTCAATGGGCGTACCACAGGGCTCAATATTGGGTCCATTTTTATTCCTCATCTACATAAATGACTTACCTTACCTTATAAAGGACAACCATGATATAGTATTGTTTGCTGATGATACGTCACTTGTGTTCAAAGTTAAACGACAACAGCAGTTTAATGTCGATGTAAACAATTCTATATCAAAAGTAGTCGATTGGTTTAGTGTTAATAATTTATTACTGAATGAAAAAAAGACGAAATGTATAAAGTTCATGACTACTAATGTGAAAAATAGTCAAACTACTGTAACTATTAAAAATGACAAACTAGACCTAGTTAATGATACAGTGTTTCTTGGTATAACGTTAGACTCCAAGCTCCAATGGGGTCCTCATCTTGCTGGATTGGCGGGTAGACTCAGTTCAGCAGTTTTTGCAGTTAATAAGATTCGGCAATTAATAGACTTAGATACCGCTCGATTAGTTTATTTTAGTTACTTCCATAGTATTATGTCATATGGTATTTTACTGTGGGGTAGTGCTGCTGATGTAAATAGCATCTTTGTTCTGCAGAAGAGGGCTATTCGTGCTGTCTACAAGATGGGCCAGAGAGACTCGCTTAGAGATAAGTTTAAAGAAATTAATATATTGACCATGCACAGTCAATACATTTATGAAAACATTATTTATGTTCATAAAAACATTGCTAAATTTAGAAAGAACTGTGACATACATAATGTTAATACCAGAAATAAATATAAGCTCGCAGTGCCCTTCACGCGGCTCCATAAAATAAAATACTCTTTTATGGGTAATTGTATTAGGTTCTATAATAAGCTCCCAAGTAATGTTACTGAACTATCAGTAAATAAATTTAAGAGTTACGTTAAGCGTAAACTAATTTCTAAAGCATATTATAGTATTAAAGACTATATTAATGATAACAATGCTTGGGACTGAATTGCTTGTAATAAAATGTTTAATCCTTACGACAAAAGGTTGCGAACGTCGAAAAAAAAAAGACATCCGACAGAGTTTCTTACAGGTTCTTCTCTGATCGGTCGCGATTTGAACCTGCAGTCAATTTAGGCTAAGTCGCTACTATGACGTTTCAAAAGAGTTTATTATTTGTAAACCTACTTGAATAAAGATTATTCTGATTCTGATTCTGATTCAATAAAATGATCAGGTTAAATACTTTTTATAATTTGCAGTCAGTCTGGTTTAATAAAAATTGATGATCTACATTCTGCAATTAATCATTTATATTTTATTACAATGACATAGCAGTAACACAACAAATAAAGAATAATTAATGAAATTAAATATAATTAATGGCTCTTTTTTACATCTCCTTCACCCATACTCTAAAGTACATCTATGGTCGGAATTGCTGAGATTAACAATAGGCGCTCTTGCTTGTGCCATAGAAGACGTCATTGAAATTGAAATTGAAATATATTTATTTACTTTAAGTATTACCTGGTTTCTTATTGTTTAATCGTGCCAAACAGAGCAGTTTGTAGGCCTTAAGTATAATATCAAGTAGAAGCCGCAATGGATGGCGTATTTTGAAAATATACTATACGTGTAACTATTTTGATAGAAACGACTCGACATCACTCCAAGTTGAAAATAATTTAATTTAAATGAAATAAGGCGAACTTTATTATAAAAAAAAGTTGGTTATGAAGGGAAACGTAACCGTTTATTCGACTTGCAACTCTTGTTGAATTTGAACAGTTAATTACGGCGCAGTGAGGCATTTTCTAGTGCAGCAACAAACGTCCTACAGTCAGAACGACAGGAGCGCGACTGAGCGGCAAATGGTGCACCGTTCTATTTAGATACACGCGAAGTACATGCATTAGCGGCATCTAGGTTTATCTAGGTGTGCAGTGGGTTACCTAGCGCGGTTATGAGCGCGAGCGCGGCGTGCGCGTGCGCGGGGGCGTGCGCGAGCAGCGCGGGCGCGCTAGCGGCGCGCGTCCACTGCGACACGGCGCAGGCGCGCCTCCCGCGCGCGCGTGCGCCTCCCCCGCATAGGCCGCTCGCTGACACAATCACCCTAAAAACACACCTGACTTTAAACACTGCGTCAATCCAATTCAATGATTTTTTTTATTAACCAATAAGTAAGAATATATCGTATTTCGAATAGTAAAACTTTAGATTCTCTATACTTCAATATATTTATGAATTTAGATGTTTTTCTATGATACATATATTTCCCATCATTCAGTTTGTATTTGACAGTTCCTCTAAATGTTTATTTACTTTTTATGATTTAATTTATGGTGTTGCAGAACAATAATTATATTATAATGTATCTATGTAGTTATCATGCATAAGGCACAGTACGCTGTCCCAAGCAACCCGCTTGGCTCCCCTGAAAACCAGCTAGGTTAACCATTTCGCTGATTTCGGCACACATCACCATCATCTTATCATGTTATCATTATCATCCAATAGTGACGCTTATTAGGAGGTAATAACTAGTTTTATTATGTAAAATTGTATATTTCCTAATATGTACCCTTGCGTTGATGTGTTTATCAGATAAACGTTATTCTATTCTATTTTAAAGATACTCGCATTTCTTCAATGATAGACATATAAAAGATGTCTTGTGTCATGTATATATTTCAATTCAGTATTCATTCGGTTATATTAATTTATTTGTAATTGGCTCTCTATTTCAGACAGGCGGTCCACACCTATATGAAAACCTCCACGGTACACGACACACAGTGAACATTCGAAATAAACTCAACTCAAGTGAATCACTCCTAAAATCCTGACATTAAAAATGGGCAAAAAGAAAGTACCTAAACTGAGGCGCGTCGTGGTACGGGAGCAGCGGGTTGTGGTGCTCGACGAAGAACCGCTCCAGCGCTTGGTCTAGAGCTATTTCAGGCAGCCGATCCCACGGTAACTGCACTGCTTGCTCCAAAGTCTGCCGGGAAAACAAGAAATATATTATTTCACGAGTTACTGGATTTATACAGGACATAGCGTCAAAGTTATTTCATTATTTCTAAAGTCAGCCACTTCGCAGCTTTTGCGCCGAATATGTCTTCCAGCAATTTTTTTTTACACAATGATGCAAAATCAAAACTGACCTCTACCCGTAACCGCAACGGCCCAACGAACAGTTGCAGCAACGCGGAGCGACCTAGTTTACCACGTCTAACCATGACGCAGATTCTCCATCGAGTAAGTTTTCCAGCTACTTCTAGCCAAACGCTAATATCAAAACTAAACTAACCTCTACTCGTTACCATACAACGGCTCGACGAACAGTTACAGGACGTTACGCTCTAACGTGGCTCGCAATCGCGTCGGAGCTTCTGTATCGAGAAGGGATCCCAGCTACTTCTAGACATAGGCCGATGTTAAGATTATACTGACCTCAGCTCGTAACCGCAGCGGCCCGGCGAACAGTTGCAACAACGCAGCCAGTCGCGGCGCGACGTCGCAATCTGCCACGTCTCGCAACCACGCCGCAGCTTCTATGCCTTGCAATGTGTCTGCCACCCACGTTTGCATCTCTTCATCGGCTGCAATGCTTATCTGGCATGGAAAAGGTTTTTATTTGTAAATCAGTAAAAAAAAGTTTATAAAATGAGACTTGTACTATTAGTTAGTGAAAAGCTGCTAATAGTTCAATTATTTTTAAGACGATTCCATCCAAAAAATGAAACTCTGTCATTTTGCTTTTGGCGGAAAGTCGGATAATTAAAAGATAACGTTGGGTAATGGCGCAAGACATATTCAAATATCAAGTCATCTGCTACAAGATTTCCACGCCCTATAACGACTTACCACCTATACTAACCTGTAGCGCGGCGGGCAGGCAGTTGGCGCGCCACCACTGGTGCTCGCGCCACGGCAGCGCGCTCAGCTCCAGCAATAGATCCGACAGCTGTACAAGACTGTCATTGCTCGCCGGTACTCGGCTCACGCTCAAGTAAGTCTGGGCCGTCCACTCCCACACTTGGCTGAGGAGGTGCTCTTCGCAGCCTGCGGTCGAACATTGAGTATAGGCAAGTCTTACCAACTGATAATCTCTTACATTTACAACGTCATTTAGACATAGTTCATAGTGGCGTAGGGATCAAATTGGTTGACTGTACATAAAAAAACAAGTAAAACAGCTCAGCAGAATTATAACCTAAAGATTCTAGTGGGTTACACAGAAGCACTAAACTTAAACCCTGCGATGTCCCATTCTGCTAATTTCAGAGCATCTATAAAATTGAGCGAGCATTCAATGATGACAAGTAAAGTACGTTGGCGCCAAGTTAGAGTAAACAAGAGACCGTCGTGTACCAGTCATTCCCCACTTTAGTTGAGCCAAAAATTATCACAGTACTACCAATTTAATACATGGCTGTATAAAAATAGATTAAAATTTTCGTGTTTCTAGGAAACGCTAAGATGCGATTGCAAGTGGCATAGGGATAGCCAACCGATTAATTAAGGAAATTGTACTGTTTTAGCAACAAGTGTGACTCCCATTTTGAACTATTTAAAAACCGGGCAAGAGCATGTCGGAACATGCTCAGTGTAGGGTTCCGAAGCCGTTAAGTACTACAAACATAAAAATCAAGAAGTAATCACTAATTTTCTATTTAAAGTAAATTGGTGCCGTTTTGGATGAGTTTAGTAGGTATAAACACTTTAATCGCCTGTATCTCAAGAACTAATGATGACTACTTAGTCGTGATAGTTTTCCTATAAAATTGGTTATATGTTCTTTCATTTAAGTTTTTTTTAGATTTTTAATATTTGTAGTTTTGGAGGGGGGGGGGGGGGTCACTTGAGTCTAACAATAATTAGCGCTTTAAAGCTTAATATTTCATAAACGGAATACTTAATCGAGAAACTGTTTCCACAAACCCGTAATCTTTTTGAAAGACCTATCCAACGACACCCCACACTATAGGGTAGATGACAAAAAATAAATACATCCCCAAGTTACGTGTAGGGGAAGTACCCAAAAACCAAAAAAAAAATTACATTTTACTGTACCACTTTCTTGGCGTGACTAATATGCATGTTCATGCCAAATTACAGCTTTCTAGTACTAATAATCTTTGCTCTAGGCTGCGGACGGACGGGCGGACAGACGGACATGGCGAAACTATAAGGGTTCCTAGTTTGACTACGGAACCTTAGAAATGATCAGTACCTGGGCAGTCCAGCATGATCTGGTGCAGGTTGTCGACGAAGTGTTTCAACATAGCGGAGTGGTCGGGGCGGTCCGCGGCGGAAGGCAGCAGCGGCGGCAGCGCGGGGTGCGGCGCGATCCACGCCGCCCACGACTCGTGGAGCGCCGCCCACGCGTACCACGACACTGACAACGAAAACCTCATTAATCTCATCATTATACAGCCCGTAGTAGTAAAGTGCCGCTATAAAAATGTGTAGAAACAGTAAAAATCGAACTACGACCCTAATTATTAAAATGCGTTTCCTCATCACCATGGACTGCTTTCTTTGATTAGAGGTGATATTTAGTGGTTAGCTGTTGAAATTCGTGATTGTGTTTTAAACACAAAACAGTTGATAGAGTCTTATGTCGAATTAAATTATGTAAGTTGTATCAAAAGGCGGGTTATTTAAATTAAACGATCAACTTTTACAGACTAATCTTGTTATTTTTTAGACGATTCGCTTAATAAAAGAGAACATGCATGAAAATCAGAATTGAGTTTTATTAATACGATTTAAGACGTAAAAAAAAATGCAATACACTAAGTTTGGATCCGTTTATTACGATTTACCTAATATAGAATCAAAACTTGTTAAAAAATTAAAACTTATTTTTATGTTTAGATTGTTTTTTCAGCATCCTTATTTTATTTACGTAATATTTTAATTTACCGATATTGGCTTAAACATAGTAATTTACGAAATAAATGCAAATTTCTTTATAAGGTCCTTATATTTTAAATATGGAACAACAACTGTGACGTCATTCCTGTCGTCGATTTTCTAAAGAATATTTTTGCTGGTGGCTGAACTATGTCTTTTTAAAGCTTCATATGTTATGAAAAAATTACACAACAATTATTTCGCGTATACAGTTATTCCTCTCTTTCATAGCACTTCCCTTTGTTTGTGCTCTCTTCGCACACCCTTACAAAGACAAACGTTCCTATCAGATTGCTTGATATTTAATAGGCTTATTCAGTCATTTAAACGATTAATAAAATGTGGTTATACTAAATATACAAACACCATCTAACGACTTAGTTAGTCTTGGTCTTAGTCGCCGCCACGTACTTTTGATGTGTTTGTGTGTAGTAAGTCTTGAGAACGACTAAAGTCTATCCTACTCATTTTAGTTATAGATGAATTATCGAGAACATGGAATTGCATTTGTAATTTTGTAGTGGTTGTACCGTTTGCAACAAAGGGAGAATAATTTTCTCTTCTATAATATAAAAATGAATCGCAAAATGTGTTGGTAAGCGCATAACTCAACAACGCCTGGACCAATTTTACCAATTCTTTTTTTTAAATGTTCGTTGAAGTCCAAGGATGGTTATTACAACGAGAAAAATTCGAATAATTTCCGAGAAAGTCAGAAATTTGCAGCGGGGCGAAGCCGCTGGCGGGCCGCTAGTAATTTAATAAAATTAAATACCCTTAAGAAATGGAATAAGTAGTAGTCCTCTGTTTTTTGCTTTTAGTCGCTATCATGTTCTTCATCTGAGCTGTCACAAGTATTGATAATAAGATTGTTTGAAATTCGATCCATTTCCCCTTCCAGACATCGATAATTATTTTCTTCACTTTCGACATGGCGACAAATATTTTCCTAGTCCTCAGCAGTAATAGTATTCATTCGTTCAGTTGCTAAACTCATAATGCCTTGCATGTTTAAAGAAACGTTTCTTTTCGCTACATATCCTTTTGCCATGGACTAAATATTTTCGATCGGATTGAATGTCGGGTGATACGGCCATGTTCTTTTAAAATTGCATCTATGTGGTATTCACGAAACCGCTCTTTATTTTGTTTAATTAAATCATACAAACTGGTTTTGTACATCAACGGGCTATATGAAATGTTGTGTTTTGTCAACCAATCCATCATTTCTTGTTTATGAGAATTTGACGCTGGAGCACGATTCAAAAGTTTGTTTTGATAGGACGCATTATCTACAATAAGTACGCTATTCGGTTTAAGGTTCGGTATTAATTTTTCTTTTAACCATTTTTCGTAGTTTACAAAGTTCATCTGGTCATGGTAATCTCCCGTTTTTTGGTTTGCCTTAAACATTAACAAAGCGTTGGGAATAAAACCATCTTTTCCTCCTGCGTGCACTGTTATTAACCGCTGGTCTGTACGGATTTGTTTTTTTACACCAAATTCTGTTCCATCGATCCAAGCCTCTCCGGACACATGTGAAGTGTGGATGTAGATTTCATCAGTATAAACTAGTGGTATATCTTCAGACCGATATTCCGCAATTTTGGTAAGGTAATTTATTCTTAG